>WIUZ02000024.1:0-583525 GCA_015956445.1 Thelephora terrestris | reverse complement strand
GCTCCTGTCTGTTTTGCTCCCAGATGGGGGTGTATACACATGATGGTGTGCTGCTTGGCCGGAGGGGAGGTTGTCATCAGAGGAGGAATCAAGGGCTGCACCGAATCCTCGATATGTGGCCTCTTCTTCAGATGAGTTGGAATCTGACTCTGTGTAGACACCTCTGTGTTGTCTGTAGAGGGTATGGTCATTCTGACTGTGGGAAACATTTGACATGATGGTGGATGGAAGGAAAAGGGGGTTGATGCCATCAAACAATCTTATTCTTATATATACTTGGGAATGTTCCTGCAGTCACATGACAAACTCACATAAGTTGCTTCTGTGGCTGACTTGACAAATGTTTCCCACAGATCCAGCACATGGTCTACTTGGTTCATTTACATCCTCATCATCCTCTCACATCTCTTCCAACTTTCAGTACTCTCAAAACCACCTAGACAATACACCATTTCGAAATAGGATGTTGTACATACAGCTGTGATTGGACCTTCCAGGCAAGACCTAGAATTTTGGAGGTGTCTTGCATGATTGGACTCCCCCCTGTGTGTGGGGAGGGGGTGACCCAAATGGTTCCACAATGCTCTAAAAATCACAGAAGTGGACACATACACCTTGTAGATGCTCATAAGGATGGGGGAGAGGGTTTCAGGATTTTTGGGCAAAGGTCTGGACCTCCTGTTTGGACATTTCCACATGCTCACTGGGGTGGACTGGGCAAATGTATGAGCACATCAAGGTCCCATATCTGCATTCCCCAAGCTACTATAGCACCAAGGAGGACCTTCCAGGAGAGATTGAGAATTTTGGAGGTTTCCTGCATGATTGGACTCCCCCTGTGTGTTGGGAGGGGGTGACCCAAATGGTTCCACAATGCTCTAAAAATCACAGAAGTGGACACATACACCCTGTAGATGCTCAGAAGCATGGGGGAGAGGGATGCAGGATTTTTGGGCCCAGACCTTTCCCACTGAGATGGGTGGGATGAATGGTCAGGAGACATGGGGGTGGATTTGAAATGCCGCACCAGTGAGCAAGACACAGAGCCCATCACACAATTCCAAGCCCTATGTACAGAAGCCTGGATAGACTAGAGGTTGTCCCACACTTGTTGGCTGGGAGAGGAGGGGTGTTGGATGACTGGGCCTTGGCAATTCATTGAGGGGGTTGGTTATGAGGGGCACTAGTTATCTGCACAGGATACAACTGGAGAATGCAGAGGCATAAAGTCAAAAACATGATGAGTTTAGTGTGGATATTTTCCCATCCGGCTCTCCTTGAGAGGGTAAGGTGAGATGATTCCACAAAGGACTAAAAACCACAGGAGTGCATGTACACACTCAACAGACCTTGCAGACTGCGGTGACAAACAATCCAGTGGTTTTGGACAAACATCCACTCTTCCATCTCCCACCCCACCCACCCCCACACCCAGGGGGTGGGGTGGGTGGGGTGGGGTGGGAGATGGAAGAGTGGATGTTTGTCCAAAACCACTGGATTGTTTGTCACCGCAGTCTGCAAGGTCTGTTGAGTGTGTACATGCACTCCTGTGGTTTTTAGTCCTTTGTGGAATCATCTCACCTTACCCTCTCAAGGAGAGCCGGATGGGAAAATATCCACACTAAACTCATCATGTTTTTGACTTTATGCCTCTGCATTCTCCAGTTGTATCCTGTGCAGATAACTAGTGCCCCTCATAACCAACCCCCTCAATGAATTGCCAAGGCCCAGTCATCCAACACCCCTCCTCTCCCAGCCAACAAGTGTGGGACAACCTCTAGTCTATCCAGGCTTCTGTACATAGGGCTTGGAATTGTGTGATGGGCTCTGTGTCTTGCTCACTGGTGCGGCATTTCAAATCCACCCCCATGTCTCCTGACCATTCATCCCACCCATCTCAGTGGGAAAGGTCTGGGCCCAAAAATCCTGCATCCCTCTCCCCCATGCTTCTGAGCATCTACAGGGTGTATGTGTCCACTTCTGTGATTTTTAGAGCATTGTGGAACCATTTGGGTCACCCCCTCCCAACACACAGGGGGAGTCCAATCATGCAGGAAACCTCCAAAATTCTCAATCTCTCCTGGAAGGTCCTCCTTGGTGCTATAGTAGCTTGGGGAATGCAGATATGGGACCTTGATGTGCTCATACATTTGCCCAGTCCACCCCAGTGAGCATGTGGAAATGTCCAAACAGGAGGTCCAGACCTTTGCCCAAAAATCCTGAAACCCTCTCCCCCATCCTTATGAGCATCTACAAGGTGTATGTGTCCACTTCTGTGATTTTTAGAGCATTGTGGAACCATTTGGGTCACCCCCTCCCCACACACAGGGGGGAGTCCAATCATGCAAGACACCTCCAAAATTCTAGGTCTTGCCTGGAAGGTCCTCCTTGGTGCTATAGTAGTCTGGGAAATGCAAACATGAGATTTTGATGTGCTCATACATTTGCCCAGTTCACCCTAGGGAGCATGTGGAAATGTCCAAACAGGAGGTCCAGACCTTTGCCCAAAAATCCTGAAACCCTCTCCCCCATCCTTATGAGCATCTACAAGGTGTATGTGTCTACTTCTGTGATTTTTAGAGCATTGTGGAACCATTTGAGTCACCTCCTCCCCAACACACAGGAGGCACAAAGTCAAATCATGCAGGACACCTCCAAAATTCTGGATTTCTCCTGGAGGGTCCTCCTTGGCCCTATAGTAGTCTAGGGAACCCTACTATGGGACTCTAATGCACTCATACATTTGCCCAGAAGACACTTTTCCTCCTGGTAAAGATGTGGAAATATCTCAAAAACCGGTCCGCCAATTTTCTTCAGAGTGGGTGGGGATTGATCCCACAGATGTCCTCTATGATATTCAAGACTTCCTGGGGGAGATTAAATGTTGTTGTTCTAACTCACAGTCCTAAGTCACCCTTTAATGCCATCGCACCTCGCGATAACTGGGGTACGCCACGTTGGCGTTTGGTAAAAAGTATCCCTTGTTCTGCACGGAGCGCGGATCCGCGGACTCGATGGTAGCAGTGCTGTTCTCAGCACGGAAGACACGATCGGAGATCATGGGCATAATGGATGAGTAGTTGGTTGGTGGGATTGTTGGTTTAGGAAGAAGGGAGTTTGATGGATCCAATGGCCGGTTCGCACTACGCTTTATCCGACCATCGACAGCGCTCGCGTCCTATTCGCCATTGGATCGGACCATCGTTTCACCGGTCCAGGCTTCCTATACATTCGCCCTTGCCATTCAAGCCCCACTCGGTCTTTTGTTGTCCCGATCGAACGAGCTGACACGTCGTCCTCTCATTGGTTTGTCCTCACATGTGATATTATCCTTTGTCATTCCTTTCCCACACGACATCATGACCCCTTTCTCATTCTCTCACGAACCCTGACCCATTAGTCATTCCTTCATCGTTTCAATTCTACACTCCAGGCCGCTTACTGTTCTTGCTTACTCCCGGCCCTTCTTTACTCCGAGTTATTATTAGATAGGGATATCTCTGTCCCGGCCACTCTCCTATATAAGTACCAGTAGAGTAGCTGAGGACTCCCCATCTTTGAAATCTCGGGAAGTCCTCTTCTCCTTGCAGCATCAGTGTATTTGCTGTAGGCCACTGAAGAGCTTGTCGAGTAACTCTCTGAACACGTTCGCTCTCCTCTCTCTCTCAGCCTTGTGTTAAGAATCGGCGAACGCGCTTACGAAAAGGAGTTCCTTGCCGCTCTCTTAATCAAGCACCAGTTTGAGGCGCCATCCTCGGGCTCTTATCTCTGCCCTCAGAAGAAGATAGGGATTGATCTGATAGAGGCTCGGCACTCCTGCTGTGAATTCGGACAACCTACCGGAGAACGCTCGTCCATCGCGTTTTGGACCACGTAGACTTTGGGTGGATATAGGGAAGTCGTTCCCCCTGTGCCCCATTGTTTCTTGTTGGTTGGAGTTGCGACTCACCAACAGCACTGGTACCTGAAGGGCGAAGAGTGGCCCTGACATTTACCTTCGATATGAATGATTTTGTTGAATACGAGGCAATCAAACCCATTCCTCTAAGGACTGCGACCAGTTTCACAACAATCATCGGTAAAGGAACAGTGATCCTCTACATAGACGAGAAAGCCGTTAGACTACACCCCGTCTACTTTGTCTCAGAAATATCCCATAGGCTATTATCTCTTGGTCAGTTCCTTAAAAGCGGACTCTTCTCGAGGGGGAGTGCTCGCGAAATCTCGCTTTACGAAGAAGAAACTGAGTTTCTTACCTTCCACCCTCGGACCGAGGATGATAGTATTTACATCATCAGAACTCTCCTCGGGGCGCAACTCACTGCTGCTAGAATTGAAACCATCTATAGTGCTGATTTTGAGATCATGCACTGCCGCCTGGCTCACCCCTCTAAAGAAGTGATCCAAAAGGCTGGGAAACATGTCAAGGATTTTCCTCATGTCGAAATTCCGAAAGAGCACCTCTGCACTGGGTGCACACAAGGAAAGATGACCAATAAAGCCTTTCCTCCATCCAGCACCAGAGCGACTGCCCCTTTCGAGCTGATCCACTCGGATCTAAAAACCTTCCCCATAGAATCCTACCGCAAATACAAGTACTCAATCGTCTTCTATGACGATTATACCTCACATGCCTGGACCATGAATTTGCGCACTAAAGATGGCGCACTTATGGCCACCAGACATTTTCTGGCAATGGTCGAGACCAAATACCAGAAGAAAGTACGACGGTGGATGTCTGATGCGGGAGGAGAATACTGTCAGGGCCACTCTACCCCAACAACTACCAGTGCACTGAGCCGACTCCGCAGAGTACTCACTAGTCCAACTAGCTTGTGAGAGAACGATCACGTCTCTATTCTTCCGGTAGGTTGTCCGAGGTCACTACAAGTCAGGTCGAAAGCCTAAAGAGAAACCCAACCTAAACCGTACTTCGTTCGGTTTAACACGCAAGGGTTTATCCCTACAACAGGCTTGATGACTCCACCAGGTGATCGACTGGACGCTCGAGGTGTTCTATAAGGTGAACGCTGGGGTTCTATAGTTACGAGGCGCAGTTGACGCGCAGAGCGGGAGGGAGAGCAGATGGGGATGTCTTGGATCAAACAAGAAACTCTGACTTGTCCTTAACTGCAACTGGGCTGAGAAGGGCAGAGGATTTCCTGAGGTAACAAAACTAAGGTACTACGATACAGCCACAGTTGCTACTTATACTAAAGGAGTGGCCATGATGTCAATACCCTAATATACCCTTATCAAGCCAGAACAAAGGGAGATAAGGAGTGTGAGAACGCTAAGTAAGGGAAGCGAACAATTATGACGCGTGGGAGAGTAAGGACAAAGGGCCTTACTAGCGTGTGAAGGATTGCATAAAAGATAAGGAATGTCCACATGAAACATAGGGGTAAAGATAACACTAGTCCTAAAAGAAATAGGGGCATGGGGTAAATGAAAGTTCGTACCTGGGGATCACACCCAAGGGTATGGTGGCAATCTCTCTTTACATGGCTGTGCCAGCTGGATTCGCGAGTAGAGCCATGCGTCATCCCTTGTTGTCTGTAGGCGGTAACAGCATCACGGACAGGTGGCAACCTCAACGTACGTCCGAACATGAGGAGGTCGGGCCTAGACTCATGGGACATGAGGGATTACAGATTCGCCGGTGTTTCACGCTAACGGCTACTCCACATGCGCTGAGCTAACCAGAAGAATCCTAAGGCGATGCCTCCGAATAGCGGCGAGTCCTTCCTCCGGTTAGGAGACTGTGATGTGACTGTCCACGTGTGTGATCAGGGTCCAGGGTTGATCGTAATCGTAAAGTCATGAGGGGTCGTAAAAAGGGGTTTGTGATGTCATAAAGGGGTCATCAGGGTCTTGAGACCTATTTTTAGTGCGCGCGCGTTCTAGGCGTTCCGGAACGAAGTTCTTCCAAGGCCGTCCCGCGGGCCGAGGTGTCAGCTTGATGTAGTAAGCCAACGATGATGGTACAGGGGCGGAAGTTGATGTGACCCGGACCAATGAGGTTCGTCGAGGTAGGTCACGTGAAGGATCACCGATCTAGGCTATAAGAAGGACGTCTTCTTGGAGCCATCCTTGATCAGCAACACCAGCAACTTCCCTCTCATCTTACCAACATGTCTTTTCCCAACAACCATACCTACAAAGTCGCCAACGGCATCTCCACCATCTCCCGTATCGACCGCCGTGCCGCCAACCGCAAGACCTATGCCAATGAGGCGGGGGTTCCCTATACCACTGATGACCAGGTATGGGGGAGGTCTAGAGCTTCGTGTGTTTGCACTAACTCCTTCCTCTAGGTACAGGTCGTACAGCATCGGCTTTAGACGTTGAGCTAACGGTTTGTAGATCTTGGAGGTCATGAAGAAGGTGGACGCCAAACGTCTCAGGGAGACGATCCCACATTTGATGGGGTTGACCTGGGACGATGAGCTCTGGGTCCGGTCCATAATCGCCGAGAAGGTGATCTTCCAGATGAGGGGTAGGTTCGGGGAACTGGAGCATCCAATCAAGAAGGAGCTCTGGTACACCCTGCAGAGGGGAATCTACGATCAGGACCTGTTGGAGCACGGGGCAACCGTTCCTCGGGCCGTCCGCCATGCCACCGCTTCTACCACGCTGTTGTGGTCGCTCGTTCGGGAGGGAGAAAGCCGGGTAGGTTTTCAGTCTGGATAATTGAGTATGACTCTCGATTAACCAAACGCCTAGGTTGAACGATTGGAGCGTGAGGTGAAGGAGGTGAAGGCAGACGTCCTTCGTTTGTCGGCGGAGGGTCTTCAGATGAAGGAGACTCTGGCCGCCTTCCAGCAGGGAACGAACGAGGCGTTGGAGGCGATGGTTGCCAACCATCAAGAGTTGATCGCCGGACTGAAGGTTAGGGACAACAACATCAAGGGAGCGCTGGCTAGGAGGGATGAAAAGGTAATGCCGCTTTCATCATTTGCTTAAAATGATGGAAGCTGACATTTCCTAGACTGAAGAGCTCGAGAACGTGGTGGCTGTGTTGTCGGCGCAGGTCGAGTCCTTGCAGGACAAGACTTGCAACTGCAAGGAAGGTCCGAAGTTGGTTGGTCAGGGGACCGCCGACGTTCCGTTCGAGCTGGAGTACGCCGACGAGGTGGTACTCCCATCGCCTAACCCGTCGTCCTATGTGACGCCTCCCGTGGAGAACGCGGTTCCCGTCCTGACTCCGGCTCCGGCTTCCACGTTGGCCGAGTCCGACAAGGAGAACTGTCGGCGCTGCCCGTTGCAGCCGGTCCGTCAACTGGTCAAGATCGAGGATGAGGTCATGGAAGTCGACCGGGCCGAAGATGCTCCGAGGGCCATTGAGGTACGTCCGGTGACAACAGGGCAGCGTTGTAAACGCTCTCGACGCCGTGTTGCGCATCGCATGGCTCCTTCGGCTAACCCTTACCCGCGTCCAGTTGAGTCGGATGGTGACCAGTCTGATCGAGGTGGGGAGCGAGGATTCCGATATCGGGTCCACCGTCCTTACCGACAGGTCGAGTCCGAGATCCAACTCCGACACCAGCTTCGCCTCGCATGGCAGGATCCCACCCAGGGGTCCGACGAGGGAGACGGAGGGTCACTCGTCGACTACGTCGATAGCGCTGGAGAGCAGTCACCCGGTGATGGAGATGTGGGATCAGGTCTTCCAGAGTTCGGTGACATCTGGGAGGCTGATCGGTCTGCTCGAAGGAGTCTCTTCCTATCGGCTTGAACTAGTCGTGCAGCTGAGTGCCGAAGATGGTGACGCCATGTTCGGGGAGGTCCTTGCGAGGAGGGGCCAGCACTACGATCTCCGGGATGGAAGGTTGATGACCATGAGGCCTGCCGTAGATAGAGTCGACTTTTGATGGACTGGGATAGCACCGTATATAGCCATGTTGTTACGCTTTGCTGGGAATGGTACGCGCGTGTGTGTGTTTGAATGATTGGGGTGAAGGATAAGGAGTGTGAAGCATTCAAAACATAAGAAGTGGTAAGAAGAGTTCGAAGAAAGAGCGTGTTATAAAAAGTTTAAAAATACCATGTTCCTGACAAATACACGTCCCTGACCTTTACGACGATGCTCAAGGAAAAAGGAATTGAGATCCTTCAATCTATCCCGCATGCACACCAACAGAATGGACGCGCGGAAAGGATCATTCGAACATTGATGGATAAGGAAGAATCCATGAGGCTGCAGGCTTGCCTTCCTCAGTCTTGGTGGGAATTCGCCCTTGACCATGCAACTCATATTTACAACCGAACACCGAACCGTCGCCTAAATTGGCAAACCCCATTCACTGGGGGCAAGGGGTCACTTACCCAGCAGATACATTGTGATTACATTGTGATTTTTTAGACAATGTGTCCAGCCTTTGGCCAGGAGGTACATGCTGAGTTCTTTTACAAAGTACCCATCAATGCAACCACACTGTGACCAGTGGGTCCATCTTGATCACTTTTACAAAGTGCCCATCAATTCGATCACAATGTGCCCTGTGGGTCCATGCAGGATACATTGTAAAAGTATCCATCAAAGTGGCCACTGGGCACTTTGTGAAAGAAACCCCTGGTTTCTTTCACAATTTTGTTCACAATGTAATTTACTGGGTGCCTGAGCCACTCATTGGGAGTCCTTTCAAAAAGTACCCAGCAATGCGACCACAATGTCCCCAGGGTGTTCTTCTCAATGTTTTCACAATGAACTCTCAATGTGGTTGGATTTCACAACAAACTCTCAAAGAAACCATTGAGTATCTGGTTGAATACTTTGTGGACACATTGCTGAATACTTTATAAAAGAACTCTCAATAAGTGGCTCAGGGGTATGCTGGACACGTTGTAAGCAAAATTGTGAAAGAACCCAGAGATTTCTTTCACAAAGTGCCCAGTGGCCACTTTGATGGATACTTTTACAATGTATCCTGCATGGACCCACAGGGCACATTGTGATCGAATTGATGGGCACTTTGTAAAAGTGATCAAGATGGACCCACTGGTCACAGTGTGGTTGCATTGATGGGTACTTTGTAAAAGAACTCAGCATGTACCTCCTGGCCAAAGGCTGGACACATTGTCTAAAAAATCACAATGTAATCACAATGTATCTGCTGGGTAAGTGACCCCTTGCCCCCAGTGATTCCAACTATTGAATGGGAGTAAGCCTTCGGTTGATCATCTTCGGGTCCTCGGCTGCGGAGCATACGTCTTCATCCCGGAGGAAGTACGGTTAAATAAACTCGCACCCCGATCAGAATTGATGACCTACCTGGGAACTCACCCGGGAGGGAAAGGATGGATCTTCATGCGCGGACCTAACAATGTTATCTTCTCCGCTGCTCAAGCCACCTTTGATGAGTTGCACTTTCCAAAGTGCCCAACTGCCAGTACACGGCGTAACACACAGCTGCAATCTACTGCGCCACCCCTACCCAGTCATCACTGTCACAAGGACGGTGACTGCCAGTGTCCCCTTCCAGGAGGACAAGAGGGAGATGACGCAGCACCCTCAGCGCGTCCCAGACCTACCCCCAAACCTTCCTCAAAGGGCAAGGAACGTGCTATTGAGCCTGCACCACGGCCACAGACGCCGGTGCAATCTAGAGCGCCCAGTTCGGAACCACCAAGATCGCCTACTCCCAGCTCTAGCTCTGATTCCGGCCCTGAGGATGCACCACCTGCTCCGCCGATGGTTATACCTCCATCACCGATCAAAGCTCGGAGGCCTCAGCGTGAGCGAAAAGTACCGGCCAAGCCCGGCAATGTTTACGGAGGTAAGCATCCAGTGGAAATTTTGAAGTCCACGCGGCGAATGAAGGATTGGAAGAAGGTTGTTGGGGAATTTTCCGTAGCGCCTAGGCGCGGGCGAAGTTCAGGAGCAATTCCCGGACCTAGCACACGGCCACTTCCTGAGAGAGAATCCTCCGCTGAGGAAGAGACTGAAGCGGCGTCAGAGTCCGAAGATGAGGTTGAGAAATCCGTTGAACCATCCGGATTCACCACCCCTGAGGAGGGCACTGACGCCCTTCTGGCTAGGCTATGCCGGGAAGGGGGAGTAGAACTCCAAAACCTCTTGATTTCAAAGGCTGTCTCACCAACCGCCAACAAAAAAACTCCAAAAGAATGGAAATACCGAGACATCGCCACACTACCACAGGCTGAGCTCGAGGAATGGAGGACAGCCTGCAACGAAGAGTTGGAAGCTCTTCGCAGGCGCAAAGTATACGACCTGGTAGAGCGCCCTCGAGGCTGCAAGGTTATCAAAAACCGCTGGGTATTCGACCAGAAACCAGATGGTCGCAAGAAAGCCCGCTTAGTAGTGAAAGGCTTCTCACAGGTTGAGGGAATGGACTACAATGCCATGTTCTCCCCCGTTGTCCGATTTGAGACAGTGTGCCTAATATTTGCAATGGCCGCCCTTGGAGGATGGGTCCTCAAAGGACTTGATGTTCGAAATGCATACCTATACGGCGAACTCGACGAGGAAATCTACATGGAACAACCAGAGGGATTCGTAGCTCCAGGAAAAGAGACTCATGTTCTCCGCTTAAAGTGTGCCCTCTACGGACTGAAACAAGCCGGGCTTGCATGGTGGCGAGCCCTGAAACGGTCCATGGAAAAGCTCGGATTCAAATCCTTGAGCTCAGATGCCGGGATCTTCATTTACCAGGATAAAGATGGAAGATTCGTAATTGCGTTAATCTATGTAGACGATGCCATCTTTACCGGACCCCACACAGCGCTTACGGAGCAGCTCAAGGGGGAGTTCATGAAGATATGGGAAACTAGGGACTTAGGAGACCTAACTGATTTCCTCCGCATGAGAATCACCCGTCATGGCAGCAAGATCTCTATAGACCAATGCGCCTACCTCCAGACAGTTCTCGAGCGATGTGGAATGCAAAATGCAAAGGTTGTTCCAACCCCTCTCCCAGCCGGGTATGTACCGACTCCATCAACAGAGGAAGCATGCCCGAAAAGACGAAGCAGGTTCCAAACCATAATTGGTTCCTTACTGTACCTAATGTTGGGTACCCGACCTGACATTGCCTTTGCGGTCACCAAACTTGCGCAATATGCTGCAAACCCGTCAAAAGAACACGTTGAAAAAGCGCTGTATATCTGCCGCTATCTAATCGGAACCTCCAAATACCGGTTAACTTACGACGGAGACTCACGGGAAGGTATCTCAGCATGTACCGACTCAGACTGGGCGTCAGACCCCACTCAGAGACGATCCCAAAGCGGATACTTTGTCCAGATGGCAAAAGGACTCATCTCATGGACTTCAAGGGCACAGAAAACTATTGCCCTATCCTCCACTGAAGCTGAATACATGGCGCTTTCTGATTGTAGCCGCCAAGTAGTCTGGATGCATACCCTCCTAGGGGAGCTCGGCTATAACCTTAAAGCCATCCCGATCTGCGGAGATAATCAAGGCTCGATCTTTATCGCCTCAAACCCGGTCACTGAAAAGAGGTCGAAGCATATCGACATCCGCTACCACTACATCCGAGAAGTCATCAATGACGGACGAGTGGTTGTGTATTTTATCCCTGGGGATGACAATCCTGCGGATCTCCTGACGAAGAACCTTGGAGTCGTCAAGCTTAGAAAGTTTAGAGATGCCCTCGGCCTCGAATTCTTCTGAAGCATATACTACAGTCCAGTTCCCACCAATGAAGTTATACAGGGACCTGTACTTAGTAAGGGGGAGTGTTGAACCGGAGGTCTATGCCCGGCAACGGGTCAACCGGCTCCACCGCTTGAAGCGAGAGCCGATGCCGGAGAGCACTGAATAAGCGACCCGAAGGGACGGCATCACATCAGTGATCCGATCGATCAGTATAACGAGCGCGTGCCTTAAGCCACCGCACAGACCCTGCATAAGTCACGCTATACAGTTGTGACAGTAATAGAATAGATAGATAGATATACCCCACATGTGTAGATAGATCAATCAATCGCTTCTCTCTCTCTCTCCCCCACTAGCAACTATAAGCCTCTCCCCTTCAGGTAAGACTTAGAGTACCCATGTAGTAGTATAGTATTATACTCTACCTGCTCAACATGGGAGGCTGACGGGACCCTTTGAAGGAGTCTCTTCTTATCGGCTTGAGCTGTTCGTCCTGGTGAGCGCAGAGGATGGGGACGCCATGTTTGGAGAGCTGCTCGCTGGGCGAGGAGGTTGGCTGAACCGGGATGGACAGTCTGAGCATTGGGTGCCTGTAGAAGATACGATCGACTTTTGATAGAGCTTGGTAGCAGTACTAGTGTTGCGTTCCATTTGTGCCTTGAATACACTGTGCTTTTCGTTGTTTGAATGAGGGGGGGGGTGAAGGATAAGGAGTGTGAAGCATTCAAACATAAGAAAGGGTAAGAAGAGTTCGAAGAAAGAGTGTGTTATAAAAAGTTTAAAAATACCATGTTCCTGACATCAATGTGGTTGGATTTCATAACAAACTCCCAAAGAAACCATTGAGTATCTGGTTGAAAACCTTGTGGACACATTGCTGGATACTTTATGAAAGAACTCTCAATGAGTGGCTCAGGTGTATGCTGGACACATTGTCAGCACAATTGTGAAAGAACCCAGGGGTTTCTTTCACAAAGTGCCCAGTTGCCACTTTGATGGATATTTTTACAATGTATCCTGCATGGACCCACAGGGCACATTGTGATCGAATTGATGGGCACTTTGTAAAAGTGATCAAGATGGACCCACTGGCCACATTGTGGTCACATTGATGGGTACTTTGTAAAAGAACTCAACATGTACCCCCTGGCCACAGGCTGGACACATTGTCTAAAAAATCACGGTGTAATCACAATGTAATGGCTGGGTAAGTGACCCCTTGCCCCCAGTGGGAGTCATAGAGGCGTTGTTCAACCTCAAACGGAGCGTCGGTTTCGAAGGAGGGAGAAAGGTCGAAGGGGGTGGCAGCAGCGTTAAGCAGAGCATTGTTGGCAGCGAAGGCAGACATAGTAGTAAAGTTTGTGTAGAAGGGAAGTTGTTGTGGTTGGTGGGAGTGGAAAAGAGACAATGGGAAGAAAAGACCAATATCCGCACTGAGTTATATACGTCCAAGTCAATAGGACACCCAAAAGGGAAAACAATAAGCCATCACTCATTAAAGTCCCAATTAAGGTAAACGAACCCTCAACCCCAATCGAGATCCCATCAAAACCCGAGAAATCCCCATTACCCTTCTATTGCCACCAGGAAACGAAGAAATCCCCATCGATCATGAGAAATCCCCATCACGCTTCTATTACTACCGTAAAACACGAGAAATCCCCTAATACTTCCATCAGCTTGTTCCTCCTATTGTTCCCGTATTAGTAATTACCATCTGTCGTCCTAAGTCCCCCTTCCCTGACTCATTCAACCTACCCTAAAGCGCGCACAGACCATGTTGATCCCTGTTTGGTTCGTTGTAGAATAATGACTCCTGTAGAGGACTGGGTATATAAGGAAGAGCGTTCGCTCCTTTCTTTTCCCCATTCTCAATCTCTTCTGTACTCCTCTACCTGAAACTTGAATAAACAAAGTAAGCTGAGGAATTCTCCTCACACCTTACTCCTTCTGACACATTCAAGCAGGAATCATCCTGCCAGTGTATGTTCAGCGCTCCTAATCCCTTCCCCTCTATTAGCCCCGTTCAACGACCAGTCATCCCTGACGCCAGGAGATCTATCTGGGAGTATAAGCTCATCAGAAGTCTCCAAGTAAACCGAACCACCGGTTTACTAACTCACTTCCCTTACTACCGTTTATTTGCTGCCCTCGACGCCGGAGTTACCACTCCCCCCTTTTTACTAGGAGCAGACCATCAGTTCCTTTGGAACTCCGATCTTACTGAGAGCGTCATCGCAACTGTCTACTTCAGTATAAGTCCCGCCTTCTACTTCCCCAGCCCACACATTCACCTCACCACTAACGTTCACACTCACTGTCCCTCCATCATCGTTCTCTGGTGGGAAGTCCCAACTGAATTACCTTTTTCGGTTATAGAATACCTCGTCAGTTTCGAACAACTCAGCGACCAAGACTTCAAACCGTTCCTTCAGCAACTAAGTCAATTCTGTAAAGACTACCACTCTCCAGTCCATCCTTATCAATCCGAGTCATCGCTCGCGCTTGATATCCCACATTTCCACCCCTGGAATCCCCTTTGTCCGACCCCAACCCGACACTCCATACCCCACTAATCCTCTAGCGTCCCACAAACAGTAAGCAGGCCTTCAACCCTGACATGCTGCTATTTACTCAACTAAATCTATGTTGTAGCCCTTTGCATATAAACGTGAACACGTCGATTTTTCCCTTTCTTTGTCGATCTCCACTATGCCTGATTTAGCAGCTTGTGCCGAACGGCGCTGTCAGCCTGTGACATTTGTCATCCGTGAGGCAGTCCCTCAGCACGGCCATTCCACTTTCCACAATGACCATCTCCAGAAATCTGAGGAAGATTCATCAGCCTCTACTCTTTGGGTAATATTTTTTATGAACCATAGACCACTAAAAAGTACCAGGGGGAGACACCCTCTGGGGAGAAACGGCAGAGCGCGTGACATGACCAGCCCACTGATCATTGCCTCCGAAACTAGCCATATCGAGAAAAGACACGAAAACCGAGTGTTCACGTTTTTATGCAAAGGGCTGTGAACTTCATGTTTACGACGTGAACTCATCAAGATCACTCGATCTGGCCTGATCCCAGTTCGCGCGGCCCAGATCTATCTACATTACACCACAAGTTCCCCGCCGGCCGGATACCAGCCGGGAATCGGGTCCAGATCACCAGGCTGATGATGGGCGGATCCCGCAAGCGACCCAGCAGGAATCCAGCTGATTACGAAAAACAGATCCAGCAGGATCCAGCTCCAGGCTGGGTACCAGCTTAGCGGACGGCTGGATCCCAGCTGACGAGCGCCAACACCCGCTCATCAAACCACCCGTTGTGCGCCCCATCCAATATTTATTCTGCCGCCACCTCGTCCCATTCGTTCAAATACATATCATTGTATCTATTACATATAAAACTATACCTACTGAAGGACTCACCCAAGGGGATTCTGCATGAGAATTTAGTGATTCAACCTACATAACTAGTGAGCCGTCCAATGAGATGGGCGTAATATCAACCAACGGCCAGTAACTCGAACAACTATCCCTCGTGGCAACTGTCTGCTGTGACGTGACGTGAGTGAACTGAGACGCAGCAGCAATGGAGAAGTGAATCACAACTCACCCACCTGCATGACTGTTGCCAAGATTGAGTGGATCGCCTTTGAGGTGGGGAATGTGGATTGATCACAGAGAGCCGGGGGTAGCTGAGGGTTGAATGAGCGGCGGTCAGTTGGAATCAAAGCGGTGGGCTTGAGAAGATACCTACTGAAAACTTACAACCTCTGCGATGGTCCCTTCAGGCAAGTTGTAATGAGTTGAGCAACATGTGTTGCACAACGTCAGTGTTGTCGAACAAGTTACTTGCCTGGTTTTCTGGTGCTCCGTGCAGTCCATGTTGGTTTCTTGTCAGGGGTTAGCATAACTCGCACTAGAGCTTATGCTCATACTTCTTGGAGCGGTACGACATATCGAGGGCCCTAGGCCCGGACAACTGCTAACAAGAAAAACGGGTGCTGGCGAGGGAGGGAGGCATGATGTTGGTTCAGAAAAACTTTGCACCGTCGGACCGATCGCTGTCGTGCTCGTGGGTGGTGTAGGGTTATGTTCTATACAGAAGATAACTAGACCCAGTTGGTTCGCTTAGAGACCAAGTGTATAGAAGCTAAGCAGGCTGGTTGAGTAGTCTATGAACGCGACTAACAACTCCACAGGGTGAGCGGGGTTCCTCTTTCCGGCTCTCGGACCTGATGAGTTCGCTGAGGGATCTACTCTGTGAGTGTGTCCTTCAGTATTATTCCAAGGGAATCAGACGTACTATATCACTCAGTTGTTCCTGTTCCTTGATTAGACGCTTATCTGGTGTGTGGGGGTTTGGTGGTGATTTGATGGGAATGGAGTTCCTGATCTAAGGGGAGATCAAGAGTGGAGGGGATGATCTACTGAGGTAGACCAAAGGGGAGGGGGAAAGAGGGGGGGGTGCTCAAAGGGTGTGTTTGAGGCTGAGTTCCTAAGGCTGTGCTTTGATGCTGTGCTTTGATGCTGTGCTTAGGGCCGTGCTTAGGGCTGTGCTTAGGGCTGTGCCTAAGGCTGTGTATTGAGGCTGTGTATTGATGCTGTGCTTAGGGCTATGCTTAAGGCTGTGTTGAGGCTGTGTCGTGTGACTAGACCTAAAAGGGAAGGTGTACACTTACACCTGGGGCTGTGCTAGATATGTTGTAAAGGTGACAAGATATGTCGTAAAACTGGGAGGGTATAACTGATACCCTAAACTTTGCTGCAGATGACGTCTAGTACGTCTAACTGATATGTCTTCAATAATCTTCAGATAATAAACCTATGTCGTAAAATATGTCGTGAGTCCTTGTGGTACTGCTAAATCTGGCTGTCACTCAGTTAGTCACTTCTCTGAGGTGGGGTTATCTGCCTAAAGTTTCAGACTTTAGTACTACAGATACCAAGATTCCAACGTCTCAAGTGTACTAGGCTTATTCAGTTCTTCTGACTTAGAACTTCTTCTCACAGAGGGTAGGGCTAAAATATGGTATGTGATTGCTCAAATCACTCAACCAATCAGTCCTAAGGGAATTGAGGTAGATACTTTAGAGGGTAGATGTAGAGAGAGAGGGGGTAGATGTAAAGTGGGGGGGAAAAGAGACACTGAGCAAAAGGATGCTCAGCTGATGTGAGGATAGAGCAAACTGTGCTTTTCTCCTGAGCAGTAGGTACCTGTTTTTCTCTTAGAAGTGGGGTTGAGGTCTATATATACTATTTTACACAAGAATGTTCCAGAACATTCCAGCACTTTCCACAATGTTCCATAATATTCCGTCATGTTCCATCTGCTTCCATAGCATTCTTGGTGTGACAAGTTATCACATTTGTGACGTTCCGTCACCTTCTAGAATGTTCCAGCACTTTCCAGCATGTTCCAGGAAGTTCCATGATGTTCTAGGGCTTTCCATGGCTATCTGATCTCTTGATCTAATCTGTAGGATCCTTATCTTATCTTATCTTATCTAGAATGGATTATAATTATACTTTCTGTTATCTAATCTCATCAGGCTTAAATAATTCTTTAATCATTTAAATAATCCATTGTTCAACTTGTTGACTTTAAATTGTGCGTAAAATCGTAAATAAATAATGATAATCCTGGGGTCCGACATCGCCACGTTCGACTTTTTAAATTGTCAGACTCCACACTCGCTGGAACCCAGCTGGGTACTCAACTGTAAATCTGATCGCCACCCGCTGGAAATCAAGACGCGCCTGTCTATCGATCGTGGTGTGGGACCGACACTAAAAACAGCTGGAATCCAGGAGGACATCACCCCGGGAACCGGGTTGATCACTCCAGCCGGGATCCAGCCGATACAAAGTTTGTGGTGTAGATAGATCCGGCTCGCCCAGTGTCATTCGGCCTCGCTTAAGCTCGACCGAATTTTCACTGGGCCTCAAGGCCTCAATACTACTCAGCGGTGGTCTCTCACGCTCACGCTGGAACTTGTTCCTCTTCATTATGTCCTTTTGGCGATCGACGGGAAAGAAGATCATCGCGTGTATCGTGAACACCCTTGTGGTACTTTGTCTGAACCCCACGGCTGAAATTCTAGTGCGTCAGAGACAATACGAGTGCCATCCGTTGAATCATGCCACCGCCTCGGTGGTGCTGGTCGCTGTATCCTTCGCCGCTGATACCTCGGCACGCTCCCCCAATCTGAGGGGCCGAGGCCGACTCCTTTTCCTGCATGTGCTTCTACCTGAAGTTTTGCCCCTTCTAGCTGGTAGCGACGATGCGCCCGCCTAGCCGGAAGATCTCGACATCTTCTGTTATTTCGCAGGCTCTGAAGATGAAAGATCTCCGTCATGTGGCCCTAACGTATCGTGACATACCGAAGATCAATTCTGCCAACGCAAGTTACTGGATGTGCTTGTCTATTAGAATCCGTCTCCCGTTTCAATACATGAGGCTCGGAAGTATTGCATAGTCTGGAGTCTCACCCATCCTTCCATATGCTTTCTAGATGACCTGTCGTCGAGACTGAACGAGTCGTGCGCGGAAATCACTACCTTGGATGATTGGATCGTTTCTACATTCTGAGGCGATCGAGCCCACAGTGCCAACCGCCAGCCTCCACAACTATCGGCCGCAGCCAACACTCATCTCAAATACTGCGTATCTTTTGCCCCGCGACGGGTGTATCTGGAAGCAACAACTCTCAGAGGTGCCCCTGAACTCGACCTCGTTCGATGCACCTGTGGGCTACGATCCGTCAGGACAGTTCAAAACAGCGAATTCCATAGTCCCACCACTCCAGCTTGACGTCCGCAACCCTCATCTACTGTGAGCTACGACGGTTGGGTAGCCGATCATGACTTCAAGTCTGGAACGTTGATTGGCGTCTGCCCGTAGATTGAGAGTCCCGCGTTCTGCAGGCACATGGGCAAGCTCCGAGTCTGAGCTGATCAAGCCTCCTGTATTTTCATCCAGACCCCAACATCAGCACTTATGAGTTTATCACCCCAGACGGCACAAGCAAAATCTCTGAGCCTGTTCGTTCAATCTTACCTATCGGGGTGGCTGTATTCTCCAATCACTCGATGACATGGTGGTAGGCGGCCCGCCGCTTGATCTATTCAGCTTTTACCGTCCAATTTACGGAAGATAGAAAGAAATGAGAATAGGATGCTGAATCCTGGGTATGATCTGTTGGGATTGAAGAAAATATCCGACAACGACGGTGCACAGAAGCAACGACATCTATTGAGTAGACTGCAGATCACATCCTCGCCAAGCTGCGTGGCTGGATGCTACAACCTTTAGTTCTATGAGGACTCTGCTGAGTGGATAAGACTCGGAAGCACTAGCTGGGGCCAAAATTATAAAATAGATCAGTGAGGAGGTCACGCGAACAGGAAGATGACAATCCCTGAGCTTCGTGAATCGTTTAAGTTGAGGTTCCGAGGCCCAGCAGAACATGGGTATGCATGCACATGGTATTAGGGGGTGTGGCGCAACGGAATTACAAAGATTATGACTACTAGTGTGGGTGATACCTGCAAGAAATGGCAATAGGATGATGTAACCTCGGATCGGATTGAAAACAAAGCTTATGACCGGAAAGATGGCCTGATAGGAGGGATCACATATAACCACCCATCTTCAAGTTCGATTTCAAAATGAAGTCTCGGACTAGGAAGATTGTAAACAGATGAACAATGTATCAACTGGCGTAAGCTTACCGCTAGAAATTATTGTGTGGGTTCGTCGCGTATCGGTCACGGAAGTCAAGTGGACTATACAGTTGAATCTGATGAGTTCTCAGCCAAGCGAAAGAGAGACGAAAGTCATACTGTATAGTTCCCGCTCCCGGTTCGGGGTGTACGATTGATGGAGAGCACCGAATTTATTTCTAAAATCTGAATAGGAATGAGAATGGGACCAAAGTGGAATCACAGAGAAGCATACAATTTGAAATAGAATCGTAATCATTTGGTCGGTCACCGTAAGACACCATGTGCTGATTCAGTCTCACTCCGGCGTCTAACTTAGCCTAGCAGAGACATGAGCAGGCGACGATAGAAAGGTATAGGCGGGCGCAGACCTGGAGCAAGTCGCATTTGTTCAGGAACAAGATAATGCTGACGTTAGACAGGAGTCTGTTGGAAACGATGGACTTCCACAACAGCAGTGAGTCTTCCAGCCGATTCACATGGGGATCCTTCAGACCGGTTAAGCACAAGCATGAAGGGTAGGGTGGAAAGGAGCCTACCTCCGCTAGAACTTGGTCAAACGTCGAGATCGGGGCCAAGAATATGATGGCGTTCACTGAGAATGCTAATAAATATCTACAGCGATGGGGCTTCTTGACACGGCGCACCATCATCGAAAAAAGGAGCCCATGCGTGTCTCTGATTTTTGGAACCTCCGACGTCGTATATCTAGCACTGAGCTCAGAAAGAGCTACGGCGGAGGGGGTAGGGGCTGTAAGGTATACCTTCCAAGTCATGCCTCGAAACTCGGCAGTTTTGAAGGCGAAAGTATGT
Organism: Thelephora terrestris; assembly: GCA_015956445.1. NCBI lineage: Eukaryota > Fungi > Basidiomycota > Agaricomycetes > Thelephorales > Thelephoraceae > Thelephora > Thelephora terrestris. The sequence goes on along the minus strand of WIUZ02000024.1, from coordinate 563,340 downwards.
TCGACGACGCCAGTTGTCTTCAACCGCGCCTTTAGAACGTCGACTGTAGCTCCATGTTAGTCGGAGGGGGAAGCGAGGACACGATGCATAACTGACCGTCTGTCGGGATGTACTTCTTGGCTGTAATCCTCGAAATCTCCTCCAGGTAACTGCAGAAGGTGAACATCAGAAGGGAGCCAAACGGAAGGTTCTAAGCTGCGCGCACAATCCGCTACTCTCTTCTAATCTCAATCGTTTGTCTACCAGCCGCTGTTGAACGTTTGGGTCCTTCCAGAGGTCGAGCATCGCCGGGGAACACCTGTTCAAAATGTGCACAGGATCGTCTGGATCTTCCCACCACCCCGCAAGTTCTCCAGAATGGGGACTCTTTGGACTCTTCATCCGGCCGCCGAGGGATAGCGCTTTCTTCCAATTTGAAGTCGTTTTGACGGAAATCTCTTGAGTAGATTGCGGGGACAGAGGAGAGTTCGGGCCTGGCTGAACTACGTTTTGGGGGATAATGACTTCGAGGCTTGCGCTCAAGTCTGGAGGTGCCTTTGGGCTACGAACTGAGCCGGGGGAGGGTGAGGAGGCACTCCAGGTGGTGATTAGACGAGTCGCCTCCCTTTCTTCGTTGTCCTCTTCATCAGATAACAACGCTATCAACCTCTGTTCGAGAACGAGGAGCGGGGCCAATCGGTGCTGGTAATTCTCGTATCCCCTGATGCCATGATAAGATGATGAGGAGGTGCCGTCAGTTGAGGAGATAATTAAGGATGCTGCGTCCGCGTTCTCGTCTTCATCGTCGCCCAGAATGTGGGAGTTAAGGGTCTCGTAGTCGGGGGAGATGGCATCGAGGATCCTTCGGATAGAACGAACGAGATTGAGATAGATGACAAAACGCCAGGCGATACGTTCCGCGTTGAAGGCGGCTGGGGTGTGTAGGAGCTGGAACTCTGAGAAGAGTTACGGAGAGTTAGAGTGAGCGAATGGAGCGTTGGAGTCGAGAATACCGACATGGGACGTACGCTTGAGGGTAGTGCTCTTGCCACTCTCACTTTGACCGAGGAGGAGGACTTTTACGGGATTCTTCTTCCTCCGCTCGTTGCGCTCGGCTTTGAGCATCTCGTCAATGTCATCGCTGATTTTCTTTGCTTGTTCTTCGGCCCGGAGACGCTTTTCTCGGTCAGCGGCGGACTCGTTCGGGGGCGGAAGAAGGGCGGCGGTGATGGGGTCTGAGAGCGAGTGGTTCCTGTTTGCAGAATTCATACGAAAAATGAACGTGGAAGAGGAATTAGAGGAGCATTGGTCGGGGGGGAGGCGGGGAGGGATGCGGGGGAAGTGAAGCAGTGGGTGCGGAGGATTTTCTTCCACTATGATTTCGTTACTGAAATGCGGTAAATGCATCCGCATTTGTTGTCATGCAAAAGCAAAATAAATCAGGTTCGGATATCAAAAACTCTATGTAACTCTACCATCACCAATTACTGGTAACTACTCTGCCCCGTAACCGTCAGGGTTCTTCTGCTGCCAGTTCCAAAGGTCTCTGCACATCGTCTCCAGGTTCTGCGGCGCCTTGAATCCAAGTTCTGCCTCAGCTAATGCTGGGTCTGCCGTCAGATCTGGGACATCTCCTCGTCTGGATAAACGTAAACATCCCGGCCCGAAGTTTCGTCAACGATGCTCACCGTCTTCCAACGACTTCGCATTTGTAATCGTAACCCGTCGCATTCCTCATGGCCTCAACTATCTGCAGTACGCTCATTCCTTTACCCTTCCCGAGGTTGTACGCCTTGTATCGCGCGGGGTCTGAACAGCTGTCGAATACCTTGGAATCAGGAGCGAGGGCTTCCAGTGCGAGAAGGTGGCCTTTGGCAAGGTCCATGACGTGGAGATAATCACGGACGCATGTACCATCGCTGTGCGAACGAGTAAGCAAAGGTGAACTGATATCGTATCGTTCACGCGGCAGCGGACAACACTTACGGCGTGGGATAGTCGTCTCCAAAAACACGTAGTTTGGGGTCTTTCACACGCCCAACGGCCATATGAGCGAGTAAGGGTAACAGATTCCCTGGCCGACCACGAGGGTCCTCCCCGATCAACCCAGATGGATGGGCTCCCGCAGGGCTGAATGACACGGCCGAATGAGCGCCAAGCGCAACAACCAGCCATCAATGACGCACTTGAAATAACGAAGGGAGATAGCTCTCCAACGATCTGGCTCGGCCTGGCACAAGTCCTGGATGATTGTCTCGGACATGATTTTCGATTTACCGTAGGGACTGTCGGCCTTGAGACGTGTCGATTCGGGAATGGGTATGATCGGTGGAGTACCGTAGACGGTGGCGGACGAGGAATATACAAAGCGGACGCAATCAAATTCGGACATGGTTTGAAGGAGGCATACGGTTGCGGAGACGTTATTGAGGTAGTAGGTGAGGGGGACCTCAGTTGACTCCCCAACGGATTTGTACGCCTAACTTAATGTGGGCGGGTTGTAAGTGAAGACTTGTGGAGAATACTCACTGCGACGTGGATTACACCCCAAATGCCACCCTTTCCGTACTTTTCGAACACGGCCCTTACTTGTGCGGGGTTGGTCAGGTCACATGTATGAGAATCGACCGCTGCGCTGTCCTTTTCTTGGTTAGTCGCGTTTTCCGGAAGGGCTGCTTGCGCGATCTCATTGAGACGAGTGAGAGCGGCAGGAAACGAGTTGTGGTAGTTATCGACAGAAACGACTTTGTATTTGCGTGTCTCCTGAAGAGTGAGGACGATGTGGGAGCCTTTTGGGGAAGTCAGTTGACAATCAGGGGAGGCGAGAGACAATGCCAACCAATGTACCCAGCGCCGCCTGTGACAAGGACGCGCTGTGCGTTGTCATCAACCTCAAAGTTGTTTTTCGTTTACGATAAAGACGTACCTTGAGCGGTTCAGGGCTCGCAGCAGCATACGAGCTCGATGCATCCCCGTTCACCATCGCCATATTGCGTGTAAGTGCAAGACTCGGGTGGAAAACCGGTTTTGGAACGAGGTTGAGACCGGGGTCCATTCCAATTACATAATCGGCTACCGAAACCCTTCTCGGCAAATCCTCCTCTTTGTCCTCCGGTTTCAGGTCTTATTAGGCTTGGGATCTAACATAGATTTGATATACACAATACTACTGCTTCGGTGGAGGGAAATTACAACGTATATGCAATCCCTACGAGTTCAAACTACGTTACAGTATCGTGTCACTCCAAAGCTTGGAACGAGGGGATTGCGTAGGGTACAGGTTACAGGCGACAGCAATGCGGGTGAAGGTGAAAGAAACAAGAAAAAGGGCGAATCTGGTAGCTTATTCCGGTGAAGACGGCTCTTCGGTCGTCGAAGAGGATACATCTGGACCGGCTAGTGCACCTTCTGGAATACCGTTCGGGGTCGTATCACCGACCTGGTGGAAGTCTAGCGTGCAGGTTCATCAAAGGCATCGCCGGGCAGGTTGGAAAGTCTTACCGAGAATTTCGCTATACATCATCACCTTCCAAGTGTCTATGGGAAGGTCTGCGTCGTTGAAACTCCAATCGAACTTGTCTGCAGCTTCGGGTTCGTCGGTGGGATCATGGTAGGGTGCGACGTATTCGTGAGCTAACGAGTCGGTTGCATTGATGCGCTTGCGTGGATCAAAGACAAGCATCTTCTCCAGGAGATCGAGAGCTACTGCAACAGTTCAAATCGGCTAGTCTGGAGATGCCATTAATTTTGCTCACCGACAGAGTCCTTGCAACTGAGCTTCTCGCTGAAAGGGATTCTATCTCTCTTGGGAAGACTCTTCACGAAACGCAACGTCTGGAACATTGTGAATCAGTAGTGTTGTTTGTGTGCGTGACGGGACGCACATTTTCGCTTGCGATGGTGCTAATGACGTCTTCCGGGGGGGTTCCCAAAAGCTCAGTGATGATGGAGAACTGATGAACGTCTATGAAAGAGGTGAAAAGGGTCACTTTGTAGAATCAGGCTAAGGACGTACGGTCTTTGCCGGGGAACAGGGGTTTTCCTTCCAGCATCTCGGCGAAGATGCAGCCGGCGCTCCAAATGTCGACCGCGACATCGTATTTTTGCCAGGTCAACATAATTTCCGGAGCCCGATAGTACCGCGTTGAGACATATCCGGTCATTTGAGGGTCTTGGATGCGGGCAAGACCAAAGTCGCAAATCTTAGTGGAGTTTAGAGCCGAATCAGTGAAGGCGATATCCAAGTACCTTAAGATCGCAATTCTCGTTTATGAGGATGTTGCTAGGTTTCTGCGTTAATCTGTCAGCAAGTGGTAGCCAATCAGTGGGACTTCACCCACAAGATCTCTATGCACGACACCGGCGGAGTGCACGTATTTTAAGCCTCTCTGATTCGGGACTGAGCGGGGATAAAGCATGATCGACCGAGGAACGTACAAGGATTTGGTATAGGAAATATTGAATGAACTGCTTCTCCAGTGGTCGAGAAGTGAGTAATCGATGGAGATCAGTCCCCAGAAGTTCAGTGACAAAGTATCTGGGGCAGATGATCGGTATCCTCGGTCAACGACAAGTGAAAGATGCTTACAGATCCTCAAGCGGCGAAATGAAGACATCGCTCAAACTGATGATCTGTTGGGGTAAGCATGAATGGAAGGCGTATGTGGAGTTTGTCGGGGAAGGGGTGCACACATTCTCATGTTGGATGTGTTTCAAAAGCTTCAGTTCACGGTAGGTCCTCTTTGCCAACACCGGTGTGCTGAAGGGCTTCATGATCTTCTTCACCGCTACTGCGACACCTGTAAGTTGGTCCTTGGCGGAACTGTTGGGCTGATGTTGAGCCTTGGCGATAAGTACAAAGAACGATAACGAACCAAACGAGGCCGAAAGCCCCTGTAGAAAGACGATGATTAGAGCGAAAGACGAGTAGAAAGTAGCGTTGCGCACCCATTCCAACAGGTTGGAGGTCAACATATCGAGTGGTTACCTGGGGCAAGGAAGGTGAGTGGTCAGGACAAGGAGATTATGGAGGCAATCAGTGCTGAAGCTCGCCTCGAAAGATGTCCCGAAGATGGAGAGTTTTACAAAAGACATTGTTTACAAAGTCCGAAGGGCAGTGATGAGTCGAGGGAAGAGGAGAATCCGACAACTGCGACGGGCGAAGGAAGGGGCTAAGACAGGGAAAGTCTGATATCCAGAAATGGCAATGGCAAGTCTCAATTACATCAGCAGAGGTACAAGGTTCAGCGAGTGTGTCCTATAAGTAAGTCTATGGAGATGATATCAAGCAACGTCATAAATCAGCCCTCTAAAATTTGAACACCTGTTCGCATCGGGTCAGCGACCATCACTACGTCACTAAGTGCGCAGCCCACCTGGGTTTCATCGAATCCGAGTTCCTTAAGCGCACCGGCCAGAGGCCCCTGGTCGGTAGGCTTCAATTTTGCTCCACTGATCGCCTTCATCTGTCCAGGAGGCCCTGCATCGCGTCATGAAATGAGAAAGATGCGGTAGAGTGCACCACCTATAAACGTTACTTACCGCAAACAAACACCTTCACCTTCTTGCCGAGACTCGGTGGAGCGATGTTTTGCTTGATCAACTCAGGAGTAACGTAACCCAAGCGTCCTTCCAGGCCAGTGCAGCGTCAGCCGAAGATCGATCAAAAACGCGTCATTACCCTCACCGTTCCAGCCAGGCCCAGCAGCATCAACGGTGTAGACGACATCGAATGTCTCGGGATATTTCTTTTTGAGAGCATCAAGTTCCTCTTTCAGTAGAATGTCCTTCTCAGAGATATTGGCAAAGATAAGCTTGAACTTGGTCTTGTTCTCCGGCTTGGTGAGCGCATGGATCAAAATTTGGTACATCGGTGTTCTTGGGAATGGTCAGCGAGAACGTTGGGTAGAGGCTCAAGCGCTCCTCACTTACATTCCCGTCCCCCCAGCGATCATACCGACTTGCTCAAATTCATTGTCTGAGCGGTTTTAGACGCACAGAAAGAGTATAAACGGATAAAACAGGATCACCTTTGTAGGGGAATTTCGGGATTGGTCCCTTGATTGCCAGTTTGTCACCGGGCTGTAACCCGTGAATGTATCTGGAGGCGAGTCCATTCTCGTATCTCTTGATAAGGAAGGTCAACTCCCCAGGAGTATCTGATCGAGAAATGGGCGTGTATGCTCTCATTACTGGCTTTCCCTTCGCGTCTACGAGTCCCTCGGGATCAGAGGATTTGACGACGACGCAGGAGGCAAGAGGGAGCAGAGAGGCCTCGTCATCATTCAACTTGAAGACAAACCTAGCCATGTGACTACGTCAGTCTCAGAGGCTGTTTGATGAGACGGTGCTCACTTGGCGGTATTGTAGCTATAGGGCTCAACCCTCTTGAGTTCAAAGTCAACAAACTTTGACGGGTCTAGGGGGCTCGTCTCCTTGAGTTTCACCGCCTTCGCGACTGGATTCATGCGATCGATGTAGACATAGGCACCTAAGCCAACTATCCCACCGCCGACCAAGTAGAATCCCAGGTTCGAGCTCTTCGAACTCGCCTGAGTCGGGGCAGTCGAGTAACGACGTGCGGATGCCAGTAACTAATGAAAGCTCAGAATCAGCCTTTTCTCATCAATGTTTTCTCTCACCCCCGAGCGAGCAAGAGAGGTCCTGAGCATCGACATGGCGGATACGAGTTGGTCAGGATTCGTCGGAGAAATGGAGAAGGAGGCAGCTGAATAAGCATTCCCTGATATGGGAATCCTACCACGTGCAGAAATCGCCGTTCCAAACGCTCATCGCGCCGCCATCCCCTCTATCGAGACAACCGCCCGAATTACTCGACGCGAGACAAACAAAATTCTCCGCCTGAACCAGAAACTTATCGACCAACCTTTTATCTGTTTCTTTCTGCGGCTCTCGGCACCCAGATTCCCCTCCGATGGAGCACAAGGACCCTTCAAAGCCGCGGAGACAACTCCCGGCGATCCCAGTCCACCAACCACATCCAGACCAGCAACCAACCCTCCCTACAATCATTGAAGCCCCCGTAACTCCAGCGGCTTTCTACTCGACCCCAAATTCGGTCACATCCAAGCAGCAGCCACCCCCATTACCCGCTAGGAACCAACAGTCTGGATCATCCTTTACAAACTACCAACAGATCAACGTTGCCAACGGCGAGTACCGAGAGCCCGAACTTGTTCAGGAAGATCAAACCTCATTTCAACCTCAAACCGTTTCCGGTACCTGGACCGCGGCCCCAGATATTGCTTCCGCCTGGGGTGCCGGTCGACCGGAGTGGGAACCACAACCTACGGACGTGTGGCACGACGCCTGGAACGGCGAGTATCAGGACTGGGGGGAGCTTACCGTACGAAGAGTTAATATCGATGGTCGCGCTGAGGAGGAAGAGTTGAACTGGTGGGACTTGTCCGCCAGACAAATCCATAATCGACCTGGACCGGGCATACTGCCCACCCTCCTCGAAAATTATCTCCACAATGCTGACCATACCCTTTACTCGGTATCGGCGTCTCCTCCCGACGTTAAACCCAGGCATCGATCTTCCGAGTCCCATTCTTCAACCTCTCACCCCCTCCCCAACCCTCCCTCAGCCGACGAAGTCCGTAGGTCCATCCCTCACCCCAATGCCTATTATTGTCGCAAACACAACGGATGGGTTCTCTTGCACTGGAAATCTTCTACCATTGAACCAGCGCTCGCCAAGTCATACGATGGTCCCTCGCTTCCTGATATTACCCGTCGACGCAGAAGCCATTCTTGCGTTGACGGAAACCCCCAATTGGTCACACAGGTCAACAAGACCCACCACTTCCATTATTACAAGGCCGCGGTGGATTCAGCTAAGATCACAACACCTTTCAAGCGCGCCGATTGGGAGCGCCACCCTCGTTCCAAGCTGCGGCGGAGGCAGGCAGTTCTGTTAGATCACTCGAACCTCAGCTCTGTCGACGATTCCCAACAGCCCGAGGGGGAGCTCCTTGATCTATATGTCTGTTGTCAATGCTCACTTTACTGCGTCGTGTCCGATGTCATCCCTGGCGTGATCCCTCAAAGAATCTTCGAAGCCTTTAAGGAGGAAAAAGTGGAGAATCCCCACGTTGGGAAAACCCCAGTAGTATCCTTGGCCACCGCGCTCGACACAATTTTAATGTGAGTCAGTTTTATCAGACGCCACAGTGTTGCTAAGTGTCTCAAAGGATTATCGAGGATCGGCTGTGGAAGGGGGAAACCAGGGCTTTACCGGTTCATCGGAATAGCTTTCAGTCGAAGCTTGGCTGGTCTGAGAACATGTAAAGTGATCGTTCATCGGAAACCTCCTTCGCTCATTGTCTGCTTCAGAGAGGAAGTGTTCCGGTGTATCGGGTTCAACCTTGACCGGATGAATAATGGACAGGGAGAGTTGGCTCTGCATGCCCCGGTGTTGGATAACAATGTTGTGGAGGGGCCCGCAAATCGAGCGAAACTCCTGCGGGCATGGGTGGAATTGAGCGCATGGCTGGCCAGCTTCACGAGGCGACATGGTTTGTTTTTTTACTCTTCTCGACGTTATCTTCTTTGGTTCAAAGCTTTCATCTCCCTCTCCCTCCACCAGAAGCGGAACTCTTTGAACAGCTAAAAATAAGGAACTCGGTCAAGATTGATTCTGTCCGCGAACTATACCAAAGTGCAATTGGAGCGCATCCAGAACAATGTCAGTAGTCCGACATTAGACCCGGTGCGACCGCTGACCCGAGACTCAGTGCCCCGCGGAGACCTCCCAGAGACCCTGAGACAAATAGGGGATCTGGACGACGATTGGGAAACACTGGGACTGACACCTTCGTCCTACACTCCAGGTATAATCCTTGTTGCTTGCACAGGCACCTCGCTCAGTTCCGTGATAGAACTATTGACTTTTGCATACCTTGCACAATGCCGTTGCGACCCCGGAGACACCATACGTCACTTCACTGCACTCGTCAACATCGTTCAAACAATGCAAATGATGAACGAGGACACTCCGATGGATCTTCAGAACCTTATCTTAGACGAACGGACGAGAGGCAGGTTTACACGGGACGACTTCTCGAAGGCCGCCAACGCTCTCGGCTTTGGTCACGACGGCCCGTTGAGGGTTGATTTCGATGAGAGTGTGGAAGAAGAGTTTATCATCAATGCCTGGAGAGATGGGATTAGACGATCATGGAAGGACGAAACCAATGGTTCCGCAATAAGGCGAGAGCTAAATGATGCCCTGAAGATCATAGCAGACGCGCGTGGAAGTCAAGAGATGCACCGCATCTGGGAACGTGAGAAGGGTAGCGTCATGACCGTGGACACCGCGTATTCTACCTTGGGTGTTTCCAAGGAAATGGACGAGAACACGGTCATCACCGTGTTCGACCTGCGCGTGAGTGAGAGTCTACCTCACGGTTTCTGACTGCCCACACCCCCAAAGGTTGAGGAGCAGGCCAGTCAGGTTGACAAACTGCGCGAGGCGCTGTCAGTCATCGCACAGGTCACGGAAAGCCAACGGCTGAAGGTTTTCCTCGACACCGGTCGCGATCGTGAGTCTCACACCGCATCATTCTTAACATCTGATGCGCACCGGATATCTTCCAGCCGGCGACGTTGTCGTGCCCACTCGCCCCGATATGCCTCGAGGCCTACATCAGCTTGGGAATACCTGTTATCTCAACTCTTTGCTTCAGGTCCGTGGCATATACCCGGGCGGTAATCAGTCGCTGACCTATTTCCAGTACTTCTATACAATCCGAGACCTTCGAGAAACAGTGGCTTCGCTCTCCGCAGTTGCCACAAAATCCCCCAATCTTCTTGACGACGACCTTGATGCCCATCGAGTAGGAGGCCGGCTGGTAACCAGACGGGAGATTGCGCGATCGCGACGCTGTATGCTCTATTACTACATCCCAAGCAAAGTCACTGACCTTGGCAAAACTAGTCGTTGCACAGCTTGCCGACCTATTTTGGAACCTCGAATATTGCGAGGATCCAGCTGTTAAACCGAGCATCGAATTAGCAAAGCTTGCGCTGGTCACTTCGAAGGATGAGGAAGAGGAAGAAGGGGATAAGGCTGGTACGGATTCTTCCAACGACACTGACGTCACTCTCGTTGAGGACGGGTCAACGCATGTTTCAGCGCCGTCAGAGACTGTGACCGCATCGCCAATCCAGACTTCGTTTAGCATTCTAGGAAAGCGGTCGCGAGGCACGGGAAGCAAGATGGATATCGACGCACCCGATGCGGAGAAGGACAAGGATTATGTTATCGTCTCAAAACCCGGGACTCCTGCACAGACGCCAGAAGAACTTCCTCCCGAGAGTCAAGTCACCACAGGAGGTGATGTTGAAATGTTAGAGGTAGAGAAACCTGGGCCTACCGCGCCTGTTCGTAAAGGCACCACCGGAATGATGTTTGGTACTGTCATGCGCAACCAACGTCGAGCATTTGCTGATTCTTGCTTGTAGGTCGGCAGCACGATGTTTCCGAATGCATGGATTCGTGCCTTTTCCAACTCGAATGTGCAGAACTGATTCGTTCTGCCAAACTGTCTGGAGGTTCTAATCCCGACATCGATAAGACGAGTATCGTGAAAAGGTGAGATTGATTTTTGGAAAATAAATAATTCTTTCTCAATCAAATCCCAGGTTGTTTTACGGGAGGCTCCGCCAGCGGATCATGCCCGAAGGTGGCTCCTCTCGGCCATCCATTCACGAGAAAGAGGATCTATTCTTGCATCTTCCGGTGAACGTCTCGGAAGAAGGTATCGACATCTACGATGGTCTAAGTCGTTATTTCAACGACACAGTCGAGTTCGAAGACAAGAAGGCACATATGGAAGTATCTCTCGTCGATCTTCCCCCGATCCTACAGATTCAGTTACAGGTATGTGTCTCATCCATCTAGCTCTGCAAGCGAACAAACATCAGCCGTACAACAGAGGGTGCAGTTCGATCGAGAACAACTCCAAGCATTCAAGTCACAGGCGTACTTGAAATTCGGGGAGACAATATCAATGGATCGCTTTTTAGAGAATTCGGACCCGGAGAAGAAGCGGCGATCCAATGAGATTCAGGCCAAGTTGAATGGGTGTCGGGAACGAATTCGACAACTTACAGAGGCCAAGGTGATCTCTGACCGTATCGTTGACCGGAACCGTGACTGATCGTCACCTAACAGCACCGGCCGTTCGACCTTGCGTTGACAGAGACCTGTGATTATTTATCGAGGAACACGGTAAATGCCCTCCCCGGCCTGGATCAAGAACTATTAGTGTCATTAAGACACGAAGCGATGCACGCCAAACAGGAGCTGGATGACGAGCGACGGCAGGCTGCAGAGCTGAAACTGCAGCTGGAAGGCATTTGGGAAAACGAGAATCAGGCTTTGTACGAACTGACCTCGGTATTTATCCACCGGGGAGAGTCAGCATCTTGGGGCCACTATTTCTTCTATTCGAGGAATTTGCCGGATCGTCCTGACGAATGGTTCAAGTACAATGATTCTGACGTCTCAGCGGTTTCGAAAGGCGAGGTCCTGGTGGATACCACCGGTTCCACTGCAAATCCGTACTTGGTATGTAACTGGAGGCTTGTTGATCGCAATCGCTCACTGGCGTCATAGTTGGTATTTGCCAGGAAGGGGTCCGAAGTTATTCACACCGTCAAACGCTTCGACGTTGGTTCCCTGGAGGAAGCCAGCACCAAATAGAATCTTGCGTTGATTTGCACTGTTTTTCCTATCACAGCATGTTCAGTGTTACTACGTATTTACCAGCGGGTATCAATCAACCCAAACTAGATTATTGGAGGAGAATGTCAGTATTGTTTTCGTTAGCCAGATGTGGATGATATACGCCACCTAGCAATGCACTCGATTTCTACCAGCGCGCCCTTGGGAAGCCTGGACACTTCAACGGCGGAACGCGCGGGCTTGTGATCGCCGAAAGCCTGTTCGTAGATTTTGTTGACGACGGCAAAGTCACCCATAGACTTGAGAAATACCTAAGGAAACCGTCGGATCGTAAACGCAGAAAGAGAAAAAAATGTCTTACTGTGGTCTTCACGACCTTTCCCAGATCACTGCCGGATGCCTCAACGACCGCACGGAGGTTCTTGAGTACCTGTTTTGTTTGCTCTTCGACACCGCCAGCCACGATCTCCCCAGTCGCGGGATCAAGCGGGATGTTCCCTGAGACGAACACGAGGTCCTTGAGTTTTATGGCCTGGGAATAGGGGCCAACAGCGCCTGGAGCGTCTACAACGGGGTTTGTCAGCGTCACACACGAAACAGGGCGGTCTCACTGGAGGTAAAGACGGGGGTCAGGGCCGAGGCGGTCGTGATCGTAGAAGACATTGTCCTCTTGAAGGATGGTTTGAGTGTGCGAACACGGATTTGGATCATTCGTTGGGCCAAATTCGACGAAACATGCATTAGCGGTCTCGCTAACATGGTTGTCGTTAGATGACTGTCAACATTCACAATCGACACACTATAAGTACAGCTATCTTCTTTTTCTGAGTAGAGCACCACTATTCAGTTCGCAGAATGAGATGAACGCCGCTCTCTGTCTCGACGATATCGCTCATCTCTCCGATTTTCAACGCAAATGCGGCGTTCTCAAATGGCTTCTGCATCTGTCCGGAGCCAAAGACACCAAGATCCCCGCCCATGCGAGCGGAACTGCAGTCCGAGTACTCCTTTGCAAGTTCGGCGAATCTTTCGTGGGATCCGTTAATCTGGGATTGGTATTTTCGGAGGGTCTCGATAGCTTCAGCTTTCGAACAGGTTATCTTGGCCTGTGCGATGATTGAGGTGGGGCACAGGATAAGAAATCGGAAGACCGAACCTGTCTCCAGCTAGAGGGGTTCCTGCTCCCAGAATGTTTCACCAAGAGGTGGCTAGCCCTGACCTTCACGGGCCTGGTGAGTAATTCAGCTCCGGGAAGCTTCTTAACCTCTTCTTCGGTGAGACCATCAGGGGTTTCCCAGACTGAGGCTTTGGTCGCTGGGTTGTAAAAGTAGGCGACCCCTCGGGATCCGGACATTCTGATTTCCCACTGAGACTGAGGCGATTGTGAGCTTTCGGTGGAGGAATTTTGACATGTAGCGTACCATGGATGGTGGTTGCTGATGGACGAACGGGCGCTGGAGTCCTTCGGCGATCAAGCTCAAACTGGAGGTGGAATCTTGTCATCACGTCACTAGCCCACTTCCCTGCCTGCCATGACATTCACCAAACGTGATTCCTCGAAATCCATGGAGAATATCGGAGAAATAGTGGTCGTATTTGAGGTCTGAGACCTGAACGTCCCCCTCCCAGGCCCTGCGTCCCACCTCCAAACCATGTCTTCCACTTCCGAGCAAAGCCCACAAACCAAGGCCATCATGGCATGGGCCCAGGGTTTCATCGACAGCGACATCGACCAGATCGCTGCAGCCCTGCATCCCGACTATATCCATGACACCTTCCCCCGTTCCTTAAAAATTCCCCGACAGAACAAGGAACAATGGGTCGAGAGTTACAGAAAAATCAAGGACGTCCTGAAGAACTTCAAGGTTTGTCGGTATCTACACAACGGTACCCGGGATACATTTCTGACCCTCCGCTTAGGTTGATATCCATTCCATGACCGAGATTCCTGGGAAGGTTTTCATCCATGTTCGTGGTGGTTCCTTTCAGGATTCATATTCTTTCACTGACCTTTCCTCCAGGCCACCGATTATGCAGATACCACTGTCGGCGTGCCTTTTGTTAACGAAGCGACTTTGGTCGTTGAGATTGCCCCAAATGAGGATGGAGAGCTCAAGGTCAAACATGTTGAAGAGTTTCTGGACTCCCAGTTTACAGCCGAGTTTATGAAAGCTGTTCAACCTTCTCGCGATTCATAAATTCTCACAGAAGTACATGCATAGAGCGGAGGTTTTTTGTTTTCGCGGTTATGGGGCCAACCATTGAGATGCAAGGAGCAATCCCGCACCCATAAATCGGTCCGATATCTATCTGAGTATCTCGCGTGTTTTACGCTGGAAAAAGCGAGAGATGAGCTCGGGCACACGTATGGCTGTTCAATAAGGATAGGGCGGGTAAGACAGTTGTCGACAGAAATACCTGAAGTGTGGGAACAACAGTAGTGTCTGAACAGGTGCCAGTGGATCAGTGAGTGGCTCGGACATTTAGAAAGAACGGGGGCGAACCATCATCTCATCTAGACTGAATATCACATTGAAAGTGTTTCGAATCGCATGGAACGCGAGATCCCGCCGAAGCGTGCCAGGGTGTGTCGAAGCGGCGTGGGTTGTGAAAGCAGGGTTGAAGGGAATTGCCATGCCCCTTGAGAGTAACATGCCAGCAGCTGGAACGGCCGCTTCGAGCGCCCAGACACCCAGATTAATTCAAATTCGGGCAAAACAGAGGGACGATGACCCCAGAGGGAGGTTGCCAGCCCATGTCCGAGTGGGTGCGGACATTGAAAGGGGGCAGATCTGGACCCCGGGTTTCGCTCGTCGACTTGATGATACAGGTTGAAAATTTTCCAAACGCATTCAGTTGGATATAGTACAACGAAGAGGCGAGAGAAAGGGTGAGGTAGATAGAATGGTAAAAAAATGAAAGTGTGTGGGGGGAGGTGCACTCAGGCTAACCAACGTCAATTCCGCCGACCTTGACAACCATTTTCATCGGAAACGGTGAAATGCTGTGCGCCTCGGTAATGAGGGGAACTGCCAACCTGCCTCGTTCTGAGGAAGTATGTGTTAGGATTGTCCTCAGTGAGTTTGCCAAGGCTGAAGCGAGATTAGCATCGAAAGTTTGTCGATCTGGGTCACCATTCGTCATGACGAAACGTCCTTGAAAATTTGGTATTGCACACCTTGGTCAGACTTTGGTTGTCGTATTTCTGCGCTGATAATCCTGTGAGAAACGGTTAGAACATGTGCGCTATTTTAAGGTTCTGAAGTACCATTGTTCCCATGGGACTTCCTCCTGTGAAGTCATGATGAGCAGCTGAGGAGTAGAAAAGGACGAGGAGAGATGCACCTCTCCAGCGTACACTTGGAACCACGTCGTCTTCTTTTGCTTCTTTTCTGAAAACGTGACGATTATCTGACCGCTTTTGCTTGCTCCACCATCGACTCCTTTCCAAAAGGCGTCCACCTTCTCGTCGACGAGGCTCTCCATGTCTGGGTCGGCTACCCCGGGCTGTCAAAGACACCAGTGGGCGAGCTTCTCTTGGGAGATCATGCGAAACGTACCATCGTTACATCAAGAATCTCGAATATCTTGGGTTTTACGGTTCCGAAGAGTCTGTGGAATAGAATCGAGTGCAAGATGGCGCGGAGGACATCCTTGGTCAGATGCCGATCTAAGACCTGAGCTTTCAATCAACTGTACAGCAATCGTTCGAGACCATGATTCCAAAGGGACGCACAAGGTCAATGGTGATTGTCGGGTGTGGCTCGCTCATGACCACCAGAGACCTGAAGGCCTGAAGGTCCAAAAGTTCGAGTCCCCGTTGTTGCCGGTTACAGGCAGAAGCTTCACGTGATATCTTGTCGATCGATCCATCGGAGATTTCATCCGAGTGTAGGTAAAACGGTCGCAGCACTCAGGCTGACCGAGCAACTCCAGTCACTCTCTTCCAATGCATCTAGGAGGACCAGCTACGAAGGAGGGTCCAGATCTTGGCCCTTCTGTTGCGACCGAGCCCTCTCCGCCTCTCAGCGCACCCGTGCTTCAGATGTCCGTACCCGAAGGTGCCGCCATCCCCAGCTCGCTGATCACGTCCCTCGACGCGGCGTATTTATTCCATCTTCTTGCCCAAGATCCACAGAAAGTGGTGGCTCCAGGGAAGTCTCTACTCTCCGTTCTGTCTGGGATCAACAAGTCAAGTCCTCCGGAATCCACGATCGAGAAATCGGTGGGAAAGACCATGCATCAGGCATTTTGGGACCAGGTAAAGCTCCGTCGGTGAAAGTTGTTGGGCCGCTAGCTCATGTTGGTTCGCCTTATCAGGCTCTCGAAGCACTTTCTTCCCCGTCACTACCCTCACAGATCAGTCGTCTCAAGGGTCTGTACAAGGATCTTCATGAGGTCCTAGCACCTTTGTTCCCATCCAAACATCCGGCTCTGGTCGCTTTCTCCCTCCCTCTCCCCCCCACAACCTCTCCGCTCCTCTCCGCTATCACACATCTACACGATGTTCTCGTGGCACTGCGACAACGATGCGCTCCCGTTCGCGATGCCACCATTGATGAGATTCTACACCAGCTGGATCATCGATCACCTTCAGCATCTACGGGGGAACTGGCAGAGTTACTCGTCAATGGAATCCGATCCGTGTTCGCACTTTCGACCGACATGCGTAACGACTATTCTAACGCGGTTTTAGCAAAAGCATCCGAACGAGAACTGGTCGATATGGTGGCAATGATGGCTGAGGCCCAGGAACGGAAATTAGTTCTCCAGCTTTGGGAATCCGAGGAGGCGATGCAAAAGAGGTGGTCACGGTGGATGGAAGGCTTTCAGCCTGCAGACCCCGCACTGCAGGTCCAACAGAAACAGCTCTGGATCCTCAAGCTCGTTGAATCGCTGGGAAAACCCCACGCCGTCACTTCTCAACTCTTCGGTCTGTCACGTTTGCACGAAGTAACAAACGGCTCAGATCATATTGATCCTGACGCAAGTGCAAAGCGCGATCCTGAACCTCCAAACATGCTCCCTCCTCAGTTTCTGCTCTCTGGACCTACTTTGATCCGGCTTCAGAACTGCGTTCAGGCGCTCGTTATTGCTGCGTCGCTCAGGTCTCTTGTGCCCGCCCCTCACACAGCCCCCAACTCACTACCATCGCACTCTCGGACGGCCGATTTCGAGTCCCCCGCTAACTGGACGTTCACTCAGCGCATATGGACTCTTCTCGAGTCCGAGATCATGGAAAATGACTTTGGACCATCGGAGACTAAGATCATCAACCTCGCGGACGAGGTGGTGATGACACATATCAGTGCCCTACCCCCTGGCGTGACGACGCTTGATAGGCATCTGGAGCAAAGGCTACGAAGCACCGTGGACCGTATCTTACGCACAGACGACCCGGTGTTCATCCTTTTCCAGAAGAGATTGTTGGCCGCTTTGTCCGTGGCCCTACTAAATAATCCCGTTGTCGAGGAGCAACTCTCTCCCGCAATGCACAGTGGCCGTCCCAAACACCAAGGGGGAGTTTCCTCACCATCCCCTCCACTGCAGTGCGTGCAGAAGGAAATCCCCATAGTGGCGAAAGGTTTTGAAGACCCTGTCCTTTCCAAACAGTGTTCCATTGCAGCATCGACGTTAATGAGGACCGTTGAGTGGGTGGAAAGAGTATGGGGCGACACCATTTCGTAGTTTTCACTTCGCTCACGGTCCGTTACATTCTCTGGACGTCATACTGGGCGCAGCTCTCACGTATGGACGTATATAGATTCACCATCGGACTTTCTGTTTATTCTTGTGTGCGATTCCGTTGACAATATGGCCTCTGATCCGTTACACTGTACACTTAGTAAGAAAACATTCATGAACCTTTACAAGCGCTACGTTCATCAAGCAATTTGGAGAGGGTCTCGAGCTCAGCGCCCCTTTCCCGCTGGCTGGTCGATCCTCTTAGGGTTAGTTTGTTCGGTGTGGTCCCTGGTCGGCCGTTTCGAATCCAAGTTTGACGACGCACGGCTCTGCTTTTCGAGGTCGTTCATCATCTGGTGATGGTTCTTCTTCTCGGTCTTGGGAGACTCCTCCTCGTATTGGTTGTGAATGTGGCCAAAGGGATTTGAAGCCTCCAACGACTCCGAACTTGAAGTGGGGTCGAGTTGGGTTTCCACATTGAGCTTGGCTCGACGAACAAAGTCGGGCGGAGGACTTGGACGGGGATAATCAACTGGCCCGGAATCCTCTTCAACTTGCAGATTGGCTTCTGTGTGAAGCTGATCACTGCATGACCGTGGGTTAGAATGGATGTTTTCGCAGTAACTTGGCCTCGGCCAAGGGAATAAAAACACGAGCCTTGCAAACGGGGATTCGAGGACGCACTTGACATTATGTGGGTTGTGCTTCTGTCTGGAAGCGGAGAGACGACGTCCGCCGACTTTAACGGCCGGAAGATGAGTGAGTGCGGCGCTGGTTTCGCTCATGGAGATGCAAATGGAGTAGCGAAACGGTGGGTGAAGTGACGTCTCTCAGGCATAGTGGTTATTATACCCCGCAATCTCGTGACCATCCTTGATTGATCCGAATCCATTCAGGGGCTAGATGGTCCTCCTCACTGTCAGCTGACCAACTGTAGCCACCTCGAGCGTCGAGGCTCATCCCGAATACGAGTAGGGACTGCGTGATATTCCGAGATTCGTGGGCATACAAAGTAATAATCGAGCCCTAAGTAATTCGCGGCAATCAATAACCCATTTTCGCACGAGTCATCCAGATCAGCAAGCCCTTTGACTTGACGAGGACCGTGATGAAGCTACCCAACACAATTCCCCAAAGGTAAGGAAGGTACGCGGATCCTCCATTCTATGGTTGCAAACATGGGTGAGAAATGACAGAATCCAAAACGGTTTACGCTTCCTTACCCTTCCGTTGGTTATCATGATTATCTCAGGGAACCCTCCATACTCCTTCCGATCCGGCTTTCCCGCGAGAAGGTTCAACACGTTTGCGACTACAACCGGCCCATGCCCGTTAGCTTTCGCTGCTTGTTTCTGTTCCTTCCAATCGACGATATCCCCAGCGGCAAAGATCGCGGGATGGGATCGTAGCTGCAATGTCTTTTCCACTTTGACAAGCTTGGTTTCCGTAAGCGCTTCGGGCCCGAGGGATGTCCCAATGAAACCAGTGTTGGGTTTAGGTCCCGAGGTGATGACCTGTCATGATTCTATTGAGTTCGTTCAGAGGGCGAGACAGCACGAACTTACGACAAGGCCGGCATTGAGCCTCTCCCCAGACCTAAGGACGAGCTCTCCGGATCCAGAAGGAGGAAATTCTGTGACGAACTCGCCAAGCATCAAGTCTATATTTCGAGCGGCGACCCCTGCTTTGACACGATTCCTGTACTTGGCTGGGTATGTGTCGTTCAACAGGTTATCCTGCCCGTGGACGAGTGTAATATGCTTTTCCTAAACACGGAGATCAACCCCAAGGCGTAACACGTTGATGGCACGACGTACTGGATACTCATCTCTGATCTCGCCAGAGAGCTCAACCCCAACGGCACCCCCGCCAACAATGACGATGTCTGGGGCGGCTCTGATTTTCTCGCGCCACTGTGTAACGCATTTACGGAAGTCGGCTTCACTATCAGGCAGGTCGATGGGTCCCGACCACTTAGAACCGGTTGCCAAAACGAGAGCTGGTCCAGGGAGCGTCAAGATGAGACGCGCCAAAAGGAGACGGACATATGAGGCGTGCTCACCCCGATATTGGAGAGTTTCACCACTCGCCAGCTCAAGCTCGCCAGCTTCCTCCCCCTTGCCCGTCTTGATGCTCACAACCTTGTCCTGCCTGACGGTGCCCTTATCCTTTGCAAAGACCCTGTCGAAAGGGAACACGGCGGTCTCCGCAAACTTTTCGTCGCTCGTAACCACCATGCGGGCTGCGGCCGGAAGCCATACGTGGAAAGGACGAGGCTCGATGAGAATGAGGTTGAATTTGCGGTGGTCGAGCTTCTTTGAGAGCCCTTGGGCCACGGTAACACCAGATATACCGCCTCCAACGACCACGACATTATCCTTCTGGGTGGAAGTCATGGTTGAAGGCGTAGGGGGGTGGGAAGCTACCTTGGTCATCGAACGGATGCATGAGGTCACAATCTCATCGTTCCAACCACTTACGTAAAGACGTTTACTAAGATGACCAATTGCGGGGGGAAAAAATAGCGACGCCTCGTCTCGATCGAGGAACCTCCGGGTAGAGGTGAGTGCCTATGAGCCCGGCACGCTATCCATTGCGCCACGTCGCTGTGATGTAAACTCTGACTTTAAGCAGATCAGCAGCAAGCCGCCCCTTTATTCAGATTTGTCTAGGCATTGCTGAACTGGAATAACCTTATCCGTGATCGAACTATAAGTACAGGGCCTACTTGGGGCCTACTCCTTCTCTCCATTCGCATCGTACACATATTCCGCGTATAGCGGTTTCCACTGAGCATCAGTCACAAGCCTCCGCACGTCTTCTTTCTGACACTGGATCCCCGCCCGTCCTTCCTCCACGGCTTGTTCAGCTACGGCGATCGCAACTTCTAAGTTAACTCCTGGAGAGTCGCCGAAGTCCGGTAAGAGTCCGTCATCTGGGTCTTTCAGGGCCGGAGAGAGGGACGCGAGACGGCGAGTGGCGGCGATGATCATCGAATCGGTCAAGGTCTTGCTTTTGGAGACAACCGCCCCAAACCCAATACCAGGGTAAATCAAAGCGTCTGCGGTCGTACTAGAGTTAAAATCCCGCATAGATAATAGTATATCTGGATTTCTCACTGTTACACTCCGCAATAACGTAGTTTTTCCCGTTCGGCATCTTGCACGGCGGGAATGGGCTTCCGGTGGCCAATAAAGCTTTGCCGTTTGTCCAGTCGTTCGCATCCTTCGGGTCCACTTCTACTAGTCGACTCGGGTTTGATAGTGGAAAGATTATCGGCCGCTCTGTTCCTTTGGCCATCTCCTTGATCACGTCCTCCGTGAAGGCACCATTGTGGGTCGAACACCCAATCAACACTGTGGGCTTCACCTGTCTCACCGCATCTAATAAACCAACTTGATTGTCAGAATTCTGGACATTGACCCATTCATCGTCTGGACGCGTAAACTCCTCGAGTTCAGGGCGAATTTTTGAGGGTCCTAACGACTCCTTGATGACACCGTATCGATCGATCATCCAAAACCGCTTGTTTGCTTCTCCGACGGGAAAACCATCAATCAAGACCATTGCATCCCGGATCTGACGTGCTACACCGAGCCCGGCAGAGCCTGCACCGTAGATGATGAATCTCTGGTCCGAAAGTTTGGTCTTAGTTACTCCAATGGCGGCCATGACGGCCGCAAGAGTAACTGCTCCTGTGCCTTGACTTTGATTTTGTAAGCGGTGTCGAAGTTACTGCGGCGGGGACTTAAGCACACTCACATGTCGTCATTGAACACTGCATGTTCATTTCTGTACTTTTCCAGTAACCTGTAGGCGTTGGCGGTTCCGAAGTCTTCAAAATGCAATAAACTGTGTGGATGGTACTTCCTAACGAGCTGCACAAACCTGTATCGAAGTGTTGTCACGCTGCGCAGTCCACCTGAATCTCCCGACTCACTTATCAACAAAAGCGTCGTACTCTTCTCCGCGGATGCGTTTATTGGACCAACCCTACCAACGGAATTTGGTGTGGGATTCAGAAGGCTAGAGGAGAGGGAAGGCTCACAACGTATAATTCGTCGTTCAAGAGACTGTCGTTGTCCGTACCAACATCCAGTGTGACCGCCAAGGATCGAGCAGGGTTCACTCCCGCCAATAATCTGGTAGATATAAGAACAGCGAGAGGCGTAGGAGTCGAACGAGCTTACGTGTAGATAGATGACTTGGCGGAGGATATCTATAAATCTCAGTCAAGTCAGCTACTGGGAACACTGCCCACAACATTTGGGGGCTTGCGCACACCGATGCCCTACAGATTGTAAGAATTTTCAAGGAAAACGATTGAGATCAAGGTCCGCGTCCACTCACACCGACACCCTGATCCCCAATGCCTAGAATCGCCTCAGCGTCGGAGCATACGACAAGGTCAATTTCCCTTCCCCGCGTTTGTTCCAAGAAGTCCTCTTCCATGGAATCTTGGTTGGGGAACGTAAGGTACATTCCTTCACTCCGGCGAAACAGATGGGAGTAATTGGCAATCGCGTCAGCCTAAATGACACTCAGAACCGATGGAAACCTTCAGCGAAGAGTCGCACCTCCGTGGGCGTGTAGATGATGGGGATCAATTCCCTCAGGTGCTTGCTCAGTAGTGCGAAATATAGAACACGGTTCTGGTCTTTGAGGCTTTGGAGGAAGCCATTTTTGTGAAGGGGGCTCTCTTGACTGTTCAGTTGATCGTAGGCTCTTTGGCATTGTTCGTCTAGGGTGGCAACTTTGGAGGGCAGCCTGCCGCCGAGACAGAAATCGCGGCGTTCCTCCAAAGAAAAGGCGGTCCCTTTGTTGAAATGGGGATTGGTGAGGAGAGCTTCTCCTCGCAATGCGACTCGAAAGATGTTGCGGAGCGTCGCTGGCATGAGGGAAAGAGATAAGTAACAGACAGTGGCATCGACGTCATCATCGTTGATTTTGTTGAAAGCAGTAGCTCCACCTTTTCACATGATCGTGATTCATGACAAAGTCAGAAATGCTGATGAGACTGACCGGAGGTGATCCCGGCCGGATCGACGCGGAAGCCAAGCGCAGCAACCCACGCGTATATAAATGAGTCAAGTCAATCAAGGGCGGCCACTTGACTGCTACTTTCCCTCGCTAACTCGGTCAGAGAGTACTCCGTCATGCGCGTACCTCCCGGGATCTCGGTGCTCGCCACAACGATCTCGCAGGCTTCACTCCTTCCTTTGACGCTTGGAATCGTTGATAGATTCGTTCTGCGCCCTTACGAGGTTCACAACTTGCCGACATGGGTCACTTTCGTGACCTGTCTCCTCAGCCCTCTCACCGCATTCAGCATACGGGTCTTCTGGAGTGACTTGATCATCCATGTCAAGGCAAGAAGAGCTGGCGCAGTTCTACCATCGCATAATCCCACCTGGGTTCCGGGCGCAATCCACAAGATTATAATGGGCTTGAGTAAGGAGGAGAGAATATATCTTGGTAGTGTGCCAACGTATCCTTCTATCACTCATACTTATCGCATTCTCAAGGTGATCCCATTGGCGACCTGGTTGCAAAGTTCGGCCATACCTTCAATCTCAGAATTCTGTTTGGCAACCGTGTCCGTCTTTCCGTTCATTACGAGAACCACTTGCAGTTTTAACCGTCGCGCCCGTACAGATCTTCACAGCAGAACCGGAGCACATTAAAGTCTGTGCAATCGCACCGGTTCAGCGCGTCTTTGTTGACTTGGACTGAGTAGCTTATCCTTGCGACAGGCTTTGATGACTATGAGAAAGGTTCGTGTTTGGTCCTCTGTCCCACGATGAAGATGCCCAGGCAGACCATCCCTAGGCGAAGTGATGAGGAGGGTATTGAACCCATTGTTGGGAGTCGGGGTGTTCAATTCAGATGGCGCAATGTGGAGGCAATTACCTGTGCCCATGATCATAACAAGTGCACTGGATCACTTATCGATGATACAGGTTCCACCGTGGAATGACCAGACCATTCTTCTCGAAGGAACGTATCACTCACTTTGATATTTTCGACCGTCACGCAGCAGACGCGATCAAGCAAGTCAAGGAAAGGATGAGCCAAGGTTACGCCGTCGATTTCCAGGTAAAAATGCTCGCTAGTCGCATGAGTTCATTTCTGAAAGTCTTCTAGGACGTTGTCTCTAGGTTCACGCTTGATTCCGCTTCTGAATTTCTCTTTGGAATGTTTGTCCCTGCGTTCGGGGTGTCACGCACCACCTTGCGTCAAATGCTCATGACTTTGTTTCCTAGGGACATTCGTTCGCTCTCAGCAGGGCTAAACTATCCCCCCTCCGCTCCTATACAAACCTCGAGAAATCACCCTGCAAACAAATTCGCTGACGCCTTCCTGACTGCACAATCCGTGGTCGCCAGGCGCAGTCGGTTGAATGAAGCTTGGGGACTCGTGGAATTTTGGAATGACAAAATGGTTGAACCGATGGCCGTTATTGAAAAAGTTCTAAATCCTATTATTGAGCACGCTCTAAAGAAGAAGGGGGAGAAGAAAGCGGGTGCTGCGGGTGATGACCTTGAGGGGGAGACACTACTAAGCCACCTGGTAAACCTGACGGACGGTGAGCCCCAATTCTGCATCATTTTCTTTCCTGGAGCTTTACATCCCGCAGATCATAAGATAATCCGCGACGAGATGTTTAACATCATGATCGCCGGAAGGGATACTGTAGGGTCCCAGCCGTCCCACAACTTGAAGTCTTACTGATTAACTATCTTCTCTTAGACAGCGTCAACGCTCACATTCATGTTATACATGCTCTCCCAAAAACCTCAAGTGCTGAAAAGGCTAAGACAAGAGATCCTCGATCGCGTCGGTCCTAGCGCCCGTCCCACTCACGAAGACCTCAGAGAGCTAAAATACCTTCGCGCGACAATAAATGGTACGCCCCGACAGAGAAATGCATATTGAGGACCTTGTGTTTGACAAAATCTCCCACAGAAACACTTAGATTGTTCCCTGCTGTGTAATTGCTTTCCATTATCCCCCGCTAGCCCCCTGACACCCGAACTTTCATAGGCCGTTCAACTTCAGATACGCAACCCAAGACGTAACTTGGCCCGCACCGAACGGTGGTCAACCTTTCTTTATTCCGGCCGGTTCAAGGGTGATTTACTCTGTGTTCACCATGCATCGTAGAACAGACTTATGGGGGCCGGACGGTAACTGTCATGTATTTCACCTGAAAGAGGGAGCTAAAGATGCACCGAATAGCCTTGGAATTCGATCCCGACCGCTTTTTGGATGAGCGGATGAAGAAGTACCTCGTTCCAAACCCATTTATCTTCCTTCCGTTCAACGCAGGGCCTAGGATCTGCCTCGGTCAGCAGGTACGATTAATCTTATTATGGTGCGGATAGGTTACTAAAACCCGGGCTGCCAGTTCGCGTACAACGAGATGTCGTTCATGGTGATTCGCCTTCTTCAAGCCTTCGAAGATATCGTTTGGGACCCTGAGGCTTCCCCTCAGTCTCTTCCACCATCTGAGTGGGCGAAGAGCGACAACTTGCGCAAGAGGGAGGAGAAAGTGTGGATCCGTTCTCACTTAACGATTTATGCGAAGGTGAGCAATCGAACCCAGTTGTAACCTGTCAGTTATGAGACCTTCGTTTAGAATGGGTATTGGGTGAAATTTAAGGAAGCTGAACACTGAAGCTGAAGAGCTGAGAAATGACTACTTGCCACGGTATTGGTACTGCGACGACCATCGTACTATGTATGTGCGCTACACTACACACTACCCCGACTCAGGATACATCTTACACCATGGTAACAAATCAGAATTCTTTGGAATCTGAAAAAACTTCCAAGTAGTCCCAGACTGTGCGCTACATTCAATACCGTCTAGGTCGGCCTGACACATTCACAAGGTCTTTATGCAAGAGCTACAACCCTGCGATGAACTTGCAATGCAGAAGTTAAGACAGTCGGAAGCCAACGGAGGATCCAGCTTCCGAGGGCGTCCGGTCCTTGACTCCGAATACATCCCCGCGAGCCGCACGCTGAGCCTGGATGGGTTGTGGGTGAAGATGGACTGAGCCTGGATTCAATTGCACCGTTATGGTGCCATCCCATTGACACGTTCTATCACTCAGTCATGTTGATGATCACATGTATATGTGTTTAAGTGTTACAAGAGGTCGCATTCCCCCAGCAAGCCGCTTGCAACCATATGAGATGCATTATCACACCTACACTTCCACAAAATCAGGGACGGGCCCGCACTGTTCCGCATCAAAAACTCCTCTAGATCCTGGTGGGTTCACGAACCCCGGGGGAGTCCACGGAGCATGTGCGAATTGGAAGGAGTTCACGGGTTCTGGTTTGAGAATTTGGACGGCTAGTTTAGAGATCTGATCGAACAGGATCGTTTCAATGTCTTCAGGTGTAAAGACCTTGGTTTCGTCGAGGGATTTGTCGTGGGCGTATCGGAGGAGGAATGACACAAACCTGAGGGTGGGAAAACGGGGTGACAGTTATCAGCCAACGTAGCAGGGCGAAGATCACCAACTTACAGTTCTTTGAGGAAAGCGAACGACCAGCCCTCCGTCCTCTTCGCGATGTCGCCGGCTATGGCTTCATCGTCACTCCGCGCGAACAAATTCTCAATCTCGCTCGCCGATTCACGAGCCTTTTTAATCCACTTCAAGGCGAACTGGTTCCTCAAGGGCTCGCTTGGCAAGGTGAAGTCGTACTTGACATCGAACCGGGACGGACGGTTGAGTATCGCGTCATCGATACGTTCCGGGTGGTTGGTTGTGGCGATGGTCAGTACTCCTTGGTTCTGCACGAGACCATCTAGTTCATTGAGGAAGAAAGATTTCACGTGCTGGGTGACCATCGAGTCTATGTCCTCAATGATGAGGATACACGGGGCGAATTGACGTGCATGTTCGAATATTTGGCGAACAGCAAATTCGGATCCCTGTCGTTTTGGATTGATAGGGAGTTATCGACACACAAAAATAGACTTACGGCGGCGGAGTTAAATGACTTGACGTACAACGCCTTCTGCGGGGTGGTCTTAATGAGGGCCTTCAGAGACTCAGTCTTGCCGTTTCCGGGGGGTCCTGTGGATCGTAAGTAAACAGTACACAGGAGATATGTGAAAGGGGAAAAATCACCGAGGAGGAGGATCCCTCGTTTCCAGGTGATCCCCAGGGACTTGTAAATCTTCTCGCTCGAGAAGAACGTGGAAGTGTCTCTCTGGAGTCCTGTTACGAAAGATTTCTCGAGGACGAGATTATCCCAGCTCGCAGAGTCGACGGCTTTGGTCAATTCTTCATCTTGATACCACTGTCCGCGGTCGAAGACCCAGATGTTGTTGTCGTCAGGTCTGTGCATCCAATCATAGACTTCTTTCACCAGGCTCTTCCCCACAGCATCTGCGTTCATTAGATCCGCCCCTGCGGGTTTGTCGTACAAGAGGTTCCAGAATGTCGTGCTGCTTCTCCCGGGAGGTCCGCAGTTTCCGCCAGATGCTTCGATCTCGACCTTGTACAACAAGAAGTCTGTTCCCTTGTAAGAGAACGAGGTGAGCCCGCAGATGTCCTTCGAGTTGATGGATCGGTTCGCATTGGTCCCTGATCCCGTTAAGGTCAAAACGTAGGTCGTAAGGGTCTCGCTGCGATGACCCTTGACGATGATGTTGTTCTCTTTCAGGAACTGTCCAATGGGAAAGTATTGGTCGACGATGGGGACATGCACCGAGTTTGGGTAGAGAGTTTGCAGCTGCCGGATGATTTGGTACGGTTCATTGAGGTTGGCCTCACTGAAGTGGCCATCGAGGAAGTTGCGTAGAGACATCGAAAGGGATGTGGGAAGGGGATTTGAGGGTCGTTTGCTTAAATAAACTGCTGGGACGGCGCTGTGACTATGAGTGATCAGCTTCGGAGGGTTGAGTGACTAGGTCTCCTAGGATATGATGTATGATGACTTGGACCGAAGAATACGTACTTCCATCAAATCACGACGCGCCCATTACCAAGTCGCCGCTGGCACCGGGCGTGAGAGCAACGGCAAGAGTTGTTCGTCAGGACGGTTGTTAATGGGACTCCAATCGCCCTCCCACCAAGGACTACGTCGTAAAGTCATCACGGACAGGGACGAAAGGCCATCCGCGATCGTGCAGGAAGTAGGCGACTGCGATCGTTCGTATGCTGTAGCACGGCGTTTGTATGAGTCCCATCAGTTCAGTGTATGTAATGTGCCGGAATGAATGAAGTGGCGCCAACGAGGGCGTCGGGGGAATGACATATCCCCAAGTTGGTAGACTGCAGGATGTCGCCAAATTGCACGCGCCTGGAATATGGAAGTAGAACAAGGTCCTCTTAGGTTGGGTGCAGATAACTGGGGAACGATGTAAGGAGTCGACTTTAGTCGGACTGGGGAATCAAACCGCACCACGGCCCATCTCTTGATGTATAGAAATGGGGGTCCGATAATCCCACCCGTCGGGTTTGCGAACTTTCTAGGTTGCGGGATAGGCATTCCCATAAGTAATTCATATCCATGCAAGCCAGGATCTTGGATGACCTGTGAGAGAGACCTCATCTTCTTAGCACGTGACCGCCTGGGTAGCCAATGTACAATTTTCACGCACTCTCTTCACCCTTGTTCACCACCGTCGCACGCAGGAATCACTTGGCCGGTGCTTCATGACGCATTGCCGTTCGCGACTGAGCTAGAGCCTAAGCTTCGGTGTGTTCTTCACTGCAAGAAAGCACCCTCCAGAACTAATTATTTACAAGTTTCTTCCCTCCGGCCTAGAGCCTACGTTTATCAACCCAGCGGATCACTCGGTGTCTGAGGAACTGTTCCCCCGATTTGACCACACCATTCATTTTTTGTCAACTTAAACCTCCCTCGTGTATATGGGTGACGTGGGACGACTAGTATCTTGTGGACAAAAACTCATCAACCTGAGGTATTCCGTTTCATCCCTGACGCAAATCATTCCGACTAAACCCACGGTCGTTCAGTAACGGCCTTTCAATCGGCGACCTTTCCGATTATTGCTCACTCCTGGAATCCCTCCATCACCTGCGTTATGCAATATTGGCCTGCAGAAACGACCAGCTCCCAATCAACCGCCTCCCAGTAGAGATTCTGACGCTTATTTGCGAGCTGAGCCTCCCCTGGGACTCGGAGTCCGAACCCGAGCCACCCGATAACAAACGTGTGTTCTCTGTCATGAGACTTACCCACGTATGTAAACGTTGGAGATTGGTCCTTGTATCTTCGCCCGGGTTTTGGACGGACTTTTGCGTTGTGAAGGCCACTCCGAAATTTTTAGCTGAATGTCTGCAACGGAGCGAGACATTACCGATCCACGTCTCGTTCAAGTGGGACGGCAGTGACCCCGACTATGCCAGCCCTTCGCCTAGCGTCGCCGATGACGACGGCAGTGTTGCAAACGACGACAGAGGCAGTAATGACGGCGACGGTAGTGTGGCCGATGAAGACGACAATAGTCGAACATCATCCGGGGAACTCGAGAACAGCGACGGGGCGTCTTCCCACAGCACCTGGTCTATCTATCCTGATCCCCCCGATAAAGGAGACCCCTGGACGGACTACGTAAAAGAAGCACAGGGCTATTATCACTTGATTCAGCAAAGTCATAGAATAGCTACGCTGGACATCTCCCTCCCAGCGGTCGGGTATGACGAGGATGAGGAAGAAAGGAACTCGTCCGAATATGGTCTTTTGTTCTATCCGCTCCCCGCGCTCCAAACGCTCAGGTTGCGGTGCTTTTCGAGAAGTGACGGGTCGATCCCTCAAGCCATCCTTGACGAACATATTGCAACTGTCAAGTCCCTGTATCTCGAAAACATCCTTCCGACCCAGATTTTGGACTTCTCGCTCAACATTACCTCCTTGACTCTCAAGGCAACCGGGGCCGGCTCTGAAATCGGCATGGATTCGTTCCTCAGATTCCTCGGGAAGAACCAAGCCCTACAGTCACTCACCCTTCGTGACTATCGATTCTCTCCTGTCCCCCAGGCCCCCGCTCCCGTGGCTTTAAATAACCTCCGCCATTTGCATTTCTCGTGTACCCCCGTCACCATTCTGCGACACCTGGCAGCATTACCTTTGGGATCACAGTCCTTCTTTAGGATCGAGCGGGAGCGCCTGAGCCTCCGTTTTTTGGCGGAAAATAGTGCGGCAGGGACATCCACCTTGGTTACGGGGTTCTTCGGCGAGGGCACTGACTCCGACGGACTCCTGTCCACGATCTCGGACGTTTTTGGTTTTGGCTGGGAAGAGGCAACCCAAGTAGTTGTGGCCACCTATGCTGGAGGATGGGAGAGAGAGTTCGCGGACAAATTCCTAGCACGCCTGACCAGACTCGACGATCTTTTCTTGGAATGCCCGGACGACCGTGTGGTGCTGTGGTTCGACTCCCTCGGAGCCTCTAAAGAGCGTTGCCCGAAGCTCAGGCGTGTTCGTCTGTGTGTTGCGCCGGAGTTTCTCCCCGTGACTTTCAGGTCCGTTCGGAGGCTTGCGAAACAACGGGCGGAAGACGGAATTCCATTGGAGACTGTTGAACAAACGGATCCATCACCCTCCGCCGAAGGCATTTGGAATGATTTATACCACAGATGGCGGATCGAGGATTACTTGAAACCGAGAGATTCGCTGTAGTTCGGAAGTACTTATCAAGCCTTATCATTGCATAGATCGTGTTGGTCCCCGACCCTCAGTTGCTCATGTGAACTTGGTTCCTCACATTTTCCCCGTTGAGAGATATCCCAGCAAACAAGTTTCCATTACATCAGGTTGGATGAACGGAAATGATGCGCGGTTTGGTCGTGCATCAATTGTCTACATGTATTTTCATCAAAAGCAGCACTTCGCGTGAAACCTTCATACCGGTGATTTCCAAAGGAATGTCCTCACTCTGTGGTCAGCGTGTTATAGGCCTCGAGTTTCGCCGCAATCTAGGTCGTCAGACGCTGCCCCTGACACTGGACTTGAAACATTGGTGCATCTCACGTCAGCCTGCTCGAGGGACGCGCTCTCTGTGTCCATGGTCCCTCCTATCTGAGACGGAAGCAAATTTTGGCAGAGGCTTTCCAGTGCCCAG
The DNA here is from genome assembly GCA_015956445.1 of Thelephora terrestris. Lineage (NCBI taxonomy): Eukaryota > Fungi > Basidiomycota > Agaricomycetes > Thelephorales > Thelephoraceae > Thelephora > Thelephora terrestris. Next base: position 532,849 of record WIUZ02000024.1, on the reverse strand, counting down.
TTGCTCAGCTCAGGGAAAATTTTGGGTCTCTGAAACTTTCCCTGTGCTTAGGATCATATAAAACGATGGAAGGTTACCTCCTCTTCGCATTATTCCCTTCTTTCCACTACTGCTTCCTAGACAAGATGATACTTCTCCCTGCCTTCTCAGCCGCGGTTTTGCTCTTGTGGTCGTTGCTTCTGACCTCTGGGCCCATGTATACCCCCATAATCTCAATCCCCGCCTTGATTTCCCCCGTTCTTGCCCCCGATCTCTCCCATGTTCATGGTCCCAGCATCATCATTTTTGCTGGGATCTGCAATGCCGCCATCACTCTCACTTTCCCCGCCTGTGACCCATCCGGGATCCCCGCTCAATCTTCCAGTCCCCCTGATGCGTCCAGTCTCCCTGGTGCTTCCATTCCCCCTGGTGCGTGATCCGACTTAACTCACCCCTTTTAAACGATTGACTTAATTCCCCCTAGTTGCCGCTGGTTCCCTATGGGCCCTGTGGCTGATGATGGTCTCGTTGGTACTGGGATGTGTTTGCATCATAGTGAGGCTCCATCTAATCGAACATCGCTCGGAGCTGACACCTCTTCTCATGTTAACAGGTATGTGCTAATAATGCAGTTCGGCCCACTTCCATCGTCTCAACCCCATCGGAACACCCAGCATACCAACCCCCCTCCCCTTCTTCCTTCCCCCCGTCCCCCACAGAGGTTGGTCCTAACACTGATTGGACCCCCCTATCACAACCCAGCGCCGCCGGATCCTTCCGTCGGCAAGCTTTCGCCGGTGAGTGGGATTTAACATGCTGGAATTTTCACCGCACTTACGCGTTTACAGGCGCTTTTGTACCGTCGACCGTCGACTCCGGCTACGGGGGCTCCCCGTTTATCCCCCGTTTTGCCACTCGCACGGAACGCAAGTCGCAGTTGCGGGTCGTGACCAGTGCTCGTAAGTGAACTCCTCATTATTTTTTGATGTTTCGCTCATTTCAAACCTTTCACGCCAGATGACGACTCTCCTATCCCGGCTGGCCCACTTCCCGCCCCTGTACTCGGCTCAGGAAGTGACGATACCTCCCCCATAAGCTCACCATCGACGCCATTCTTCAACCCCCCAACGCACCAAGGTAATTGTTACATGCTGACGCAATCCTCCACGAGGCCTTCACTAATTTATCTCAGGCTTGGGATTTGCGCCCCATATGGTCACGGATGATCCGGTGGGTCTTTGATCTTTTCCAACTCACATTGATTCCCAGCTCACGCATTTGCTAGTTCTGGGCCCCCGACTCAGCTCCTTGCAACCCGGTCTCCGAATGCCCCCTGGACCCTATGGCAATTCAGAAACCCATTCCTTCCCACCCCCCTAAAAACCGCATCTCAAACCCAACAGGTATGCCTGCGTTCGCTGACTTTGTGGATCATCTTAACATTCTCTGACTCGCATTACAGGATTCGCCCCCGTCACAACCCCTGTTTCAAGCAAGAGAACAGGGGCTTTTGACCAGGACGATTCCCGCAAAGCCAGAGACGCATACCTGCGCCTCCAAGCTGAGCGCGGTTCGTGTCCACTACCCATGTTATTACCATTTTCTGATACGGGCAAATTGATATAGGTCATGCGGCCCCTTCGAGACTGTACTCCGATGCCACGAGCAAGCGCGCCTCGACATTAGCAATGTCGCCTAATATTCGGGCTTTGCGGGATCTCGTGGGTGGGTTTCGGGTAATTTATCCCCTAATTGCGCGTAGCTAAACTGCCTTTTGACAGACGACGAGAAAGCAACGCTCGTGAAGATAAGGGAACTCTGCTCGGCACTGGATTGCACCAACTGTTGGCCCTCAACAGTCGAGGAGCTCGCTGCCTCAAGGTCCTCCCTCGGGTCGTCTTATTCATCCGAACGGGGCTCCGCTGTCTCAGAAGAGACAGAACCAATACCAGCTCTTCCAATGGGCATGGAGATGCTTTTCGACGAAAGGAACCCCTTCGACGCGGACAAGACTTCAAACCCCACCCCTTCTCCTCACTCCGTTTTCGCCAGTTCCCGCACAAAGAAATCAAGTCCTTCCCCGGAGACACTGGTCGTTCCAGCATTACCATCAATTGACGTCGGTCTTCAATTGATCCTGGAGGCCATCGGTAAGCAAGAGGAGGTGTCGTTCTACTCAGGCTCCGAGTCCGAAAGATTATCCGAGGCCGCAACATCTGCCAACTTGACGTTGGGAGAGGCCCCTAGTTTCCTCGATGACATTTGTAAGTATTTGTAGCCAATTTCCTCTCTTCGCTCTTAACTAAGTTCTCCTCAGCCAGTCTATCCATTCGGAGATCGTCGAAGGCCGTTGCGGTCAAGGACGAAGACACTCGGCCCGCTCCCCCTCCTGTTATCGACACATCACCATCCAGCTTGGTTCCCGAAGATCTGGCTCCTGTGGACTCGACGTCAATCCCATCCCCCCATAACTCCATTCCTCCCCCGTCAACCCCTCCGATCGACACTTCCTTGTCCTTTGGCAGAATTGGGATCTTCCTGGACGATATCCGTGAGCTCATTGACATGGTCCGCGTCTTGTCCTCGGCTTAAATTTAATCTCTTTTTCTCTCCCAGTGCGATCTCCAGTTCACCGCTTCTCTTCTCGTACCCCCACCTTAAATACCAAAAAAATCGGCGATTTACCTCCTAACTCTTCTTTAGACGGCCTTGTCCTTGCAGCCGACATGCCAAAACTGATGGATCAAAGTGTTCCCCCTTCGCCGGCCAGATTCCATACTCACCCTGGTTCTCCGATCCCGGCGTTCGAAGAGGTTCTTTCCCGAATCCGGTCGGATAAGTAGCAATGTCAGTTTGGAAGCATCAGGTTCCACCACCTACGGGAGCCCTGGAAATCGTTCCTGCCGATCCTCTCACCCCTACGCGAGCTCCTCATCTCGCCTCTAAGGTCTTGGCCTGGTCTCTAGTCCTCAAAACAGGTATTCATCAAATCATTTCTCAGTTCGCTCTCCCTGCAACACCTTTCGCAAACCGCCGCTTGCCCCGCTTGTTCACTTCGACCCCATCGTTCAAGGGTGATCTCCCTGGATCAGACCTCCTGTGCTGGAGCCCGATTCTCAGTCTGCCTCTGGTCTTTCTCAAGCTTCTCCAACCTTCTTGGTCCCCGTTCTGTTTCTAGTGTCTCTTCATGGATGTTCTGGAAACCGTGGCTCTTCTTGTGACGAATCTCCTGCCGATATTGGAATTGAACAAGATCCCATACTCGGTCTCCGAATGCGTTTCTCTTGCGAACAAGCTTCTAATGTACCGACCACCTGTTTTTGTTTCTTGGCCGACCTTCAGTGCCTCTTCTGAGCTTCCCCGACTTATTTTGGCCACCTCGTGCTCGTGTAGTTTACTCTCAATACTTTGTATGTATATAGCATAAACTCTCATAATATTCGTTACGTGAAATCCGTTAAGACCGAGTCAGGATGAGCGATCGTGAGGAAGAATTTTCCAGCGGCGTCGAACACAGTTCTGTCGTTCTTGGACTTGGACATTCGCCCACCATTCGGACCCTCGCTCTCTGCCGCAATTTCCGGCTCGATGCTGTACGATATTTAAACATGCCCAGCGCAAATCGGAAACTAGAAAGCTACGAATTTTACCGGACGGTCTTGGGGAGCCCGAAATATGTAGTTGCACCCATGGTCGACCAGAGCGAATTGGTGAGTTCCCTTTCTCTCCGCCCTCATCCGGCCATTAGTGACCTCCCTCGTCGCGCGTTTCTCCATGGACCTTTGTCAATCTCTCGGCATCGCCTCGCATCTGGTCAGGCATGGAGGAAGCTGTCCCGGAGGTATGGAGCAGATGTACGTTCCCGTTTCTTGGTCCACCTCAAGTTGGATTGTGGGTTCACGAACTTCAGCCCGTCTGCTCCTATCTAGCTCGCATACACACCAATGATAAACGCCAAAGTCAGGCATATTCACCACATCCCTCCCTCCTCTCGCAGTCGCTCACCCGCCTCTATCTGCTCCTAAACGTTCCAGATGTTCGCGTCCGGTACAAAGAAGACCTTCCAAGAAATAAACTTCTCAATTCTGAACGGAGAGGAAGGTAGCAAAGAGGACAGACCCTTGATCGTCCAGTTTTGCGGGAACGATCCCCAACAGATCCTTACTTCTGCAAAGGTTCTCGAGCCGTACTGTGATGCCGTTGACATCAACCTGGGATGTCCCCAGGATATCGCCAAAAGGGGGAAATACGGAGCGTTTCTTCAGGACGACTGGGATTTGATTTACGATATCAGCGAGTTTGGTTGTCTTCCGCGCACGGAATCATCTCTAATCTCATTCCTGTCCTTCCGCTTCTCGTAAATTATAGTCAATACGCTGCACAAGAACCTGACCATCCCCGTTACAGCAAAATTCAGGGTGTTTCCGACGGTTGAGAAGACAGTTGAGTACGCAAAGATGCTCGAACGAGCTGGGGCACAAATCCTCACCTGTCATGGTCGCTTGAGGGAACAGCGGGGGCACAACACGGTGAGTATGGTTCGTGCCTCACCTGCCGTCGGGTCTAACTGCGGTCACAGGGACTCGCGGATTGGGATAAGATCAGAGCGGTGAAGGACGCTGTCTCCGTACCTGTCTTTGCCAATGGGAATATTCTCTACCACTCGGACATAGATCGCTGCCTCAAGGCCACAGGCGCAGACGCTGTCATGTCTGCTGAAGGGAACCTTTATAACCCTACCCTTTTCGCTCCAAACCGACCAGGACTTGCCGCTTATGATTCTGGACTTCACCTTCCCCACGCTGACCTTGCTCTCGAGTATCTGCAAATCGTCAAGGAGCTCAAAACCAAAACTTTACCGAGCGCGATCAAAGGACACATGTTCAAGCTGATGCGGCCTGGATTGGCTCGTGAGCTTGATCTAAGAGATAGGCTTGGCAGAATCAAGGGTGATGATCCTGTAGACGAGTACCTGGAGGTTGTGGAGGAAATGAAGAAACGTATGGATGTACGTGGTTGAAGATGTCTTAGCTATGGATTATCGCTAACGTCATACTGCAGAGAGACATGAGGGAAGCAGAAGGGGTGCCGGTGGAAGGACTGGTTACAGTGGACCCCACATTTGGCACCAAAATCCTGCCTCACTGGTTGGCTCAGCCGTATTGGCGACCATTAATCCCCTCCACCCGTACGTAGAGCTCGCCACAGTTGATGGCGAACCCAATCGACACAGTTCTCATAGCCTCACACCCCAAGGGAGCCACCGCTTAGTTAACTATATATGAGTGCGACACTTGTCATCAATGTCGTATGAGCTATTTTCATGCCAGAACATATGAATGCATATCATACAAGTCACAACAGTGAGCTAGGTGGAATCAACAGCAACGGCCTTCTTCCCCCGTGGTTTCTTCACTGGCCTTGGCTTCTTCTCCTTTTGTGAAGACAGTAAAGCGGAGGTACGGGCAAGGGCAGCCTACGGAAGTCGCAATAGCGTTAGTGCGAGGCTCGTACGGGAAGTGACGAGGTAAAAATAGGAAAGATGTTATCGTCAAAGAGTCAGAAAGAGTCGCATCATACGATATCTGATAGCGACATGACGAGGTGCCCCAGCAGGAGTTTGATCGGCTCCTGGCGGGATTGGTTTGATCTGGCACACATGTCCACACCCAACTTTCAAAATAAGATGAATTCCAGCGGGCTCTAGAGGGTGCGTTCGTCTCAATGCTGCGAATCCGCAGGCACGAGCGATGAAATGGAAGAGAGGAAGATGACAGTGAACCTAAAGCTCACCCGACGAAGGTCTGGTCTGTATCCCGATTTGAATTGTTTCGAGGTAGCTCCGAGAGCCCGCCTTGGGCCTGTCCGGTTACGGAGCGACGACTTAGCGACGCCAGAGCTGACAGCGTGCGGCAAGGCTTTTGGTTTTCTGGTGACGATCTGGATGACACCCTTGTCCTCCTGAATGGTGATGGTCTGCGAACGTCACCATCGTGAGTGACCAATGGTAATCGAAGTATTTGGAAGATGGGGTACCTTGGAGTTAGCCAGGCCGGAGTATTTGTGTGAGTGGATGTTAAGCAAATTGCCCTGTGAAAAACTATGAGCGACAGCCGAGTACGCATAGCATGCGGAGGATGGGGTTGCATACAGCCTCCTTAGAGAAGAGGGGACCCGCAGGGAGTCGCTTCACAACGTTGGAGTTGTATTTCTAGAAAACTATGAGGATGATTCTTTCAGAGACCCGTGAGACAGCGTACGCGAATGAGCAGCCACTCTAGATCTCTGGACATCGTCAGTCTTTGGCGTCGTTGACGGTGGTCGCGGGTTGTTGGCGATGTGATTGTTGATCGGTGTAATGACTATACAGCTATTTCCCACGCTTGCTTCGGCTCCAGTGCTTTACAACAATTTGATGAAGATCAACGGACGGCTGCTGTTGGTATCGAGACCATTCTCAGCTTGCCTCAGCCTCGCTTTTTTACGGGGCAAGTGACCAACGGCAACTCCTTCCAGTCCTTTGGGCTCAGCAAGGTCCCAGATTGGGACTACCGGGTCCCAACGTTTCAACGCTCAATTCTGTGCGGCATGGGCGCACCCGAAAAACTCTGACATACACTAAACGCATGCTTCTATGGATTACGATGTGAGACCGCAGCCTGATGTAAACCTCGTAAGTAACAAACAGCAGGAGGCATCAAGGAGAGGGTATACGAGAACAAAGGGTGAAATAGTAACTACAACGGAAAGGTGGTAAAATGAGCTAGAGTGGAGCAGTGCATAAAGAAGAGACGAAAAGACATGGCTGTAAGGGTAGCGCTGAGGTATTGGCCTCAGGGGAGTTTGCATCCGACGATACGCACTGACAATGGACCCATTAAGTTGATGGAGAAGAAATCGACATGGTTCCAACTCACCGGTGCCATCAGGACCTCCCACGCCGTATAGCATCTCTGTCGGGTGGAAAACCAAGGATCCGTGGCGGGGGATAGATGGGGAAGGATAATCCCTTGGCGGTGACGTTACCCCTGTAGAGATGGTCATCCTAGATAATTCACCAGGTCTGTTGAACGAATGCACGACAGCCCGCTGCGCCTTCCAGCTTGAAGGTGACACGGCTGATGTCCTATGCGAAAAGGTAAGTCATCTCACCGCCACTAGGCTTTGAAACGGCTTACGAAACGAATACCCGCGCTTGTTCGTGCACATCAAAAGCTGAGAGTCCGTTATCGAGACCCCATGATTTTATCGCATGATCTCCGGCTCGCAGGTCCCATAGCATTACCTCTCCATCGAGGCTTAAACGCAGAAAGATCAGGCGCGTACCTTGGTACGAATGCTGGATGACCCACCTCCCTGAAAAGAATTGATCACCAAGGTGAGGGTGCCACCTAACGTTCTGCACCCACGACCGGTGTTCCCCATAGGAGCGAACAATGGCATCCTCCTCATCTAACCGTCGATCGAATACCTTCACCGTGCCGTCTGCGAAACTGGCCACGAACTTTGTCGAAGATCCCTGGTCTGATGCGATTGCGGTTACTGGGCTATCGGAGTTGGTATCCAAGTCCTAAACCAAAATCAGTGCTGTGCAGAGGATTGAACTCGAAGAAGCGTACTAAGATCTGGTTCTCCGTGTGGGCATCCCACACTCGAATGAACCTGGAGTCCCCACTGACGAGAAGCGTCCCACCCTGTTGTTTCCAATCTGTCACTACCCCACTCCCGGTACCGCGTTTCATTATAATAACATCGTTCAACGCTCTGAACGAGCTGACCATCTGTACGGGGCCGTTCCCGAGGTCGGGGTCGTAGTTGCGGTACAAACGGACAATTCCTTCGGCTGTAGGGTTTAAGCACAGCTCTCGCAGATGGTAGTTATAATGCTCACCGGATGCGGAGACGATCATGGCTCCAACTTCCTGGTTGATGATATGCAGGGATGTGATACTCGTCCCCCGGGGATTGCCATTGTAGAAAAGGTTTAGCCTCTTCTTGCGGGTCCAGTCCCACACACTGGGAGCTTTCGTTCAGTTGCATCATATACCAACGGGGAGGAACGCACCTAATTGCGTCCGATTCGTTCGCCACGACCAAATGAGGATCGTAGGCATGGAAGGCCATGGATAGGGGATGTCCGAAAGTCTGGAATGTGGCAACTGTGCGATCCCACGGATATAGGTCTGGAACAAAAAGCATGTCATCACAATGTGCACCGAATCGTAAGAAATGAAACCGACCAGCGTGTTCTGCCTGTGACCTCGTCTCAGCAAGCACTCTCTCGTTCCTCTGTTGTCTCCACACTTGATAGTTATATTGTATACTCCCAGGTTCATCGTTCTCCGCTTGCTGGACTCCCGGGGATCAATACCAGCCTCCTTGACATCTAAGAGGATGGAGAAAACTCGTACCCTCATCTGTGGTTCTTTGAAGTACTCCAAACACCAGTCGTAACACCTACTCTTCAACGGCAATACATCCCGGATACTCGCTCCCGTCCCCAGCCCAAGGATCACGCTGGCGTTCGAATCGGTCGAGAATGTGCTCCCTGACGGACTGCCTAACGCATCTCCGCCATTATGTTGATGGTGACTTGAATTATGGTGCCTAGAACTTTGGTGACCACGCCTCGAAGCGGCTCCGGCACGTCGTCTCGCTTTCAACCTTTCCATATCCTCCGCCATCAAGGCTTCCATCACGTCCGAGGGCTGGAAATCGATGGACTGCTTCCTTTCGTCCGCAGACCCCTTCGGTTGTTTCCCCTGGGACTGGGGGGTATCCCAAGACCTGCCTACCGGTGTCGTAGGACGAGAATACGGTGAGGTATATTGTGCAAAATTGAGGTTCGGAGATGGTGGACGAGAATAGTCGGGTGCATCTGGTTTGTTAGACAACGCGTGGTTCGGTGAGACCCTGCCATCGTCATAATGTGAGAAAGCGAGATTCTTTAAAGCGTTCGCGAATGAGGAAGTGCGTTTTAGGGTGTTTGTTACCCCAGAGGAGATTGTATTGGTCATGGTATCGCTTCTGGTAAGCAGAGGTCGCGAGGAGGTCGAAAAGGAGGATTGAGTAAGAGCGGGGGAAGATTGGAGGGAAGGCATCCGGGATCGATGTTGACTGTTCCTGGATGCGGTGGGAGAGTCCAACTGGCTCAAAAACTGCGAGCCTTCCAGCCTCGCGAATGGTGATTCGAGAAGGAGAGCGACAATGTAATCCACAATCGTCTGTGCATTTGTTGCCACCTCCTGGTACGGGTCAACCGAAAGTTCCAACAGGACAGAGAAAATTGTGAAGAACGAAGACAACACCACTCGATTCTCCTCTCTGGAATTCTCCTTGTCGTCGTCTATAAAGGTGTCCAACCACTCGTTCGCCGCCTGAGCGGTGATGTCGTCATCGGAATTGAACAGGTTCAATCCTTCCAGCTTCCTCTTTCGGTCTTCCTCCCAATAGATCCAAGCGCAAACGACAAAGTAACCCCTCCATTCCTTGACAAGGCAGCTGATGACGACGAGGAGTTCCTTCCTGACAAGCGGGCTCGCATCCTCCTTGATCGCCAACGTCGCACCCGTCGCAACAGCCACCTCCATCCTGAAATGTGTCCTCTCTTCAAGGTGAAACATCGTTCCACTTCCTCCTCCTCCCATCTTGCTTTTATCCGCAGATCCAGACGCCCCCATGAATGTACCCAACGAGAAGAGCGCAGCAGCTCTCACCTCCGGACTTTCGTCCGACAAGAGTCCGATCAATTTGTCCTGGGTCCCCTTGTCCACCCCGTAGACCCTGATCTCGTCGTTACCATCCCACATCTGCCCAATACACAGTGAACTCCATTGCCTTAGCAGGAAATCCGGTTCGTCCAATCGATCGTAGCACGAGTCAAACACCCGTTCTCTCCAACACGCGTCTTGACCGTGAGGGAAATCCCGGGCGATAGCGGAGAGGATGAAGGCGCACATAGCTTTATGCTCCGATCCATTTGGAATCATCGTGGCTTTCCGGTCTTCCTGCGTGGCAAGAACATTCGCGAAGTATTTGTATCCTTGGTTCGTATACAAGTCCACTTGACACGAGGAGTCCACCGCGAGGATTCTAGCCCAGATAAAGATCAGTACAGGCCTGAGATCTCCGCCTGCTGCTTGGAGAAGCTTAGAAATGTAGGGGAAAATCCCTATCGCCAATGCTAGGTGAACTGCCCATGGGCCCAGGTCGACGAACTGCGAGAGCAGGATTAATGCCCTGAGACGATGTGGCTGGGAAAGGAGAACTTGCAAAACAATCGGCAGTTGATCCGGAGGTTTGCGAGGGACTAGGTGGTGGCCGTTGTGCTTATCCAATTCACTGATATCGCCGTTCCCGGGAGAGTCGAAGGCCTGGTCTCCGTTCGTTTGGATCGGTAAGGAAAGTGGTCCGGGTTTTGTCAAGGCGGAACCTCCTCTCGATATCCACACCTCAAACGCGGTCAGCTGATCCGCAAAGAAGCGGCTGAAGACGTAAGCGTATGGCTTCTCTGGACCAGGGCCGGGGGCGGGGAGTGGAGGAGTGCCTTTCTCCTGGCGGGCGATTTGAGCTTGTCTGCGAGCTCGGTTTGCAAGGGTTCCTGAGACGGGTGTTGTTTCTGTGTTCTTCAGGATATCTGGGATCTGACGCAGACAAGCGTCAACGGCCAGATCCCAAGAGGCCCACAAGGGATGCGTGTTGGTGGGGGGAAGTGAAGGATATGTGTGCGGCGTGCAGTGATAGTTTTTCATTATGCGTTCCGCGAGGAGGAAGTTTCGGAAGAGAGAGGCGATGAGCAGATCGGAGCGGTAGAGGCGGGTAAAAAGCTCGCGTGAGAACGTGGTCCAAGCAATGGTGTCCGTGATAGCGGTGAAGATCCAGTTCAATTCGCCGAGCGGGGTACGACGGTCCTTGAGGTCTCCTGGAACCTGCATAACCATGTCGGCGGTAATATCATTGGGCAGCTGGTGATTCATGATGAAGAACCTGAGGGCGATGTCGATGGGGGACGTGAGACACGAGGTGAATATATCAGCTGGGAGTTCCGGAGACGAAGGCAGATGCTCGTTCGCGGCGCAGGCAGCGAGTTGGATGGATTCCATGAAGGGCTGCATTCCTTCAGGATATCCTCCGTGCATCAGATTGATCTCCGTATCCCGACGCTCCGCGAAATTTACGAAGCTTTGGAGAAGGTTACCAGCAGCAGAACAATCCCAAATATAAACGCAAGGGGATCCGAGCCAGTTTTGAACCTCGGCTATGGAGACGGGGATATATTGCGTGTAATTCTTGTTGAAACACCAAAGTTCGCCGCTGGGTGTAGGTTTCGGAACACCGTGTCCATTATAATGAAATAGTACGGTGTCGTCCTTGGCTTGCTTGCGAAGAGTCATGCAAAACCGGCGCAGGTCATCGTAGGACGGATCTAGGATCGGCTTGTACGTAATCTTCGGACTGAGACCTTCAAACTGGTGCTGGAGGTTTTGGCCGATGACTTCGAGGGCTTTGTGAGACGGCATGGTGTGAGGATCCACCCAACACTCGAGGACTGCGCATGGATTTGTCTTGACGATGTCTGGGGGATCGACGTCGATGTTGAGACATAGGACGAGAGCGGCGTATGAAGTTTTGAGTTTTCCCGGAGCGGCACGCCAGGCAGGGGTCTTAGCTGCCCATGGAGGGGAGGGAACAGGGTTTCCACACGTGAGATGCCTCTTCGCAGACCAGTATGGTACAATCGGAGAGGGATCCGGGAGAGACGCGATCGACCCGTTGGGATGTTCGTCATTGTCGTGACCAGGATTCCTCATCGGAGAAATTGAGGATCTTGACGCTGAAGTCGGCGAAGCTTGGAGGGCTCGTTCGGTCTCTGTATGATTTTGTGAACTGCGGAAGAATGAGGGAGTTCGGATGGCGTACCCTCCGAAGCACGGCTGGAAGCACTGTAACCGCGATACATCTCAGCCGGATAAACACGTCTTCGGTAGGACCAAGATAGAGTGATCGACTTGCAATGCCCACAGTTCACTCGATCACCGTGTCCCACCGCAGCCTTCGTGTAGAAGCTAAAGCCTGACGCACACCGCCACGAAAAACTTTCTTACAAACACAGGCCGATGCCAAGATACATACAAAGCTAGGAGCTCAGAACGCAAATGGTATTTATAAAAGAAGAAAGGAACATAGATGAGTTGAAGCGGTCCTCCAAGAAGAGTCTCCACGGTTCTCGCAGTCCGACTCTCACTGATATCGGAGATTTTGAATACAAGTCCAACAAGATAATCATGGAATTAAACCTACGCAATGCCCACTCAATGCAATCGCCTCAGCAGCGGCATTTATCGCGGCCTTCTTTGAACCTCCCCTGCGAGCGTAGTCGTGGAGCTTCTCCGTCCCTTTCCCTAGGCCTCACGATTAAGAAAGTGTAAACCACACGGAGAACATACTCACAAACTTTGAGAGGCGGAAGTCATATGGGACAACCTGGGATCAGCCGCGAGTTCGCACAGATCGACAGCAGGGAGCGGGAGTTTACCTGGGGTACATAGAAACATCGCCCTGTGAGCGGGTTCGCCGACAATTCGCTCTACGTCCCACTCGAGAACGTTCTTAAACTTCTCGTTGACCTGGGCAAGGTATCCCCAATCAGGAGTGGGCGGTTTGAATTCGACGCTTGGCATTCTATTGTAAAATGATTCCTCTGAGCCACAACTTGCCGTTGCACTAGACATCTTGACTTTTGACTCGAGCGATTGTGAGGAATCGAGTGTGGCGGAGGATGTGTACATAGTCGGGTGGCCCAAGTGCTGATAAGCGCGATCGTGATCTTGTAGGAATCCTTCCTCTTTCAAGGAGTAGAATAGCGTGCTGATAGTATTAGTATGAGCATGCCACACATGCTTATACAATAATACAAACCCTGTTATGAAAAGTGTTAAGGGTCCACGTCCACCAGATCAACTCCGGAAGATTCTTCACTGTGTATGGGTGCCACTGCGCCATTTCATTGGTCACAACAAAAAGCAGTGGCATGTGAGCTCTACGCATGTGCACCGCGCTCCTTGAAATGTCCAAATCGACGTTCACGCTCAATAGGTTTCACCACACCAAGGACTTTGCGCTTGGCTCCATTTGGCGGGGATATCTACCGTGGTGACTATGTACTACACTATGACATTTGAGGTAGCCAAGCAAGCTCGATTTAAGGGGTGGCACCGATACCGTCTCTGTCTCACTGGTAGTACCCAAAGAGCGCACCCAAGTCTTTCTAGACACGGACCGAGCTGAGCTATCGAACGCTATCATGTAAGCCTCCCTCCATTGGGAGCTCTGAGCTCGTCAGTGCGCGGAACATCCGACAGAATCAGATCAACAAAGTCGCATGTAGGGAACATAGGGCGTTTACATGGCGTGGTACTTTCTGCAATGTTTCGACTCAAGCGTTTGTGAAAAATCAATCCATCAAGTGTGGCGGATGTGTGCATCGTCAGGTGGCCCGAATGACAAGTACGATTATCATCGTGATCTTAGGAGCCTTTCCTCTTTCACAAAAATGCTGATCGTATACCGCATGCGAATATAATAATACAAATCCTTGTATGAAAAGGTGAAAAGAGTCCACGCGTCCGCCAGATCGATTCCCAAAGGTTCTTTATGCAGGGGCGTGCCATATCGTCCGTAGTTAGATGGAATTCCGCCGAAGCATTCTTCCTTTTCTTTTCGGGTGCATATCTTCCACTCCAATGGTTGTGACGGGTAGTTTTCCTTCGGCAGCCCACTTTTCTAACAGTTTGATGCCTTCCACGTATCCAACCTTGCGAATCTCCTCGAATTTGCTGAATTGCAGAGTACCATACTAACAGAAACCTGTTAGCACCGTAAGTTTTTGGAATGAAGGAAAATACCATACCTCTTGCACGGGCACCTGCGCGTACAAACACCCCTTTGTTACTTTGGCCTCTTCAAGGGTATTTACGCTTGATACACTACATTGCACGCCTCAGTGCAGTCCACCATAAGGAGGAAAGGTTCGCACTAAGCCAGTCTACTCTGGATCTCGGTGATCGCTGGTACGCTTCTCGTGTTTGAGAATGGATTCCATCTGTTGATCAGTAACCACCATCCGGAGACGGTGTCACCAAAGTCACGAGGCGAATTGTCGTCGATCTAGTTTATCGTCAAGCTGGCTTGGTAAAACAAGCATCAGAAAGCGTACCGAACCAACATCGCAAGCGAAAACGGCACTTGGACCCATGGCAAACATGGAAGAGACCTAGAGTTCGTCAGTGGAGTACTCGTCAGGGCAAACATTTATGGCATACTGCCAGATTGTCGACTACGGGCAGGTCAACATGAGACCTGGAATGTAAAAATAGTCACATACTATATCCTCCGTCTACGAGCATCGAGCCGTTGTCACACAAAGGTGGAAGAAGACCAACAAGCGTCATAGACGCTCCTAAGGTCATCCATTAATACTTCCCCTGAAGCTTTTAAACCTCGATCAGCACTCACGAATGTACCGCCAGGCGTAACCTGTTTCGTGTACCTCCATCCGGGAGGTAATGATGTTAGTGGTGTTGCAGAAGAATGGCAGCCACATGTCTTCGATGTGAAGATCGTAGAACGCCTTCCATATCGTTCGGTTGAATTCGTGACCCTGATGAATGAAATCAGTACAATATCCCCCGGCTTGTTGCTGGGCTGACCGTTGTGTATGCGACAATGGGGTAAGTCACATCCGAGAGCAGACGCCATATGTTGCCCATCCTCCCGCTAAACTGTTTGGCCCGCGCAGAACTGGTGATGATATCACCTTCCCTCGCATAAAGTCCACCGACAAGCGCTCCGATACTGGTGCCTGCAATCCTCAACCGTGTGAGTTTTAGCAGATCACAACTAGCGGGCACGCACCTCCGATATGATCGATCGGAATCCCGTATTCTTCCAGTGCTTGGATGAACCCCTATTTCGCCGGATACAATGTCGGTGGGTGCAGGACATTCAGGCGGCTGGTACCCACAAGATGAGATAACCCCCGGGCTCCCCCACCGCCTAGGACCAACCCAATCGACTTGCCGCACAACCTCCTCGCCAAACGAGCAAAATCGCTCGTGTTTGGGGCCCTCTGTTGGCGTGCGGTGGGGATACGACGGTACTTCTTGATCTCGTGCTGCACTTTATCCTTGAGGTTCTTCAGCGCAGCGACTGCCACCGGATCCTGGAGCGAAGGCGTCGGTCGTGGCGGGGATTTCAGACCCTAGTTTAGTTTCTCAGCCAGTAAGCTGAGCGATTCCGACTGCAAACTCACCGGGAGCTCGACGTGGAGGTGCTGGTGTATCCAGGGTCGATTCTGTGGCTTTCAGTCGTCGCAGAACGTTTGATCAGCGCTACAAGACACACCTTGAGCCATTCTCTCGTTGAACCAGGGACAACGGATCTATCGGGGTGAAGTAGGACAAGCTCCTTTCTAGCGGTAATCTTCATCGACTGTAGTAGCTTTTCATACTCTCCAAGGCT
The DNA here is from genome assembly GCA_015956445.1 of Thelephora terrestris. NCBI lineage: Eukaryota > Fungi > Basidiomycota > Agaricomycetes > Thelephorales > Thelephoraceae > Thelephora > Thelephora terrestris. The sequence goes on along the minus strand of WIUZ02000024.1, from coordinate 517,351 downwards.
GGGATCGTCGCCCATCCCGACGACCATGATGCAATCCGCCTATTACATACACCAAGTTAGCCAAGAGACAAGAGAGTCCACCGCGTGACTGACCTGCCGGATGCACGTATGGGTCCAGGAGTTTGTGACGGAGGAATCCGCAACATACAACACGATTCGGTATTTCTCCTCCAGATCCGCCAGCCATCCGGCAGTCTTTAGTTTCCCAACCTTTGTGAAAGCATGTTTACCGAGATGGGTTGACGCCAACGCTTGGTTGAGGTACGAGGTAGTTGCACCGGCAGCCTCCAAAGCAGCGTGCAACTTCCTTCCGAAGGCGTCTACGGGGACATGCCGGTTAACAGGGAGGATGGCAACAGTCTTTAGGTTCGTGTTATTCCGCCCAAGTTCCGTTGGTGGTTTCCGTGACTTGGACCCCGCCGAAGAATCGATCTCCTCTCGTACTCTGAAAGCAATCATGCGTAACAGCCTACGGTGGTTTTGAGTAAGTTGTATATCGGACAGTTTGTTCAACTTACTTTGCAGTAATCTGAGGATTTCTGTGGAAGAGTGATAAATGAAGGCAGGGTGGTGATGGAAGAACCAACTCACCTCGACGAGATCGCATTGAAAAGTGTTTGGGGCATCCTAATCAGCTCTGAATCTCTAATGGCATGAAGGGTTGTCCTTCGTGGAGTGTTTGTTATCACATCCAGCTCCCCGACAGTATCATCTTGGCCGTACTCCGCCACAATATTGACCCCGCCTTCTTCGCTCTCGGTGATCGCTCGTAGACGGCCATTGATCACGATGTACATCGAATCGCTGACATCTTCGGGCCTCCATAACACTTGACCAGCGTGTACGTGTATCCAATCGAGGGAAGCGTCGATTTGGAGGACTGGGAATCATTGATTGTAAATTGGTGCTCGATTGAGTAGAAAGGTGCTTACCAAGTGGAGAAAGAAGGGAAGTAAGTCGCTTAGCAAGCGTCAGAAGGACGATAGGACGTTTCTCCAGTAATCGTTCCAAAGCAGGATGCGGGAGGTACCCTACACACGTGTCCGTCTTCGCCTTGATGTCCACGTATGAGGCCGTGTTGCACAACGATGCTGCTGAGGTTAGCAGATGGGTCGGGTTGGAGTTTGCAAGGATTCTCACCGAGATAACCGGCAATGCCACCCGGCTTCACCGTGAATAGATGGTTCCCCTCTTCCAGCGGTTCTGGTTGCCTGTCCTCACGACGAAACGCGGATTGCCAGCTCGTGCGACCAGATTGGAGATTCTCCTGTGAGGGGACTTTCGCATCTGACCTACCATCTGAGTCCGTCACCGGAAGTATAACGTCCAGAAATCCCTCAATTACGTAGAACATTCCTGTGTCCGTGGTAAGCGTGCGAATCGTTTCACAGCAAAATGGTTTACCTGCGTTCCTCTCGCCTGCGTGGATCAAAGTAGAGCCAGCAGGGAAAAATCGGATTTCGACCTCGTTATCCAATCCAGTCATCTCTCCCGTGGATGAAGAACCGGTCACGCTCGAAGTGCCATCGTTTACCATTTCTAACAGGGAAAGCGAACCGTAAGATGAGCGAAAGGAGCTAGCTCCGGATTCGCTTGCAGGGAAGGGTGGAGATTCTAACGGCTCATCTCCGACCGATGGTGGTTGAATGAGACCGATAGACTTGGCGATACATGACATGACCTCTTCCTTGAGATTGAAATCATCCAGAGGGAGAGGATCTTCGTTGGCAGAGGCGTCGGTGTCCCAACCGTGCATCGATTCTCGACGGGGGTGGCGGGGGAAGCCTTTGGGCTTGAAGACCTCGCTTGAGTGTCCAACCATACTCAAGAGATCTCCCGCTTGGACGAGCTTCCGAGAAGAAAGGTGGGCACGAATATTAGAAGCCGGCCGGCTAGGGCCTGCACGCTGTCCCCCTTCTGTCAGCACAATCCCCCCATTTGGCTTCTTGCCTGCCTTCTTTTGGGAGACTGATGGAAGAGGGGGCGTGGGGGCGTTCACAGTCTCCGAAGGTCCCGCATCGTCTGGTTGTGGTGAATGGTCGAACCGCTGACGCAGCCTTTCCAAGCCTCCACTCTCGTAAAAAGATGCTGGAAGGGGGTGTACCGCGATGTCATTGATGGCTTTCTCGGTACGCAGAACTTCACTCGTCAAACCGAGGTATTTGTGGGCCGCATTGAACGTCACTCTTGAGAAACGTGTGAGGATGACTGTAAGATATCATGCAAGGTTAGTCTCTCGATCTTGGCCTCGAGAAAATTGAGATACCTTGGACAATATGGGCCGTGGCTTTTGGGAACTTCTTGGTCAAACGTTGAAATGCATCTGCGGGTATGACCGCAAGCGTAGTGTCCTCCTTGGCCCTGGCCACAACACCACGATGGAGTGATGTAGGGCGAGGCGGCGGCCGAGAGCGGAATGTCGGCGGGGGAGCCCTAGGTTGAGATCCAGGAGATGGAGCTGGGGATGATACATCAGGAGGGTGAATGGTAGAACTCGACGAAGAAACGGATTCCCTCCGGATGCTAGGACGGGGAGACCGAGATACAGGAGCAGCTCTGCGACCGTCGAGATCAAATGCTGAGACATCTGAGATAGTTCTGCCCATCCTGAAATCGGGGTATGCAAGGTGGGAGCCTGGGGAGTGATAGCCCGAACTGGACGAACTGCCCTGCCCGCTGTCGTCGCTGGCCCAACTGATCTGGACGTGTTCCGTAAAAAGGTTTAAAATCTTGAAGAGGCTGGACAAGGTTCCACCCGCACCGACTTCGTTCAGAAGTTGGTACCCGTTGAAGTCTTCCTCGTCCCATACGCCAGTACCATTAATGACAGGCTGATTCTCTGCTTTCGCAAACACCTGGACCACACCATCCGCCACGAAGTAAAACGACCCGTCCTCATCCAAAGACATGCTATCACCGGCGATCAATTGTCTAGTCTGTAGATGTCTCGCCAACTCGTGAAAGACCTTTCCAAACGTCAGGACGAGCGTGAGCGAAGTGATAGACGTGGCACACTGGTTTCTCAAGAAATCCGAACACCCTCACTGCTTGCAAGAAATCGTCCAGGTAATTGTGGAACGTGGTCGGTGGGTCTGGGCTATTGACGTCGGGGTGTAGTTCCTGGGCATCTGATTTAACGAGAGGAGGTTCTTGGAACTCGGAGTATACGTTGAGGTAGCGGAATCTAAGCCAATAGTTGAACGCCACAGCAGCAAGTACGAACATTATTGCAAAAGACCAAAAGTTGAGCTGCACGTGGGTCTAAGATGCGGAAGGCGGAAACGGCGGGGATAACGCTCACCGTCAGTGTCATCGAATACGAAAGAATGGAATAGATCAGGCGGGGTATCGAGATGGTGATAAAGGCAACAAGCGATTTAAACCATTTCAACAACCAAACTAACGAAACGAGTCCGGTTTTATCAGATCACTCCAGCACACCAAGTCAGCACGACTCACGAATGACCCAGAAGCAAGCGGATATAAGAGAGAGAAGCGGATGCCTTTCCCCTGGAGTATTGGGGGCTTGGTCCATCTATGAGAACAGAAGGCCACAAGGCTCGTCCTCGGATGTCGCAGTTGCTGGGGGATTGAACGTCCGTCGTATGGCCTCCGGAGGGAAGAAAATTTCACGTGACGTGAATATGTATGTAATTACGTCAGAGCCTTGGGGAAATGTTTCCCACGTTTGCAACGCCTCTAGCCTCGGGACTGCCACCTCTTCCGTCAGCAAAGGTTTCATAACTTGCGTCAAACATTTTTGAGGCGAAAGCACATTCCGGCCAATCTTCTCAGGAGGATGTAACCAGTGATTATGGTAATTAGTAACTATACGACCCGAGCATGGGAATTGCCGTCGGTCTATTCCACAGAAAAGACTTGAGCCTGCGAAAGATACCTCGCACACGATATATTCGTTTTTGCCCCCCTGGTTTTTTGGTATTAGTACCCTTATCGTGCATTAGGCTCCAACTCACCTCAGGGAATCGCCGGTTCGTCCATGGAACCAGCCTTTGTAAAACCTCACGGATTGCGCGGTATTTGTTCACCCACCACAGCATTTGTCATCTGACCCGGCCGCTCATAATTGGCTTCCCCTCGTTCGGAATGTTTTAGTGGTTTCGCGCAAGATATATCGTCTTTGAGATACCTAACACCCATAGAAAATTTGGGCACTAGCGGCCATTCATTCTCTTCGTAGCTACAGGTGTCCAAAAGCAATCGTAAAAACAGAGACCGCCGTCCCCGTCAGAAGTTCCAGATGTGTAAAGCGAATCGGCTTTCGTTCTGCTCATCTGTGCCATCTCCAATATCACTCAACCACTGGCAGTGACACGCAAGGTTCCATTTATTCTCGTTCTCAAAAACAAGAAATTAATGCAACACTCACGTATGTGAATATGATACTATCATGGCCGCTATAGATATCATCAAACAGGTCGGAAGCCAAAACCTCTGCTCTCGCATCACTGAGTGTCATATCCCTGACTCCCAGGCCCGCGTTCACTTGTTCACTCAAATAGCTTGCGCGTCCTTGTATGCTGAGATCAAAAACCTTCATGCAGGCGTCCTTACCGGGCTCCATTGAAACCGTGCAGATTAACCGACACCCAGACACGCAGGCCTGAAGGATGTTCAGTCGGTCTTGGTCAATACGGGGGTTGGCCACACAGTACTTCCATTCATCCCATCCAATCTCAGAGCCCTCGTGGCTCTCGAGGAGTTCCAATAACGCTCCTACTCGGAAAACGAGAAAATCACGAGAGGCTATCTGTGACAATGCGGCGATCCGCTGAGTAGGGTCTTGATAGAAGGGAGCCAATAACTCCGCAGGGGATGGTTCGTGCATGCCCCGTTCCATCAGAAGATATGCGCATGGGTAGAAAGTGGGGGGTAGTTGAAATGTTGTTCGCATGGGAGCCCCTACGACAACTTTTTCTGTGTCAATCAGCACAAGTGATGATGCATTATCCCGCGTCCGATCAAGGATGACCAACAGCCGATGATCGTCGATGAATTCCACAAGGGTATAGGGTTCTTCTGCAAGCTCCTACGTGATGCATGAATGCTGAAGCTTCGTTCATCGAAACATGACAAGGACCGACGTACAAACAAGAGGTGAGCACTTTTCCAGTCCCAGATCATCAGAAGCCTCGTTCCGCACGCTCGCGTACTTGTAAGTAGAGCAATCCTGGAGCTCGTCATTGATGTAGAGTAGATACCGCACATCCAACGATCTCTCCAAGGGTAGTAGATCGTCGGGCATAGTGCAGCAGGATGACGTTCACCATCCGACAGGGACCTCAGGTGGATTTTAATCTGCGTGTTGCTACCTCAACACAATCAGTTTGCGATGTCAATTCAAACAAGGAGGCACGCACTCTACTGCCTGCTTTTCGAAGAAGGCAATCACATCCTCACCAGGATACAAGCAATAGTCCTCTATATCGGTGACTGGAAGTGGGATCTCCCATTCCCTGTGTGGTATCCCTCGTGAGGCTGAACCCAGAGTGATCAACCGTACTGATTCCTCGATGATCGCGAAAACGCCGCCAGCTGATTTTACGTGGTACCTGTAGCCTGTATACGCGATTTCTAACGTTCTTTTTTCTGCCGGGCGCAATGAGTCCAGGTTCGAGCGGTATCGAACTAGGGCGTTTCGGCTATCGGCAAGGCAGATTCCTGCCGCCGCATTGTATTCCAGTCCGGCGGCGTAGAGTTCTATCTTGTGTTGAACCAGAGGAGAAGAGAGGATAACATCCCGGAAGGCGCGGTTGACCTGCCAATGTCGTCCGTAGTCAGGTAATAGTCTGACACACGAGTGGCAATCGCTTCACCTGCTTGAAGCTCAAAACGTCCGGAATCGATGCGCGTTCGAGTATTCCAGCTAACAGCTCAAGTGGGAGTCTTTGAGTTAGGTCCGTCATTGTGGGAGGGTGTTGGGTAGGAGTAGTGCGGGGTGGTTGCGGCTCGCGGATGATCGATGTGCTTGAGAATTCGGGGGGGCTTGCGGCGCGGGCGCTGTCAGCGCTGAGTGCCGCACTGACCCGGCGTCGGCCCTTCCGTGATCTTGGTCTGCTTCGGTCGGTCACTCCCGGTAGGCACTGGTACCGACGCTAGATTCATATCATGTTCAATGAGCCTCCTGACAATCGCACACCGTACAGTCATTTTAGCTCTCTGGCATTTCACTAGTGGTTATTGTACCCCTTATCGTACACATACCCAGCGACTCTCGGGACTCTCATCCAAAGATTCATGGGCCGGCCTTTGGGAAACTCATGATCGCGCGATAACGTGGTCAGTTCAATATGTATAAGTATTCATCGATGTCATCCACCACCGTGGCAACGGCTGACATCTACGTCAACTGCCAGCAATCGGCTTCCGTCCTCTTGGAACGGTTCCGCGTTTTCACGCAGGACAAACCATCTTCGAGAGATCCGAGACTTATAAAAAAATCAGATGCTCGTGACGTCTACAAGCGTTCTGTCTGTATAGCCATGGATGCCCAAGAACAATCGCGAAAAAAGACCACGCGGGCCATTAGAAGGTCCATATGTGGAAAACGTATTTGTGCTGGTGCTCAGCTGTGCCATCTCTGGTCCAATCAGGGAGCCACTGAACGGCAACACGCGAGGCCCCATTTAGTCTTGTTTCTAACGTGGACAGGGCAATGCAATACTCACGTTGGAGAGCACGATACTGTCATGGCCGGTATGTATATTATCCGGTCCGAACCATGAAACTTGTGCTCTTGCATCGGAGGGTAACATGTGCCTGACTCCACAAAGGTCCGCATCCACCTGTTCGCTCAAGTATTTCACACGTCTCTGTATGCTGAAATCAACTAGTTCCATCTCAGCATCCAGACCGGGGGAGATGGAAAATAGTCGACATCCAGACACCCAGGTGCAAGTGACGTCGCTCATGCCATACTCAATAGCCTGAGGAGTGGCAACCACGTGGTCCTCCCATTCATCCCATCCAATTTCAGAACCCTCGTGGCTCTCGAGGAGTTCCAACAACGCTCCCACCCGGAAAACAACAACACCAACAGAGAGAAGCAATGCGCCGATCCGCTGAGTAGGGTCTTGATAGAAGGGAGCCAAGGTATCTGCAGGGGATGGTTTGTGCACGCCCCCTTCCAGTAGAAGGATTGGGTGTTCGAGTTAAAAAAGATGAGTCGAGAGGTGGAATGTTGTCCGCATGGGAGCCCCTCCCATCACTTTTTCTGTGTCAACAACCACAAGGGATTGTGCCCTACTACCCCACGGATCAAGGTTAAAGAATAACCGATGTTCGTCGATGAATTCGACAGAGACACGACTGTAGTCTTCCAGCTCCTACATAATGCTTGAGCTTTGCTGTCGAAGTACAACGAGGATTAACGTACAAACAAGAGTTGGCCCTTTTTCCAGTCCCAAATTGCCAGATGCTCCATTGTGTTACCTGGCAATTCTGCGATACATTCGACAAGCCTAGAGCTTGAGATCAACACAGAGGAGATGGCATACGTCTCGGCGCCTCTCCAGCAGTGCTGGATCGTTGAGACTAGTGCGGCAGGATGATGTTCGCCATCAGACAAAGATCTCAGATGGATTTTGACCTGCAGATCACCACTACGCCAGAGTGAGTCTGCGATGTCAATTCGTAGGAGGAGCTACGCACTCTACTCTCTGCTTTTCCACGAAGGCAATAACGTCGTCACCAGGATACAAGCAAAAATCTTCCAAATCAGTAACTGGAAGGGGGATCTCCCACTCTTTGTGTGGTATTCCTCGTGAGGCGGAACCAAGAGTGAACACCTGAACCGAATCCTTGGCGATCGCGAATGCGCCACCTCCTGATCGTGCGTGTACTACTTTGCCTGCCTGCAGGATCTCAAAGCTCCTCTTTTCAACCGGGCGTAATGAGTCCAGATTCGAGCGGTATTGAAGGAGAGCGTTCCGGCTATCGACGAGGCTAATTCCTGCTGCCGCATTGTATTCTAGTCCGGCGGCGCGGAGTTCTATCTTGTGTTGGATCAAGGGGGAAGCAAGGATAACGTCGCGGAAGACACGGTTGACCTGTCAATGCATTGTTATCATGTTTAGATCATATATGTCCACGCAGGTGGCGATCGCTTCACCTGCTTAGATCTCAAAACATCAGGGAAAGACACGCGTTCAAGTATCTTAGCTAACAACTCGGGTGGGAGTCTTTGGGTGAGGTCCGTCATTGTGGAAGGAGTGGCGGGAGTGGCGCGGAGTAAGTGGATGCGAGATGTCGATGAGAGGTAGATAGATCCAGGTGATCGACGACGACAGTGCACGCCCGGAAACGAGTAGCCAGAATCAATGTTTAAAATCTGCATTTATATCCCGTAACAGGTACTACTACATAGACCAAGACACGGTGAACTAGTCTCCAGCATTCAGATTCAAATGCTCAGAACTTGAGGATCGTTAAACCTAGGAGCAGCGGTATCGGTTGTTGAAACGATTGAACGTTCCCGCAATGCAGTAACATTCGAAAGTAGAAGACAACGCGACCCCTTCCCGCTCAGAAGGATTGAAGGGTGTGATTGGATCCCTGGCCCGGCCAATTGCCCCCATTATTCGGCCGCTAGTTCAAGATCTCGAATAGATCGTCAAGCTTCCTATGACAGCAAACATACCATTAAAGTTGAGGGGAAGAAATTACCGATGCGTTGAGGCCTCGGTTGAACGGAAGCATGAGTCATTTGCAAAAGGCTCTGCGTGAAAGTCGGGTGACGCCTTCGCGCCGAAGAGCCACAGCATATGGACCAGGATCAATAAGGGTGATTCAGGTCGGATCGCCCGGGACCCGAAGACGGTGAGCTAGATCGTAGACGCGGGTAATCTTTGTTGAAGATAATAGAGCTGAGAAGTGACTTCGCCGTGTGAGAAGCTTCAGGGTATGTCACAAACCAGGATACAAAACGACCACACCTGGCGCGAAACACTACTCACGGCCCGTATCTCACCCAAAGTTAGTTGATGGAGAGGTCCGAGAGACCGTTAATTTGAAGTAAGGAATCGCTGTAAGCGTCATAGCGGCGGGGCTGGCGCGGAGAAAGCAAGGTGTAAGCCCTCAAGGCCTCAGGACCTCGAAATCTAATCAACTTCAACAGTGGCTAGTCCAAGTCCACGTGGGAGCTTTCATTTAACGTTTTTCCGGGGTGAAAAACTGGCGCGAGTAGAGCGACACGAGTTATGCGTGGGAGCTGGCTCGCTAACCGCAGAACATCCCAGAATCAGATCAACCTTGCGGGGATAAATCGCATGTGGGAGGCGCGGGGCGTGTACAGGGCGTGGTACTTTCTGCCATGTGGCGTCCTTTCAGTCAGAGAAAGCTGCTGAGGGATGCGAGAGGGAGGAAATGGACATTTCTTTTGCTAACGAGAGTCGGTTCGTTGGTGACCATCTGTTGGCTTTTGATCGAGCTTGGTTTCGCTACACTCCGACACCCGTCGGTCTCTGACCGCATCCAACGGGGATCGACCGTTCCCGCTCCCCCTCCTGCGTGTTGTCCACCAACCTTTTTCTCTCCTTTCTTTCCATTCCTCCACTTTTACTCCCCTCACTTTCCAGTAAGCTCTTCTCGTCCGCTCCAGCACCGTCAAGCCCTTAATTCATAAAACGCTTCTCAGTAATGGCGATTCTGGGTGGCCTCTTCTCCAAGAAGGGCAAGTCCGGGTCGAAACCTCCTTCCTCTATCACGAGCACCGTAGTCACGGACTTTGATATCGAGTCTTTCAACGACGAGAGCGACCACGATCATACTCACCTACAGCCGAACGCCATCTATCGGAACGCAGGTGCTTCTTCAAGCAAAATGAAGCTGCCCTTCATGCGAAGCAAGTCTAAACTCGACCTTCCCGTGACGAACTCCACTTCCCCCACGGACCCGGCCCACGTTTCACTCCAGAACGGCACTCATTCCGAACCCTCTACGAGTCCGCTCACCCCTCCCCAGAAATCTGCCATTTTCGGCGGTTGCGGCAACCTGGAAAATGCTCTCACCTCCAAATCTATGCCCAACGTCAACCATACACGCTCAGAGTCTCACGAAACCGTCAAAACCACTATTCCCGCCTCAGCCGGCAAAAAGTCTGGTCGTGGCCTTTTCTCGTGGGCAAGGGATCGGAAGAAGTCCAGAGCACCTCCTCCACCACCGCCTTCGGAACTCAAGGGAGACTCGTTTAATCTCCGTTCCTTTCGTCACATCAGTGGTCCGGAAACTGCACCGAGTACGCCAGGCCTTGATGATACCACAATTCCCCTCGACCTTCCCCCTGCCCGCCCTCGGCCGAGAGGAGACAGTGTTGCTTCTGACACTTCCCAGCGCGTTTCTGTCGCGGCTTTCAGGGAGATGCAAGCTAGGAGGAGTCAAACAGGCTCGCCTAGCCCTAGCCCTCAGCCCACCTCTCGACCAAACACTCAAGTAGACGGTCATCTTCACTCAGAATCACCGAGTCTGAAGCCGCCCACACCTTCAATTCCAAATTCGAACAATCGGCCCCGAGGTAGGAACGTCGCTCAACGTGTTCCTCACCGCACATCCACTCTTCGAGCATCTCCTTCCAACAAGTCGGACGAGGATTCTGACTCTGATCATCATGGTCCTTCACCACTCTCTGTCCAATGGAGAAGCAAGTCAGAACTTGGTCACTCAGCCTTACTGGATCACCGGTCCTCCAACGCCCCTCCGATGATGAGTCCACCATTGAGGCAAGGGAGATCGACATCTGATGCTCCCAAACCTGAGAAGAAACCTCCGATGCCCGTATCTGTCCACGCACCCGCTCGCCCCGCCGCCATCCAAAGCAGGACTTCTCCCCGACCTCCTGTGCCTTCTGTACCCACCTCTACTAAGAACACTTGTGCGTGCTTCGTTTTGATTTTCCGTACGTAATTTTTATGACGATGCTAATGACGATGCTCTCAACAGCGAGGAGGCCTGTCAAGGATGATGACACCTCCGAATCCGGTGATTCCTCCGACGATGACGCACCGCTTGCTACCCTTGTTCAGCCACGAAGGCCAGGTAGCGCCATGTCAAATTCTTCAGCTCGAAGCTTACCAAAACCTCTCATCGACATCAAATCCTTGAGCAACTCCCCTTTGAGCAACACACCTGCGATGTCCTCTCGTAACACATCCCCGCCGGTTCAATCGGTCACCCCCACCGACTCGAGGAATGACACGCGTTCGCCTACTAACATCAATGAAAGGCTGTCGAACCTTGCTCAGGGCTTGGCACGACCAAAACCGACGACATCTGTTGTCCTGGAATCCACCGCCAAGGCCGACAGTGAGAAGATTTTTTCCGCGCTCACCGGGCGGACGCCACCCAGCCGTTCGACGACCGCTCCTCCAGAGGTACTTCCCCCAGTTGAGCTTCCCCCGGTCGAGAAGAGGCCTGCATCTCTCGACAAGGAGATTTCTCCAACCCCCCAAACTTCTAGTCCAACTCCGGACACGATCCCCACAAGCCCATCCGTCAACACAACGGAATTCCCAACGTTCAAGAGCCCCCGTACCTCACTCTCCCTCGATGATCCCACACCGATCAAGCCCACACCGATCCACCATCGAGCCCCTCAGTCCGGATTCAGCGTCATGTCCAGACCTCAACACAATTCTAACCGAACAACGTCGATGTCAACCATGTTTTCAATGGATTCTGTGCAGAAACTGTCCGAAACAGAAGAGACTCTGGATTCCATCGGAGATTTCACGGCCGCTATGTTTTCCCAACTCGATTTAGGCTTTACCAACGGTGAAGCCCGGGAGTCGCTGGATAGCACAATCAGGCAGGGCGTCACGACGACGACGGCGACAACAAAGTTGACGACCCCTCCTCCTGCACCTCCGCCCAAGCCAATTTCCACGACTCCCGTACCGACCACTCGAGTGGCAAACCCCGCAGGCAAGGTATGGAAGAAGGAGCCTATTGCCCCCACGCGGCCTGCGCCCTCTGACACTCCGTCACCCCGACAGCACGTCTCTGCTTCTGAGTCAACGGTTTCTGTGCGATCGCTCGGACAGCCCAAACCAATGACGTTGGTGACACCCGTTCCCTCCCCGACTCCACAACCTCCCAATGGTCAGCCTCAGCCGCGATCTACCCCCCGGACGCAGCCACCTAGACCAGCGAAGAGCGTTCCAGATGTACCTGGTTCTCGGAAGGTCGCGACGACTTCGCAAATTCAGTCCCCACCCCCCATGTCGCGACACAAGCGGGTACCTTCCACTGCATCGACTTCCTCGGAGTCCTCATCTGAATCGAGTTCCTCTGTCTCCTCGATTGCTCCCAGAAAGCAGAAACAATCTCAGCCTCAACCCCGGCCTCAACAACCGGCATCGAGATTGCGATCTGCCACCATGAGTACCTTGATCACAGCAATACCCCCTTCCCCAACAAACCCCTCCAACCATTCCTCCTCGCCTGCGCTTAACCGACCCCCTCAGCGACCATTTGCTATGAGGGACAATAGCCCTTCCAGCTCAACAGGAGATTCTAGCAGCGGACGGCTACCGATCACCCCTCGAGATGGGAGCGAGATCGGGAGTGACCTTGGAAGGGCAATTAGAGGGAAGCGTCCAACATTTCGTGCTACGGAGGCGCTTGGTATTGGGAACGATGGACTTTTGTCGGCGTCTAATTCAGAGATGGGGCTCAAGGCAAAGAAGTTGGCACATAGGAAGAGCGCGAGTTACGATGACTCAACCCTGAAAGCTGCCATAAAAGGTGGCGGTGGGGTGCCCACTATGACTGACGAGGCGAGGCGGAGAGAGAGGAGGAGGAGTGAAGCGAAAAACGCCATCGAGGTGAGAGCCCTGACTTTGCACCCCGTCAGATGTCACTAACCTCCACTCTACGTAGCTCGGAAAAGTCATGAACGGGAACATCAAACTGGACGACGATGATCCCGTCATGAACATGAATCCTCGCATGAGCGTGATGAACCCAATGATGGGAATGGGGATGGGACTGCCTCAGACTATGCCAATGATGATGGGTAACCCCTGGATTCCGCAGCCCAACCCGATGCTCCAACAGTTTATGCCTCCCCCTCCTCAGAACGCCAACTCTCAGCTCCTGGCAGCACACCAACATGCTATGATGGCCGCTAAGCAAGCCTACCAACTTGCTGTCGCCCAACAAGCAATGCAAGCTGCCGGAGACGAATGGGAAAGGGGATCAACGTTGGGTTGGCCCTCAAGCGCCAGTAATGTTATGTTCCCTGCTGGACCGAGGTCAATGTACGCGGGTAGTATCTATGGAGGGTCTGAATATGGCGGTCCTGCTAGTGGGTGGGCCACAAGCAGTGTATATGGGGGTGGGTTTGGACCATCCACGTCGAATAGGAACTCGGCGATGATGAGGAACTACCAGCAGAACGGACCTTCGCTTCAAAGGGATTCGAGAGTTGAGCCGTTCTCAGCGGATTCTCTGGAGATTCGGCAGCCTCGGCCAAGGGTGAAGACCGGGCCCGACGCTCCTGACCGCCCGATTGCAACTCTGATGCAGCAACAGCAAAAGGGGAGAGGCAGAACACCCCCACCACCGTCGAGCTGGAAGCGTGGTCCGAAGCCTTGACCTCGAAACGTCCCTCCCTATGTTCCCCATCTCTGTTTTTCGTTTTCCTTCTGGTCATGCACCGATTTTGGTTCTGATTGCTCCTACCTCGCTCACTTTGGTGCGTGCGGTCGCCTTCATGCCCGCACTGACCGCATAGACTTTTGACATCGGAGCATCGTGATCTTCTCTCTTTGTACCCCTCAGTGACACTCATTTTTGCCTTCACCACACATACTCGTGCATGGGACCTACGAAGTCAACTCCGCAACATCACACATTTCTTTGGATTTCCTCGCTTTTTCCAACCGCTCTTTACCGCATAATGTACGCACTTCCAAACCGCATTCGTTAGAATTCTTGCGCCCCGAACGATGATTAGTTCCTCTCACCGTCCCTAGCATATCTCCTCATTTATCCATTCTCACAACCTATCCTCTCGCTTTCCCCTTGTTTCTCTCCTCTATTTCTAATATTACCAAGCGAATGATCACTCGTTTTCCTGTCTTGCTTTTTCTTGCCTTTCCGACATTTTCAACTCTCCTTCTTCATTACCCTGCACACATACATATCATTCTTTATTCTTCAAACCTGCAATATGACAACCTTTTGTCATCCCCTGGGTGTAGCACGTTAATTATTTCTCGATCATCTGGCATCGATCCCAGAGGGAATCCTGCCAGCAGTGTCTCAATTCCACCTTACCCTGATCGTACTTGGCGCAAAAGGTCAAGCAACTCTCGGTTGAGGATTTCAGGGCTCGGATTTTACCGCTTGAGGATGAGCCCCACCTACCTTCACCGCAGACCGTAACCTGCGGCGATGCAATGGCGACCGTCTGTCGACACCAGTTCGGGACCCTAGTTTGCCGCTCGCGCTTAACTGGACTGGGATATTGCAGGTGAGGTAGCTTCGGACGCCACATTCAGCCGCAGAAATCAAGGCCACTCACTCCCAGTGAAAGGCTAACCACGTGGCCCCAGTTGAATCATGACGTCGATGAGCTCGAGAACCCGCATAAACATGTAGGCGTACGGGATCTAGATAATCGAACAAGCTTATCAGAAGCAGATTGTTGTAGGGGGTTTAACGTTTATTCTTTAAATGTTAACGTTTACAGCTGAGCCGGGATGGGGGTACAGATCAAATGGCATCCCCGCAATGCGTCATGGTGCACGCGCTTAGCACTTGCACTCACCGACGTTGCAGCAGCAGCTGTGGGTGTTGGTCAGCATAGGTCACGACAAACACAAGAACGGGTCCCATACCTCTCTGCGCATCTGCAGTTTGAAGAAGCGCAGTTGCAGTTGGCGCAGGCTGCCGTGTTGATCAGGACAAAGGTGGTTTGCTGGTGAGAGCGAGGTCAGAGTAGGACCTGCAGATGCTATCGCAGACGTGCAGACCGTTTGGTTCGATATGATTGCAGCGAGAGGATCTGGGAGCCTCGGCCGAACTTGATGGTTTCTGGTGGGCTTTTATGGCATTTCACGGGAGGCTGTGTTTGAAGGACTGATGGAAATTTGTGGCCACAGCCGTTTGGGATGGCTCGGAGGCAGGTCGCCTTTCCCTTTCCTGGGGGGCTTTAAGCGCCCTATCGTCATCTTCATGTCCTCGCAAGTCACGAGATGATCATACTGTAAACGCCTTTCCTCATTCTCAGCTAGGCGGTGCGCTCCAATCACAGTAGAAATTTCACTGCAGTCTCGGTCTCAATGACCACTTGACGCCATTCATTTCAAGTGGAAGTGCTTCAAGTATAGGTATCCCGGCCCCCCACACCCCCCTCCCCCTATTCGGCGAGCCGAGACTGGACTCCAACCTCGGACTGGGTTCCGGTCGAAAGGGGCACGGGTGTTGTACTTAGCCGTGAGCTCTACCCCCTGATGCGCCTTTACGCAACACGCTCAGATTAATTCACGTGTCCCTTGAAAAGATCTTTCCAGCAAACCATCATTCCATAAGTATGTCATCGTCGACACTGACTCCCTCAGTCACATAAGTCGCTTCATTCCAGTTCCTCCAAACCACGTTCGTCCCAGTACGGCTAACCCAGCGTTTATCAGCCTTTTCTCCAACTAGCACTGAATTAACGGTGGCACATTTCAGTCGCCGGGTGTCCAGCTGCACACAAGGTTATGCCCGCAAGCTACCTGGGTTGCTCAGATGATATAACCTCGGATTTCCTGTTTCCCCAACGTCTGTCAGTGAATTTTTCAAGACTTCTCCTGAAGCACATGAGGTGACGAGGCCTTGACCTGTTTTAATAGGACACCGCGTGGCGTTATGTATCGGCTGCCTGTGCTTGCGTAGTTGCTCAACGTCAACACTCGGGATCAGTCCGGGCTTTGGTTCTCGTGACCTTCTTTGATTAAATAAGAGGAGTCATTCAGTTGAACCCCCTCCCCACGTTCCCGTGGATGGGTTATGTAGCATCTTTCGACTCACTCCAGTTGGAATGACTCGCGTGATTTCTGGCGCTACAACGGTTTGTCATTCTCGTTGAGCCCCTTCGTTATTGAATGTCGACGAGTGTGAAAGTGGTGTTCTCTGCAGGCCCCGTGATCTCGCCGAAAATAACTTGTGGGACATACTTACGAGAAAACTAACAGAAGACCGACGCTCTCCCATGTGTCGTAAACTACTCACCGCAACGCCAATGTGTGGCAATGCGATTCATTCCTATGGTTGCAGTATTTGCGACGCGGCCTCTGAACCGTTGCCGACTCAATCCTCGGGGAAACGTCCTTACTGGCAGAAAGGATACCCCGGATGCGTTGTCTACGTCGGTTTACCCAACTGGGACCCGCTTGACGTGGTACCTGGACGACAGCTTCCTCGGAACATCCGCGAATCATCCTGAGAGTGTTGCTAGTGGTTTACCACCACTACCAAGGGGAACGGTACGCGGAACTCAAGCCTGAGGCCACCCGGTGAAAACTAAGCAAATCACCCTGATTGAATCACCATGCATCGTGACGTCAACGGCGATCTTAGATACTCGCTTAAAGGCGCCCGGGGCTTTGGTAGTCGAACGAGAGATTGAGAAACACATCGTAAGGGCTTATTTATTTTTTAATTTGACGTTTACAGCTTAGCCTAAATGGCGGTACAGAGAAGACTAGAAAGAAGGCATTTTTGCCGTGCTGCGTGGTGCGTGCGCTTAGTGCTTAGCAGTTGCAGTTATCCTTGGTGCAGGAGCAGCTGTGGGCGTGGGTCAGCATAGGTCCCGTACGGTGAACACAAAAACGGGTGGCATACTTCTGGGAGCATCCACAGCTGGATTGAGCACAGTTGCAGTTAGAGCAGGCCATGTTAATGAGGACGAAGGGGTTTGCTAGTAAGAGGAAGGGAGGTTAGAGTATGCCGTGGCGAAACACAGAGGTGCTGACTGTTTGTTAGACGGTTTGGTGGTTGAGAGTGAGAAGAGGTGGGAAACTGAGGAAAACTTGGGGAGTTTCTGGCGAGTTTTTATAGCCTGAGCTGCCCTGGTTTCTCACGTTTGGAATAGTGCCCCTGCCATTTGGGATGGCTCGGAGGCGGATCGCCTTTCCCCTTCGAAGCGTTCTAGCGTCATTTCCACATGCTCGCCCGGCCCGCAGCAAGATATAGTACAACTCATTGCACGATCCTTCAACACCCCCCGTGTTTCGAGTCTCCTCAATCCTCAAACGACCCCCCGCACACACACTGGGGCATCTTTCACGCCCCAGGCAAGCGCTGCGTTCCACTGACGACGGCCAATTCGCTTCGGTCTCAGTCTTCTACAATCACTTGATGCCACTCATGTCAAATGGAAAGCAGGTTCGTTATGGATACCCCGCCCCCAACATCCTCCTCTTACCCTATGCGGTGAGCCGAAAGCCCTAGCCTACCCCAGACGCGATTACGGCAGAAGGAACAGGGGCAGTTCTGTTCTTGATACTTACGGCCGGTTGGGATGTTCCGCATCCTCCCCAATTCCCAATTCCAGGACCAGTGGATAACATGAGAGACGGATGGGGACCTTGTTGTTCCATGGCCACACTCACTCGATCTTTCTTTCGTCGTCGGTGAAATAACGAATCAAATATTGCTCTTGGATCACCAAAAGACTTCCGCTGGAGAGCCACAGTTCTGACTTCGAGGTTCGCCGTGAGCGTTACACCAAACATAGTGCGGTAGCTCATCCCCGAAGTTCACGCTAGCCTTACGTTACAGTGCTGATATCATGTTGATGCCCCAACGAAACACTCAGGAATTCACATGGTCCTTCGAAAAGTTTTTTCAGCCAACCGCCATCCCATAAGCGCTGACTTCATTTACGGAGTCTCTTCATTTGAGTGCCTTCCAAGGACGTTGGTCCCATTACGGCCAACCCGGCACTGAGCGGCCACCAGCCTTCTCTACAGCCAATTCCGAATTGGTCGCACGTTTTACACTGTCTCGGGGAATTTTCTCCTCGTTAGGGATCGTTTTCCTGGAAGAACTTCTCCCTGAGTATGTGAGGTCGCCTATACCTGTCTCATGGAAATACTTAGGACTCCGCCTAGCGTTATCGGTGGCATGTGAATATGTAAGTTTCCGGGCTTTCCAAGGTTTCAAATTACCCCGCCCTCATGAACTTCTTAGAATGGATTACATCATCTATCTTCAATTCCCCGCGCTTCTGTGGGTAGAGTTGGTATCTTTCCACTTCGTGAACATTCAGCAATAGTTCGCAGTCGCTTTCTGAATGTCCGAGTCTGGACCAACTTACGACTTGGGACCACTGCCATTTTCTGATAAGCCGTGAGATAGGCCCAGGACTCCCGTCGAAGGTCTTCGTTAAGCAACAATGATCCGGGACTGAGGTTACACAATGGTTATTGGGGGTACGAAACCTGTTGACTCAGTCGGAGTAGGGAGCACCACCGTCTAGAGCCTTCGGATGTCCCGAAACACGCATGAGCATCAGATCGTGTGGATTCTTCTAACCACGTGGTGATTCGTATCGGTACGGTGAACGTTCAGCACTTTTCAGCTATCCCTTGGCAGGGGATGCTGGTCAACTTATGGAGACGGCGACTTGCTCCCAGTCATCCAGAAGAAGGCAAGGTCACCCTTGAGGAGCCCTGAACTACAGGGACTCGTGACGCCGGCCTGTTTCTGGCCTTTGGCTTGTGTCCAGGGTTAGCGGGATCCCGGGTTTCCCGGAAGTCTTGGGTTGGGATCTCCTGAACCAGTACACGGCATGCGGGTTGATGAACGTCCACCCCTGGAACAAGGAGACCGGTATCACTCTTTGCTGGGAGATCATGGGGGTGTGGCCCAAGCAAAAGCTGTGGCGTACGTTGTGAGGCGAAGAAAACGCTGGGCGGGGAGCGCCACAATATTTCACCAGAGGCGTTTTCCGAGATGGGGCTAGCGATTCCAATAGCACCGCCCTTGGCCACCATACCGCACTTCTACACTTTCGTCACGACTCGCATGCGCGTGCAATGCATATGATCCTTCCTCTTGGAGGCTCGACGGACGCCTGGACACCATACTGCTTAGGTCGGCTGGGGTCTCGGTCCCAACAGGTATTTCTGCGCGGTATGTGATGATGATTGCCAGCCCCCATGGTTATCCTTACGAGGCAACGAAACTCCGTGGTGCCGCGGCGAACCCACGTGAGTGGTGGGCTCTTGCCGAAGCCGGACCGAGGGCCCCGTGACTGAGTTAACGATATGTAACGGTCGGGCCGCTCGTCTTTTTTCCGTGTCACCCATACAGTACATCCGCACTACTGTGCTGCCCGAATTTCTGATCCCACCTCCTCCAGAAGGACAGTTCGAGGTTGTTGAAAAAAGACACGTGCGACACGTTCGCTATTCTCCGTTACATTCATGCCGCATCTGGGCAGTTTGGAACTTCGGATTCACCCGAGGGCATCGCGGCTAGCCATACTCGTTTCCGTCCCACATCTCTCCTCGATCGTACTTGGGGTGAAGGGAGAAGGCCCTATGTAGGTGTGCGACGGCTCTCTCGATCGGGATCCCAGGATCCGAGTTTCAGAGCCCTAAGTATGCGCGGTCACCAGGTGTGGTTTGCTCGTGTGCGGTCGTTTTCTAGCTATATGGTTTTGACGATTGCCACATTATAGTACGAGTGACCATAGTACCCTTAAGTTACTGGAACAGCGTCAGGCATTGACGAATCTGAAATACCACTGTATGTCTATCGTTTGTTCCGAAGAGAATGGCAAGCCGAGGGACGGACAGGAGGACTAGAAAGTCTTACCAGTCCTCCATCCCTCCTTCTGTGCATCCCAACATCCGACTGAAATTATCACTGGTGCTCGACTTCGGCAGCTGGATCTTCATTACTTCCCATCCTAGTAGCTGTGGCCGCCTGTTTGCCGCGCGCGCTTGATCGCACGGTGGATATCAGTAAACAGGTGAGATAACATCTAACGCCACTTATTCAACCACGTAGCCCTGATTGAATTACACGCTCCATGACGCCGATGAGCTGAGGACCCACCGGGATGTACACGGGACTTGGGCAATCGAACAATATAGCGATAAGCACATTGTAAGGGTTTATTGTTTAAAATTTAACGTTTACAGCTTAGCCAAAACGGCGGTACAGGGAAGAGTAGAAAGAAGGCGTTTTTGCCGTGCTTCGTGGTGCGCGCTTAGCAGCCGCAGTTATCCCTGGTGCAGGAGCAGCTGTGGGCGCGGGTCAGCATTGGTTCCGCACGGTCAACGAAAAAACCATACTTCTGGGAGCATCCACAGCCGGATTGAGTACAGTTGCAGTTAGAGCAGGCCATGTTAATGAGGACGAAGGGGTTTGCTAGTAAGAGGAAGGGAGGTTAGAGTATGCCGTGGCGAAACACAGAGGTGCTGACTGTTTGTTAGACGATTTGGTGGTTGACAGTGAGAAGAGGCGAGAGACTGAGGAAAACTTGGGGAGTTTCTGGTGAGCTTTTATAGCCTGAGCTGCCCTGGTTTCTCACGTTTGGAATAGTGCCCCTGCCATTTGGGATGGCTCGGAGGCGGATCGCCTTTCCCCTTCCTGCCACTCCGAAGCATCCTACCGTCATCTCCACATGCTCGCCCGGGCCGCAGCAAGATATATAACAGTCAATACCACAATGTTCCAATGCATCTCGTATCCCCAGTCCTCGGGATCGGTCTGAATTCTCTTGATTTCCGTGGCACTGCACAGGGGCCGCATTTCATCTTCGCGGTATCATCTCCGTGCAAACCATCTACACATTTTTTTTCCGTGACCAGAATCCCTCGATATGAGTGTCGTGTCTGGCGAACTGCAGGATAACCCGTTGTTGGATGCTCCCAAGGCTTTCGCTGGATAGCCCCATTTCCGGTTCAAAAGGCCGCAGTGCCTATTCCGGCAAACATAGGTAGTTCGACGAATCCTAGAAATCTACATGAGCATTACGATACAGTACTCGGCATGATGGCAATGCCTTGGCAGGCCCAAATTCACATGGCCCCGAAAAAGAATTTTTCGACGAGCCTCAATTCCATAAACACTGAGTTCATCAGAGTCGGTCACTTCTTTCCAGTGTCTCTTGAACTTGAACA
Organism: Thelephora terrestris; assembly: GCA_015956445.1. Classification (NCBI taxonomy): domain Eukaryota; kingdom Fungi; phylum Basidiomycota; class Agaricomycetes; order Thelephorales; family Thelephoraceae; genus Thelephora; species Thelephora terrestris. Next base: position 496,208 of record WIUZ02000024.1, on the reverse strand, counting down.
CGCCTTTGTCCCGTTGCGGCTAACCCAGTCATTAGCATTCCTTTCACACTTCGGAACTTCCGCAAAACCGAAGAGATCACATGTTTTCGGCCGTCGGATGTCTAGCTCAGCCTACTAGTAGCTGTGCGCGAGGCTACGAGGACTTTCTCAGCCGCTCCTTCGATAATGCGAACCTTGGCCACCGCCGCCTTTCTAACTTCGACGACGGCGTTCGGAAAAGCGTGGAGCTGCAGAGATAACACTCGCCTGGAGAGTGTACTATCTCAGATTTCCCTTCTCCCTGCCATCCTGCCGGGGATATTTCTCCTTGTCAGAGATCGCGTCGCCGTCAAGACCTCTCCTGGGGTACACGAGACGGGGTCACAAGGCTTTTACCTAAATCAATAGGACCGCCAAGCTGTATTGGCATCTTGTGCCTAGTTGATCACCTACGTTCGAGACGATCATTGCGGGCTTTCCACTGAGGCTTCAAATTACCCCGCTCTCGTAATTGTCTCCGAATTCCATTCTGACTGAATGACAGCGCACATCTGGTTCGATTCCCTCCCGCGTTCCCATGGGTAGGGTTAGTGATTTTCTACTCGACGTAGACTCAGCAACACCTCACGATCACCCTCAGATTCAACCCGGGACCCACTTATGACGTGTCGCTTCGATCCCTTGGGACCATGTGAGGTACTCCTGGGGCTCCCTGGTCACTCTTGCAAGGGATCCAACACAGCGTCCAAGCCAATTAGCCCAAACCTCCTATGACGCCATGTGAGTGAGCTCTCGCGAAGCCGGACCGGTAGAGAACGATCGGGCCGCTCGTCTCTCTGCCTCGACCACGGTCACCCATACTGTATACAATACATCCGCGCGACTCTGCCTTCCGATGTGTGCGCCACGGCTTTAATCCCCCCTCAGGCTCACGCCGCATCTGGCCAGTTTGAAACTGCGGATCCGGCAGAGAGCGTCCTGCTAGTAACACCTCGTTTCCGTTCCACCTCTCTCCCCGATCGTACTTGGTGCGAGGGGACAAGGAACTATGTACGTATGCGACCGCCCTCTTGTTTGACGATTCTAGGATCCGAAGTTTAGAGCCTCAAGTATGCACCCTCGAGATTCAACTTATCTTTCTCGTGGCTCTCAAAGCCCTCCCCGCTCCGCTAGGTGTCTCCGCCGTGGCAACGTGAGGCGGTCGACGGGGTCTTCGGATATCCGAAGCAAGGGCACCTGAATGCACTCACATGTACCCCAAGTTAACTGATCGCATCTCCTTTGCAAGTGCTTGAATGAAACAGTAAGCGAGCCCGTGTGGTTGTGAGACCGTGGTGCAGTGGACATCGATTTGACGACCACGATACTTGACTCTTTCTAAAACGCAATACCCTGAGCTACCAGAACAGTAACTGTTTGGCCCGGAAATTTGCGAAACCCGAGAGTGCCGCTGGCGGTTTATCATACCTTTCTAGGGGAACGGCAAGTTGAGGGATGGATAGAAGGGCTAAGAAACCCCCGCTATTTGATTCCTGTATCTGACTAAGTTTATTGTCAGCGTTTAACTTTTGTTGCTGGGTTGTCGCTACTTCCCTAGGTTAGTGGCTATGGCTGCCTGTCATCAACATATGGGTGGGGTAACGTCGAGCGCCACATGTTCAGCCACGGATCTCTCTGGGCTCATTGTCAGTGATAAACCACATAACCCCGCCGGTGGAATTACCATGCGTGGTATATGGAATGAGATAAGGACCCACCGAAGTGTATACGGGACTTGGACAATCGGACAAGATAACGAGAAGCACATTTTAAGGGTTGGATTTCAAGGTTTACAAAATGGCGGTACAGAGAAGAGTAGAAAGAAGGCATTTTTGCCGTGCTGCGTGGTGCGCGCGCTTAGAAGTTGCAGTTACAATCGACTCTAGCTTCAATGGGGGCTGTGGACGCAGGTCAGCATAAGTCCCACACGACGAACACAACGACGGGTGGCATACCCATCATCGCATGTGCAGGTCATGTCTTTATCGTTGCCGCCACAGACGGAGCAGGTCATGTTAAAGAGGACGAAGGAGTTTGGCTGGTAAGAGGTAGAGAGGCTAGAATAGGCCGTGCAGACACACAGACGTGCAAACCGTTTGTTGGACGATTTGGTGGTTGAGGGTGAGAGAATGTGGGAGACTGAAGAGATCCTGGACGGTTTCTGAAGAGCTTTTATATCCGAAGCGGTGGCTGAAGAAATGAATGGGAGCGCTCAAGGGGCTCGGGTGCAGACTGCCTTCCCTGTCACCTGCACTGTGAGCGCCCTATCGCAGCAAGAGATATGACTTGGTGCCACACATCAGAAAATCGTGAAATGTCCACAGCTTGGGGGTAATTTTCGGATATCGCGGGTCCTGGATAATCCCAAGGCTTTCGCTGGAGAGCAGTAGTAGTATCGAATTTGAAGACAGCTGTGAATACCGTCTGTAGGTGAGTGTTACGTCACAGGCCTGGAGGCAGACGCTGCGGCTGATGCATTTAGCCCCAACTCCAGGAATTCACACGGCCTCCGAATTTTTTTATTCCACCCCATTCTGAACGATTGCACCTCTTCATTCCAGTCACTGCTCTTCGTTCCATTACGGCTAACCCAGCGGCCATCAGTCTTCCCTCCAGCGCGCGAAAGCCGAGATGTTTTCGTCGCTGGGTGTCCAGCTGTGCACAACGTTAGTATCCCCGGAAGCGACCCGAGGACTTTCCTTGACTGCTCTTTTGATATTGCGAGCTTTTGCCACCAAGCTTCACTGACGGCTGCACGGATAACACTCCGCCAGTCACTATCTCTGCCGCTGTCAAGACCTCACCTGGAGCACGTGCGGGAGGTCACAAGGCCTGGTGGTCGCGGAGGCTTTCCAAAGCTCCAAATGTACCTTGCTCTCGTGATCACCTTTTGGTGTTCCATTCCACCTTGACTAAACGACAGCACCCATTTACTGTAGTTCAATTCCTTCCCCGCCTTCCTGTCGGTCGGGTCGTTATCTTTTCATCCGGCGATATGTAATTTGCGGACAGATCCCGAATTCTCCGGGACACACTTATCGCTTGGCCACTACAATTCCCTGAGAACATGTGGGGTGCTCGCTCTGGCCGCGTGCTGTCACTCGGGGTCGCATAAACCATAACAATGACCCGGATCTCAGCGGTGTCGTCGACTGCGGCCAAAAAGTCCACGACGCCTCAAAGAACAAACGAGAGATAATTCCGGAAACGGCGACTTGCTTCTCAGTCGCTTGGAAAAAGGCAGGGTCACCCTTGGGGCCTCGAACCGTAGGCACTCATGATACCGACCTACTTCTCTTACACCTGGAACAGTACGCAGCACGCGAATCGGAAGGAACCAGGACTGTCCGATCCTCACAGTTGGAACAGGACTATGTAGGGGAAACACGACGATTGCTAGGCAATCGCCAATGCAAATTCGATGATTTCCAACAGCACTCTCGGCGCATCAAAAGCGTGGTGTTGCGCACAGGACTTACCCGAAGACCACCCTCTCCGCTCCTGTTCCTAATACTATACCACCCGACTGGAGCAGAGCCACTCCGGCTTGTCATGAAACTTCTTGCAGCACTTTCGTCACGAACGAAGACCTTGATGGGTACGTCTGTCGTGTATCTACCATGCCGAATTCCAGATGTTGTTCTGGTACCCTGCCCCACAGCAGCAAACGCCTTTGCCTAGTCACAGACTCCACGCACCAGGCTGTGGCTCTATCATCGTGAACCACTCAATGCGCATAACCAGACCTCAGGGAGAGCGTTCGAGTCTGGCGCTCTATTATCGCTTCTCGTGTTAGGAGCTGAAGGCTGACCCAATGCCACAGCTGACTCTGACAACGGTGGACAGGGGTTTATGTGTCTGGCATCTGCCATTCGAAACCCTACCGGAATGCTGCTATGAAGTTCGGGCACTCTTGGTCAAGTCTCTTGACATGGACATATTCTTCCCATGGTGTATATCCACTTACAATCAACATCTCATCTTCCCTTGCGACGAGATTCCAACTACTCTGCGCGCTGATTCCAACAATCAAAATGACTAAAATTAATTCTCTGATGCAATAAGTGCCCGCGACTTTACCCAATGTTAGCCCTCTGCTTTGACCGGCTAGGGCGCACCAGAGGTTGGGTATCTCCACTCCTGGCCACCCCAACCAACGAGAAAGTCGCAAGTGATTTCAATAGCTCGTATACTTTCTAGCGTCGCAACCGTTGGTCACCCTCGTCGAGCCCTTCCGCTATTGAACGTTGTCGGCGGCGAATGAAAACGGTTTTCGTGCAGGCCCCGTTATCCCCCCCCCAAATACTTTTAGGGGCTGAGCTAACGAGACGAGAAACGGAACGTTGACGCTCCAACATTGTTGTAACCACTCTTCACGATGCCACCGTGGTGAATTGTTACCCCCAATGTCCCATCAACGTCAATGTAAACAACGTGCGTACGATGTGCACTCTCGTTTCCATGAGTAACGGTCGACCACTCGGAGCGCACATCCGGGTTCGTCTGCAAACCCGCCCGATTGCCGTGGTGATATGTGGGACTGGACTGGGTGGCGAGTGTCACAGCAGCACAGCAATCGGAAGTTTTTTCTGATAACTTTAAGCTGCGAGTGTTCCATTTCTAGGCGCAGATCACTGGCCCGTCATACCAAACGGGTCCGATACCAATCAACAGAGCTTCGAAGGACTCCCGGGGGACCCATTGCTTAGGCCAACGCGTCGATAAGTATCTCAACACCGTTCGCGATGATCGCCAGTCCCCACAAGCTCAAACCTGGGACGGCGCCACGCCGGGAGTGCGAAGCCGGACCGAGCGTGTCCGTTCCAGGGGGGATGGCAAGTCGAGGGACGGACAGAAGGGCTAGAGAGTCTAATCCTACCAGTCCGTTATCACTCCTTCTGTGGATCCCAACATCCGACTAAATTTATCACCGGTATTTAACTTTGGTTGCTGGATCGTCATTACTTCCCCATCCTAGTAAGTTGTGGCTGCCTGTTTGCCACGCGCGCTTGATCGCGCCGTGGATATCAGATAACGTCTAACGCCACTTATTCAACCACGGAACTCAAGGCCATTCACTGCCAGTGTACAACCACGTAACCTGGATTTAATCATCACTCTCCATGACATCGATGAGCTGAGGACCCACCAGAATGTACGCGGGACTTAGGTAATCGAAAAATAGAAAGAGAAGCACATTGTAAGGGTTTATTTTTAAAGATTTTAACGTTTACAGCTTAGCCTAAATGGCGGTACAGAAAAGAGTCGAAAGAAGGCATTTTTGCCGTTCTGCGTGGTGCGCGCGCTTAGCGCTTAGCAGTTGCAGTTATCCTTAGTGCAGGAGCAGCTGTGGGCGTGGGTCAGCATAGGTCCCGCACGGTGAACACAACAACGGTGGCATACTTCTGGGAGCATCCACAGCTGGATTGAGCACAGTTGCAGTTAGAGCAGGCCATGTTAATGAGGAAGAAGGGGTTTGCTAGTAAGAGGAAGGGAGGTTAGAGTATGCCGTGGCGAAACACAGATGTGCTGACTGTTTGTTAGACGGTTTGGTGGTTGAGAGTGAGAAGAGGTGGGAGACTGAGGAAAACTTGGGGAGTTTCTGGTGAGCTTTTATAGCCTGAGTCGTCCCTGGTTTCTCACGTTTGGAGGAATCAACGACAGTGCCCCTGCCATTTAGGATGGCTCGGAGGCGGATTGCCCTTTCCTTTTCTGCCACCTCGAAGCGTTCTACCGTCATCTCCACATGCTCGCCCGGGCCGCAGCCAGATGTACAACTTCATACCACAATCTTCCAATGCCTCTCTTACCCCCAGCCCTCGGTCCGGATTCCCTTGATTTCAATGACATTGCACAGAGCCGCATTGCATCTTTGCGGTATCATCTCCGTGCGATCCACATACACTTGTTCGGCATGTTCATATCGTTGTTTCGTGCCAGAATCCTTCGATATGACTGTCGCACTTGGTGAACTGCGTCGAATTTTGCTCCCTCGATACTCCCAAGGCTTTCGCTTGACAGCCCCATCTCCGATTCAAAAGGCCGCCGTGCCAATCCCAGAAAACGTAGGTATGTAGTTCAACGGATCCCAGAAAGTTCCATGAGCGTTACGATACAGTACTCGGCATGATGCTAATGCCCTCATTAGCACGCCTTAGCACGCCAAAATTCTCATGGCCCCGGAAAAGAATTTTTCGACTAACCGCAATTCCATAAACACTGAGTTCATCAAAGTCACTTCATTTCAGTGTCTCTCGAACTTGAAGACGCCTTTGTCCCCTTGCGGCTAACCCAGTCATTCAAAGCATTTCTTCCACACTGCCGCAAATCCGAAGAGATCACATGTAGCCTCGCGCACAGCTGCTCGGCTGAGCTAGACATCCGACGGCTGAAAACGAGAATTTTCTCAGCAGCTCCTTCGATAATGCGAACCTTGGCCACCGCCGCCCTCCAAACCTCGACGACGGCATTCGATAAAGCGCGGAGCTGCAGGGATAACACTCGCCTGGATATACTACCTCAGATCTCCCTTCTCCCTGCAATCCTGCCGGGGATATTTTTCCTTGTCAGGGATCGCATCGGTGTCAAGACCTCTCCTGTGGCACACGAGGTCACAAGGCCTTTACCTAAATCAATAGGTCCGCCCAGCTGTATTGGCATCCTGTGCCTAGTTGATCACCTACGTTCGAGACGATCATTGCGGGCTTTCCACTGAGGCTTCAAATTACCCCGCTTTCGTAATCGTCTTCGAATTCCATTCTGACTGAATGACAGCGCACATCTATTTCAATCCCCTCCCGAGTTCCCATGGGTAGGGTTAGTGATTTTCTATTCGACGTAGACTCAGCAACACTTCAAAATCACCATCGGATTCTCCCACTTCGTTACGGTGTTCTCTCGTGGCCTTGTTGTTCTATAGATGATCCTGTGGTGGGCCGCGCTGTCACTCGCTGGCGTAAGCGTTTCAACAATGACTCGGGTCTCGGTGACATCTTCGACTTGGGCTACATCGTTAACGATGTCGAGGCCTTAACGGGAGATACCATAATCGGTAAGCTTCCTGTCTATCGGGGACCACACAATTGTCGTTGGTGATACAAATACTGCTAGTTCAGGAGGAGTAGGGGGAACTCCACCATCTAGAACCTTCTGATTTCTTCGAAACACACATTTGCCAGGTGACCGTTGATGGGTGGATTCTGGAAAACTCGCGGGGACGGCGACTTGCCCTAGTTTCTCAGAAGAAGGCAAGGTCACCGTTAGGGGGTCTCGAACCGTGGGCACTCACGACTTCGGCCCTTCTCGAGCCTTTGCTTTGTGCCCAAAACCGGTTGGGTCCCAGGTCTCAGGGGATGAGAAGTTCTATGTTTGGAGTCACCTGGACCATCGCGCGGCATGCGACTTCGGACTGTCCGACCATCATCGCGGGGAAGTGATCGTGCGGGGAGTACGATGACTGCTAGGGGGTCTCCAAGGTAAGATCAGCGATTGTTCACAGCACCGCGCTCGGCTGCCCGTAATTTTTTTGGGGGGCGTAGATACATCGAGAGCGTGGCGTGGCGTACAGGACACACCGCCCTTCCGTTCCCCATATCACCATCTTTCTTCACAAACGATGCTCTTATTTGTCAGCCCCTCGTCGTCTGGTGCTCTGTTGTCGTTCATCCAACCCCAGTGCCGAAGCGGACGGCTGACCCCACGAATCTAGAGGTTCTGACACCGGTAGCAGAGGCTTGTGCGTATGTGTTCGGCACTCAAAACCCTACCGGAACGCTACCTCGACCAAGCCTCCTGACGCAGACAGTCCTTCCCAGGTCTATATGTACTTAGAATCAACGGAGTCCGCAGGTTCATCTCCCCCTGTCGACGAGATTCCAACTACTCTGGGCGCTGATTCTCGCGATGGAAATGACCACAATCGATGCTCTGGTGCGGTCGCAATCGGGTGTGACATCTTTCCAACCAAGGATTGATAAACGCCTGCAGCTTTGCTTGATGATAACCCTCCGCTCCGAACGACTAGCGCGCACCAGAGACTGGATATCTCCACTGCTGACCCTCCCCCATCAACGAGAACCCTGAACGCAAGTAATTTGAACATGTAACTTGTATATTTTCTAGGGTTGCAACAGGTGGTCATTCAAGTCGAGCCCCGAATCCGCCATTGAATGTGGACTGGGGATGAAAATCGGTTTCTCTACACGTCCCGTAGTCTCACCTCTAGGCACGAGACCTGAGTACGATGGAAGCAATCGAAGCTCCCACATGGGTTACAAACGTCACCATACATGGCGGTGCGCTCGTTCCATGGTTACCACATTCGCACCACGGCCTTGCAACCTTTCCGATCCAACTCCTTGAGGGTCACTCCTTACTTTGTATAAAAAACGAACACGCCAGATGCCCCGTCAGCATCAGTGCATCTGGCATCCAGGACCTGCTTGACGTTCAACGTTCAAGGCGCGCTTTGTAAGCGCGCATCCGGGTTTGAGCGGCGTGTGCTCTCGGTACTGACTGCCGGCCCGACTAGTAGCCGGTTTCCAGGGACGCTTGCCAGTCCCACGGTCGTCGGTGCATTTTGAGCTCGAAGCTCATACGACGGACTCGCCGTCACCGCCACCCTCGAATGCTTTACCACCGAGTTATAGATTGCGTGCCTTGGATCAGAACTATGCTGCTCCTCTCTTCACCGTTGCATCAGGCATATTCTATGCATCTCCGCGCTTCAGAAAACTCAGGCGACCATGATAACCACGAGTCGACTATACCCACGTTCTCAAATAAGCTATGTTCATTCCCGATCCAGCAATTCACCGCTTGTCTCGACTCTGGAATGATAGATTTGTTCAGAATTGAACTTGGGCGATGCTTCTCCCTCCCGCCCGAAAATGCTATATAGGCTCTCATTTCCCGTTTATTCTCTTTTATCTTCTTCTTTTCTCCCCGCCCCACCGCTCTCTCTCTCCTTGTTTTCCTTCTATCGTCTTGCCTCACGACTGTCACGGATATGACCGATTCTCCTGAAACGGCTCTGTACTTCATTTTCATGTCTGTCCCGATATCATTCGCTGCCATCGAATTTCTCTGATCATGCTCCGTGTCTCAACAGCTCCCAGCTTGTTTTTGTCGGTACGTCCCCCCGACCCCAGATGCTCGTATACATATCACAGTCTCACTATTCCCTTTCCAGCTTTTTGTACGTCATGCTAACCCCCGCCCGATCGGTGCTTACCGAAGTACTCAGACGCCATCGTCGCTTGGGATTGGATCACGAGCTTCAATCGCGAGTGGCGTTACATATGGAAAGCTGCATGGACCCCAGTCAAGGTCTCTTACCTGTTTTGTCGGTAAGCTCCCCTTTGTCGCAGCTGGCTTAACGTTCTTTGACATCGTATTCAGATACTGGGTTTTGGCAGTCGGCTGCTTCCTCTTATTTTGTTTCGTCAACGACCACACGTTAGAGATGTGCCACAAGATTTACAAGGTGAATAGCCACCTCTACCCTCGCCGTGATGATCCCTGATAGTTTCCATCCCATAGATACCCGTCGCGCTTGCCATGTGGAATCAGTTAGGTTCCGAAGGTATTGCACTTCATTCAGTTTTTAAGCTCTAATATTGAACGCTTGTTTTCGTAGTCGTCTTGCTTATTCGCACATACGCCTTTTTCAACCGGAATGTATACCTCCTGAGCTTCTTGATCGCTTGCCTCGGCGGAATCGTCGCGTATCAACTATACGTGGCGACCAGTCAAATGGAATGTAAGCAACAGACGGTTGAATCTTGACGTTTGCTCATCCTCAACAGTGCTCCCTTTCATCAAGCCACCCTACGTTTGTAAAGCGGCCTTGACGTGTGGTATTGCTCTGATCTTTGTTCTCAATAGACGCATGGTCCATGCCTCCCTGTATCCAGACCCCACGCTGCTCACCTTCTTGGTAATCGTAGTTCTTTCTACACCCCCGATTGCCGGCTAACATTGTTGCGAAAGGATTCTTCGTGTGTTACACCCTAGCCATGACATCTCTCCAAGGTGCTAACAAGAGCTAGATGGCGCCTCTCGCATATGATACCATCGTGACCGTGATCACGGTTGTAAAAGCATTCATGATTAGGCGAAGGCGTGGTGGCCCCAGCAGCATGCTCATTCAGACTTTCATTCGAGAAGGTACCTGGTTCCGCTGTGGAAATCACCTCCGGCTGCGCTGATCAAGTTCCAGGTGTCTTTTATTACATTTTGATTTCCATCGCAAATTTGGTAAGTCGCTCATTACTCTTCGACTGTTCAGCCTGACTGAATAGGCGTAGGTCAATGGGATCTTCTACCTCCAGTATGTCTACTTAGACCCGTATTGAATCTTGCCCAAACGTCTGACCATCACCAGACCCCGACAGGCAATGTCAGCCATATGCATCCCGTTGAGCGTCTTTTTGTCGCCAGTGTTGGCATGTCGACTAGTAAGGATATCAGCCCCGTGCCGTGACAGCCCGCTGAGTTATCGTCCGGTCTGTTAGATTCTCGACCTTCGTGAACGCGGGGCGGAGGCATCACGTGCAGACACTGGACGATCTAGTACCAACAACGGCCTACAGTCTCTCCCGAGATGTTATCAAGGGAGCACAAGCTTCACATCGACCCATTCCTCTCCGCGCTCTCCTCAGTCGACTGGGGGAGGTGGCATCCGCTCGTCGAACCGAGGATCAACTCGGAGCAAAGGCCAATTTCTGGTGAGCACAAGTGTCTCAGGTGTTGCCACTGCGATCACCATGGGAAAAGGGGTCATCGACGGCGTCGAGCTCGCAGAAATGAGCAAGGAAGACGTGGACCACTTTGGCGACGATGACTTTAAGATCGATGTGGGCGGCGTTGGTGGGATACGTGTTGAGGTTGAAAAGACCTCAACGAATCTGTAAAGTTTGTACCCAGAATCGATCCTCTAACCTAGCTTTACCTGTACTTTCTACGCTTAGTCTCGTGTTTCGAACGAATACAACAGATTCAAAGGCATGTTTGTTGACTGGCAAAAACTATTGTACAGGAGAGTTAAGAACCTTGGCCAGGCACATCGCCAGGCGATTACTTGAGCGAGACATCAACGTCAGTAGGAGCGGAAGGGCAGAAAGTATATCGACATACGCAGTGACCACTAAGGGCGATCGCTTCCGCTGCCTTCTCCTTTGCAGCTCTCTTGCTAGGACCCTCCCCAGCGTACTGTTCAAGTCGTTCGATTCCACACCCTGTGTGAGAGGCATCAATTTGATTCGACAAGTGTCCCTAGGTCTTGGACTCACAAACTATCAATGCAACCAGTCAGCACAACGTACAAGGGACGAGTGAGGGTACCACAACAGCCACCTACCTGGGATGCAACGGAAAGTGGGAGTATGAGCTTGTCCCCCCATGAATACGACATCCCACGAGAGCCATTGGCCAAGTTTTTCGTTCACCTGGGGTAGATACCCGCGCTGGGTGTTGGGTGGGTCGAAGGAGTAGGTCGACCCACGCTCGGTAAAACTTGGTAGCTCTACTGGCATATTGGACTCGCAGGGGTGGAGTTGTGATGTGATGTTGGGGGTTTCGTGCCACTAGAGAGGAAAAGCCTGGGGGGTAAGGGCAGGCGGTTCCCTTTAAATGTGTTTCCGCCACAGCGGCGCTTAGCAACAATGTGCACGTCAAAGGGCTTGGGCACGCGTAGACCCGTCCAACTCCCAACCACCCTTGACCCTAATCCTCTCTTCGAGAACATTACGCAAGATCGGCACATCATCGCTGAACTTAAACTGCACGGCATTCGCGGGAATTCGCGGAAACTGGATTTGTGGCGGAACTCAATTCCAGAGCGAGCAGTGATTATGTGTCATCCGCTTCCTTTGTGTTCTCTCTGCAGGGTTCGTGGATTGTTCATTGAAATCGAAACGTGATTATCATCGTCTTGCGAAACGATCACCGGTGTATCACATAGAGCGTTCTTGACTGGAATCCTGGATATTCAGCGGATCTGACAAATGGAAATAATTTCTATATCTGTCGTCGTCTGATGAGCCTCTCTCCGCCGGTGAAAGACAGAGGGGGTGCCGTAAACGAAACCGGTGGGGAAGGGCAGATGTGCCGGGTTTCCCAGAACCTGCCCCCGAGATCCGATCCTCGTAGTCTGAGCACACGAAAGATGAACGGGGGGACATCTATTGGGTCAGAGCTCTGGAGTATGAGTTAAGATTTCGTTTTCGGACTCGGCGTATACGGTGGGACCCTTCGGAGGTTGCAGGAGGAGCTATCCGGCATGGAATCGGGGTTAGCTTGCTCGTGTGGGGAGCCAAGGCCCCGGGATCGTGGTGCCAACGATGGATGGTCGTTCGCTATTTGAGATGCTTGTACGTGTAATCGCAAATCGGTGCTGCCCTCACCCCGAGAGGTTTACGCAGAAGGAATAGGGTGGTCGAGATTTGATTTGATTTTATCATCTCCAACGGCCCTGCCATTGTCCGTGGAATTGTTCCAGCAGTTCGGGTCCATTTTGTAGATGACATGGCCGTGTTCTAGATCTGGTGGCGAATCTCTGGACTTGAGGAGCATGTACTCGAAACATGTGTGTGTCCAACTGACCAATGAGGGTATATGGATAAGGAAAGCGTGCGAACCGAGGGAGTTGGATGATTGAGTGCCTGGGCGTGACAGGAGAGTGGCAGCCGTGCCGTTTTAGTGTCTGGGAATGAGGATCGTGGTCAGTTCATTGGTGGACGAGGAACCATCGCCATCTGATGGCATGGGCTTTGTCCAGGTCGAACCGCATGGCATTGGAGGGTTTCGCGTTAGCAACAAAGATTACTGCAGCGCACCAAGAGACAGATGAACCGAGACTCACAAATACAGCAAAATGGTTATCAGCTCGTCCAGATACAGCTGTTCGGCAAGCAGCATCCTTGCATGACGAAAGTCCAAGGATGGAACGACAATGGCAGTGTGATGCAACTACACTGAACTCGAGCCAACAGCCGGGTGTGCTGCATGATGCACGCGGACACCGCACCCCCGCTACTGGGTCACATTGCCTAGAAACGATAGTAGAGCCTGGATTCGCAACGAACCTGTGCGAAAGACGATTCTGGAATGTTGATGAGTGCGAAGGATCCGCAAGAACAATAGGATACCTGGACACCGGCCGAAGACGTGTAACACGCACGACCCAGATACGTCTTGCCCTTTCCCGGGTACCCAGGATACGCTTTTGATACCCGGCACCTGATCTGTGTGGCGGAACGAGTAGGAACAAAGCAAGAAGTCCTCCCATTATTTCCAACTGCCCCCAAATCAGTTGGGTGCTCCCTGTCGTCCGGCGCATCTTTCGCGCGGATGAAATGTTGCATGTACACGCCCCTGGATCTCGTTTGGGAAGGGCAACCCGCAGGTTGTCGTTCTCCTCATGCTTTTCCGAAACCGTGGGTCACGAGAGTCCATGATTTGGCGCGCTAATCGCCCCCCCACTGTGGGAAATTTACCCGTTGATCACATCACGCTCATCGCCGCTGATCCCAAGCGCTGTGGCTGAAGACCCGGAGAGCGCGGAATGATGGGGACTGTGGCGGAAAGCGATGGGTGAAGGTTGCTGCGACATTGACTTACCATTGAGATTGACGTTACGCGCTGGACCGATATGTATAAGCCCCTCTTCTGGATGAGACTTCTGCATCATTACTCTTAGGTGCGGCGGCGGCGACTTTGATACATTCTTTCATATCCGCCACACCGATTGAGATCTGAATGGAAGACATTGAGTACGGGGATGCTGTGCTGTACGCGGTGTGGGATCATCGATAACGGATCAGGCAGCTTCAAATTCTGTTACTTGTCGTATGCAAAATCTGCGGCTATCTGTTTACGAACATGATGAAGACAATCTCGACGAATCGCGCTCTTTTGTGCACGTAATTCCCACGAGGCCGTCCTCCTGACACATATCTCACCACCACCGACATGCGTCTAGCGTCGACACGAGCCCCGGCCTCTAGAGAAAAGAGGATGAAGACCGGACCGTCGCGGGCGCCGGGGCGAACCAGAAACAGAAAGAAGTGAGGTTGCTAGTAGCGGAAAGACGGGCCAAAGAGAATCCGACAGCATGTAAGCCTTGTAGGTTCACGTTACTGACACTTTGGATGATAGCACCCGATCTTCTCTCTGACCAAACACACCGAAACCCAAACTGCATGATTGCTCATTGAACGTCCTCCTAACCGTGCACGAATATGGGGCAAGGTTCAGCAGTAAACACTGTAACGGCAGGGCGACGCCTCCATTCACCCTGAAGCGCGCGCTTCTAGTAAGGAAATTACACGAGGTCATCTTTCTTGATCTCACCACAATGTCCGACCCCGATGAGCCTGCAAGTCTTCGTCTCCAAACCGGATACTAAGAAGGCCAAGGCCCGACTATCCCGGGCGGGGCAGACTCGAACCGGAAAGTAGCGAAGATGGTAGCGGTAGTCTACAGAAGGGATTGCGGGCCTTATTAGACACTGGGCTGAAGACGAGAACACTCAAGCCTGAATGAGAATCCGATGACAGCAGTGTCACGCTCACCACCAGCAGTGCCAACTCCCAGTCACCCAGCTAAAAGAAGGATCAAATTTGCTTTCGGTACTATGATACAGCTGGAGTACAAAAGAGACATCAGACACGCGGCGCGGATTTCGAGTCAGAATCATAGAGGTACAGCTACAAAGCAGCAGTGGCGGTGGTGATATCCGCAACGATCTCCTTCATTTTGTTGAATCCTTCCTGCGAAAGGATATCTACATATATTCCATCCACCTTCCAAGAATCCTGACGGAACATTGTAACTTTCGTGGGGTCGAGGTTGATACGGCGGTGTGACGTCTCTGGTGGCAACGTCTCCATGATAAACACGGACTGAAGTGCCGAGTAGGCTCAAACCCCAGAGGCGAGGGAGAGCACAGGTGTCGAACATGATGTCGTACCGGTCACGAAGCTGTTCATCTGCTTGAAGACGACGGCTAGCGTTGCCTGCCCAGCTGTCGTCTTTGATTCCGGCCATGAGGACTGGGCGGCGGTCTGCGTCGAATACGATGAAAAAGACAATGAAGTCGAGCCCATCATCCCTTACGGCATCTTCGTCAAAATATTTCTGGGGCGCAACGAAGAAAGTGAAAGAGTCTCCGAAGCAGTAGTTGAGGAGCTTGTCGTACGGTCCGTAGTAGCGATTTTCCAGTGGCTTGTTTTTGTTGCGGCAGATCTCGAAGATCGTGAGCAGACCTGCGGGCCAGCTGTCGTCGGTGGAGAACGGCATGCTATGCAGTATAATCACGGTTAGCGGATGCAGGCACGACGGTATCAGAGACGTGCACGTTCAAGTTGAAGCTTGGAGTTTGATGCCGATCACCAGACTCTGCAAACTAAGTTCAACGATTTTTTGCACTTGTTTGTTCCCCGCAAAAGTCAAACGTCAATCGATTAATCTCTTAGATGGTCGTCGCTGCAAAAGAAAAGGAACACGTTACAGAACGTGTAAACCAGCTGATTTCAGTGTATCACAGTATCCTGACAAGCTGGACCCACAGCTTCCGGTCATCACTTCGTTTGGTATGACATGGGTCCCCCCCACAGTCCGCGACATATAGTGATACTTTCCGGAAGGATCATCGCCACTCTTCATTCCCCTCATCGGCATTTCTGTCGCTGTTATTTTTCCACCAGTGACAAATCCGCGGCTGGCGTCGCCGACGACCTAACCGTTTGTACTTGGACATCATTTGCGCCTCTCGCCTCATCGAGACCCTTGTTCCCCGCACCAGCCATGTATCCGACTCCGCAACCCAGGCTGCGACTCAAGGGGGGTTGTGTCCATGAGCAGAAGGTCGACCTCTAGGTCTTCAGAAAGGAATGAAGAAATCGTGATGAAGATGTCTCAGAGGAGTGGAGCTGCAGCGTTTAAAACGTTCAAGAGGTTGCGTACGGAGGGCCAGTTCCCAAGTGCTTTTGATTGTGAGTTATAATGGAGCAAAAGAAGAGCGAGGAATTGCTCGAAATAAACATCATCACATCGCCATCAAACTGCTAATTCACGAGAGTTTGCAATTTCTACGCCCCCATCCGCTTAGTCGGCAGATTCTGTAAGCACAGACGAAAAGAATTGAGGATGTCAGAACAAAAAGTTAACTATCGTGCTCACGTCATTGAAGCATGCGGTATCGGACGTGGATCCACATTGCCACTGGATGTATTAAGCGACAGCACCGGCAAAGTCTGTCGAGGAAAGGTAACGCCTAGCCAACCTCTCTTCTGTAAAGTCCCACTGCCCACGAACCTGTAAATGGACCCAAGGTAAGGGGGTCGTGTTTGGATGGAATGAGCCCCTGCGATGATAGCATGCTCGATAATTGTTGTGTAAACTCCCGCAACGGCTCTGTAAACGACAAGGGGCGTCACTACATCTGCAAGAACGAGTTGGGGCTCTGGGATCCTGAGCAGAACCTGACTTACCCGAATTCTGGTCGCGTTTGGTCTTGATGACACCCAATGCTTTCACAATCGATGTTCGCTGATTGAACTCCGACAATTGCTCTGTGAACGGCGGCGGGGTGTCATTGAGTCGGGGAGAAGGAGTAGTGACTTGAGGCTGGACCTACCAGAGGTGAAAAAAACCGACCGGGAGGGGCTCGCGTTTGGATTGAATGCCATAGCACCTGACGCTTCGACGTGGGATATCAATTGGGTGTAGTCCGACCACTGCTCTGTGAACGGCGGGTGATGTCACTGCACCGAGAAAAACGAATCGAAACTTGAAGCTGGACTTACCAGGCGTGAAAGGGCCGAACGTAAGAGGTGCCCGTTTATGGGCTGTGAAGGCAGGCGGTCAGGGTGGTGGCACCAGGGCAATAGAGGTTCGTGTACTGACGGATGGACGAGGCATTGACGGAGATAGCCGCAACGAGAAAAGCGACAATAGTCTTAAAGGACATGATGATCGTATTCGTGAGAGTGGGATGTGTGACAATGGCACCAAGCCTGAAGATCGAAGGCAGAGAATGGATGAGCTGCACCGCGGCTGAGAGAACCGACGAGTGGATATCGAGCCTTTTACACACGATTAACCCTGCTCGGCGCACACAATTGGGGTTCTTTGGATTATCCGAGGGCCTGTACACTAATACGAAGCGCGAGACTCGCTCGCTGGAGACCCCTGATGTATCAGTGATGGAGTTTGTAGGTTGACATTGGTGTGCGACAATGAAACTCCCAGCACTTTGATAAAGATACTCACAAAGCCCAGTAAACAGGAAGACAGGTCACTCATGAGTGCACATGCTGTGCAGCGCTCGGAAGGGTTCCGCAACCAGTCCCTGGTAGAATGGGCTTGTATCACGCTGTAGAGTCGGTGCCGATCACCTACAAACAACACGCCCCTGGTTTCCGCGTACACAGCGAAGCCGGGCCGGATATTGTAGTCGGCCATCTCCGTTGAACTGCCCGTGCGAGGTGGAGGCGATGCAATGGTACGAGCGATGATTGAGTTCCCAGAATGGAGAGGCGAACTCACAGGCCCATCAGAATGCATCATGATGCGCGGGACCGCGGCCGGCCGGGAGGAGGAAGTGAGGATTTTTAACGGCATGAAAAGTTGTTAGAAGTGAGTACGACACAATGGATGTAACGGTGTGTTTAGCGTGGGAATACTGTAGATTGCCGAGATGAAGTCCAGAAGATACCGAGGGTGTGCGGAGGAGATTTCGAGCTGAGGCTGGGAGACTGTGAGGCGCTGATCGTCGGATGTGCATTGTGAGGCATGGCGTCGACGCGGGGGTCAATCTTTTGCCCACATGGGAGGAAAGCTGAAACCGGACAAAACACCTTGATGCAGATGGCCAGGTTTCACGGCACACTGTACAAATGGACGCTCGTTCGATGGTGGAATCGTACGAGCCGTTTGTTGGCTACACTGAGAGATTTCGTGCACTATATGCGCACATAGGGGCTCATAGCGCTCACTGGGTGCATCCTCCGCGGCGGTACCGTGTAATTCCATTCTTAGGCCGGACGCTTCTGCGGAAGTGGTCAGATTAGAAGGGTACATATAGATGACCACACTGACAAGGCTGATCAATCCTCTCGGCCCACTGGTATCCGGATTTATAGTTTCCAGAGCCGTAGAGGCCACCAATCCACAACCTCACCCCCACTTCCCGTCAGCTTACCGATACACCTGTTATTTTTGCACTGTTTGCCTCTTTATAGTGGGGAAAGGCGGACGAAACCTATCACGCGGGCGGTTTTTGTTGGCGACTGAAACAGCCTACGAAGAAGGAATAGTGTGCCACCCCCTCACCGTGCCCGATACCGACAATCTCTAAAAAGATGACCACGTCGACGAAGTTACCTACGCCAAAGGTCATTCAGGTCGATACCAGAGGTGCTGTGATACTCGGTGGGGAATCTCCAGAGGTATGCCTCCCGGTCACATCGTCATTCATCTCATCTCACCTTCATCTCTGCGCCTCGATCCGGCCCTCGCCCTTCAACATGTAGACGAGAGACAGCAGAGAGATCTATTTGCCGAATTATATCGAGCCCGTGTCACACATCGCCGTAGACGTGAGCAATCCTCCCCGCGCCGCTGAAATCGGGGTGCTGATCTACTTACCATTCGTTTCTTAGGTCGGTGGATCCCTCGCCAAGGTCGTTTACTTCACCCGCTCACCAGAACCGCCAGCCTCACCCTCCATAGCCGCCACCCGAGGTAGCAGTCCTCCGAGTAACATCACCACTCCCTCCCCTTCCTCTTCTCCAATCAACATCTCGCCCCCTGCCAAACCCTCGCACCGTCATGGCGCGCTCACACCCATGGTTCTCGACAACGGCCCGCACACATCCCTCGACGAGGGGTCCTTGCGTTCTTCGTTGCTACGCAGAGTATCCGTCCAGCATTTCCCCGGCGGTTCTCTCAACTTTGTCCGCTTCGAAACGGAAAAGATTGACGAATGCGTCGAGTTCATCCAGTCGCTCATACACCATTCCGCCACTTTGAACGGGGTGACCATAGAGGAAATGCGTAAGGGTGTCAAGATAATGGCCACCGGAGGAGGCGCGCACAAGTTCTACGATCTTTTCAGCAGCGTGTTGGAAGTGGAGGTCCGGAGGGAGGATGAGATGGAATGCCTCATTGAGGGGTTAAATTTTATCACCCTCATTCCGGACGAGGTTTATTACTTCTCGGACGAGCTGATCCACTTTCATTCCCATCTTTCGCACGTGGAGAAGCAGAAGAACAACCCGGAACAGCTAGAACGACCGAGCGCAAATCCACCACAATATGGCGTCATTTTTGAAAGGAATACGACCCCGCAGTTACCGTGTCTACTCGTCAACATCGGTTCTGGCGTCTCCGTCATCAAGATAGATGAAGACGGGAAGTTCGAGCGTGTCAGTGGTACCAGTTTGGGGGGCGGGACCTTGTGGGGATTGTTGAGTCTGTTGACACCCGCAACCAGCTTCGATGGTGTGTGGTTTTCCCTCGTCTCAATTGGGGAAGTGGCTTACCGCAGCGCCTCAGAAATGCTGGCACTCTCTGAAAAGGGTGATAACTCGTCCGTGGATATGCTGGTCGGCGACATCTATGGTCAAGATTATGGGCGCCTGGGTCTTAAATCCACCACGATCGCCAGTTCGTTCGGCAAGGTGTTCAAGAAAGGTGGCCACAAATCAAACTTTTCGGCGGAAGACATCAGCAAGAGCCTGCTCTATGCCGTATCCAACAACATCGGTCAGATAGCGTGAGTCGGTTTCGGATGTTCCCGCCGCAGAGTTCCTTTGATCTGACGTGTCACAGTTACATGAACGCCGAGAAATACAACCTGGAGCGTATTTACTTTGGAGGATGCTTCATCCGAGGCGAGTGCGACCGGCAGATCAGGGCGTTAAAACGGGTTGCTGATGTTGAATTTCTAGGACACGCAGCGACCATCGGCACTTTGTCGTACGCCATACGGTTTTGGAGCAAGGGCGAGAAACGGGCGCTGTTCTTGCGTCACGAGGGGTTCCTGTGAGTTCCGCCTGATTGTTGTTTGGGTTCTGAAGTTGCGCTAACGATTCTCGCCTTCCCGTCAGGGGTGCGATTGGCGCATGGATCAAGAACATCACCCCCACGGAGGCTGAAGAGGCTTGAACCCTCGTATAACTTATGGACGTTAATCGTGTACAAGAGGTTGTAGAATACGACGGCCGTGCTGTAATTAGAATGATATAATCATTTTGCTTATTACCATTTTCGGGTTACCTTTTTAGGAAGATATGGCCTTTTAAGCTTTCCGCTTCCTTCTCATTTTCCTTCCTCTTGTTGACCACTCTCCCCTTCTCCTACTACGACCATGATGGAAAGCCACTTCACCTCTTTCCCAACACCGACCGACAACGACGCATCCTCCGTTTCTAACCCAGATCCGAAGGCCACAAAGAAACCGCGGAACAGACATTCGCCCTATCAGTTGGCTGCTCTCAATGAGCTTTATGAGCAAAACGATCACCCTCCTCTTCAAGACAGAGTAGCCCTGGCAGAACGCATTTCGATGTGAGTGCCCCAATTTCACTTCATTCCATCCCCGACATGGTTTTTTGTCGTGCGGTTGGTTTTGTATCTAGCCGGGTAACTGATGTGACTGACCATTTCATGTATCCCTGCTTTGTTCCATGCAACTATTCCTCCCCTTACACAAAAGGCCGACCAAGACCATCAACGCATGGTTTCAAAACAAAAGGGCTTCGGACAAGAAACGAAAGGAGAAAGAGGCCGAGTATCACCACGCCGTTCAACAAGGACCAGCAGGACGACATAAATCCGGCAATGCTGCGGCACAGGAGATTCCTAAGCGCGCCGGTGTCTCCACCCCCCCTTCCTCCCATACCGACAGCCCGTACGGAGTTTCCCCACGGCCACTTGAAGACGACGTTGTGGGCGACGAGGCTGAGCATCCGGTGTACTCGGGGCATCATCAACATCATCAACATCATAATCCACATAATCATTGTATCATCCAATCCGGACCACCTCCACCCATCGGCACACCGGATCATCCGCGGCATCTCCCTGAAATTTTACCCGACACATCTTCAGCCACTCCGAACAGCATGCCGCTCAAGAGAAGGCTCAGGCCTAACGGTCCCCAATCTCAGCATCTCAAGGATTTCTTCAACGAGAACCCTCATCCGACGAAAGAGGAAAGGCAAGAGTTGGGCGAGTCCCTTGGAATGTGAGTCAACCCCCTTTCCTTTTCCGGATTCCCCTTAGCCGGCCGACTGATCGATCTTTCTTGTCCTTTTTCTGGCTACCAGGACTTATCAGAGGTCAGTCGTCCCTCCTTCCCCTTCTCTCTTGCATTGCCCTGACCACGATTTCTCTCTCTCCAGCGTCACCAACTGGTTCCAGAATCAGCGTAGTCTCGTCAAACGTCGCAAGGACGAAGAACCCACCATGCACCCTCATCCTTCTCGATCTTTTGCCCCATTCCCACCAGCATCCTCCCATCCGTCGTTGCCACTCCTCCATTCAGACCTTCCTCCTCAGAGATCCCCGACACCTGATCTCTCTGTTTCTGTGTCCGCTAGTCATCGTCGAGTCAGGTCGAGTGGCACCCGCCCGTCCAGATCCCGTCCTGGGCCACACCAACTCGATGCTCTCAAAGATCTCTACGGTCAGACGTCGAACCCGACCATTGAACAACGTACCGCGCTTGCCCTTGAGATTGGCCTCGACGTGGTCAAGGTGACGAATTGGTTTAGGAACCTTCGGCAGACAACGAGGAAGCGAGCACAGAGGAACACAGGCCCTTTTGGAGAGGAGGACCACGATGATCTGAATAGCGTTTACTCTGGTTATTTACCTTCGACTTCTGTGTCCCGGGACGGTACACCCGTCAGGTACCCTTCACAAGGTCCCACCATGCTGCAGGACGGGTATATGGAGGATGGAATGGCCGTCGATCAGGACGGCCACTACCTATCCCGGCAGCACAAGAGCGACTACTCCCACAACCGTCTGCCCCCCCAGCTAACCCACTCAGACGACGAGGAACCAAGATGGGAGGCTGTCACCCCTTCGCCATCACCTCCGAGATCCCCAACAAACACACTCCCCTTCAAGCTCGGAATCGACCCAGTCTTTTACGCGGAGATTGAGAAGGAGAGTGCGAAATACAATTCTGGGATCAATGTCGAGGACGCCCTTCTGTTGTTGACCTTTCAGAGGCACGCTTTCGTCCACCCTTCCACTTTCTAAAACACTCTTTCGCCGCCATCTCACGAGCTCACCGATCACCATCCGTATACACTCAAACAGCGAACCAACTTCGCATTTGATGTTGGACAAGTCCCTCCCCTCTCAGGCCACCTTACACCTTGTTTGCTTTGATAATCCCAAAATCGTGTTGGATCGTCTGTTCTCACACCCACAACTCAGCATATCTTATCCATAGCCCATTTTCCATGCAAACCCACACCAATCTTCCTCCAGAGGACTTACTGGCCTACTTCTTGGGTCTTATTCCATGTCCTCTCCTCCCTTTTCGTTCGAATACGTACAAAGCTCAAGCCAAACGCATCATCACCTTGTTCTCTTCCCCGATTTCGATCCATCTCCAACCTCCGCTCTCTCTCACTGACCGTACGCGTAAAGCTTCCTGTGCACTGTAAGATTACACGTTACCATGTATCGTAGAGCTGTTTGTTTCTCGTCTAAACTACTATTGCAAGCACTGTCTTCGTTTTTCTTACGCTCGTGCGATCTGAACCCTCTCCATACCTCTGACATTGTCCTATCACTGTTCAACAGATAATATTATGTAATGAAGTTCTATGCGCAAGCGGGATTCTCATGGCCCTTGAGGCAGATCGTCTTCCGCGATCCGCGTCGATTAATGTTTCCTCGACCAGGGACCAGGATGTTTCAACGTTAAGGTACTCTCACCCGCGTGCGAGCAAGATCGCCACCAACGACTCCACGAGACTTTCGAAAACGCACAGATAAATGACGAGCACAGCCTTGAATACCCGCCGGTACATGGGCGAGTTAGCGTTTAATTGTCACACGGTGAGGCTATATATGCGAGAGATAGGGGGGTTCTCACCCGTATCATTGGAAATGTTCATGCATCGTTCTACCCGCACCAACCCCCAAGAGTTCCCGTACGCTGAATGTAAGTTGGTTCTTTCTACCCGATGCTCCTGTGAGAGTTTTATAGGGTGAATGTCCCCTCAGAGTCCATGAACAAAAGCGCACTCGCCCAGCGTGTCCGTATCCCCGACGTTTGACTTCAGCTTCAGGCAACTTAACCGACGAGTAAGTCCACGTCACTTGTCGGGTGCCCACGATTTGCTTTGTGGGTTTCAACCTGTTGTGAGCCCTCCACTACACCGACGCCAAGCGGGAAATACTTCCATAGAGGAGTACGAGGGTTGACCCGTGTCGGACTGTGACCACAGATATACGTGGGTCGACGCACCGCGGACCCTTTCCAAGGTTACTCGCTGTTCAAAAAACCCAAAATGGATTTGTCCGGGAGGAGCAGATACTTAGATTTCCGTGATCTGGGATCCAGCAGAAATTGGCAGATATCCCGTAGGCCCATGGTAGAATCAGATATTGGAGGTAATGGAAACAAAGAGTGAGTCCCAGATTGAGACGCGGAGCCAGCACACGCGATGCTTGTTCCTTCGCGCCAGTAGGTCAAGCCACGCTCACGGCGTTGAGAACAAGTGCGAAGCGCTGTCGATCTCAGGGACCCCGCCACGCGGATAGGATGTCGATCGATGAACTGATGACGAAGGGGCTCTAGGGGTCACTGTCACCGTCATCGCTGAAGCAATGAACGGCTTTGTGACGTCGGTTTCGGCTCTTCACGATACCATCGACCCCTGACCTCACCCACTCTTCTTCTCAACGTTAACCACATCAACACGACTTCACACAAATTCGTCATGGTCAGCTCTGACATTGCCGAGCGTGTATCCATCAATCTCATTCCTAATCTGTAGCAATTGAACGTCGAGATCCCGGTCAACGACCACTGCGGTCAAGCCAACTGCAAATGCACCCCTACGTATGTCGTCTCTCGTAATTTCCTCATCGTGAACTGGTCGGTTGACCGCTTGCTATAGTTGCACCTGCGAGACGGGTGACTGCAAGTGCGGCTTTTAGAAGCTCCTAGAGCCATCTACAACGTCCTGCTACTACTTCGTCGATGTAACAATAGTCCAGTTTTTTATTTCTTCAGCCCTGTTCAAGCCGCCTTCCGTCGGCTATAAAAGTTTCAATCAGAAATCTTATTAGTCTCCTTCTCTTTCGTTCAAGTGGCAATTGAGCGATGCCCTCTGTCGTGTCACCGGTCCTTGAGAACACTGGCAGATTAGGCTGGAATCCAGCCTCGAATTCAGAGGCGAAGAGGACGCGATTTGGAAGGGGAAGATACCTAGGGGGACGACGCCTTGGCAGATGCGAACTTAAGTCTTAAGAGGACCCCTGTCGTTGTATCATCCACCCTCCCGGCGTTCCTTCTCGCCGTTCAATCTTTTGCAACGTGCACACCTTCCTTGCGGCCTCAAGGCCTCATACTCAGCTTCTGCAAGAGTGCCTTAATGATAGTCTTACCACGCCCATGCTTCTGCTTCTATTGCCTACAGAAGTTACCCCCTTGCGGCAGATCACGTGCTCAGGAACGTTTGGCCGCATCCCGTGATCGAACAAAATCTTCCGAAAAAATTTACGACGAAGGAAAGCTTGAGCTTACACCATGATGGGCTTTTTCCACCGACACAGGGCAATCTTCGAAACTCGACTATGCGTTTGCGTCTAACCCTTTCTCTAAAGGGTTGAGCTTATTCATTTCATTCAACCCTGTACGTCTCTCCTTACCTCTGGCTTTCGCTCTTCCCATTTCCATCGTGATGATAAAGAGCGCATTCGCTCGAAATCTTAACCCAGCTCGTCGAAGACGGGAGTAACGCCCCAAATTGTCTATGAGATAAACCGTTTCATCTGACCACACACCTTCCTTTCCCTTCAAATCATCACATCTTTTTGTCAAAACAAAATCTGATCACGGCCTTTCATATCCTTTAGGCGTTCAGGCTGGCACGGAATGGTGTTTCACACCGCGTCTGTAAACATCGTGTTTGTCGTGTCCGTTCCAATATACTGCTACCTGCCCCAACGACATCCCGCACTATCACTGTGCGAAAAACCGAATTTGAAACAGCCTACACGTGTCCTTGAGCTTTCTATCAATCCCTCGTGACTGTTCTGCAACTCGTGTTTTGATTCTCTAGATGTGTATACTATCCCCGTCGCAGTGCGCGTTCAAACAACATCTATACGAATCGCTCAACCCTCACCGACCGGCTACTCTCTCCCTCCACACATTACACAAAAATACCACACGCAATGACAACCCGACGCGCGACTCGGAGCCCTCTCCTGTCCCAACAAGATCTGGGCTGAGGAGGAAAAAACGGGCGTGACGGTCCGAACCGATGCTAAAAAAGGTCATTAGAAGAGGATGGAGGGAGCGGGGATGAAGAAAGAGAAGCCTGAACATGTATCATATAGCAAGTCAAAATGGATGTTGGGTGATGCGTAAACATGGCTCCAACTTGAGAGAACGCAGACCAAAGGTGCATGAAATGGGGGGATGAGTAAGGAAGCAGGGGGAAGGGAATATAATAAAACAAATCCGTTTCTCAAGGGCGATCCAAAATTACAAACACGGAGGGAAAGGGAATGAGGGGAATGGGGCGGCACTCCCCAGAACTGCGGTGGATAAAAGGGGGAGTGCTTGAATGGAAAATGCGTCCGTTTGGTCTGGAAAGAATGCAGAAAAAGATCCCAACGGCCCGCTGTCGCTGTCCGTGGCATCTGCGGCCTTGGATCCTGATCGTATTGGGCATCAGCAATAGCTGAAGGCGGGGGGAGGGTCGTGTTGATGGCTTGTATGATGATAAATCGTTGACGGGTGGATAATTAGAGGAGACTTGACACAGAGGAAGAGTTCGTCACTTGGGCTGGAGGGGGAAATGTTGCGGGGAGCGAGGGGTTAATGAGAGATTGGGATAATGCTGCTTGGGCTTGTGCGTATCCACCGATGACCACGTAGGAGTTTCTGATGCTAGATTTCCCACACAGATCACATATGTGGGGCGCCGTGGCAAAGATCCTCGGCCATAATCATCAACTAGTCCTTTTCATATGCCTTGCTACACCACTCGAGCAAACTGCAACACCACACCACCACCACACAGCTTCCAAATGTTTCTACACGCCGACGTGCCAAACGCCGCCGGACGTGCCATGGGGAGGAACGACGAACAAGATACGAAACGAGGGAGGGAAAGGGGTGCACCCTCCCCATGTGGCTGGTTGTTTACCAGATTTCACCATCACGTCCAGGAACACCGCGGGCGCGTTGACCTACAGCTCCGGGGGTGGTTGCCTGCTGCTGACGGGTATGAGAACGAAGCCTGAGATCACGAATGAGTAATCAGGAGAATGGGCGGGGAAATTAACTCACATGCGATCGCTCCTAGGTTCGGGCGTTTCCTCATCTGGGGCAACCTTTCTCCTTCCTGCTCCGGTCTTGCTCGGTCCAGCACCGTTCTCCTGGACGCTCCTCTGGACGCTCCAGTCAAACACGTAGTCGTACTGGTATCCCTCACGGACAAAGAGGTCCCGGAAGAGCTTCCTCAGGTAGGAGTAGTCGGGCTTGTCGTCGAACCTCAAAGCCCGAGTGTAGTTCAAAAAGATGGCGAACTCGTTGGGGAAGCCACGGCAAAGGAGATCAGAGGGTGTGGTCATCTTCTTCTCCATAATCCTATCGTATTTCTGCTTCTTTGTAGCGGCCTTGAGACCTTGCCAGGGAAGAGAACCACGGAGGAAATACATGAGAACATACGCGAGCGATTCGAGATCATCGCGACGAGCTTGCTCAACACCCAAGTGGGTGTTGATGGAGGTGTAACGGGCAGTACCGGTGAGGTTCTTGTTCTCTCTGTAGGGAATGTGAAGGTGGGTCTTCGGGTCTCTGTACTTCTTGGCAAGGCCGAAATCAATGACATTGACCTGGTTTCCACGCTTGCCGATTCCCATCAAAAAGTTGTCTGGCTTGATGTCACGGTGGATGAAATTACGAGAGTGAATGTACTCGATACGAGAGATCTGCGGGAAGCAATTAGCATCGGAGAAATTCGGTGCGATGAGTGGATTCATCGCGTACCAATTGATCAGCAAGTAACAAGACTGTCTTGAGAGAGAATTTGCGGTTGCAGAAGTTGAAAAGGTCTTCAAGGGAAGGACCCAAAAGATCGATGACCATCGCATTATAGTCACATTCGGTACCGAACCACCTGACAAAAGGGACGCCGACGCCGCCAGCAAGGGTCTTGTAAACCTTGGACTCGTACTCGAGCTGTGGGTGTTTGGCCTTGACTGACTCGAGCTTGATGGCGACCTCTTCACCCGAGATGATGTTGATGCCTAGGTAGATATCACCTGTGGTTATATGAAAGGTAAGGGGTAAGTGGGTAAGGCGGTGCATCAGCCTCGTAGTTGATGTCGTAAGGACGTGGCACGTACCGAAAGAACCGGATCCAATCTTTTTACCGAGTCTGTACTTTCCTCCAACGCGGAGGTCGAGCCTGTGGGAAGAGGTGTCCGTCATTGTGAAGTGTCAGAGTGTTGCAAGTACAGTCTGGAGGGAAAGGTGTCAGTCACGGAAGTAAAGGGAATCGAAGAAAGAAAACCGAAACAAGAAGGGGTATAAATAACGGGGAGCAATGGGGGATTAAAGGGGAAAAGGAAGTGAATCGTGGCCATCAGGAAGGCTACCGAAGTTTCTAAGAGCGATTTCTGCGGCAGTCGCCACAACTGGATAGATGGAGGCGATTGCGCGTCGTAGAAAGCCGGGAGAGGTAAGCCGATTGCAGGACGTTAATTGGGCTGAGGTTTGGAGGGAAAAGGGATGAACTAGGACGAGCGCAAGGGGTCATCTCGAGGAGGCTGTGGCCATGAGGCGCAGGCGGGTAAATAAAATAGAATAAAAATGAAAGAAATTACCGTCTGGAGTGGATTTGGAGCCGGGTGCGTTTGTTGGGAAACAGAGGAGAGACTTGGATGGAGAAAAGAGGGGAGAGGAGGAGAGATGAGAGGGAAAGTGGTGGTGAGTGCGAGAGGGAAGCGAGGCCGTCTCTCTCTTTACAGTCAACGCCCGTCTTTTCAAGGTCCGCGGGCGTCTATCGGTGCCCATCAAGTGATCTTGTCTTGGGCTGCAATTGATTCCTAGTTACGGTTAGATTTCATTTGTAGTGTCATTACACTTCCAACCTAGTTGATCACACTTCGTTTGTAGTCAAAGTAGACACGTCGCCGGTTGCTCTCGAACCACCACCTTCCTCTGTTGAACAGAGTCAGCACTTTCTTTTCAAGCCATGGCTTACAACAAGCAACACGATCCTTTTTACCACCAACCTCCGGCCAGTTCGTTCGTCCCAGACTATCCTCCTCCTCCTCCCTCAAACAACTCCCACCACGATAACTCCGACTACAACTGGGAGACAAAGTCCAATCGGTCATACCATTCCAATTACTCTCAAGCTCACCTCAACCCTTACAATCAGTACGATGTGGCCCCCCCTCCACTTCCATACCAGCCAGATTATCCTCCGTCCCCACACCTCAGACCCCCGATGGGTTCCCCCACTATGACAACCGGTTACTCCGTGGCTCGGGAAAAGCTCATGAAGCGCAGATCTGTGAGGCATGTCGAACTTCAACAGGGGAACCTTGTCCTCGATGTTAAGGTCCCTTCCCATATCGTGCCAAAGGGTATGGAAAACATGGAAGAAATGACTAAGATCCGCTACACTGCCGCAACATGCGACCCTGACGATTTCATGCGCTCCAACTACAGTCTTCGGCCTTACCTCTATGGCAGACAGACGGAACTCTTCATTGTGATGACTATGTACAATGAGGATGAAGTTTTGTTCTGTCGGACGATGAACTCGTGCGTTGCCATGCCCCTTGGCGTATCCAAAATAGTACTGATACCGAACTCCAGTGTTCTAAAGAACGTCGCTCACCTCTGCAGCCGCGGTCGATCTAAAACGTGGGGTGCGGATGGTTGGAAGAAGGTCGTTGTTTGCGTCGTTTCTGATGGTCGAAGCAAGGTCAACAAGAGAACTCTTCAAGTCCTCAACCTGGTATGTCTTAAAACATCCGAACTTCCATATCAGCGCCTGATGTACTTCACAGATGGGCTGCTACCAAGAAGGTATTGCTAAAGACACCGTGAATGGCAAGGCCGTGACTGCGCACATCTTTGAATTTACCACCAATGTTCTCTGTACCCCCACTGGGGAGACCGCCATGCACACCTGCCCCGTCCAGGTCGTCTTTTGTCTCAAAGAACAGAACAAGAAGAAGCTTAACAGCCACCGGTGGTTCTTCAATGCGTTTGGTCCCTTGATAAAACCTGAAGGTCGGTTGGCCATCTACTTCTCTTCTGATGTGACCGATCACCATGGGCGAATAGTTTGTATCTTACTTGACGTCGGTACCAAACCAACAAGCACCTCTATCTACGAACTGTGGAAGTGTAGGTGGTTAATTTTCCCGAGCGCCTGCACTACTGAAGATGTCGCTATCTAGGTTTTGACAAGCACGCTTACGTCGGAGGAGCATGTGGAGAGTGCGTGTCTCTCTTCACGATCAAGCGAAGCGTTTCAACCGCCTGATACCATCATCCATAGGATTTGTGTGGACACTGGCCGTGGGTGCAGCCTCCTACTCACGAGCCCTCTCGCTGCATCGCAGAATTTCGAATACAAGATGTCCAATATTCTAGATAAACCCCTCGAGGTACGTGGTCTCTTAGATCGCGCTGCTGTCTAATCAATGCCAAATTGACGCTTCATCTCCTCTCACGAACACCAGAGCGTCTTCGGCTATATCTCCGTCCTCCCGGGAGCCTTCAGTGCCTACAGATACAAAGCTTTGTTGAATGGCCCCAACGGCCAGGGACCCCTCGCCAGTTATTTCAAGGGTGAGGCTATGCATGGAGGCACCACGGATGCGGGATTGTTCGAAAGGAATATGTATCTGGCTGAAGACCGGATCCTTTGCTTCGAAATTGTTACAAAGAAGAATGAGGCGTGGACTCTGAAATACGTCAAGTCTGCCAAGGCCTCCACTGATGTTCCCACCACTGTCCCAGAGTTCATATCGCAAAGGCGGAGGTGGCTCAATGGCTCGTTGTTTGCCAGTATCCACGCCACCGTGTTTTGGTACAGAATTTGGACAAGTGGGCAAGGATTCTTCAGGAAGCTCGCATTGCAGTTCGAGCTTATATACAATGCAATCCAACTAATCTTTACTTGGACAAGTTTGGCGAACTTTTATCTCGCTTTCTTCTTCGTACGTGCGCCTCTCGTCTCTAGACGTTCAACTTTCCCAACAACTGTTCCCACAGCTCGTTGAATCCGCCACATCAGACAGCTCCAATGATGCCTTCAACTTCCTTTCCCAAGGTGCCGGCAAGATTGTCTTCGAAGTCTTCCTCAAACTCTATATTGGTGTTATCTTCGTCGTTCTCGTCTGTTCCCTCGGAAACCGACCGCAAGGGTCCAAATGGACATACTCAATCTCAATGATTCTATTTGGATTTTGCAACATTATCACTCTCTGGTGTGCTGGTTATACTGTCTACCTCGCGGTGCCACACACACTGGACGGATGGAAGAACTTCCCTGAGTATGACCACTCTTATGCCACGTGGCTTTATTGTCTCACTTTCGCGTTCTTTCCAGATTGATCCAGGACAATGAAACGTTCAGGGACATTGCCATCTCGCTGCTCGCAACCTACGGATTGTACTTCTTCGGCTCCTTCCTACACCTTGAACCTTGGCATATGTTCACGTCCTTCATCCAGTACATGTTCTTGCTACCTTCCTGTGAGTTCCTGCCATCCTCTTTCCAACCACCCGTCGTTGAACCTCGTGTCACAGATGTGAACATCCTGATGATGTACGCTATGTGCAACTTGCACGATGTCACTTGGGGTACCAAGGGTGACAATGGTTCCGCCAAGGACCTGGGTGGCGCCACGAAAGTCCAGGGCAAGGATGGCAAGGAGATGATGGCGGTCGATGTGCCAACCATGCAGGAAGACGTCGACGCACTTTGGACTGCCTCACAGAACTCCCTCAAGTATCCTCCACCAGCCCAGAAGGAATCGCGAGATGCTGCCACGAAACAAGCTGACCACGACCGAAATTCTAGGACAAATGTTGTGCTGGCTTGGGTCGGAACCAACATCGTGATGATCACTGTGTTCACCAGTTCGGCCTTCTTGTCATGGATCAACCAGAACGTCCAAAACACATCGGGAAGCCCATTCAACCCGTACTTGACCTTCCTATTCTACGCTCTGTGAGTTTCTGTACTTCACGCGCCCTCTGCAGGCACTGACGAAGTCATTCTTCAGGGCTGGACTTTCTGCAATCAGATTCTTCGGATCTGTGACGTATCTCATCTTCAGGCTATTCGGCCACTGATCGCCCCCGCCTTCGCTCGGAGAGGCATCACTGGACTTGGATCCCCGCAATGCAATGTTGCATGTCTCTATCTCCCCCTCCAGCCCCCACGCTTGTGGCACCCCGTTCACCGGATATTTCTCACCTTCTTACCACGCCTCCACCCTGTCTCCTAATTCCCAGAGAATCTTTGTTTCAGTCCCCCTCCTTCGCACTCTCTCCCGCTTGTTAAACCACCCCGACCATTTCGCCGTTTGCCCTACCCTAGTGCCCGTCCCTTGGTAGATTTGTACCACTTACCCTGTCATAAACCACTCCCCCTCCTTTCGTGTATCTCTCGGTGGATCTGAATTCCGTATATACTCCCATTCTTTTCGAGCCCCGTGATCGAATTTAGTCGCCACTCCCGCTTCCCCGCGATTCTTCGGTCATACGATACCCCTACAGCCACCTTGCTTCGTCTGTTTTAATTGTACCCCTTGATGGTGTACAAAACTCACCAAGTTGAGTCCCTTCTTCGGTAGTGGTAGCTTCTAGGCCTCGCTTTGTATCGATGAATTTGCTAGGAAATTGGAAGATGAAGTGTCTCAATCCTTTTCCTTGACCGATGGGTTGCAAGTCCAACCATGTTATGGGCATCTGTGCACCGCATTCCCTTGCCAGTGGTGTGGATGTCGTAGTTATCCCTTCCTGCTTTCCAACAAGCTGGAGTTTACCCTCAAGTAACACGGGGGCACGGCTCTTCCATGCCAAAGCAGAAAATTTCAGTTGATACCAGCGTGCCGATAGCCAAGATCTATCGGAGAAACCCCGGACGGTGTTCCATTTTGTGATTGTGTGGCTATAGATACATACCAGTTACCACTCGCACGGGCTATCGTCCGTCCTTACTCCAACAATAGACGGGATCCTCTCGCAAGCACAACGTTGAAGGCATCCACGGAGAAGGCGTAACAGGGTCCCACCAGTTCCCCCACCGTGAAAATCCATCACATTAGGCATGCCGTGTCATATAGTACAGCGAGGACTATGTTGAAAGCATGCTGGAGGTCGAAGCAGAGTACGGGGAACCCATGCAGCGGCACCCCGTCCGACCCCCGGACAGTGGGTAAACTCCGACGACTGCCCTCAGGTAAACGGCAGGGGTGTGAAAATTTTTGGGAGGACCAGTAAAAACTTGAGGTTGGACCTTCGAGGAGTGAGAGGACAAAACATAATAAGGGGACACAGTCAGATTGAACGACACCCTACCACATCTGCTTTTGTTGTCAGTTTGCTGTCCCCCGCCCACCGGTCTGCGCATTGCAGGAGGTTCGAGAGAGTTGAACCTGGACCTGTCGAAACCACGCAGAGCGCGAGATATGGTAGCCTGAGAAATTTCTGGTTGATGATGGACTTTGTATTTTGACCCCGATGCATAAAGCGAGACCGAAAATTGGGTCGAGGCGCAGCGGAGCGCTAAGGGTTGGTCGGTATGGTTAACCTGGGAAAACCGACGCCCATTGCAGAGTGCCGATTGGCATTCGTGCGATACATCCCTGTTTTTATGGACTCAGCGAAGCTGGTCAAACGCGGTAAACCTTGTCTGATCATCTGCACACATGTGACCTATCCCATAGCGAGAATGGAGGAGAGGAGTGCGGCCAGTGAGGAGAGCCCCCGGAGGAAGCGAATCGCGGACTTGTGAACGCAGCTCTATCAAACTAATAGGCGGGTGGCGCACGACCGACCTCGGGTACGAGGAAGTGAGGGTTTGCGGCAGCGTAGAAAGCAGTGGGATAGCAAAGGTGAGCCCAACGGAACAGAGAAGCTACCGTCTTCGCGTATCGTGATCGATTGACATGGGATCGCCAGGATGAGTTCCAAAAGAGACCGACAGTGCACTAGTGAGCAGTGGGGCGAGACGGTACACACACGTGGGTACAAAAGCCCAGGCCCAAGCGAGCGGCGTCAAATAACCTGCTTAACTCTGGGCAAGATATCACAAACAAAAGGTGGTCGTCAAGAAATGGCCAAGGCATGTTTACAATGAGAGGAAGGTGAGGGAGAGAGAAAGGCGCTCTTAGTCGATCGCAGCCAGGTCGACGGTCAGATCATGTCCCTCACGACCAGTACTACCAGTGAAATGCCAGGGACCTTCCACCTGCCAATACCTCACAGCCCCAAGCCACTGCAAAAAAGAACTTTAGGACTCCGGCGAGGTACATCCTCAGAACTCCCGATAACCCGTGTCCCTTTCATATCTCTGTGACCCACGGACTCTGCTGAACGCCATGATTCTGCGAACGTCCTGGTGCCTTCAAACTAGTACAGCGCAGACGATTTGTCCAACGGAGGGGGCGAAGTAAAAACTGCCATGGAGCTACGTCCCTGTCTAGGGCCGTGACCCGCATCGTAAAACTTTTCGTCCGTGGCATACGCTTTGGCTCATGTCTTGGTCGCTGCATAAAACCGAGTTTACTGCCAGAAGAGTCCTCCCGGGTCCCCCATTCTCTCTCTCTCTCTCATCTCCGAATCCCTCGCCGCTACTCTGTTGTCGGTGTCCGCAACCCCGCTCTCCTTGAATTTCCGAACATCTCTCCCACACTTTCCTTAACTCTTCATCCTCTTTGTGTGCTATGCCTTTCAACACTCACAGCATGATCAGAACAGCCGCGCTATGTAAGTTCAGCCCCTTCTTCCCGCTTTGTCGATTGGGTATTGAAACACCATGCAGGCGCAGAGATCGTCATACACGTAACGATATTTGGGTTGATTACAGCTCATAAAGCAGGAGGTCAGTCCAAGCAAATTTTCCTTCTACAGAATAGCATTGACCGGCCGTGGATTAGTCTACGAAACGCTACAATACCTTGTGGATCTCCTCGTCCCGGTGGTGATTCTGGCATCGTACGTTTCACTATTCCCCTTTCCCGTGTCGTTCCAATCTGAACGACATCCTGTAGCCTGTTCTTCAAAGAGAAATACGGACCGACAGCACCTCATCGGATTCCCAACGTCGTCTGTTTCTCTGCCATCTTTTCGCTCTCGTTGACGGGTGCAGTGAGCCTTGCGATCCGTGCAGGCTCTGGAAGCGATTTCTGCAATGATTTTCTGTCCTCTCATCCGGAAAAATGCAGGGAGGCATCGTGGGCTATCGCGTTATCGTGGGGTTCTGTCATCGTTGGTGAGTTATTTGCACTTCCCTCCCCAATTCATGCCGTGTTTCTTATCAGCTCTCATAGCTGTTGCCGGCATCTTGGTGTCGTTTTTCGACAAGCACCCTGGACTTGCGGAAGCAACCAAACCTTCCGCTTACCAGTCTCTTCGCGAAATCGAATTGTCAAGACAAAGATATCAGTTAGAGACCGCAGACTCCCGCCCACAGATCCACATCCCAAGACCTACAGGACCAGATATGGCTTCCCGCTCGCACCGAGCTGAAGGTCCCCTGCCTCCCCCACCGGCTTATACTCTCCCGAGGCTCCCGCCGAGAAACAGTGACCCATTCTCCTCTCTCCCCTCCGGTCAAGATGGATCGGTCGGACGCCCATTGGTGCTGAACAGGCCAATTGCTCGAGCAGTGGGACAGGCTCCGAGGAATCAGGCTACGTTCATGCGAATCGAAGACACAAGCCCACCTCCTGTACGAAGGAAGGAGCAGAAAGTAGACGCAAGAGACGTGTGGAAGCTGAAGTACATCCCACTATAAACTCGTCCGTTGACAGCCGACCACTTTTTGCCTCTGTGCAGGACAGGTCTCCCTCCATGCTCGTTTTATCCTCTTTCATTTTGTACTACCGCATCTACTCGTCAAACACATGATTTTTTGAAGACATTTATGAGACGAAAATTTTGAGAACGTCTTCCAACCCGTTCACATTCACCACTGGTGTTTGGAACGGAATGAAGATCGCTGCCTTTAGCGTGTACGCGGTGGTCTCCGGATGCTTATTTCCCTTCAATCGTAACACTCCCGAGGCTTCTCGTATCGATTTGGGTTGCTTCGAGGCCAATTCTGGGCTGATCACTCGTCTCCAATTAATTACCACCAGGAGTTGCAATGGTTTTCAAGATACGTGTGTCGATGAGGTGATTTGGCCGTTTGAGTCAACCCTACACGTACCGGAGAGAAGATAAGGTGTGTTTTGGGATACGCTGGTCAATTAGCTAGTATGTAATATCGGTGCAAGAGCATCATCGATTTATCATGACGCCCATCACAACTTGGCAACTCCGTTGACTCGTGGAACCCGTCCCGACAATCATATAAGGCTACCCGCTCCTCGGTCCTTTCCCTCAAACCACCACCATCGAGAGAGTGTTCAGCAAGGCGGACGCAACCCCATATTTTTGCATCAGATATACCCTTCGCACATAGGCACAACCAGCGGTGAGCATATCACCCAGAATCATTGTTTTCACTTGAACCCCGTTCTCATCAAGGCCACTATCATAGGCGCAAACGCAACCAATAACATCTACTCCACCTGTCCTGCGTCGAGCGAAAAAATCCCTCTATCACCTGTTGCGAGTATCAGTGCCCGGGACTTCAAGCAGAAAGAAAACGAGCGGTCTCACCCTCCAAGCACGGCAATCTGTTACAATACAGATGACTGCTCCTTCCACAGAACTGGTACCGATACGGTCTGTTGACGACTCCCCTCCTCGTTCACCATACATTCGGTCCATCCCCAACGAGATCCTTACACGAGTCATGCAACTCACCGTTTTCGATCCGTACCCACTTCACAACACTTTGTCCGCAGCCCTCAGGCTATCACACGTCTCCCGACACTTCAGATCCATCGCTCACAGCGCCTCTGAACTTTGGACCCTCATCTGCCCTAAGTTCCCGCTGAAAAATGATCAAGTCCTGTTTTGGCTGGATGTGCTTGCTCGTTCTAAGGCAAGATCGATCGACGTTGTGGTCAATGCCCAAGCGGAAACTACAGGAGCGACCCAGCCATACGCGGCTTTTATTGGAGCAGTGATTGCCCACTCTGACCGTTGGCGCAAATTCGAGATCACGTCTGATACGTGGGAGCCAATAGCCCTCTTTCTGGGTCAATCACATCACCTGGTTCTTCTGCCAAGGATGGAGGAATTAGTCCTCTACCACTCAGAGAACCCTGGTCGAAGGACCAGCTGGGAAGTCCAAGGCCTGGCACCCAGGCTTCACAACATTTTATTCGGTAGAGAAGCCATCGCACCAATGCTTAAAATCATCAAGCTGGGAGCCACGTACATTGATTACTCCCAAATGCGGTTGCTAGCCAAAGACCTTGTAGAACTCCACTTTGAAAACTGCTCATATCCCCACACTTCAGATGCCCCTGAGGCGATAGTAGACTTGTTGCGGGCATCACCAAGGCTTCAGGTGCTTACACTCGTCGGCCTAAACATAGAGTTCGTCAATTGGCCGGGCCCTGTAGAGTTGCAACATCTCAGGAAATTAGAGTTCAGAGGATCACCCCGGGACGCTTTGAGCATCCTTTCCCTCCTTCGCCTCCCTGGATTGGAGGTGCTCCTTCTGGGGGAATGTCCATCCACAGAATCAGTCACAATTCCTCTCCTTTCCATAGCAAATCTCACCATGAGGATCATAATCGCCCTCTTCAAGGATCCGGGGAACAGGCTGTGGTACTGGAGGGCGGAAGGTTTAAGGGAATTATCGCTGGAGTTCAGTCACTGTAAGGGGAGGGTGGTGGAATCGTTACTGAGGTTGACCCCAAACATCGAAACGTTACACATGTCCTGCTCAAGCATATTCCCCATCCTCGTCGGCAACCCGGAGATTCTACCCAACCTCCAACACCTGTTTGTGAAGAGTTCAATCTTCTGCGAGTGTTATCCATTCTCCACCATCTTCACCAATCGCCCTGGTGTCATGCTCTCTGTCGAAGGCGGCCTCACAGGACGGGGTGCGTCTCTACAACGCCTTGAAGGACGCGCATAACGCGGTCACCCTCCGCGTGTAACGCGAACACTTCCCAACGATATCATTTCCCCACGCCACAACATCCCCCACGACACAGTAACCCCGTTTGCTTCATGGTAGAAGCCCTTGGAAATGGGCTGACACCTGCTCGAGTGCTCCCGCGCACCTCTATGTATCTATATTTATATTCCGTTATCCACGCGCATATGTATGGATGAGTGTTCTTTAATTGTCACCTGGTGGTTGGATCAAGCGCCGACCGCCCAGTGGCAAGAAAATTCCATTATCGGCGCTTGGACGGAACTTGTTAATTGACTTAAGCAAACGACTACTTCCACGTCTACCCCAACGCGTAGGCGTTTCTAGGGTGGATCAGTCAAACAGCACGTGTTACTGAGATGTTGGTAGACAGAGAACAAGACTTGGGGTACGTCTCTCCGTCTCTTCACTGGAAGAGTACTGATCCTCGGATTCTCTCAACTGATCAACCAACTTGCAGGGTTTTAGGTGACACCCGGCGAGGCCAGGTTTGTAACTACATTCCTTGACGTCCGATTAGACAATCTAAATCCGCAGTTCAGACTCCTGGACCAGGACAGGACCTCACGGATGCTTTAGCAACGGTTACGTTGGAAGATGGTCCCACCCCAGCGGTAAACCGACTCCCGCCGAAGGTACTCGCCAGAATACTGGCATTCAGAACGTTTGAACGGACCCTGGTGATCGCCACACACGTTTGCCGTCATTGGCGCTCGACGATCCTATCTGTTCCTACCCTTTGGACCAACATCACCTGCCGCGACCTGGACCGCACCCTCACCTACCTCGAACGCTCGAAAGACGCTCTGATCGAGGTCTGTGCTACCTCGTCGTCTTCGAATTTCCAGATGCGCGACATCCTAAGTCGCTATATCGAAAGGACGCGCCTGTTGCGAGTCAATCTGTCGAGAGCAGACGTCCGTTCTGCGGTCCTTCAACTCCGGGATCCTGTCTCGTCCTTGGAAATCCTGGAGTTGTTCGGGTCTATGTTCGACGCTCCCCGAATCAACCTTCCTGCGGATTTCCTTGGTCACCATGCCCCATCCCTCCTTTCGATCCATTTTTCGGACGTCTCGCCAACGTTCACGCCCTTCTATCTCCCGAACCTCACCCATTTCTACCTACGTGGCACGGACGAGCCGACTCCGATGGATTCGATCTTCGGATTGTTCAAAAACGCCCCTCGATTGCGAGAGGCTTTCATTTTCTGCCGCAGCATAATCCCTAGCACCATCCCCTTCCACGAAATCACCCTCGAGTTTCTCGAGCGTTTCACGTTTCGGATTTATGAGCCAATCCCGATCCTCCGATTCCTGCGTCTGCCGAGCATCAAACAGGTCTGCGTGGAGTTGCAATTCCACCCGGAGAAAATGAACACTTTTACCCACTTCTTGCCTATAGAGGTCGGCCCTCTGCTCGCGGATGTGACCTCGATCAGTTGCACGGTCGAACCGTCTTATGGATGTCTCGTTATCAACGTACCTGATCTCGAGGCGGCGGTGTACGCCCTCTCTCCCAACGGCGTGGATCCTGCGGTTATCCTGCCCGCTTTGTTGGGCGATAAATCCTTCTTCCCTCTATCCAAAATAAAAAAGCTGGAGTTCACCCAACACGAGGTATCGAATCCCTTCCCGTTGGCCGAGTTCGAGAATTTGGAAATCCTCGAATTGGACGACTGTTGGGAAGAACTTATCTTCTCCGTCCTTCAGCCGTCTGTGGACCATATCCCGTGCCCGCATCTTCGAGAGTTGACCATACGACCATCTGAAGATCGTGATTTCCCCTTGATGCCTCTTGTGCAGTTGGCCAAGGCGAGGAAGGAAGCCGGGTGTGCGTTCAAGTTGACCATGGATCCGGAACCCGAGAACATGTCGGAGGAGGTGATCGCGATGTTGGAAGAGTATGTTGAAGAGTTAGATTTCGCTTGAGGGATACTCGGATTTATAGGCTTGGGAAATTGACGTGTAGGGTATTTGTAAGGATATCACTGTTTTGGGCTGGTTTGGTTCATCACTTCATCGGGGGCGTTCTGTAGTACATGTCTCTTTTGGTTAACGTCGTGGCGAGGGTGGGTTAGCCGCTCGATTTATCTGCGAGCTTCGGAACTTTACATAGATGATCTTGTAAACTAGCGAGGGTTTCTGAAGTTGACTCTGGGTGGAGCGCCGTATAGTCTCCACGTCGCCAGTTCAGGAAGAGAGGGAACTTCCGTTATCGTTTCCACTCCCCCACAGTTTCCCACTTCCAAGCAGGAGCAAATGTTGTAACGAGGTAGCCTCTCGCTTTGGCAATAGACTCATGCGCGATTCTCTGTGACCGGTTTGGTTAGTTGGGCCCGGTGGGCTCAGAGTTTTTCGATGGATCTCACCGACGCAAGGGCTGCTAGTTGTTGCCCACTAATGTGAGCCCCAGACCGGAACACGTACCAGAGAGCAGCTTAGACGTTGCGTGTAACCAAAGCTCCAAAACGCCTTCGTCCTCGGAGTTATATCCTGCAGCCTTCTCAGTAACTACGACAGTGCGGGTGACTTGTTGCGGCAAGATTGAGGTTGGCAAATGTCTGTCGAGGTGGCGGGTGTTGGTGCAAATTCAGATGCCAGTATTCATGGAATGACCGTGCGATACTGCCGTTTGCATATGGAAATGACTGGAACGCCAGCTTACTCTATGTTCCGTTCCGTTCACTCGAGAATTGATCGTCGGAACGGGAAAAAACTCACCGTGAACTGCTTCGTCACAGTCCCACACACACCTCCATTAGGATGTTCTCTACGATGCGATGGGTACAGACAAACCCACTGGAGATATCTGTCTGGCTACAGGGCCGCCACTAAAAAAGCCTTTGAGAGGGTCAAAGACGGAAGCAACACAAATATCGTCAGTCGACCATGTTAATACATGATCCATATCCGACACTTGGGTTCCATTGTTCAATTGCTTACCGTTCTTCAGGCTCTATAATCGGAAGAAGAGGCACGAGCGTAGCCGTAGATGTGCGGCAGCTCTTGAACACTTTCAACACCGCCGCTTAACTTCCCGGGGACCTAGACTTGTTGGCACTCTCCTACGTCTGCCGTTGCTGGCGAACAATAGTGGACTCAGCTCCCTTGCTGTGGGAAAGAGGATCGATTGTCGAGATTTGAGCTGCCAGACGGACATCGGCCTTGAACGGCTCCGGACTGCGCTACACTTTGGGTTGAAACTGGACCCCGACTTCCTCGACCGCTCGAGCAAGGCGATCGAAAGTGCCCCCTTCGTGATCTGGACACGAATAATCGGACAATTTTCATTCCTTGGAAACGCCCGATACGGTTTCGGGTTTAGTAAACCGCTGGGCCGTCGGTCACCATTCCGGATCGTGATTGTCGTCCGGTAAAGTCCGAGAGGGAGTGGATCTGATATGGTCGTTTGCATCCTAATCCCTTCTCAACGTGAGCAATCGATCGGAAAATCTGAGAGACAGGCAAGCTGCTCGCACAATATCAAGTCGAGCGGTGAACAAATTCCATCCAGTTCAGGGATTTTGGGAGATACTCACATCAGACGTGTTGTCCTCCCCGCTCCCACTGTTCTTTGGTTCTCCACCCAGAATTCTCTCAGTATCAGACTGCAAAGCGAGCGAACCTCGGCAGGGCGCTTAGGGGACCTGTTCTGAGCTTCACTAGCGACCGACCAGGCCGTAATACGGCTTTTCGGAAACTGTATCGCACCGACTGGCCTCCATTTCTACCGGTCACATCAACTACCCTCGCTGGTAAACCTACCGTGACCGTGGAGTGAGGGGCTAGCAACTGCTTGCGACATCTCCGAGATGAAAGGGCGATGGTAGGGCTGTAAACAAGAAGTCAGCATAACGGGTAAGGCTAAACGAAGCGCTGGCGTAGATAGCTGCAACAACATACGGGATACGGGTGGAGTCGTCATTGATGTGAGCCCACATTCATTCACTCGTTCTTTTCAGTCCGAAATTTCGTTCAAACGTAATTGGATCAGCATAGATTAAAGCCCCTGGTAGCGCCCGCAGTTATCTCTCGTTCATCGAGCGATAAGAGGTGTACGAGAGGTTTGTGAGCGAATGAGGGAAAGGCCCTCCTCCGTAGTGTCGGGGTCGTGGAACGGTGGAAACCGAAGTCCCAGATGAATTCTCAATCACGCACGGCCGCGATCCGGTTACCGGCCACAGATTTATTTATTTTTCTCGCGTCGCCAGCACAGGAAACTTGTGTTCGGCCTCGAAAGATCTCATTCCCTTTGTAACGTTTGATCTCGTCAAAATCATTTTAAGACGGTGATCTGGGTCTACCGTAGCCGTCTAAAAGCCTTTATTTTCGCGCAGCTGGGAAATGGAGGCTTCTTGCGCATGCGGTGTCAACGGACTGTTCGATCACTATGCCAATCCGCTAGAGTTTGAGCCCAACGCCGAAGCGAGTGCCCTTGATGAAGAGCACATACACTTGTGGATTCGGCGATAGTATGCCTATCGGTGGCGGCGAGTTGGGAGCTGTCCACAAGGAGCTGTGCTGTAATAGAATCCTGAAGTTGGATACGTTCTGCGCCACACGAGGGAGAAAGTGACTAACGACCTCCCTCGATAAGTGACCGTGCCCCGATAATAAATCGAGTATAGCAGTGCCAGTGGTATCCCACCCACACAGCCCTGGAGGATCTGATCACCACTTGGGAAAGCACCCTCGGAGTTGTGAGCCTTCCGCCCCGAATTTCATGTAGATGTACACCCCCACCCATGTCATTGTCGTAAGATTTCAGTCGGCCCATGATAAATGAAAACCGCTTGGACCTTGACCCTGTGTGGTTAAACAGATAATTTCCCGCCCCATTGATCTCGATCTCCTTTCATTGACCGTGGCGCCATCGCTATGGTCCTGTGGAACGGCTGAAATCCAAAAAAAAATTGTGCCAGGCGTTGGAACGCCTCGAAGAACCGTTGAATCAGACCGAGTGGTGAGGAAGTTGATGTCGGATTTCCTTAACTCCGCCTCCGTTCTTCGCTATCACACTCCCACGACACAAAGGGGGGGGGGGAGCTCGGCGCGGGCGAAAACGCGTCAAGTTAGGAACGAAAGTTTGTGTGTGTGTGTGTGTTTTTTTTTTCTCCGCGGCGCAGCACTATGTCGCTCTGTTTTTCTGTCCAATGAAAGATCGACATCGGAAAAATTACCGGTGTCTTCCATTTCACAGCTTGCCTTGTACCCCTCCCCAGGCGCCGATTCGCGCCACTCGGAGGGACCTATGCGCAGCGCCTAGGATGTGGGATGGGTGCCTCGGCTCGAACGGATCCGAGTCGTGCAGTTTTTCAT
This sequence comes from Thelephora terrestris, assembly GCA_015956445.1. Classification (NCBI taxonomy): domain Eukaryota; kingdom Fungi; phylum Basidiomycota; class Agaricomycetes; order Thelephorales; family Thelephoraceae; genus Thelephora; species Thelephora terrestris. The sequence goes on along the minus strand of WIUZ02000024.1, from coordinate 453,334 downwards.
CCTGGAATTAGGCACACAATACCTTTTGATAACTGATAACTCCCGTCGTCTAAAATTATCCAAGGAACAGGAACTTTCTGACGAACGTATTGGAAACCAGCGTTGTTGGTCACGGCTGCTAGCGCATCTGTGCTGCATCCGACCTCCCCGGCGTCTTACGCTTCAGGCTGGGGACGGGAGCATCGAGTCGATTTAACATTGCTGACGGGGCACAAAGGTGGAGCGAACAAAGAACGTTGACATTCAACCGAAGAACGCGGGCCTTTGACGAAGCGGGGGAGAGAGACTCCTTCCTTTCCCTCTGACACCTGGCTATCGACCACGCCCGTTTTCCCAAAAAGGCAACTCCAATCTTTATCCCCTTCGGCCATAGCCGGTTTCACAATCTCTTCCGCTGCGTTCTTGGACCGTATATCTCCAATCTATCGCTCACAAGCATCGCAACTCTATTTCCTCTCGTTATCGTCCAGAACGCGGTTCGATTACACTTCACGCAATCACACGTTCCTTTATATCTCAGCTCTCCACGTGTCGGCCTAACCGGGCTAACAGCAAGCCATGACAAAGCCCGACGATTGCGTTCGCGTTATTCCGTGGCCTCGAGTCCTTCTCGGGACGACCCACCCGGTGCCAAACCTTAGGAGTGGGCAAGCGTCTCCCAAGCGTCCGGATAACAACTAACGCTACCACTAGCGTACTCATTCTCTCCACGCTTCATTTCCGCCCAATTGCCCTTCCCATTTCTCCTTCCCTCCGATGCCAAGTTACACGGGCCGGGCCGTCAAAGTACACTCAGTTTGGGCCTCGTTCCCGCCCAAATCTCACGTACTTTCATACGGGACGTGCATATGCCTAGGCGTTCTCCCGTAGTCAGGTAACCAAATGGGTTTTTGCTGGCGGTGGCCTCGTTACCTGTCGATCAACACCCGCGGGTTCTCTCCACAATACGGACCACCGGAAAGGATCCTCCGAAGAGGCCCCAAATCGCCCGTTATAAACACTGGTTTTTTTGCACTGATAAGAGCGTAATACGCGTTTCGACTCCCGTGGGGTTTCCCCCCGCGCAAAGTGTTGTTCCTACGTTCATTAATCTCGCCTGCACCGGACCGTAGACTGTTGCCTGACTGCGGCGTGGAAGAGAGGCACATCGCTGACTCCGACCCTGACATATCCTCGGTTTATCATCCATGCCTCAATCAGAGCCGCCCTCATCGCAGACTCGGGATCAAGCGATCGTGTTAGCATCAGCATCGCGACAATTTTGAGCTTTTGGTCCAAAAGCGCCAGGAACCAACTATCCCAACTATCGATATGTGCTCTAACACTGACGAGGACGAAGCTTATCCACCTATGCAGGGCGGTGCAAAGCTGATATCCGGGAGATTTCGAGCGATGTTCTTCCTTTGCTCCGACCCGGACTCCGCAAGGTTCGTTCATTGTCTTACTATCATTGGGCGTACGACTCTGATAAGGCGGGTGAAAAAAACCAGCGTCGGCACGAAGTTTATAAGAGTGTGCAATGCAAACGGGTCCACCCGTTCAGATTTGATGCGACAGGAGGGGGTGCTCCACTTTAGAACTAAACCCGTTGTGGACGACGTTTCGCTGTCTCATCCCAATCCCGGTCCCATTCTTCCCACTTTCGTCCGTAATCGTTGGCAGTGTCACCCTCATTTCGAAATTCGATCGCACTTCACGGCCGTATTACAGGAACGAGATTTGATCCCCATCCACCTCTTTTTTTCTTCTTCTTCTCTTACTCATCTCGGGAACTTCCAGGTTCGTTTTCACGTGTATCTTGGTCGAGAATAACCTTGATCATCCTGAACGATCTGCCTTTAGGAAGTCGCGCCGAAGAGATGAGAACGGCCATGGAACTATCTACCAGGTTGAGGTGATGAACGAGGAGGTTCTGAGCAACTGTGTCCGCTAGTGCACCGCACGTACCCCTCGTGTGTGCTGCACGTTGATGCTTTCAATACGTCTCTCGGATACGGGAAATAGGATTGGGTCAAAGCGTTCTGAATTGACTCGGAAAACGTGGACGCGATTTGCTTCCGGAGATAGGCGTCTTTCATCTTCATTGTGGTCTAATTGAATATGCAGATACCAGTTTACGACAACAGGCGCGTCCCATTCACGATACAGCTAGGGGTGGAGGGTACGGATATCGCAAATGAAATCCCACAACCACAGCACGTGCTGTGTGTGCAAGTAGTCAGCGAGATTTTAAGGGGAGCGGTGTACCCACCCGGCAAGGATGACAGGTACAGGTCGTAAGATTGTCGTCCGTCACGGAAGGGTTACGACATATCGAGCAAGAAGAAGAAAAAATTGCAACGAGAGGATCGCCCCCCAGGTCAAAATCCCGACATGGACGTATAGATCACTTTCGTAAGTTCACAAAAATGGGGCAGGTTCAAGGCGGCGGCATGCGCCCTCGGGTTTAGGACGGTCGCAAGGATACCTTCGGTATACACTCGTTCACCCTTATCGATAACGTCCAAGTCGGCGATACGAACCCTGGACTGATAGTCGAAGATAGCGGGTGAAGGGGAGAAGTGGATGCGTTCGTACGTACAAACGACGGATTCCTGCCGGAAAACGGGCTGACGAACGATTCAGTACTCACCGGAAAGAGGGGAAGATTGATCGTGGCAGTCGCGACGCGGATGCCCATCTTTTCTTCTTTTTCTTCTGTTTGACGCGCCCGTATCACCGATAACGACCAAGGAGAAGATTAAGGTGTGATACATTTGATTCCCGGACGTGTTCCAGGCTGATCGCTAGCCTCTCACACGCCCACGTCAAGGCACTGGCCCCTGAGCTTACAGAAGATGAGATGAGGATGAAACTGTGTCAGTGAACGCATGGAAATCAGACGCGTCCTTTCCTTCGGAGGCGTCCCAAATTTTTCCCACTGATGGCGCGACGCGTAGTCATCCCAGCGCCCGATGAACACTTCCAGAATTCGAAAAGAAAAAGGAACCACCATCAAGTTTTAAATTCTTACGAGAGGAAAGAAAAGAAGGGGGGAAAAAGTCTAAAAAACCGTCCGATCCACGGTCGGCATCCGAAAAAGGAAATCCGAAAACGACGGGTTGGTTGGCTCCCGCTCTTTTTTTTTTTTTTTGCCCACAAGCCGCCACAAGCCGGGCGTCCTCCTCTTCCCCTTCTTCCTGCTGTTCTCCCGAGAGCTAAAAAATCTTCCGACTTGCGCCCACGAGATTCCGACATCGGCTGACGCGATAATATATATGTGGCGTCTGGATTTGGACCACAATGGCGTTATCAGGCGCTGTGTAAGAGGCTCCACGACAGCGAACCTAAAGACGGAAAGGCTCCCCCCCCACGCCCTACAGTGAATTCACGGAGAGAGGAGGCACAACTAGGCGGGCCACAAGTTGAAAGGGCTCAAAACGTTGCGCTCTCTGCCCCGGGGGCACACTTTCACGGACGAACGTTCGTGTCCATCCACTGCCACCTGCACATCCCAACGGTGCACATTCGAAAAGGCACACTGTATTCTCGGATGCTAATTTCAGGTGAGCACCGTGACTGCAACTTGCAAGCCACGGGGGTCTACTCCCGCTCTTTTTGTTTTTCACACCGCGATAAGGATTTGGAAATTTTTTAATTTGTTAGACTTTTTGGTTTTTCACTAAGCGGTGGCCCTCAACGCACCACGAGGGTAGCGCTTAGAGCACTTCACGCCTCCCCGACATACACTTTCGCAGCCCTTGTCTTCGTCCAGGAAACCCACAGGTTGCGCTGAGGCAAGGGCCTCTTGAGGGTGTCCTCTTTTCAAAGCTCAAGCAACGTCCTCAACCCCTTGTTCCCAATTGAAAACCTGCACCCTCCCCTCCCCCCTCATTCCTATCGTTACAGATTACATCAGGCGGGGACTAATACACTTCAGGATTGTCCCCTCCAACCCCAATTCTGTTATCGACGCGAAGACTTTTTTGTATGTCTTCGTTTTTCATCCACTCCCCGGGGCCCCGCGCACCCCTCACACAGTACGTATCTGGGGTAAAAACCGACTCTAAGTCTACCCTTGGACGCCCGGTCCGGTGACAGCAAAAAAAAAAAAAGGAGAAGAAAAACTGGGATGCAGCTCCGCGCGATCGTATGAAAAACCCTCTCTCAAGTTTTTGGCCAGTTTGGACGCAAGAGTCTTCGCATTCAGTAAAAACGGCATCCGCCTTTTTACGATATCGGAGGGAACGGTGACCGACTTGGGGGGGTGGAGACTGTGCAGTGAACCCACACTCCGCAGCTCGGTCACCGTGACGATGCATCGGTCAATCGACGATAAGCTTTCCTTACTCGTCCTTCCAGGAAACAATGGGGAGACAAAAGGATACACTTACCTACCTAAGGAACGCTTCGAGGAGGTTGAGTAACCTCAACACCTCAAAACAATCCGCGTGAACGGCTCCCTCGCATCCCGTAACCCGCAATCCTCGATCTGCCTTAGTCGAACACGTTTTGAGATGCCGAATCTACAGAGTCTAGTTTTCCGCGCTAGAGGAGCCACGAGGGATGGGAGGCGTTTAGTCCACAGGTGGAATGAGGTGAAAAGCGCCCTCCGTCGCGCCCCGTTCATACAAATACCGATTTCGTGTACTTCTCATCTCTGAGCACGGTCGCTTATGAACGTGAAAGGTGGGACGAGTGACATTCGTCCCTTCCACGTTCGATAACGCCCCCTTCCACGTCTCGAAAGATCCACCTTTCGCTCCGGCTAAGGAGGGAAACCAAAGAAAAAAAAAGAAACGTGCCTGCTTCGCTCCACCCAAATACTCCACTTTGTAGGTAATAACTCGTAGACGCACCGCAACCTCACTCCGAGAGGGCCCACGTTCCTGGACTGTATAGTATGCATCGCACGCACAATGTATATACTAAAATCCGCGGCGAGAATATTACGAAACTGGTTAGGAGTTGCACTCAAAAAAACCGTGTGTGTGGCCGCAGAGATAAGGAACCGACATGCTGTGGACCGCTTTTCGCGCGGTATTGTACAGGATAGTACGTGTACGTGTACGTATGTACTATATGTGCACGGGCCTTCCACCGCTTTCGAGGGGAGGTTCTTCCACCACAAAACAGTTGAACCCCCCCCCCTTCCGTCCTCCACATTGGGGAAATGAATTGAGAGAGAGAGAGCAATGGCAGCACCGGCCCTGAACTGAAACAACCCAAATTTGACAACCCGCGGATGCAAACACATGTGTGTGCTCTCGAACGTTGTGAAGGGGGGGAGGGAGGAGGAACGTCCAAACGATGGAAAATGGAGGCGGTTACCTCCGAGGCGATCCATGCGAGCCGTCAATCAAAAAAAAAAGGGGAGAAGAGACCCTCCAACTTCCAAGGGGGGAGCCAATGCGGGCCACTAGCACAATTATATCGCATATCGCCTGAGTCGGCATCACGCAGATTTTGGGCTAAAAGGAGGGAACCCAACGAGGAAATCGAAACACCCTCCATCAAGGACGAAGTGAACTACGAGCGACAGCGCGTTTGATAACATCAAGCCACTTTTTCATATGGCCACAAATCAAAATGTGAACGCGAAACGGGAGACGCGGTGTATTGAATAATCAAACCGCTTTTTTGTGATATCACCTAGCGACAGTGAAGTAGAGCGTGAGAGAGGAAAGGGGGGATCTAAAAGGCGTGGAGGAAGCGTGCAGAGTTGAAATAGAGATAAATGTATATATCGATACAACCGACTCACACTGAATGGTCGATCCAAAGATAGAGGGTGGAAAAAAGAATTGAGGTGTGGAAAGTTTTGTACAGGAAGTGGATGGAGTTACGGTTCAATTCATGAGGGTGATGTCCGAGACAAAGGATGAAAATTGTATATGTACACAAGAAAAAAGAACGGCATGTGGGGGGCAGTATGAAATAACGATAAGGTAGAATCCAACGGCCAATCCCAAAGGTAGATCGTAGCCGGCATCCGACTCGCACGTGTGTAACGAGTTACAATGCGCGGACGATTTCGGGCGAGCAGCAGAAACATTGGAAGGGGTTGAACCAACCATGCAATGGAGTGGATTCACTCTCGTAGTAGTACAGAACCTCGGAGTATAGATGTGAGAGAGGAGATTCCATGAGGGTAGCAGACGTAAAAGCGGTCATCAATACGTTAGAGAGAGCTCCGTCGTTCGAGAGGCGTAGGGTGGACGCATAGAGTGAGGCCAGCAGATATTGATAGGCGAGCGAATGAATGAATGTGCGCAAGACTCATGACGGTAGATGTTCTGTTTCATAGGTGTCAGACATGTCCTCAAGGGCGACGGAGGAGAACAACACACCATAAATAGAGTGGAAACCTCTATGTGGTTGAGAGTCGTTTGACCTCGTCTAGTACCCCAGGATTTGACCCGTGGTCGACTTGTTGTCGCTCGTCCAGTTGAACCACCCACTGGTTCCAGTACCGTTCCCTGTCCACCACGCAGCCGGGCCTGAAGATGCTTCCTTCTCCTTCTCTGGAGGGGATACCTTGGCAGCCGGGGGTTCGTCTTCGACCGGACTACCGTTTCCCCTGCTGAAGACTCCCGGCGTGGGAGGCGAGCTCTGTGCGAAGCACCACTGCTTGACGAGAGCTTCGTGCAGCTGCGAAGAGGGCAGCTCAGTCGTCAGTGGAGACATCGGTCCAGTCGGAGATAATCGACTGTTCTTCGGTGTCGATGACGAAGACGAAGAGGCCGAGGTATTGGCTGAACAGCTCAGAGAAGGCGGAAGTGGCGAGGCAACCCTCGGGGGCGTAGATCGTGGTGAAGAGCGTGGCGATGTGAACATGGGGATCCCATCTTTGAAGATAGGGGCAGAAGTATCTGCGCCTCGGTTAGCTTTGATGGTGATAAGGAAAAGAGAAGGCGTGCTTACTTTTCGGCTTCGGCTCCGGATGAAGCGCAAACGGTTGGGAGATTTCCTCCAAACTTCCCGAGCGACTCCTGGGAGGAGTAGGGGTTTGAATTGGAGAAGCAACTCTGACCGGGGGAGAAACCGACTTCTGGGAAGCCTGAGAAAGAGAAACACCTCCAGGAATACCGCGGCGCTCAGCCAAGGGAAGGCAAGAGGTCTTGTCGGGTTGAGAGACAGGCGACACCTTCCTCGTGGTGGGGGAGGTTGGGGTGTAAGTGAGGGAAGGCGGACCAGGAAGAACTGGAGAGATCTGGGGGAATGACAAAGCGCTGGTCTCAACCGAGATGCTAGGAGTGACAGGAGTAGGCCTCATCGTGCTCGGAGCGGTAAACGACCGGTTCTGGGAGGGAGAGCTGGGAGGAGGAGGCCGCTTGAAGGAAACACGGTAGTTGTGGCCGTCGTTGTTATCCCACCATTCGCCAACACCCGGTGCGGTGTACCTTCCAACAAAGACGAGGACGTGCTCCGTGAGCTTTTGCTCGTAAAGCTCCAGAGGGAGGACAAAGCTGAAACGGTCCCATTGGAACTCCTGAGAGCAAGCTTCCCCACTGGCAAGTCGACCGATCGCGTCACCCACAGTCCTCGACCTAGGGAAGGGAGGAGGGAGGTGAGCGAGGGAACTGACGTGTTTGCACGAGACCTCCGAGGTTGTCTGCCAATCGTCGAGTGTAAACCTCAGCGCGACTCGCTTCTCGAAAGCCACGTTGCGAACGAGAAGAAACCCGTGGATGGCAGCAGGCCGGCACTTTGGAAGGGATAAAGACTCGATGTAGATGTTGGCGTTAGGGTTGGAGGAATTGGGGAGGCAAGTGGATCGATCGCTATCGATCATCGGAAGGGGGCTCAGGACGGGGTGGGGAGGAGGGGACTGTGGGAACGGGAAAGCGGAAGGTTCTGCCTCTGTCTCTGTTTCGGTCTCGTCTCCAGCGGGCCTAGAGATGTTGGCTGGCTTCCCTGATAGCTTGTAGACGCGGACGGATTCGAGACCGTCATCAGACTCTGCAAAGTGAACGTTCTTGAGGGCGTTAGGGGTAGTAGGAGCAGATTGAGCACGTAGGTGCGTGATCTGAGGGATGTGAGGAGATGAGGTAGAAGACTTCAAAGAAGACTTGAGAGGTTTCCCGTTGGAAAGGACGATCGACGAAGAAGAACTCCTCGGAATCGGGGTACTCAGAGGCTCTGGGGAGTGCCGGGGCTCTGTGGGAGACAGAGGGGAAAGCAGAGACGAGGACGGGAAGGGCACTGAATCCTGAGCAGATGGGAGAGAGAGGAAGAGAGAGGGTTGACTCTTCTGCTGAGAATTTGGGGCAGAGTCGTCGTTTACCTCTTCTTGTTGGTCGTGTTCCTCATTGAAGTGGAACATGGCCTTTTTCTGGGTGGGCTTACGTTTGGGCAGAGAGCCTAATGAAACGAAGGCACCCGGTCCTTGTTCGTCGGAGAAGGAAGGACCACATGAACGCGTCCGCCTGTGAGACAGACGAGGGCTGGCCTGGGTCATCGCGGTCGTGGAAGGGATGGAGTGAGACGACGTTGAGGGAGATGAAGGGACGGAATAAGGCATTCTGAACGTCCTAGGCCGGAAGGGGGGGAGAGAGAGAATAGAGGAGGGGGGGGAGGTGGTGTGAGGGAGGATGTGAGTTCTCTCGGCCGAGTTTTGTTCACTTCCAACAAAATACTGAGTCCGTCCCTTCGGCTCGTCTTATCAATTTCCTTGACAGAAATTAAGTATATTCAACGAAATTCTCCTGATCGGGAAGTGGACAGTTTATTCAAATTGTGACTTCCAACCGGGAAATCCAGATCTCGGTTTTTTCATCCCAAACTGTCTTCCTTCTTTTGGACTGGGTGTGGTTTCAGGTCGAATCACTCTTTTTTTTTTTTTTTTTTGCATTCCCCAATCTCTCTCTTTCCCTTATCGTTCGCTTCCACTCGAGCAAGAGATGTTCCTCCCGTTATCCTTCCGTCAGTGGGAAGATTCTGCTTATACCCAAACGATTCCCCGATGTTGGACCGCGGATGGGCTCATGGCGGCACCTCCGAGGGACGAGATGGACACTAGAGCACAGGAAAGACAGGGTCGAGAACCCTTTACGTATCGTTGTACATATAAGAGAATGCACCCTCGCCTTCGATCAGCTAAGCCATAGTTGTCTCTTCAATGGCGACTCGCAGTATCGCCCTCTCAATACATTTCAAAAGCTGTCCTCCCCATCTGTCGCCACAGTAAAGTTCAAAGTACTTACTGTGCCCGGTCCACCCTGACCAACCTTCGGCTAAGGTCACAATCGAGAACAGAAACAGAGATCAGGGACTCGTTCCTTCTGACGATCAGGAGGGAGAGCGTTCAAGGCGCTACCAATATCCTGTTTTTAGAAGTCGCCGCGAGACCATCATACCCCTTCGTTATCTCTCCCTCTACCCAGCTACGTCCCAATCTCACAGTGACCGTGTATTCCTGCAACGCTAACGCGGGATCGATCACCTGATCCCGCTCTTCACCCATGCCTTGTCCCCGACGCTCACCTGATCTCCTAATCCAGAGCACCGAGGCCCGCCGTGTCCAAAACACTAGCGATGGTCCAACGTCACCCCCGCCTCTCGACGGATACGTGGTGACCGGTCCCAGTACGTATACCCCAACTTTCTCAGCGCTACTTCCAGGCACATGCTCCATAATCTTCCATCTACCCCATGACCAGAAACCGTATCTGTTATCAAGAATAATGAGAGCTCTCCACCAAGTGACGCCGCGTATGTCGTCACTGAAGATGCAACAAGCCTTTCAAAAGAGGGTAATAAATGATGTAGATCGTGCTTCCTCGAGTGGCAGCACGCTAGGACGCTCTGGGCAGAATACAGGAGCGGAGCTCACCCGTATAAAATGCACCTCCCGGTCCGAGATATGCCCGGTCTCCTCGACTTTCAATATTCTCTTCCCATGCGCGTCGGGCTCTTTGCTTCCGTCGGCGTTGACCCGTCTCCGTAGGTCACGTTAGCTTCGCGCTGTCCCTGATTAACTCGCAGCTGATCACGAATCGATGTCCCCCCGCGTGACCATTCCAATCTCATTATCGCATATTTTCTATAGCCCTAACGACTGGACGTATGCTAAACCGCACGGATTTTCCTGTCCCTTCAATCTCTCTCGCATGGCGGCGATCGCGAAGACTTAACTTACAAGGAGGCGCAGATCCTTCTCCCCTACGTCTTGGATTTTCCTCGGCGTTTACCCTCATTCGGCGCTTTCGGCCGTCACGAGTCTCTTTTTCGCTTCCCACTTTCTTTTTTCATTTCGGGATCGCTCATCCTCGCTTCTCCATTGAAAACCTCTTTCACGAACGGACCCCAACCCTGGTCGCATCGATCTGCTTCTAATCGGAAGGACTACAGACACCACATGCTACCCTGTAGCTCCTCAGCAGGAGGTCGCGATCCCCCATGACCTTCAATTTACGCCCAAGCAACAGTGATTCGGGTCCGAGCGGACTCTAAAATAGACTTTAGGGAGCCTCGACGGCGACCTGGTTCGTGTCGAGCCCTCTTCGAGAAGCACCGAGGGCTTTGGGAACGCCGCTATTCCCAAGGCCCCAGCAGGGAAAACTCTCAACAAGTGCTTCTGACCCTCGAGCTTGGTTCAGGGTTGTGGCTCGTTTGGCCTCGGTAACGGGGTTTTTCGTGAGAAGTCGCATGCGGCCATGACCGATTGTTTTGCCGGTGGTTTGGTCATCCGTCGTCCAGCGTTACGGCGGTAATGAACAGTCGCATCTATGACCCCTACGTCAGGCCACGACGCGTGTCCGTGACCTTTCGCCGATGACGTTTGGGCTGTTTGCTGGCGTTGGAAGGATCCATCCTCTCCGACACGCCTCTACCGGTCAACGTTCTTCCGGCGTATCGGAACGCGTTCGTCGTTCCTGCACCACCCTCTCGGTCATCCCTGTGCTGGCAAGGCCAAATCCCAGTCAATCGGCCATAAGCGTAAATCACTGGGCAAATATCCATCCCGCTGATTACACCCACACCGCACGTTCGCAGTGGCGATCACCGGAAGTCCGGCCCTTCTTGAGTATAAAACTCCTTATCTTCACCGCCTCCCATGATCCACCCAGCCCCACGCACGCGTTCCTTGTTCCGTTCATCAAAAACTCTGTTTTTGGGTCGCGCGCGCGTTTCATTTATCCGCTAAGGAGTGGCTATCGGAGCGAAAACCGCCGTGTGCGGGTCATGGAAGTTCGGGAGGGAGTGATCTGGAATGGAATGGAACCTATTTTTTTTGCCTTTTTTCTTCCATCCCTCCCTTTGTTTTGTTCCTGGCTCGCTTTCATGGACCGTGGTTGGTCATTTTGACGGGGTGGAAATAGCGATCCACCTCCCGCAAACGACGATCGTCGGCCACCGCCAAGACCGTCCCCCGTTCCATCCATATTCCGTCCGTTGGCCCGGCGCATCCGTACTCACGAACGGTTCTCGGATGCGTGTCTGGCAGCCTACGTCACTGAAATTTGCGCGCCTGACGCCCGGTGACTACGGGTTTCCGACAAGCGCGGCGCTGCCGTACACAGACCGATCTGCTATTGTTTTTGTGTGTAAATCAACTTCCAACTTACGCCCATGGACGGTACCGGGGTGGTGGTGTTACCGGCGCATAATTCGAGCGTTTAGATACCAAGTAAGCTGAGCACCGAGCGCATATATTCACCCGCTTGGGATCGTTGTCCACCAATCTCTCTCTTCTAGGCGAGATTTGACAGTAGCCCCCATCCTCAGGACACACCCCTTGCGACGGCCTTTCCGCAGTGCCTAGGCTTTGTTCACGGTCGCCGGTGATGTCATAAGTCCTTGATGGAAAGGGAGGGTCGAACGATTCCGTCGGCTATACGACTGCCTTTGAAATTTGAACGTCATTCCTTCTCGGTTGACCTGCATCTCGCGCGTCACCTTACGAGATGTTTGCTCGGCCATAAAGGAGAAATGATGCGAGGTGATGTGACGTTCTTCTCTCTTGAAACTGAACCTGAATTTTGGGGCCGCGATTACTAAAAGAAAGAGAGTCGCCGTCAACGGTTTGGGTGGGTGGGGCTACGTCAGAGCTATCGAGTCCATGGATTTCAAGACAACTGCACTGGAACGCGGCGATGTCGTAAACGCCGGTGGGGATGACCTCGAGAATTTCTCCTTTGTTGTTCATTCTGGGCACATCTTCGCCTGCGTCGTGTCTCTCGACGATCATGCGCGGTCGTCAAGGCGCCAGATAGAATCATGTGGCTTACTTGCGGTGAGTTCTGAACGCTTGACCGTGAGGTTCAGAGGCCCGCGTCAGTGTCCATGGTTAACGGTGATCTTCAAAAGCGATGAAAAGATGACGCATATATACGTGACGGTTTGGAGGCTGAGTGGGGGAAGTTTCGAAAAACTTTCCTTCGCTTTGGGAGTCCTCAAATCCCCTCCCCACCCACGCCCCCACATGTCTGCGCTAGGGATTCGATGATCCCGTCCGATGCATCCTCCTTTTCTTTCTCCACTTTTTCGAGCGCGACGCGCACCTCCACGTGTCGGCCACGACCGACGATTTGGCGCTGCAGTTTTGAAATTCAGTCCACCTGTTTCCTTCGCTTAAGAGAGAGGCCCCCGCACCCTCTATAAACTTTTTGAGTGCGACAATTTGAATTCTCTCTCTCTCGTTGCCCTTGACGGGGCCGAACTATAAAAAACGAGAAACTATTGAGTATCGTAAGTATACGCCTAGCGCGATTGTCCACCGGCGTTCGCAGCATCCGACGTCCGTGTCGTATCATGTCAACGAACGGGTACCGAATCCACCGTGCCGTTAGCGTGCATCCCCTCCCAAAAAACGCGTCTATTTTTTTGACAGATTTGTGGGCCAAGGCGGGAAAAAGGACGAGGAAGAAGAAAATTTCCTCCAGCGCTCGAGGAAACGCTTGTGGAAGAGCGCGACCGGTACCTCGGGGCACCTATTCCCTATTCGGCCGCTTCCACTCTGACCGCGCCTAAATTCTAGTTTTGGGCAAGGGGTCTGGACCCACGCGCTCGAGTCCGGGGGTGCAAGCACCCTAAGCCTTTCGAACTTACAGGGTCGGTGATCTATGGAAAGCGAATGGGTCGCGCTCGATTTCGAATGCCGAATTGCAAGTCCGCTGATGCGCGTGATGGGATTTTGTGACCAGTCGTAGTGTACTACAATGGCCTACGCCTCTACTTGTAATCGACTACAATTTCGTTCGTAGTCCACTACAACTCACTTGAGCAAGACCGAATGACCATTGTGAAATGACGCTGGTGATTTCCCTCCGCGTCCTCGATCCCGACGTCAACGTCCCAGAGCCCCCACACCTGCACGCTCAACCCCTTCGGCGACATATCTCAGTCCCGGTCAGCGACAAGACGCCAGGCCTCACCGCAACCGAATCGCGACCCAAAACTTCTGCGCTCGATGTCAAACCCATTTCGCTCACTCGGACTCAAGCGCTTGGCAGAGTCAAAGAGAACCACCCACTACGAGCAGGGGAATGGATGGACTGCCGTCATCAAGGCGTTCCAGGCTTCTGGCCTCCCACTCAACATTCAAATTTCGCCGCGTGCTTCCGCTGACCCATGCGCCTCATGTGCTGGCTCGCTTCTCACTATCGCATGCCCACCACCAACCGCCTACCCCATTTCTCCAACCATTTCAGACTCGTCACTCTCGAGTTCGGATATTTGAGGATTTTAAGTCCACTCGCCACGTGGCGACTGCTGAACCGGGCGCCCAACTCACCCCGATGTCCCTGCAGCGGGTGGACTTGCAACGGACCACCACAACCACGAACTCAACGCCGCTCCATCTCAGCGACGACGACTGTCGTCAACGATCCGACAATCACCAGTCACCCTTCCCCACCCGCCACTCGCTCATGACCCTACTGCAGATGTGATCTAGTCTCAGACCAGCCCAGTCGGACATGAACGAGTCTACCACCTCCACAACAGCGGTGGCCAACCCGCTCACCCTTCGCAAACCTCCTTCGATCCAGTCCGCTGCCAGAGCGAGGGCGTGCAAATGGTTACAACGGGTGATGATCACCACGGAGTCACTATGGCTCGAGAAGATTCGGAGGAACAAGTTCACAACCTCCGCTTACATCTTCGTGCCCAGCCTACACATCTTTCTGCTCACTCTCTTGCTTGCTCCCGCAAGAGAATCCTCAAACAACAACTTCATGTTTTCTATGGGAGGAAATTTTACGGTTCTTGACCTCAACACCGAACGGAGGAATTCCTGCGGGAGACCATTGCCCCCTCACCTTCGACGCCGACTATGCATTTTGAAGTTTTCCCCTCTGGTTCTCAATCAACGATTATCGTTCATCAGTACACTCGGAACTGGTATTAAGTAGAAACCACCAATATGTAAAATTAGTGTAGGAAAAAATACATATGGAAAGTGCGGGAGAAAGAGAGTTAACAAACACCAATTGCAAGCAAGGGAAGAGATCACGAGGTTTTCCGACACGGTTGACACCGAACGCTACTGACGACAACATTGAGGCCTTGGACACCCACCTCGAGATACGCCGTGTGAGGAGCGCACCCCAACGAGTTCGCGGTCCAGCCATCGTGCTTGTTCTACTAGCTGTGCAAAATGGGAAAAAATAAACCCAACCGTGAGTTTTATGTTGTGTTCTGCCTACCCTTGAAGGTTTGCTGACACAATCTTAGCACCGAAGGAGGACATGGAGGTGTGGGTTCGCATGTACCACGCGCGTGGGCATACAAACCCCAAAATCTTGGAATTGCTTTGCCAGCATTACGACACACAAAATATGGTCTCGGGTACGCGCCGCGCTTTGCTGGCCGGGATAGTACTGATCGGGAAATGCAGGTTAACGAAGTTTAAGGTGTGGTTGAAGGAGTGGGGGCTAAAGAGCAGTCGTGCCCAGGCACATACATTCGAAACGGTGTCTGGGCCGATTCAAGAAATACAGAAGAAGTTTCCTACCACGGGTGCTGAGACCATGCGGCACCACCTTCGCCTTAAGTTCAAAATTCGAGTCCCGAGGTGTGCTTTAGTATTTGCGCACCCTATTCACTCACTGATAACAGTTTCAGGGAACTGATCCTGAAATATAACAGGAAAACAGACCCCATTGCGGTTGCAGCACGGAAGGCAGGCCGAATTCGCCGCCGAGTCTTTTATGCCGCAGGCGTGAATCACGTCTGGGCGTTTGACCAACACGACAAATGGCAACGTTTTGGACTGAGGTTGCACCTTGGTATCGAGCCGTTCACGGGGTTTCTACTCTGGCTAATCGTCTGGTGGACAAATTCTAATCCAAAGCTGGTTGGTCGGGAATACTTCCGGGCAGCGAGGAAGTATGGCGGTATGTCGCCGCTTATCTCTTGTCATTACAAACCCAAATTAACACACATTAAACAGGAATACCAATGCTAACCCAAAGCGATCACGGCACAGAAAATTACCACATCGCATATGCTCAAACCTCTATCCGTCATCAGCTAGACCCGGCGCTCTCTGGGACCCTGCAACACAATTGGATGAGGGGACATACAAACATCAAGCCTGAACGTGCGTGGGGTAGGCTCCGCGATACTTGGTCCAAAGGATTCGAAGATATGTTTGCCAAGGGGGTCGATAATCAGTGGTATAATCCGAGCAATACTTTGGACAGGTGAGCAATGGCAATCACACTCGTTCGGGGCGTGGGGTTCTCACCCTGAGCAGTTTGACATTTCAGTGGCTAGCAATCCCTTACATCCAACAAGAACTTGATCTATACACTGAAATGCATAACACGACAAGCCGGCGCGCCAACAAGCACAAAATTCTGCCACATGGTATTCCTGAGGAGATGTTCCGGTTTCCGCCAATGGTAGATGCATGTGACTTCAAAGTAAGGCTATGTGTGCTCATGTCTGATTGGTGGCCTAACATATTCCAGATCGTTGTCCCTCCAGATATGCTAGATGAAGCTGAAGCAAAGTGGGCACCACCTGAAGATCCTGTTTTCCAACTTGTCCCCCCTACCTTCGAGACCTATGTGACCCAATGCTTTGAGGACCTTGGGAAACCTGAGGTAACCTTTGAGACCTTCTGGGATGTGTACTGTGGGTTGCGGAATCTTGTAGAGGTAGCTGTTCCAGAGGATGTCACAATGACTCTTGGTGAAAGCATTAGGAGCGATGTTGGGATGAAGGAGCCATTCGAGCTTGCGGATCTGGAGGAACCTCAATTAGAACATGTTCTGGAGTCTGAGGATGAAGGTGGTGAAGACAAGGTGCCTTGTGTAGACTTTACAAACGAGGAAGGTAGGGATCAGCTTTTCTAGCTATGTCACATATACTCTGCACCATGGTATTTCAACTTTGTTTTTTTCTTTTCAACTTCACAGTAACTTTGACATCCCGCAATCTTGACATCCCGCAATTTTGACATCCCGCAATTTTGACTTTGCCACAATTTTGACTTCACCATAATTTTGACTTCACCATAAACTCGACATCACTGTAGTTTCGATGTCACCGTAATTTCGACATCACTGTAGTTTTGACATCACCGTAATTTTGACATCACCGTAACTTCGAGATCACTGTAGTTTCGATGTCACTGTAATTTCGATGCGTAATTTCGAGGTCACCGTAACTTCAACATCACTGTAGTTTCAACGTCACCGTAATTTCCACCTCACCATGTTTTCCACATCACTGTCATTTCCATGTCACCACAAACAGAAACTTGATTAGATACCAATTGATAGCCAAATGATGTGTTCAGGATAAGTGGGTATTGGGAAAATATGGGCTGAGATAAAGCTCAGTCAACATCATCAATAGTGGTACCTCCATCAGCAGCAACATCTTTAAACCCAAGACCAAAGTGGCAACAATAGCTGTTGGCACTGCACTCATGCTCAACACGGAAGTTCTTAATCCCTTTTGAGGTATTCCCACCACCAAATATTGCACCAAGTGATCTAAAAACAAATTAGAAGGAGACCTGCTGACCACTTCAAGGCAATCATACGGGTCTGAAATGATCTGGGGATCTGTCAACATATCACCTGACCCTAGAACAGGAATGAGCAACCTGGGGAATGTTGGTCCTATCACTAACCTTGATAATCAGAGGTAAATGCAAGCCCATCTGTGTGGTTATACTGTACATGTTGGGCAAAGCACAGGAACTCTGCAATTTGGTGGGCCTCCCTAGGAGCATTGGCTTGCACACATGACACCGGATGGCCATTGTTGATATACTTAGTAAAACCGCCAACACTCTCCACCCACTCTTCAATCAAGAAATGTTTCTGTTCTTGTGGGGCTTCAGCAAGCATCGTGCGAACGAAGCAGAGCTGTGGAATTTTTTCAGGGGGGTCACCGTACTCGGTGACTGCTCCCTCGATGAATCCGTAAGTCAAGTCAAGGAGAATTGTGGCCCAATCCAAACAGATGACCTCCTTGACAATCTTCTCAAAGTCGTCGGCACCTCGGTAGCGGGAAATGGCCCCACCAGGTCTCTGTTGGTAAGCCTGTTTGACACAGATTTTTTCCATGAAACAGGGGGGGATGCCAACAGTGGGGGGAACGATTTGGCCGTGGTGGGCGGTTTTGAACGTTCCAGTAAGGCTTTTTTGAATCATGAGATCGACCTCCATTTCACCTTCAACCCGAGGAAGGTTCAATAGATCCAGTTTGCCAACCAGAGCCTCCTCGGACCACTTGCGGGCCGGGATTACTCGAAACAAAACTTTGAACTTGCGAACTACAGAAACTATCAGCACCCCAAATTTTAAGAGTAATTTTTTTTACGATGTTCGTGGCCTGCTCCCTGAGAACGGAGCGCAGCTTGTATCTCCCTTGCATTTGCAACAAACAGTGTTCGGGAAGTCTTCCGCAGCGGTCGATCCTCATGGTGATCCTATACTTCAAGTCAAACACACATGCTGGCAAAGCAGCTGGCTGACAAACTTCACTCGGGTCTGGTACCACCCGTTTTCTCTTCACACCCTGTGATTCCATCTAGATCAAAACGAAATTTAGTTTATGCATAAGGAGTGTCCCCAAAAACTTACGCCTTGCTGGCCAGTATTCTCCAGGGACAGCCTGCTGAGCCTTCGCTCGAGGCCACGAGCAGATTCCTGGTCAAACTGGTCACCCTGTATACTGGTGCCAGGTGCGGGTTTTGTAGATAGATCTTGTCGTCGGCGTCGGGGGATGGGGCGTACTGTGCGTCTCGTGCTCGCCTAGTGACATATTAGACTTCCTCTGTAACAAGGACTAGATATCCAAACCGTGCACCTCTAGCTCGGTTGCCTCAGGTCGGCTTTCTTCAACCAAACAATGGTCAGCGACCGCCTCGAAAAACGCACTTGAAAAGTGGAGCAGAAGTGGTATGACCGAAGAGAAATTATAACTCGCAACGGGTGCCGAACCGCGAGACGTCTTCAAGAAAAGTTCGAGGATGCAATTTTCGCCAAAGACCTTCTTGTGTCCCTTTCCGGCAGACGCAAAAATCGTCGCTTCCTCTTCGTTGATGGGATAGTTGTGGGACCAGCGGTCCCATACAGGACGCAGTCCCTCGATGGACGCATGTCGTAGAGCCTCCATTCCGATATTTGCGGGGATAGAGATCGTGACCCACAGGTCCTGTAGTAGGTGGGTAGTTAGGCGCTACATTTCGTTGCCAGAGATAATGTTACCTCGTGGATCGGTGTGAATACAACCGCTCCTCCCTTCTTGACGGGTTTGACCATTGTAACCTTCACCTGCACAGTGGTACTCGAGCTCCCTACAAATCCTCCTGCCTTCTTCTTGTACCGTTCTGCTTCACGCTGGAAATTGGCGTGGTTTGGTGTGTAACCAGAGGGGAGGTGCTGGTTTGTGGAGGTGGCGGCACTGCGGCTGATCTCCCGGATTGGAGCACGTCCTGTTTGGGCATCAATCAATTAATGAACTCAATAGGATTTACTCATCCTCACCAGTTCCTCGCTGTGCACCAGACACAAGCCTGGCAACAGAGGTACTTGATGTCTCTTCAAGTATGTGGTTTGACGACGAGGCCGAACGAACTTGAACCGACGCGGCTATCGAATACGTTTAGCACGCGTTGAATGGGGAAAAAAAAACCTCCTTACTACGGTGCTTCTCACTGTAGTGCATTGCACAGTGGTGACACACACGGCAATTTCGCCCCGTTGACGACGAGATGAAAGAAGCCCACCGTGCTTGTTGCTCGGGAGTGCAGCCTTCCCATAACCTTGGGCAAGAATGACACTTTTCGGCCGTAAAATCCACAATCGGTGGCATGGCCGGCTATATTAGAGGGGCCGAATGGTCTTGCGAGCGAGTGAATGAGCACCGAGGTGAAGGAACGAAATGTTCGCGAAGGGAGGTTGATCATTTTTCCCGAATATCCCGCCCTCCGTTTTCGAGATCACTGTCAGCCGATCCTTTCTTCTATGGCTGCAAAGCGTTCACAGCAATCCAGATTCCCTGCCAGACATCGAGGTGGTTGAGGTCGAGGAGTCCGCGTCAATCGCCACGAGGATCCCCCCCTACACGTAAGATCGCCAATACAAATAAAACTGTGTCATCCAGTCCTACTCTAGTGAGTCGTAGCGCGGCGAACTACAGGCGAAACTGTCACCGTGCAAACCTTCGGTTACTTCACCCAGTGATCACGAAATTCACTGATGGCCTACCAGGCCAGCCTCTGCGCTCGGTTGCCAGAAAACATCAGATATTACAACGAGTCATCAGTATACATACATTACAAGTGTACAATGAAGACGAGGAATAAATCTCAATCGTCAGTGAACCGACGTTTGGGCGGTAAACAAAGTTTTGTCAGAAGATTGTCAGCAAACTTCTTCCAGACCCTCGTGACCACTATCACATCACCGCTACAGACCCGGAATGACTTGTTCGACCTCAGTAAGAACCTCTTCCCGGTGCCCGTCGTCGAACAAGAGTGCGTTGAACCGCTCCGTGACCTCCATGAGCGGTCTCAGCCGATCAGCGGTGAGGTGGTGCACAGGACGTCCCGGTACCACCTTCCACTCGCCCACCATTAGGTTGAGGGAGGAGGAAGTTTGATCGCCTCGCTCTGCGAGCGATAATCCGCGAATGTTGACAACGATGCGGAGGGTTTGTTACGGTCCCTCGCAGCGGAAAGGCAGCCAAATATCCATGGCCTTCCTAAGGTACGGATGCCAGTACACATCCTGCGAAAGGACGTCCATTATCGTAAGGAACGATCGCTGGTAGACGGAACGAGCCGTGTCGACAACAACGCCGTACATTTGCCTGGAGAAGTCGAGGTCTTCGAGCCTCTGGCGCAACCTCTGCGACAATTGCGACGAGGCCGCTGTAAATGGCTTCGTCCCTCCAGCCATGGTCCCGTTCCAATATCCTGTGAGACTGGAAGAGCTGTCTAGAATCAAGAAAACAAGGTGTTCTTGTAAGATGTCGCCGAAGGGGTTGAGCGTGCAGGTGTGGGGCTCTGGGACGTTGACGTCGGGATGTGTAGGCTGGGCACGAAGATGTAAGCGGAGGTTGTGAACTTGTTCCTCCGAATCTTCTCGAGCCATAGTGACTCCGTGGTGATCATCACCCGTTGTAACCATTTGCACGCCCTCTCTCTGGCAGCGGACTGGATCGAAGGAGGTTTGCGAAGGGTGAGCGGGTTGGCCACCGCTGTTGTGGAGGTGGTAGACTCGTTCATGTCCGACTGGGCTGGTCTGAGACTAGATCACATCTGCAGTAGGGTCATGAGCGAGTGGCGGGTGGGGAAGGGTGACTGGTGATTGTCGGATCGTTGACGACAGTCGTCGTCGCTGAGATGGAGCGGCGTTGAGTTCGTGGTTGTGGTGGTCCGTTGCAAGTCCACCCGCTGCAGGGACATCGGGGTGAGTTGGGCGCCCGGTTCAGCAGTCGCCACGTGGCGAGTGGACTTAAAATCCTCAAATATCCAAACTCGAGAGTGACGAGTCTGAAATGGTTGGAGAAATGGGGTAGGCGGTTGGTGGTGGGCATGCGATAGTGAGAAGCGAGCCAGCACATGAGGCGCATGGGTCAGCGGAAGCACGCGGCGAAATTTGAATGTTGAGTGGGAGGCCAGAAGCCTGGAACGCCTTGATGACGGCAGTCCATCCATTCCCCTGCTCGTAGTGGGTGGTTCTCTTTGACTCTGCCAAGCGCTTGAGTCCGAGTGAGCGAAATGGGTTTGACATCGAGCGCGGAAGTTTTGGGTCGCGATTCGGTTGCGGTGAGGCCTGGCGTCTTGTCGCTGACCGGGACTGAGATATGTCGCCGAAGGGATTGAGCGTGCAGGTGTACATCTGGGGATCTGGGACGTTGACGTGGACACTGAGGGAAATCTCCAGTGTTGCTTCGCTGGTCATCCAGTCTTACTCGAGCGAGTTGTAGTGAACTAAGGACGAAATTGTAGTCGATTACAAGTGGAAACGTAGGCAATTGTAGTGCACTACGACCGGTCACAAAATCCCATCACGCGCATCAGCGGACTTGCAATTCGGCACTCGAAATCGAGCGCGACCCATTCGCTTTCCATAGTGATCCTTCGGCCCATTTTGCCATTTTGAAAAAAAAAAAAAAAACAGAGTACGTGGGGAACGAGAGATGGGGGATGTGGGGAAATTGGACGTTTAAGGACGTCCTAAAAAAACCCGGGGTTGATCTCTCCGTGGGGAGTGGTGTGCGACTGAAACGGAGAAGTGGACGCGAAGCCTCGACCGCGCCCCTTGTATTTGTGGCTGGTGGGACTCGATCGTCGACCTTTGCAACGCGACGGGGTTTTTGATCCACTCTCCGCCCTCCACGTTCCCAAACCTGGATAAGCCCGTTCGCTGTGTTTCCTACTATACTTCCCCGCCACCTTCTCGAACGGCGTTTCCTCTCTCTCCTGCGTGCCAGATCTACTCCAACGTTTATCCGCAAAACAGTCTGCTCAGAGTCCGTCGCTACGTTGACCGGACTCGCGCGTTTCGCATCACGCGTTCTGACGCCCACGGCCTTTTCGTAATCTACCTCGTCAGGCTCGTGGGTGTCTGTTCACCGGGTTTAATTGTGAACGTCGCGTCATTGAAGTATATCCTCTCACTTCTCTTTTTTCCCCCCCCCACCTAGTGATCGAGGCGTGGTGCTTGTGCCTAAGGAATGCAGGTCTGTTTCCACCGTGTTGATCATGCGGCCGGGAAGTCTGAGGCACATGTCTTGATTGTCTTCACCCTCCCCTCAATTTTTCAAAGGCGTGTGGGATCCTCGCGGTCTTTGGCGTGCGCCTCCATCTCACCCCTGCGCTATTACGCTGGCCCCCGAGATCGGACGGTAGAATCGACGAGGGGGATACATTGACAAGATCACTCCCTACTACGCGTTATCTCTTTCTCCGGCTTGCCCGTACCCACGCCTACAGCTTCGCAACTCCCGGCCTGACCTCACATCCTTACGTTAACCCCGGTCAACCACTCTTTCGACGTTCCTGGTTTTTTCATTGAGCACCACCCCCTCTCTTGACGCGTGACGTCCTTACGTCCACGAGGGGTATCTAAGCGGGCCCGAAGTGTTCGTACACGTAAACCGTGGAGAGAGATCGCAGCCCCTATCCCTTTCAATGTTCTTGCTGAACACTGTTCTTGCTGATCCTTTGTCGTCCATGGAGAGAACCCTCCGTTCCTTTTCATCAGATAATTTTTGATGACAGGCGCAGACAGAGCAACGACGGTCCAGATTCCGAGCCTTTCGTGCGGTTCGATGGGTATGACGCACGCGATGTCTGGTGGCCAGACGGTGCGGTACGTTATCGATTTTGATGAGAGAATAACCAGGGAGGTCAAATTGCCGTTGAAAGACTTTGCGCAGACCGCTACATAGGCGCGTGCAAAGCTCGATTGTATCTGACTTTCATTTAAGGTCCCTTCTCTACCTCTTTGGTCGCCCCCACACACTCCTCTTGTGGAGCGACGCTAACCTCTTCCTCGTGGTCTTCTCGGGTTTCTACATATCACCCGGGGTTGAGTGATTTTTGAGCGCTCCACGCCAGTTTCTCCACCGCTACACGGCGTTTTGGTTGAGCAGCGGAGCGCCACGAGCCTGAGGTAAGCATCGCGCATCCACAGCTTCCTCCTGAAACTCCCCTCACGTGCTGGCCACGAGACGTTTCTGACGGGCATCAGCGAGAATGGCTCCGCCGGTCTGAGAAGTAACTCTTCTATGGCCACCAGTGGCGTGTAGTCGCGATGCCCCAGGCTGTACATCGAACATCTCTCTCCCACCCCTCCTTTTCATCACGGCTTGATCTCCACACCGGAGCCATCCACGCTTCCAAAATCCACATTCGTCGATGAGCAGAAGATTGTCTATCAACTCGGAGACAGGGCCGATCGTGGAACGTTCCAATCCGTCGTTGACATTATTGGAATGGTTCGAGACGATCCACCCCGATCGCGGCAGGGAAGAACTGTATAAAAAAAAGCAGCCTATTTCCGCCCCTTGTTCGCTTCCGAGTTTCCCGGACTTCAGCTTCAGGCCCCAGAAATGGTGGCTCAAAGGATGGGGGAAAACACCGTCCTAGAGTTTTAGTATCTGTGTTTATCGGAAGCATTGCCGTCAACCTGGACTCCTTCAAGCGTATCCTAAGAAGGAAGTCAGTCCAAAGAGCATCTGCATCAGCACTCACAACTCGACGTTAACCAACGTTCTGTAAAGCGACCACGTTCCTAAACGTTGACTTCTCCCGAAAACTCCTTCATACTCCGCAGTATACCCTGGTGCAGACGTTAGCGGATCCCCAGGATAATGCTAGATCCGATGGTCGTCTAGCCATTCGGGCCGATTCAGACGGTCGATGCCTCCCTCTTCATTGCGCGGTTTGAACACGGGTGGCTTCGCCTGCCCCAAACCGAATCAAGAAAGCGAGATTCGTTCGCTTCGTGCGCGGACAAACTGTTCGCATTCGCTTGCTGTTGGCGAGCACGACCCTACCCCCGCAACGATTTGGAAGGGCCCGGTCAGGTGCGCCGAAGTCGTCGCCCCTGAATCGAAGCGCTAGCGATCTTTGTGTGCAGAATTCTTTGCACCTGAGCTATGCTTTCCAGAGGTGGGGCAAACCCAGAGTCGGGTTCTTTTCGATCGCGTGTAACCCACGCACTTCCCTATGGCTTTGTACACGTAGGCTTTGTGTTTTAGCTGTGCCGACGGTGATTGAACAGCTCGGCGGTAATGTTACGAGGCCGCTCGAGCGTCTGGAGAAAGCACGTGTATTTTTGCAGGAGGGATGCCGGACGACATCCTGGCTTTGTCATCTTACTGTGAAGGGTCGGGCTGACACGTGTGAAGGGGATCTTGGATAAAGGAATGTGTGATTGCGTGAAGACAATGAAACTCATTCGAGGGCGATAACGAGAGAGAATAGAGTTGGATTGAGAATATGGAGATATGGGTCGAGAGAGAAGAGAGATCAGTGATTGTGAAACCGGCTATGACCGAAGGGGTTAAAGATTTGAGTTGCCTATTTGGGAAAACGAAGGTGGCCGATAGCCAGGTGTCAGAGGGAAAGGAAGCTGAGATTCTCTACCCCGCTTCGTCTCGGCCGCAGGCCGTAGTTCCTTGTAGTATCGAATTGTTCGCTTAACCTTTGTTCCTATCAGGGACTCGACATTGCTGTGAACTCTCTGGCTCAGCCTGAAGCGTAAACCGGGTAGTCGTGGCGGGTATGGCTGGTTTTCTGATTTAGCCCGCCAGCAGGACTCTGTCTCCGTTGGCCAAGTTTAGAAGGCGGGAGACATCATTTTCGAAAGAGTGCGATGTTTTGTGCCTAACTCTGGGTTGGATAGATGCCGACTCGGTTCCGTGTGGACGGAGCGCTACAAGTGTCGAATGTCGCTAATCGGCGTCTGTGTGGAATCCTTTGGTGGGGTGAGGAAGTTTGTCAAAATGGAAGGGCACGGATAATTTTCACCGTGTCGATCCTGGACGACGCGCGGGAGAAAACCGATACTTGATGTCGGTTTTTTGTTTCGCCCGCGCCGAACTCCCATTGTGCGTGTGAATGTGATAACAAAGAACGGAGCCGGAGTTGAGGGTAGACCGAGGCATCAGGCTTCTTCACCCACTTGGACAGAATCGACGTTCTCGAGATCTTTCCATGTCAGAACGTTGTCGTGAAAATACGAGGCTTCTGCTTGGGGTCCAGGCCTCCCCCACACATGAGCCCTATGGAAATGGCGCCACGGACGGTGGGGGGCAAATCGAGATTGATTAGACGGGAGGAAAATTGATTGACCACAGAGGGGCAAGGGCCAAACCGCAGACGTCAATCGTGGTCTGCTGAGATATCATGGCGCTAGCGTGGATGGGGTTGATACACCAGATGAGATTCAGGGTGAAAGAGTTCATAACTCCGAGGGTGCTGTCCAAGTGGCGAATCGATTCTCCAACGCTGTGGGATAGCATTGCGATTGGCTCGAGTTATCATTGGGGCCCAGCCACTTATCGCGGGGGATGCTATCCACCCTGCTTTCTTCGTGACGCAGAACGGTTCCAAGCATTATGTGACCACCCCGCTCGGTTGCGAGCGACTCCCAACTCACCCCGGTATACTCCGAGATCCACAAGAGCGTGTTCTTAATGGTGGGGTGCATTCACTTTGACGTTGGCCCAGACTCCAGCGGTTTCCCACCCTGGTAAAACGTTCGCAGACTCCGAGCGTGAAGAACGGTCACGCCGGGTTTTCCCAGCTGCGCGAAAATGATGGCTTTTAGACGGCTGCGGCAGGCCCGAACCGCCACTTTAAAATGGGTTTGACGAGATCAAACGGTACAAGGGGGATCCCGCGAGTGTATGAAGTCTGTCGAAATCGAACACCACAGCGAGAACACAAGCGACAAGCGCCTTGAAAGAAAGCGTCGGCCGGGATTTTGCCGAGAACCGGATCGCGGCCACGGATGATCGAATCTGATCGAATCCAGCTCTGGATTTCGGCTTCCGCCGTCTCACGGCCTCGAACGCCCACCGAGGGCCTTCCCCGCTCATTTGCCACAAAGCTCTCGTGCACCTCTTATCGTTCAATGAGCGAGAGAGATAACCACTGGGGAGACCAGGGAGTCTCATAATATATTCTGATGCTATTCAGTTCGAGCGCGACGGCCGAAAGATCAAGTGAATGTATGGTCTCATCAATGACGACTCCACACCGTCTTTCGTCGTAACTACTACGTCAGACCTTTGCTGTACCTTACTCTTTATGCTAAGTCCTTGGTTACAGCCCTGTCTCGCCCTTTCGATGCGGAGATGCGAGGTATGAAGGATCACTGAGACTCTGCTCATGAAGATTGAAATCAATCGCCAGATCTTCTGCTCGAACTTTCCTTAGCTAGAGCTTCTGCTCGCCAGCATAACGAGGTTAGTCGCTAGCCCGAATGGACCGCATCCCCGTCAAATCCACAGCTATTCAACGCCTGGCGCGTGCTCGAATTACACGTCCCACAGGTCAGTGACTCTTGATCAATACACCCTGTCCCACTAGCTCGAACTTTCCCTTTTGATTGATAGGAACCTTTTGGGTAAAGGCGCATGGTAATCCGTTTGCCGCGAGGTTGAATCCACCCCATGTATTCTGGAACGGACGAATAATAGCCGACGCTCTTTCTTCTCGCACAAGTTTGACTCGGACGGGCCCCTCGTCGTGATCTTGGGGTCAGTGGGCAGCGACCGAATTTTCATTTGGTCGTGTAAATACGCTTCAAATTTAGCCGGCATTCGAACTCAGCTTGACGGGGGGGAGCTCCACTGTTCATCTCCGCAGCCCACGGGGCCACCGCTGAGAGGGGTGGTCAACTAGGTTCGATTGTAATCTTTTTTCGGTGGGTTCCGTCAGTATTCATCGCATCTAGCGCTACCGGACCGACACACGATACGGCACCACATGTTCTCTCGTTACCTCGGCTCAGTTGTTCTCCAAGAGACTTTGGGACGTGAGCATATGGGTATACATAACGGTACCACAGGCGCGTTCTTGACTTCTTTTCGAATTTTATCAGGATCTTGTTCATCTTCGCTAAGAACACCGTTCTCACCCCAGATCTACCAGATTCAAATTTATTTCAATCCGTTGTTCCTGTCACTCCTCGTGGCCTGTCAGGGACTGTATCAGACCTAGAAGCCCCGAGTGAGGCCAATCAACTTTCGGGGTAGCCTTGGCTCACGCTGAGGCCATCAAGAACACCCTGCAGACTAGTACAGGAGAACAGCGCTCGCGGCATCGACTCAAAGTGGGGAAGAACATATTCGGTGCACGCTATCGGGGGAAATGAGCCCCTTTCCTTTCCCCGCGTTGGGGTAGGATCAGAAACCGTGTTTTACGGGAAAGGAAACATCTGGCTCGAATCTCGGTAACGA
The DNA here is from genome assembly GCA_015956445.1 of Thelephora terrestris. Lineage (NCBI taxonomy): Eukaryota > Fungi > Basidiomycota > Agaricomycetes > Thelephorales > Thelephoraceae > Thelephora > Thelephora terrestris. The sequence goes on along the minus strand of WIUZ02000024.1, from coordinate 425,959 downwards.
ACATCCGAACCCAGCACCTGGATGAACTCTTTTCGATGCGTCCCGCACATCTCGCCCACCCTGCAGAATCATTGCATGGGTCTAGGAGCTCACGGGGCCAAAGTTTGTTTCTTTGGGCGCGGAGTTACCCGCCAGAGGAACGGGGGGACGATCTTGTGCCACCCTTTGAATTTTGGGTTTGAGGGTACGGTCGGATGATGGCTACGGCTTAAAGTCGTTAGTTCTCAGACTTGAGTGGACGAGGATAACGGCGCGAGATCTACCGGCGCTCAGCTGGGGCGGGAACATTCTCCCTTCGAAGTGGGTGAATGCAGGACGGGGCGCTTCACGATAAGAGATAAGGACACAAGCGGTGTAGGCACCCGCGTCTGCGCGCGTTATGTTTCTACTTATCTTCACTATCTAGACCCAAAACCGGGCATGTCCTCACGGAAATCGGGTCGAACGAACGAGGAATTTCAAGTGATCAAACCCGCTTTATCATGGAAGGGCACGTTCGATTTCCAGTTCTCGCACCGCCACCTCACCACATACACACCGAAGGCGGTGATCTCCATTCCATTCCCAACGCTGATGGGGGGGGATTTGCGCCGTTGACGAGAACGCTGCGTTCATTAAAAAGGCGTGCCCGAAGGGGTAGAGTGGAGGGATGTCGTAAAATGTGAACGCGGTGGTAGGCGTCCATGATGCATGATGCGTCGGCACGTTGTTCCACGTTTTTCAAGAAAACTCGTATTGTAGACGAGCTTACACACGAGGTACTACCACTTCTACCTGTCGCTCTCGTGTACTTTTCGTTTCTTACTGCCTACAGGAAGGGTTCGTGTGTCGCCGATTTGCATGAATGTAGCTTGATTTCTCGAAGACCGTCCTGCCGCTCAGCTAACTTACCTGTTCAGAGTCAATACACACCTATTTGATTCACCTTGGGCGAAGGGGAGAGGGGGGGGTGCCCCTGTGACTGTCGCAGTTTTTGTGGAATGACACCACAGGATTCTACATTCTCTTCGTCCATTTCGTTTTCGTACAGTACCTGCAACCAACTCCTAGATCAACTGTACTTCCTTGAATCTGGGCGGGCCTGTGGGAAATGCGATATGCGCGCCCCAGGTTCTTCCCTGCTATCAAATCTGAGAAATCGTCACAAGATATGCATCGAGCGTATAGATCAACCATAAAAAGTGCCGCCAAGGCGGTGCGAGGTTTTCGAATAGAAAAAAATAGGGTCGAGACTCCCCCAATCCGGTGTTTCATCACCAGTCGATCTCGTATGCTACCATCTCCGGCGGGGTCCGTTTCTCTGGGGCGGAAAGTGGGGTGCTTGGAACGTCTTGCACTACGGAGAGCGACATACTCGTGAGATCTTCTTGTACGACGGTAGGCGGGATATTTGTGAGATCTTTTTGTATGATGGTAGGCGGGATATTAGGACAATCTTCTCGTTCGGCGGTGGATGGAATATTCGCAGGTTTTTCTTCGAGGGGGGTGAGGGAGATATTCACAGTATTTGCTTGTGAGTCGGTCTGGGCTGTGGGCGCTATCTGCCCGCGAAAGAGAGCAAGAAACCCTACCGGGTAAACAACAGGGTCAGCAATGGTGAATGAGGAATCGAGATTATAGTCTTTACTTCTCTTTATGATTTTCGGCAGTCTTCTGATCCAGTTCTTCTTTGGGCGGTGGATGGTGGGACGTACGGGGGAGGGATGTAACAACCAACCATCTGGTGGTCCTTGGGTATAGGTAGTGGGCACTTGGAAAAATTGTCACCCAACAACCGTGAAATGGATTCAGCGAGGAAGACGTACCGCCTTGTGCAGGCATACAATCAAGACCCCATTTGATAACTTCCTCCGTTTCCGCATATACGATCATAGACTTTAGAAAGTAGAACTGGAGTGGCAAAAGCATCTTCAGAACCCCGTCCCGGCGATGAACAAGGGAGGATCTGCAAAGCACATCAATCACTTCCCCTACACCGCCCGTTCCGCGAAAGATCCCCTCCAGTTGACATTCTTTAATCCCAGATTGAAAGGATGCGATCGCCCTAAGTACATCACGAGCCATGGTTCCTAACCCTTCGATCATCGGAGAGCAGAACACCGGCTCAATCGCGTCCTTGAGACTCTGGTAATAGCTGATTCTCAGTACGCCTTTCTGATCAGCCCACGCCTTCAACAACATCTGCTCGTCCCAACTGTTCTCACGTGTATACCGAGCGACCAATTCGATAGAGAACGGGTGGGAGTCAAGTGTCGCAATGAGCGCGTCCACCGCAGGCGATCTGGCCAAGTTACAGAGGCTGTAGAAGATGTCTCGTGCGCCGGCCTCGGGGGGTGGTGTTACTTCGACCCGATGGAATCCGTGAATATCTGGATACGTTCTGCTGGTAGCGACCAAGCAGACGTGTTCGTAGCTTCCGATTTCTACTATCCTTGCATAAATCCCCTCAGCATCAGGAGCCAGTGGATCGAGGACGGAATCCACGCCATCGAGCAACAGCATGAGTGGAGGAGAGGACTGAAGGCGCGACTCGACTTGCATTGCGTTTGTGTGGATGGCATCGAATAGGCGTTCGGTGAAACCCTCCAGCGAGTTTGCGAGGTCATCACAGCGCATCAGGTAACGGTTGTCACCGAACTTTGCTTTGGTTCGTTCGTGGTCCAGGACGCTACGGGCCACGAAAGTCTTTCCGACGCCGATCGGACCGAAAAGAGCGACTGACGCAACTTGATCGGTGAGGTCCAATATCTCGTTCGCAATACGCGAAGGCCAGTTAGTGGATGCTACCGGGACAAGAGCTCGGTCATCGTCGTCCCTTGGGGCTTCGTCCTGGTCCGGACTACGCTCATTCGAGTGGCCGCCTTGCTCACCGCCGGGAGAACCGTTTTCATTCGAGGTTGGCTCTTGTGTCGTTGTCTGAGAGCTTCCGGATTGTTGGGTGGTTCCTTCTCCGCCTTGCCCCATACCCCCTCCAGAGAAAACACCACGCTCAGTCAGAGGGGGCCGAGAAGTATCGTCAGGTTGACTATCAGGCGATACGTTGCTCAAGGCAGGAGAGGTTGGAGGAAGAGGAAGGGAAGGCGGGCTAGGAATCACAGGAGAAATTTTGGGGAAGGGTGGAACGCTGGTCTCGACCGGGACACTGGGAGTGGCAGGAGTAGGCTCCATCGAGCTCGGAGCGGTAGCGGGAGGACGCATGAAGAAAACGCGGTAGTCCTGGCCGTCGTTGTTGTCCCACCATTCACCAACACCGGTTGCGGTGAACCTCCCAACAAAGAGGAGGTTGCACTCAGTGAGCTTCCGCCTGTAAGTTTCGAGGTGGAAGACGAAGCTAAAACGATCCCACTGGAACTCCTGAGAGCTTTCTCCAGTGGCAAGTCGATCGACTGCATCACCCACAACCCTCGATCCAGGGAAGGGAGGTGGGAGGTGGGAAAGGGAATTGGAGTACTTGCATGGGGCCTCTGAGGTTGTCTCCCAGTTGTCGATTGTAAATCTCAGAGCAACTTGCTTCTCGAAAGCGACATTACGAACGAGAATAGACCCGTGGATGGTAGCAGGTAGAAGCTTTGCAAGGGACAAAGTCTCGACGTAGATATTGGCGTGAGAATTGGAGGTGTTGGGGAGAGTTGTGGATCGATCGGTATCAATCTGAATCTGAATGGGAGGAGCAAGAGATTGTGGGAAGGAAAGATCTGCCTCTGTCTCGGATTCGGATTCGGACTCTTCCCCAGTGGGCCTAGAGATGTCAGCTGGCTTACCAAGCTGTTTGAAGAAGCGGATTGATTCGAGACGCTTATTGAAGTGGACATTCTTGGGGGCGTTGGGAAGAGTAGGGATGGATTGATCGCGTAGATGGGTGACCTGGGAGATGTGAGGAGAGGAAGAAGACTTGAAAGAAGACTTGAGAGGTTTCCCGTTGGAAAGGATGATCGGTGAGGAGTTCACCGGAATCGGGGACCTCACAGGCGCTTGGAAATGCAAAGGCCCTGTAGGAGACAGAGGGGAAAGTAAAGGTGAATATGGGAATTGCTCCTCGACCTGATCAAGTCGGAGAGAGGGAAAGAGAGAGGGATGAAATGTCTTCCAAGGATTTCGGACAAGGACGTCGTGTATCTCTTCTTGTTGGTCGTGTTCCTCATTGAAGTGGAACATGGTCTTTTTCTGGGTAGGCTTTCGTTTGGGCAGAGAACCCAAGGAAACGAAAGCGCCCGGTCCTTGTTCATCGGAGAGGGAAGTGAGTGAGCGCGTCCGCCTGTGAGACATATGTGGGCCGGTCAGGGTCATCGTAGCCGTGGTGCCGGAAAGAGAGAGAGACGACAGAGATGGAGACGAAGGGGCGGAGTAGGGCATTCTGAGCGTCCTAGGCCGGAAGGGGGAGAGAGGCGGAGGAGTAGGGGGAGGGAGATGTGAGGGAGATGTAAGTTCTCGGGCAAGTTTCGTCCGTTTGCAACAAAACGCTCGTCCGTCTCATCTTATCGATTTCCTTGACAGCAGGTAGCGGCGCCAGGGCGCTACGCGCCAATCCCTAACCCCGTCTGAGAATTTGTGTCCGCCTTGCAATACACACCGCCTTCCCGTGAACGACACAGGGTGTGGGCGCATTTGGGGTTGACCTCCACTTGGAAAAATCTCTGCGGTCAACCAGCTCTGGAGGCGATGCTATATGGTACTATTCTGGGGCAAATGCCTACCGTTAGGTAAGCAGAATCCGGAAAGGCACTAGGCTACTGACTGATGCCGTTGTGCGCCTCAGGAAAGCTGGCAGTGGAGAGGCCTGCACCCCCTAACCTTTTGAGGTGCCAATTCAATTTTCTTTGCGGGGATGAGCCATCAAGCGCGCAGCAACCTGACACTTGCTGGGTGTCACCTAAAACCCTGCAAGTTGGTTGATCAGTTGCGAGAATCCCGCGAGGATCAGTGCTCTTCCAGTGAAGAGACGGAGAGACGTACCTCAAGTCTTGTTCTCTATTTACCAACATCTCAGTAACGCGTGCTGTCTGACTGATTCACCCTAGACACGCCTACGCGTTGGAGTAGACGTGGAAGTAGTCGTTTGCTTAAGTCAATTAACAAGTTCCGTCCAAGCGCCGATACCGGAATTTTCTCGCCACTGGGCGGTCGGCGCTTGATCCAACCACCACTGGTGAAAAGTAAAGAACACCCATCCATCTATATGTGCGTAGATAATGGGATATAAATACTGTTTCGACTATGAAGATACATAGAGGTGCCTGAGAGCAGGTCTCAGCCCATTCCCCAGGGCACTATGAAACAAACGGGGTTATGTCGTGGGGGATGTAGTGGCGTGGGGAAATGAAATCTTTGGGAAGTGTTCGCGTTACACGCGGAGGGTGACCGCGTTGTGAGCTTCCTTCAAGGCGTTGTAGAGACGCACCCCGTCCTGTGTGAGGCCGCCTTCGACGAAGAGCATGACATCAGGGCGACTGGCGAGGATGGCGGAGAATGGATAACACTCGCAGAAGATTGAACCCTTTACGATCAGGTACTGGAGGTTGGGTAGAATCTCCGGGTTGTCGACGAGGATGGGGAATATGCTTGAGCAGGACATGTGTAACGTTTCGATGTTTGGGGTCAATCTCAGTAACGATTCCACCACCCGCCCCTCACAGTGACTGAACTCCAGCGATAATTCCCTCAAACCTTCCCATCAGCAAACCGTGGAAAGTCTGGTGATCGGGGTACTTCCCCGACAAGGGCTTATAACCCATTATAACGTGTTATAACTCGCTATAACTCCTTCCGGCGACCCTTAGCGCCCACACATATAACGGGATACAACGCATTATAACGTCGTGAGCCATTCTCACGGAGTTATAACTAATTATCAGACTTTCCACAATTTGCTGATGCCGCCCTCCAGTGCCACAGCCTGTTCCCCGGATCCTTGAATAGGGCGATCATGATCCCCATGGTGAAATTTGCGATGGAATGAAGAGGCATTGTGACTGATTCTGCCGATGGACATTCCCCCAGAAGGAGCACCTCCAATCCAGGGAGGCGAAGGAGGGAAAGAATTTTCAAAGTGTCCTGGGGTGATCCTCTGAACTCTAATTGCCTGAGATGTTGCAACTCTACAGGGCCCGGCCAACTGACGAACTCTGTGTTTAGGCCGACGAGTGTAAGCACCTGAAGCCTTGGCGATGCCCGCAACAAGTCTAATATCGCCTCAGGGGCATCTGAAGTGTGGGGATATGAGTAGTTTTCAAAGTGGAGTTCTACAAGGTCTTTTACTAGCAACCGCATCCGGGAGTAATCAATGTACGTGGCTCCCAGCTTGATGATGTTAAGCACTGGTGCGATAGCTTCTCTACCGAATAAGCAGTTGTGAAACTGTCAGGAACATGGTATTTTTAAACTTTTTATAACACACTCTTTCTTCGAACTCTTCTTACCACTTCTTATGTTTTGAATGCTTCACACTCCTTATCCTTCACACCCATCATTCAAAAACACACAAACGCGCATACATTCATGGCAATACGGAACAACTGGCTATACAATGCTTCTACAACGTCCTCAAAAGTCGACTCTATCTACGGCAGGCCTCATGGTCATCAAGCGTCCATCCCGGAGATCGTAGTGCTGGCCCCTTCTCGCAAGGACTTCCCCGAACATGGCGTCACCATCTTCGGCACTCAGCTGAACGACTAGTTCAAGCCGATAGGAAGAGATGCCTTCGAGCGGACCGATCAGCCTCCCAGATGTCACCGAACTCTGGAACACTTGGTCCCACATCTCCATCACCGGGTGACTGCTCGACAGCACTATCGACGTAGTCGGCAAGCAACCCTCCGTCTCCCTCGTCGGACCCCTGGGCGGAATCCTGTACTGCGAGTCGACGCTGGTGTCGAAGCTGGATCTCCGACTCGACCTGTCGGTAGGGACGGTTGACCCGATAGCGGAACTCTCGTCTCCCACCTCGATCAGACTGGTCACCATCCGACTCAACTGGACGCGGGTAAGGGTTAGCCGATGGAGCCATGCGATGAGCAACACGGCGTCGAGAGCGTTTGCAACGCTGCCCTGTCGTCACCGGACATACCTCAATGGCCCTCGGAACATCTTCGGCCCGGTCGACTTGCATGACCTCATCCTCGATCTTGACCAGCTGACTGATCGGCTGCAGCGGGCAACGCCCACAGTTCTCCTTGTTGGACTCGGCCAACGTGGAAGCCGGAGCCGGAGTAGGAACGGGAACTGCGTTCTCGATCGGAGGTGTCGCATAGGATGACGGGTTAGGCGATGGGAGTACCACCTCATAGGCGTACTCCAGCTCGAACGGAACGTCGGCAGTCCCCTGACCAACCAACTTCGGACCCTCCTTGCAGTTGCAGGTCTTATCCTGCAAGGACGCGACCTGCGCCGTCAACACAGCTACCACATCCTCAAGCTGTTCAGTCTATAAGAATCCTCTCAGTCATTGCATAAACCTGCAAAGGCTGAAAGCACCTTTTCATCCCTCCTGGCCAACGCCCCCTTGATGTTGTTGTCCCGGACCTTCAACCCGGCAATCAACTCCTGATGGTTTGCAACCATCGCCTCCAACGCTTCGTTCGTTCCCTGCTGGAAGGCGGCCAGAGTCTCCTTCAGCTGAAGACCCTCCGCCGACAAACGAAGGACGTCTGCCTTCGCCTCCTTCACCTCGCGCTCCAATCGTTCAACCTAGGCGTTTGGTTAATCGAGAGTCATACTCGATTATCCAGACTGAAAACCTACCCGGCTTTCTCCTTCCCGAATGAGCGACCACAACAGCGTGGTGGAAGCGGTGGCATGGCGGACGGCCCGAGGAACGGTTGCCCTGTGCTCCAATAGGTCCTGATCATAGATCCCCCTCTGCAGGGTGTACCAGAGCTCCTTCTTGATCGGATGCTCCAGTTCCCCGAACCTACCCCTCATCTGGAAGATCACCTTCTCGGCGATCATGGACCGGACCCAGAGCTCATCGTCCCAGGTCAACCCCATCAAATGAGGGATCGTCTCCCTGAGATGTTCGGCGTCCACTTGCTTCACGACCTCCAAGATCTAGAAGCTGTTAGCTCAACGTCTAAAGCTGATGCTGTACAACCTCTACCTAGAGGAAGGCGTTAGTGCTAACACAAAAAGCTCTAGACCTCCCCCATACCTGGTCATCAGTGGTATAGGGAACCCCCGCCTCACTGGCGTAGGTCTTGCGGTTGGCGGCACGGCGGTCGATACGGGAGATGGTGGAGATGCCGTTGGCGACTTTGTAGGTGTGGTTGTTGGGGAAAGACATGTTGGTAAAATGATGGGGAAGTTGCTGGTGTTGCTGATCAAGGATGGCTCCAAGAAGACGTCCTTCTTATAGCCTAGATCGGTGATCCTTCACGTGACCTACCTCGACGAACCTCATTGGTCCGGGTCACATCAACTTCCGCCACTGTACCATCATCGTTGGCTTACTACATCAAGCTGACACCTCGGCCCGCGGGACGGCCTTGGAAGAACCTCGTTCCGGAACGCCTAGAACGCGCGCGCACTAAAAATAGGTCTCAAGACCCTGATGACCCCTTTATGACATCACGAACCCTTTTTACGACCCCTCATGACTTTACGATTACGATCAACCCTGGACCCTGATCACACACGTGGACAGTCACATCACAGTCTCCTAACCGGAGGAAGGACTCGCCGTTATTCGGAAGCATCGCCTTAGGATTCTTCTGGTTAGCCCAGCGCATGAGGAGTAGCCGTTAGCGTGAAACGCCGGCGAATCTGTAATCCCTCATGTCCCATGAGTCTAGGCCCGACCTCCTCATGTTCGGACGTACGTTGAGGTTGCCACTAGTCCGTGATGCTGTTACCGCCTACAGACAACAAGGGATGCTGAATGGCTCCACTCCCGAATCCAGCTGGCAAAGCCATGTAAAGGGAGGTTTCCACCTGACCCTTGGGTGTGATCCCCAGGTACGAACTTTCATGACCCCATGCCCCTTTTTCTTTTAGGACTAGTGTTATCTTTACCCCTATGTTTCATGCGGACATTTCTTATCTCATATGCAATCCTTCACACGCTAGTAAGGCCCTTTGTCCTTTATTCTCCCACACATCATATTTGTTCGCTTCCCTTACTTAGCGTTCTCACACTCCTTATCTCCCTTTGTTCGGACTTGATAAGGGTATATTAGGGTATTGACGTCATGGCCACTCCTTTAGTATAAGTAGCAACTGTGGCTGTATCGTAGTACCTTAGTTTTGTTACCTCAGGAAATCCTCTGCCCTTCTCAGCCCAGTTGCAGTTAAGGACAAGTCAGAGTTTCTTGTTTGATCCAAGACATCCCCATCTGCTCTCCCTCCCGCTCTGCGCGTCAACTGCGCCTCGTAACTATAGAACCCCAGCGTTCACCTTATAGAACACCTCGAGCGTCCAGTCGATCACCTGGTGGAGTCGTCAATCCTGTTGTAGAGATAAACCCTTGCATGTTAAACCGAACGAAGTACGGTTTAGGTTGGGTTTCTCTTTAGGATTTCGACCTGACTTGTAGTGACCTCGGACAACCTACCGGAAGAATAGAGACGTGATCGTTCTCTCACAAGCTAGTTGGACTAGTGAGTACTCTGCAGAGTCGGCTCAGTGCACTGGTAGTTGTTGGGGTAGAGTGGCCCTGACAGAAACTTGGGTGCCAGACCTTGGACTTCCCAGTTGGTCCTTCGACCAGGGTTCTCTGAGCGGTAGAGGACTAATTCCTCCAGCCTCGGCAGAGGAACCAGATGGTGTGATTGACCCAGGAAGAGGGCTATTGGCTCCCACGTATCAGACGTGATCTCGAACTTGCGCCAACGGTCAGAGTGACCAATCACTGCTGCAATAAAAACCTCGTATGGCTGGGTCGCTCCCGTAGTTTTCGCTTGCGCATTGACCACGACATCTATCAATCTTGCCTTGGAACGTGCAAGTACATCCAGCCAAAACAGGACTTGATCGTTCTTCAACGGAAACTTAGGGCAGATGAGGGTCCAAAGTTCGGAGGCGCTGTCAGCAATGGTTTTGAAGTGTCAGGAGACATGCGATAGTCTGAGAGCTGTGTAAAAGGTGTTTTGAAGGGGGTACAGATCAGACACGGTGAGTTGCATGACTCGTATAAGGATCTCGTTGGGGATGGAGCAAATGTATGGTGAACGAAGTGAGGAGTCGTCGACGGACCGTTTCGGTACCAGTTCTGTGGCAGAAACAGTCATCTGTATTGTAACAGATTGAAGGCCGTGGCCGGAGGGTGAAACCGATCGTTATCTTTCTGCTTCAAGTCCCGGGCACTGATATTCGTGGGGCAACAGGCGATGGAGGGATTTGTTTGACTTGATTCGGGGGTTCGGGACAGGTGGAGTAGTACTTTGTTGCCTTTTGGGCCTATAAGGGTGACCTTGACGAGAACAGGGTTCAAGTGCAAAAACGATTTTGAGTGACACGCTCACCGCTGGTTGTGTCGATCCGCGAAGAATATATCTGATGCAAAAGTATGAAATTGCGTCCGCCTTGCTGGACGCTCTCTCGATGGTGGTGGTTTGAGGGAAAGGACTGGGAAGCGGGCAGCATTATATAACTGTCCTGCGAGTCAACGGAGTCGCCAAGAGTCATTGCTGTGTGCATTCTGTTGCTTGCAGGCGCAATGGACGAGACCAGGGAAGGCTGTGGACTTGAGAAGAAACCCGGGCAACTTCGAGGCGGTGGTAAAATTCCGGTGGAGAGGAGAGGGGTGACTGTACCGGATATCCCTATTCAGCGCTCAGCCTCTTCGACGAATCGTTTGTGTTGCTCTTGGTGGTATTGAGGCTTGGCATCCCTGCATCACTCACCATGCCGGGACCAAGTCAGTTGGGTGTCGCTCATTCCCGCCATCGGGAGCCTCGCAAAATCATCTATCCCTGGCTCCTAGTTGCCACGACTCTCGACCATGGATGCGAACTCCCAGCAGCAAGATGGCGTTTTCTCAGCGTTGAACGCAGCCATCGAAGCTCTGAATCGTGCAAAGGAGGCTTCATGTGTCAGATCTGTCAAGGCTGTTTGTCAGGGTTGTGGGCCTGCTTACTTTCTGTGGGGCGCTAGAGGATTAGCGGAGGGGTAAGGGGTGTCGGGACGGTTTTTGAGTGGAGTACCGGGTGTAGAGAGGAGAGGCGGGGGAATATCAAGCGAGAGTGGTGACTCTGTTTGATAGGGATGAACGGGCGAGTGGTAGTCTTGGCAGAACTGTGTTAACTGCTGAACGAACGGCTCGAAGTCTTGGTCGCTGAGTCGTTCGAATTGAACGAGGTATTCTATAATCGAATAAGGGAGTTCAGTTGGAATATCCCACCAGAGAATGATGAGGGCGGGACAATGAGTATGAACGTTGGTAGTCAGATGAACTTTAGGGGAAGGGAAGTAGAAGGCTGGGCTAACACTGAAGTAGACAGTCGCTAGGACGCTCTCAGTGTGTCAGGCCGACGCGACCTCTACAGTTCAATAGCACTCTTGCTATCCAAACCTTACACACGCAGGGGGCAAACACACAGTTATAATCCTGTTGCAAACCCAGGGATATCGGAAGTCTCTTCACGGACTAGATTGGAGAAGAGGAGAAAAGAAGGAGACAAGGGTCTTCAGGCACTCTTGCTCTAAGCACACAGCAGTAGAGGTCACGGAGAGTCTGATGATAACAAATCTAAGGAGTACAGGCTAAACTACTCTGAGTATATATACTACTTAGATTTGTGATGTGACCGTTACATGTAACTACCCTAAAGATACAAACACAGACAAACATGGTCCGTGCGCAGCACTGCATGGTCTGTGCGTTACGTGGTGACTAATGCTACAAATTATCAGCTGATAAACGAAAGTGTGGCGGCCAATAGCAATTTGAGAGCATTACAGAGCAATTACAAAGCATGACGTAGCCTGGGAATGTTCGGAAGGAATGTGGATATGACTGACTAACAGCCAATGGCAAAAGGGGAGCATATGACTAAGAAATAGGGGCATATGATGTCATGTGGGTCATGCGCAGTAAACAATAGAAATGATGACTCAACTCCTGAGTCGTGAAAGGGGCGTGGCATTTGGTATATAACCAAAGGGGGTTGGATGACTGGTCTTCCAACAAACCTCCCTTTGTTACACACAGCCAACATGCCTCGTGCTTCTACTCGCAATCCCACTCGTCGTTCCTCCTCCTATTCTCCTGTTCAGGAGAACAACTACAACATTGACCGCTTCTCCCATGCCCGCCGTGATCCGTCCCGCCCTTATCCTACTTTGGGAGCGGTTATGGACCGGACCGCCACCGCCGACCCTAATGAGGGGTTCTCTGATTTAGGTGGGGGCCCTGCTTGCGCATTCCGATTTAGGAAACCAAGCTAACTCCTTTTAGGTTTCAGGGACTTTCTCCAGGCCGCTCGTAGGGTGTCTCGGCGCAAGTTGGCGCGTATCGAGACTAACCCGTATGCGAACGAACTCCTCAATAGGGGTGTTGAGTTCGTGACTGAGGCCAACGAAACCTTCAACTCCGTGTTGGAGGCCAGCGTTCTCCATACGGGGAACGTTGGGTCCATGTTGATGGACGAAGTGGCTCATGTCAATGAGCGTATCGATGGACGTCGTGAGGAGATCGAAGCCTTGGAGAACTGGAAGGAGGATATGCAAGGCGTTATTCATGGACAGGAAGATACCGTTGTTCGGCAGGGGGCCGATATTGATTTGTTGAAGGTAAGAAAGTTTGGGTCCGGAGTAATTGACCTTTCTAACTCAAACTTTCTTTTAGGGAGAGATGACCACTCTCAAGGACTTGGTCCGGGCTCTAGTTACCAAGACCGGAGAATTGGAGGACGATAAGGTAAGGGGTAGGGGTTGAAGGTTTTTTGATATCTTCTAACCCTATTCCTTTTTAGGTTCGCCTTACTCGTCGTGTCTCCGAGTTGACCGGAGAAGTCCGGGATCTCCAGAGGAGGTGTAACGAGCCGGAGGTCCGAGTCGAAGAAGAGGAGGGAGAGGAAGTTCTGCATCGGGCCGGGTCGCCGATCATCCCTAACCGGGCTGAGTCGCCGCCCGCTCGCTTGTTGGTCCGTCACGAGAATAGGTTGGTTCCCGTCGATGATGAGGTCATTGAAATTGGGAGCGACGAATTTTACCAGAACGTAGGAGTCGTCCGTCGGGACACTCCTCGTCCTGAGTTCGTTTCTACTCCTTGGGGTAGTCGCCGTCAATGGCCTGCTCTGGAGTATGATCCGTACGCCGAGTTCGTTCCCGATAGTGAACCAAACTCTGATACGGAGCTTCCAGATTACGATGACTTGTCGGACGTGGACCCGAACGAGATCCGGGAGCAGAACTGGTTGAATGAGGAGTTGGTGAGATCGGCATTGGAAGTAGTACAAAGGATCCGAAGAGATATTGATTAAATAACTCTTTTGTACTATCGGCTTCCAATTAATCTTCTTTCTATATTGTCTATTGCGCGTGATCCATGAGTCGTAAAGCATAATGGTTTTCATAAGTCCAATCCAAGGGTCAGATTAATAAGCCGGTTGACTTCTGCGAGAGGTCAGCGCGCGACGCTTATTAATACATCCCTTGTTGTCGGTAGCCTGAATATCTACTAGTCGTCCAGGGGCAACGGAGGGCCAGGTAGGGGGGATCTTCGTATGAAGATCTGCCGGTACATGTTCACGTATTATACCTCGGGTCTTCTGGGGTATCTTGACTAGTAGCACGTTCCACGTATTGGACTTTTGAGTCGTTAAGCATAGGGCATACTGCATAATAAACAGTTTACCGCCGTGTTTAGGGCAAGGCACCAACTGACTTAGTGGTGATGAGGCGTTAAATAAAGGGAATGAAAGGGGGTAAACGGCGAAATCATCACACAGTGAGGTCTGAGTTCCAAAGGAACTGATGATCTGCGCCTAGAAGGAAGGGAGGGGAGGTGACTCCTGCGTCTAGGGCAGCAAAGGGACGATAGTAAGGGAAATGAGTTAGTAAACCGTTGGTACGATTTACTTGAAGACTTCTGATGAGTTTATACTCCCAGATAGATCTCCTGGCGTCAGGGATATCGGGACGAGTGACTGGACTAGTGGAGGGGAAAGGGTCTGGCACACTGAACATACACTAGCAGGAGAATTCCTGCTTAGAATGAGTTAGAAAGAGTAAGACGGGAGGAGAATTCCTCAGGCTTACTTTTATATTCAGGTTGTGGGTAGAGGAGTACAGAAGAGATTGAGAATGGGGAGAAGAAAGGAGCGAACGCTCTTCCTTATATACCCAGTCCTCTACAGGAGTCATAATTCTACGAGGAGCCAATCGTGCGTAAACATGGTCTGTGCGTACTTTAGGGTAGGTCGACTGAGTCAGGGAAAGGGGACTTGGGACGACAAATGGTAATTTACTAGTATGGAACAATAGGAGGAGCGACTGATGGAAGTACTAGGGGATTTCTCGTGTTTCATGGTGGCAATAGAAGCGTATTGGGGATTTCTTCTGATCGACGGGGATTTCTCTGGGTTTCGGATGTAGTAGAAGCGTGGTGGGGATTTCTCGTGATCGATGGGGATTTTCTCGGGGTTCTGATGGGATCGCGATTGGGGTTGAGGGTTCGTTTGCCCTAATTGGGATCTTAATGGGAGATAGTTATTGTTTTCCCTTTTGGGATTCTGTTGAGTCAGGATGTATTTAAGTCAGGGGGATTAATGATCGTTCCCTCCATCGTCTCTTCTCCTCTCCCACCAAACCAACCACTACCATCCTCCTCTCTCAAACATCTCGTATTACCATGTCTTCCTTTGTTGCCAACAACACCGTGCTTAGCGCCGTCGCCACCCCCTTCACTCCGTCCTTCGAGACGAATGCTCCCTTCGACGTGGAGCAACACCTATATGACTCCCCTGCCAACATCGCCCATTACAACCAGGTCGCCATAGACTTCCTCTCGGCTCACAACGCTCCCGCTGAGTTCTGGGAACAGGCCGGTTATGAAGACCCTCGACTTTCGGGGCCTCGTGTTACACCTGCTCATCCTGGAGCCGTTCTGCTTTTGGATAGGATGGAGAGAGAGCGAGAGGATCGAATTGCGAAATTGGAGAAGCGGGTGGACCTTATGTACGTCATCATGAACAGTCTGAATGAGGACTTCTCTCACTTTGCCTTGGAACATTGGGGACCTTTCCAGGCGTCTCTCTTCCGATATTTCGGACACCAATGTCACGGAGCCTATTGCACCGATCCCCCTGCTAAGTCCCCAGTCATCCCTTCGCCACCACCAGGATCAGGGCGTTCCTCTCCCTCCATCCCCTCCCTGGAGTCCTGCCCCAGTTTGCCAGATGGTGGAGAGGTCCCAGAGGAAGAAGACCCGCAAGAATCCGATGACTCGTTCTGGTCAACGTTGTCGTCCCTCCGACAAGTCACGGCAGGTTCGGATGAAGTTGAAAGTGGAGGTGGCGGGTCTCCAAGACCGTTATGGGTTCGCATTAGTGAGCGAAGCCTTGTCGGACGTGCGGAGGGAAATGCATGATAGTTTGTATCATGATGTGTTGGGATGTCGAGAATGTTGGGTAGATCCGGTGACTCGGGTTTACTCGTATTGTCCTCAGAGCGTTCATAACCCCCACCATTTCGCTCATTGTTGTCCGTTCGCTCAGGACTGTGCTTGCGATGTAGATCCTTTTGTCCTTGTTTGAGTTTGTAACTTCCGCCGGTTATTTTTGTACTTTTATTATTGCGAATAAGACCAATGTCTTTAACTATCTGTGTGATTCTGGCTATTATGTCACGCGTTCGTGACACTGTTTTTGGCTCCGTCAGTGCCCTTCTCACCGTGATCAGAGTGAGTTTCCTCCCAACCCACATTTGTCGGCTTTTGGCTAATATGAACAGAATTCGATGGCCAAAAGAACAGAATTTCTCGAGCTAGGGCTGGCCTGTGCTGATATCTGTAGAGCCATCGACCGGGGGATGAACTGTCGACAAGCGGACCATTTCAACCAGTCTGTCTTTGAGGTGATCGAACAATTGACGACGTGAGTTGCACCAGCGAAAGTACATGTTGAGCCCGAATCACTTACCGTGGCTTCAATCACAGGACCGTGTCAGAGATCCAGAGGAACGCCGACAAGTTGTACGAGTGAGGCGCCATCTCTCGTTTTTTCCATGCGAAAAAAGACAAAGCCACGATCGCCGCCTGGAGGTCAGAACTCAACAGGATCCTTCACGTCTTTAACGTGCGTTCAGTCATCTCTTCACCTACATCGCCATCGCTAATAATCTGTCCCCAGACCGAACTCGCTCTCAATACTCATGTGTCAGTCTTGAAAGCCCAGAAGCTCGCTATGGAAATCTACCGTACTGCAGTGGAACGCCGGGAAGGGGCTGACAAGGGGGACGAGACAGTGACACACGAAGTGGTTTTCAACCTTGGCACCCTCACGATCAGGGTAATTCACGACGCGTGCCGATGCCTCTAGGGACAGGCCACTTACAGCCAATTCTTGTAGCTCGTCGTCACGCTCAACCTCATTAAGAAGACCTTCAGCATCTGTTCTTACGGGAGGCTTCCTCTCCTTCCCGAGTTCAAGCTCGAGTGCCGAACTGGAAGCTCTCAAGAGGGTATCGCTATCGAGATTGATGCGAAGGTTATCAAAGGAGCTCTCAAGTTCTCCGTCAAGGACAAATGGTCATTGTTGGACTGCGACGCTGCGGTGTTGAACAAGAAATATACCGGTACGGTCAAGTTGGTCCCTGTCGAGTGAGTGCTCCTTGCTATGAAGCTTGTGCTGCCTGACGTTCACGGATACCACAGGTTCTAAACCAAGGGTTTATCTTGCCCAATCAAACTCGTTTGAATCCCAAACTTTTACTTTTGGCATGGAATGACAGTGTTGTGATTGCGTACACTGGGAGACTGTCTGTAATATACGCACAGCGGACACTCAAATGCAGATGAATATTCATGGACTTATGGCGAGGGCCAGGAACCCTGCGAAACTTCACTCTCCCTTCTACACAGATATACTATATACCCCTAGTCTAATCTATTCCTATGGACAGTCACCTACTACCGGAACAATGCAAACTGCTGTACTGAGCTAAAATGATGAAATTGTTTTTGTGCTATGTGATTATTTGATGAAGGGCAAGTCTGGCATCAATCATAATGATTACCTTGGGCATCATGCCTGCGTGCGCAGTTCATGGCTTGCTCAACTCCGAGCTCCTTACAAGGGTTTTCCGCACACGTACCCAGTCTTGCAACGCGGCGTGGTTTTAAAACTGGTAGCACATCCCACTGTTCCTTCTGAGTTTCAGTTTTTCTCGCTGCTCCCATTGACCCTTCAATTGTGCCTCTGCCCGATCCTGAACCCAGTCACCTGCGATTAGCACTCAACTAGTCTTGGCTCTGTACTGCCTGATCTTCCTGATCACCTGTAGAATTGTGCCTTGGACTCTTAATGAGGAGGTGAAAATCAGTGATCAAACCACCCGTTGCACTTGCCATGATCACAAATGACAACTGACGCCTAAACTGGTTGTAGATCACTACCCCCGACGCCCATTCCCACGGTTGAACAGACCTGTTGTTTACCCCTTTTCTCTCATAGTTGTTATACCATGTGCTGACCTATCCCAATTCCCCTCCACAGACTCTGTTGTCTCCTGAACATTTGCAACATGTCACTATTTACCTCTTTCCCCATCCTACCTCCTACCCCCTCTTACTGTAACCACTGCACAACCAGTGACCCCTCAACTCCTGCTATTCTGGCCTTGTCCCTATGCTCCCTAGACAGTGATAGTCCTCCACAGAATGGAAGCTGACAGGTTGCAATACCATTGCCTTTTAGGATGTTCTATGGGTTTCCAGGATATTTTATCACATTCTGGGATACTCCACCACATAAGGTGGATCATATAGGTTCATGGGAGCAGGTCTGAAAAATCTATCTAGAGCTTCTAGGTGGTGACCATGTTGAAGACCTATTGATGGCCTGTTGAAGGCCTGTGGAAGGCCTGTTGAAGACCTATGAAAGTGCGTTGAAGGCCTGTTGAAGACCTGCGGTACAGCTGTTGGGGAATCTGATAGGTATTTGATGATAAAATGAAATTTAAGGAAAACAAGGTGAACTCACAGAAACAAAGTGGAGGAGGGAATGAAATCAAGAAGTGTTTGGGCTACTCCTGGCAGAAGACTCTCCTGTCATGGGTGCACTTCAGGGTATCATATATAGCCTTCCCATCTTCTGTGAGGTCTCCCTTGACAATGAGCTTAACATCAGGGCGGTGGGTGAGAATGTCGGAGAGTGGACAACCCTTGTAGAGGGTTGAACCCTCCACAACCCAGCGTTGGAGGTTTGGTAAAATACCTGGGATGTTGTGGAGGACAATGAAAACGGCCTGGCCAGATACGTAGAGGCGGTTGACGTTTGGGGTAGCCCTCAGAAACCCTTCCAGTGCAGAGTGAGAACAGTTACTGTACTCCAACAACAATTCCCTTAGATTCCCCACCCCCCACCCCTCGACCCCCTCGTCCCATCTCCCTAAGAGACACTTGGTTGCAATCTGTACGGCCTCACTTGCCTCGGGGCCGAGAAGGAGAGACTCTGCGGCCATCTCTGAGCCGGCTTCGGGTTGACATTCCCCCAGAATGAATGTCTCCAATCCAGGAACGAGAAGGTTGGACATGACACTCGTGAGTGCCCAGTCCGACCCTCTGACCTCTAACAACCTGAGAGATTGTGGCAACTCTACGCGCTGCGGCCAGTTGGACCGATTGGCATATACATTGATGAGCCTGAGGACTTGAAGCATGTACGGTACTTGCAACAACTTCATCATGATGTTACAGGGGGTGTTCGTTTGGTTTTCAAGCCGTAGATTGGTGACCACACTTGTCAACGACAACATTTGGGAATGATTGAGGTACGTTGCTCTGAGATCGACGGTTTGGAGCAATGGCGCGGAGACATTATTAGCGAACAGGACCATTGAGGCCGGGCGTGCTCGGTTTTCTTCCCAGTTATCCCTTGGATCGGAGCTCGAGTGGTAGAGGCGTAATTCCTGCAGCCTTGGAAGAGAATACAGACACCTGGAATGAGCGAGGAAGTTGGCAATTGGACGGAACTTCTTGGACCTGATCTCTAATTTCTGCCAGCGGTTGGAATTTTTAATCACTTGCTGAATGAAGGCAGTGTAAGGGTCTCGTCCTATAACGGGTTCCGTTGGGACGTTGATCTCAACGACGAGTGATCTTCCCCTGGAATATTGGAGCGCCTCCTTCCAAAACTTGACTTGAGGAGCCGTCAACGGGTACACCGGGCGGATAAGGGTCCAAAGTTCTGATGTGTTGCACGCGACGTAGCTCCAGCGGGGGGAAACTGACAATAGGGTGGGGAGAACGGAAAGGGGATTTGGGTCCGCGTCAACCACCATAGCCATGATCATGCGCAGGACGTCATCGGAAAGTTTCGAAATAACCGGGGTGTGTTTTGGCTTGGGCTCGGGGACAACGACCGGAAGCACGGTCTTCGGTATGGTAATGACAGTTGGCATAGGATATCGTGGCTGAGGGTGAAACCGGCCGTTAGGTCGATGCCGTAAGACTGGCACGATACCAGGCGAAGAGGAGGGTTTCTGGTTGGTGTAAGGATTCGGGGTGGGGAAGTAGTGGTTGGTCGTGGTTGGACCTGTGAGGGCAACATTGAGAAAAATGAGTTCGGGTACAGAATGATATACTCGCCGTTGGCCCTGCAGATATGCGAACAATAAACTTGGTGGGAAAACTTCCGTCCTGATGAACACCCTCTCGAATGAGAGCAGCTCGGCGGAGGGAGGGGAGACGGGAAGCATTCTGTATATATAGTTGTCGAGACGTGGTCCTCGTGGTCTATGGGGCGTCCGAGGGTTGCCTGAGAGTCATTGCTGTGTCCCCCAAGCTGATGAGATTACTATTGGGTTATCGGAGGCGGTGGACAGGACAAGGGGCTTTTGGAGGAAATCTGAGGTGGTGGGAAAATTCCAACTACAGCGAGTTGCAAAACGACAGACGCGATTTGAACATATAGGACGGTTTTTTTTGTTCACACTGTGACATAAGAATTCAAAATCGGACGGGGGTCAAACCCGGGCGTCGATGGATGGTGCCGTGGGAGGGCAAACTGTGGAGAGCGCTCAGCTAATTGAGTAGCCTCGAGCTCAAAATCTTCAATTGTTTATGCATTTTGTGTCACGGTGTAAACAAAGAGAACTGCCCTATCTCTTCAAAAACACGTCTATCGTTTTGCACCTCACGGCGGCTTCCAGCAACTCGCTGTAAGTACAATTGATCATGAGTGCACAGTCCCGCACCGCCTCAGAACCAAAAGGGAGGGCCAAATGTACAGAAAGTTCAGCCTCTGGCGTCTACACTGAATGGCGATGCCTGTCTACCGGGTATGGATCAGCTAGGGACCACCAGGCCTGAAAGATCGCTATGGACATCTGTGGCCGCTGTGACAATCGCATAGTACCCAACTCTACAGGCATACAGCTAGTCTACAACACGAGTGCAGGAATACAGCAACGCAGAAACTCGTCTGTAATGCATTGCGGCAACACCGGAATGTATACGGTTGCTTGGGCTCAGTGGTCTCAAAAATTGAGAGCTAAACGGGAAAACCGGGACCCTAACATGTCCAGGCCATTCTACGAACCGGCGGCCGTCGATCGGAAGGGGGACAAAACCTT
This sequence comes from Thelephora terrestris, assembly GCA_015956445.1. Classification (NCBI taxonomy): domain Eukaryota; kingdom Fungi; phylum Basidiomycota; class Agaricomycetes; order Thelephorales; family Thelephoraceae; genus Thelephora; species Thelephora terrestris. The sequence continues at coordinate 405,231 of WIUZ02000024.1, read as the reverse complement.
GGACCGCATTCTGTAGAGAGCAGTCCATCGGAATTGAGGATCGAGGACGCCATCGATTATCGATTACCGCTCGCAACTTGGGTAATTGAGGCTGCAAGAGAGCGCGAAGCGTGAGAGACACCACTGAAACCTGGACATGGCTGTGCGCACAGGCATGCGGGCCTGTACCCGGCGACCGTCGTAACCTTTCCGTCGGGGTGGAGATAAGAAACTAAGACATACAATAGCGGAAGTGTGGACTCACTGCAGGCTATGGCAGAAGCGGAGATGCGCAGTCCGAAACGCCACCCTCTCACCCACTCCGTTCGATAGTTAGTAGGGCTTCTGCCCGGCTTCGTCAAAGCTCGCCAGTGACACTGTCGACCCCTCATCAACAGATCGCAGAAAGGGAAATTGATGTTGTGGTAGAAGACAAGGTTGCTGGGGTGTATGGACGTGTCCGTGAGTCTACTACTAAGTAAAGACAGAAAACCGAGACCCGAAATTATGGCGGTAGCATACAAGGGGCCAATGAATAGGACTATGCAACTGATGGGGTCGATGGAAAAACGGGAAAATTACGGAGGAGTCCGACAATATAGCGAGGGCGAGAACACGGATGGGGTCGAGATATATATGGAAGGATGGAAGATATCGAAAATAGTACATATGTTTACACGCTGCTATAATGCCCTGAAGGTGACACAGACAAAGATTAGACAAGAAGGGATCGAGAGCAAAAGGCACAACTTGAGTTTGTTTGAAAGGTTTCGATTTGTCGGAGTGGGGAGAGGGATGCCGTATCCATAGAGGGACGGCTGAGTTAAGGTGCCCTCTTAAAGGATGTGAGTGCTTGAGGTGAAGGTCAGGTGTCGCAGGCGGCACCATCGAATGAACGGCCACGGATGGACACTTGACTGGGCTACCGGTTCCTCCTGCCACTCTCTCGTTGTCTCTCCCTTCTCCGTCTCTCCCTCCTCTCCTCCCTACTCTCTCCTTCTCTCCCATCCCCCCTACCCCCAACATAATTCGCCGGCAAAGCACCGTTTTCCAACATCGCCACTACAGCGTCTGTCGGCAGATCGAGATGCACGCCATCCGGGTACGCAAACGAATCCAACGGAGAGTAGTCTGGAGGTCGTCTCGCAGCATCCCGGTCTGATTCTGTGGAACCTTCCGAAATGGGCTCGCGAGTGCGCTGAAGATCATCATCCCTCGAGATCGAATCTATGTCGGAGTCGAGGACGTCAGAAGGCTCGATGGTGTCAACGAGCCGACTCCCGCTCGCTCGTCCATTACGTTGAGCAAGCGGGTTCAGTTCCCTCTGGCTTATCGCGAATGCCCTCATCCCAATGTCCCTTGCGTGAGGGGTTGGTGGATTGGGACTCAAGGGTGAATCCGGCGGTGGTTGAACAATGATCTCATCCCTCTGCCTCTGCTTCAAGCCCTGACCCTGACGATCCAAGTCCGCCAGCTCCTCCTGTCCCAACGCCTCATCCTCATCTGGCACAACTGACTGTGCCTGTCCTAAACCAAGTCGAGAAGCAGACACGCGCCGTTTGTGTGAGGAAGTCGAAGAGGAATGGTGGTGGTGGGATACTACTATCGAGTGGGTTTGTGAAGAACGGATACCTCGAGGGGTGTTAAACGGATTCGCACCTGACGACGGCGCGGGTGACCGACTCCGGTTTCGAACAGTGCCCTGGTCCTGGCTCAAATTAAGGTTGGGGTTGCGACGAGGATTTGGGCTCGAAGATGTTTGTGAGGGGGACGAGTCTTCGTCAGACTCAAAGACCTCGTTGTCGTCAGTTCTTCGGCTCGGAGGGGAGGGTGGTAGATCATTCCTCGCCGTCGGCGTGTGGAATGGCATGTCCGTTGGGGAGATATATCGTCCAGAACTCGACGGACCTGGGCCAGGGTTCCCTTGGGCACCAACCTCCGACAACTCATCGATGGGCGTGATTGGTGGGGGTGGGGTCAACGGTGGTGGAGGTGTCCTCTCAGGGTTGCTCAGCGGGGACGGGGGAAGATTTCCTGTGGCAAGAGTCGAGCGCTTCGGTCGGCGTGATCGGTGTGTGGGGCGGCGTGTGGGAGATGAACCGTTCGAGTAATCCTGACGTGGTTGATGCCGACTTGATGGTCGAGAATCACCAGCGGCAAGGAGAATACTGCCACGTTCGGCACCGTACGCAGGAGGCGGGGCGAGGGTTCCGACACTTGGTGCTAAGCCCCACTTCTTGACGTTGGCCTCGATAAAGACGAACCCAGCCTGACCGAGATTCACGTGGACACTACAAGGTCCGTCAGCGCCCACGGTTGGAAACAAGTTGTAGTTCATGAGCCCGGTAAACGCGTCATCCATCTTCCGGCCATTCCTGGTGTAGAACACTGTGCCGGTGCGAGGACGGTAACCTATACCTAGAACGTCTCCTTCCTTGAGGATAGAGTTAAACGTGGCAGAAGTGAACGGGTAGTTGTAGGATTTGTCTCCGCTAGAATGGTAGGCGATCGAGAAACGAGCGTGACCAGGTAGTCGGAAAGAGGGATACGGCTTCGTCGCCAGCCCGACTGCGACATTTGTGGTGGGCGGAAGGTCGAACATCTTGACCTCCCAATAATATACTTCGTTCAATTTGGGTAGCGGAAGATTGGACTGGACGGAAGAAGCAGAGGAGGGGTCGGGTAGGAATGTGATTTCGGTCCGGGCGTGAACTAACAACGAATGCATGGCTTCCAAGTCCGGTTCGAACGACCAGGCAGCTACTCCCTTTTCTTGGATGGAGAGGAATTGGGAAAGGGTGATATCGGTTGGTAAGGAGTTTGGTGGGTACTGTAGTTGGTAATCTGAGGGCGCGGAGGTTCAGTTAGATGTCGATGTACACGGTACGGAGTTGTTTATAACGGACGTACCCTTCGCCCGGAGATACGTCCGCCTCTCGGATTCGCTGACCGACTCTAACCATCTCGATTCGACGCCCTCGAGACCACCTTCACCTTCGACAAGATCTTCCCTGCTCAAGTCAATGGGACCATCGCCATCTCGTAAGCGTATTCCACGGCGCCTGCGAAGAAGGATGACGAAAACGAGGAAGAGAAGGATTAGGAAGAGGAAGGTGGAGAGTACAATCAGCAATGGGAGGAGAAAAAGTAAAGCGTCCCTGTTTGGAGGGGCTCCCGGCTGGACTGGACCCTCCACAACCACGTTGTTGACTGCCGAGGGTTGTGACAAGACCGCTTCTGCTAAGAGTTCACCGACCAGTAAAGGGACGGACGAGACGAGGGCGGGCTGCGAATCGATGACAGATGAAAACGGTATTTGAGTTTCACCCATGACGGGGGGTGTGAAGATGGATGGGGGCCCTTCGTTGTCGTCGCTGCGGTGGATTAAAGTGAGGATAAACTGGAAGGCGAAACCTGGGATATAAAAGGTCGAAAGGCGAAAAGATCGGCACTAAGGCTGTCCCTGGCTCCCCGCACAACTGTGACAAAGTTGGGGTGTGTGACATATGCGTTACCCACTGTCACGTCCCCCTTCATACCATTGCGGCTTTGCCACTCAAAGTAGAGCGGAGTGAAAGGCGAAGAGAGAAACGACAAGTACAAGGAGGTGTGAATGACGATGAGCGCTGCCATCTCTTCAAACTCGCCCAGGATGCTCCGACGTGCCACTACCACTCGCAGACGTGCCGGATCTCAGCTACCTCCGGTTCAGGGTCAAGAGAGCCACGACAACGCGCTCAACATGCTCAGAAACTATCTCAAGGGTAGAACCTGCTACGATGTCTTCCCTGTTTCCTTCAGGCTTATCGTCCTCGACACGAAGCTCGAGGTGAAGAAAGCCCTCCAATGTTTTCTTCTCAACGGTCAGTCTCATCAATCGCTTCCAATTCACTTCACTGATCTCATCCAGGCGTCGTATCCGCACCGCTATGGAACAGCGAAAAATCTTGTTTCGCCGGAATGCTCACCGTCTCCGACATTATCCACCTTATCCAATACTACTACCACACCTCCAACTTCGCCACCGCCGTCACAGACGTCGAGACTCTACGATTAGAGTCTTTGCGAGGCAAGCCATTCCCCCAAAACTCGGCCCACATGTCTGACCCACTCTCTTCAGACATTGAAAAGGCCCTCGGCGTAAACACCCCTCCGCTCCTTTGGGCATCACCAGACCAATCGCTCTATGAGGCCGCATCCCTTCTCATGCAAACCCACGCACGCCGTCTCCCCCTCCTTGATAACGACACAGAGACTGGGCACGAGATGATAGTCTCGATAATGACCCAATATCGCCTTCTCAAATTCATCTCCATCAACGTGTGTTCTCTATTTCCCTTTGACCAAGACAAAGCCACTAATGTTTCCCCTTAGTGTACGAAAGAAGTGGCTCTACTCCATCTTCCCCTTCGTAAACTAGGAATCGGGACTTATGTCGTGGATCCCAAGGATGCCCCGGAGGGTTCTCCACCCTTCTGGCCCTTGGCAACAGCAACAATGTCAACGCCCGTGTTTGACGTCGTCCATGAATTCTCCGGGCGTGGTATCTCAGCCGTACCAATTATTGATGAAGAAGGGATTGTCGTAAATCTGTACGAAACGGTCGATGTCATCGTGCGTCACGTTCTTCGTCGTACAAATGATCATGACGTACTAATCCTGCTTGCGCATTTCGTCGCCTCCACATGGCAGACATTGGTACGATTAGGAGCTTATCAGTCACTGGACTTGACGATCGCTCAGGCGCTCAATGAGCGCTCACCGGACTTCCCTGGCGTTGTTATCTGCACCGCTTCAGATTCGCTTGGAACGCTTCTCCAACTGATCAACAAGCGCCGGGTGCATCGGTTGGTCGTCGTCGAGGGAGAAGAAGACGAGAAGCGCGGTGGGAGGAAGGGTCGTCTGCTTGGCATCATCACGTTGACCGATGTGCTGCGATACCTCGTCGGCACTGCCCCTTTGCATGAGCACACGGAACCTCCGGAAGTAAAGCTTCCTCCCCAACCTCAAGAAAACCCCCAACAAGGACAGTCTCAACAGGAGTCGGGGACTACCAGTGAGGCGTAGGCGCGTTTCATCGGTCTCACGGACGATCTCTATTTCCCTCTTCCGCCCTCCCTTGCTCGACTTCTGGTCCGTGGTGATCGTTTAGATCCCGGTGGCCGAGCCTCAAGTCGCAAAGAAGTGAAGGACAGACGTTGACATGCGTTCATACGCGTAAGTTGGTGGGCTGGGCCGGTGGAAGGCCATTGATGATGGTGCTTTTTAGGCGTCGACTTAGACTGGCGCATAGTTTGGAGTTAATAATTGAACTGCTCGCTCCGAATCCGAACATGGAAGTATTGATATCGGAGAGAGCCGAGATCATCAAGCGCGCGTCCTTCCCTCTTTGAATTCCTTGAAAGCCAGTCTTTCATTAATGATTGCGGAGGTGCACACACGGCGTGGGCGCATATTTGATTCGCCGTGCCCTTAACAGGCTGTTCGGTTCCTCTACGACGTACAGACTTGATCACGGAATCACCCTGTCGCGCATTCACCAACGTGTCAATCTATCTGACGCTCAACACTCCTATCTCCCCTCTGGCCTGAGATTCACACTTGACAGAGCGTCCTTTGATACCCTAGGCTCTCGTGTGTCGTATGTGCTATGATGTCGAGGAAAACCTGCACGGTTGTTGGCTCGACAAAGGCGGGGTGCATTGACCGTGCTGCGAACCGACCACCATCGGAGCCATGTTTGAGCCACCGACGCTTTGGTAATTTCCTCCAAGGATTTAACGGAAGAGGTCTTTTGCTTGCGTGGTCTTTCTCTTCCCCCTTCTCCTTCCCCTCCCTACCTCTTGGAATCTCCCCTCTGATCGTGCCCTCAGGCACGCTCCCCTGGGTCTTGACCGCTTATGTCTGGGCACGTGTACAGAATTTTCAGGGTAGTCGCGCTGTGTGAGTCCCTCGAGGCTTTGATAACGTTTCATGAGCGTTAACGTCCCTTCAAGGCGCACTGTTTTGCTTGCATTCGGCTTTGATTGGAATCATCGCAGTTGGGATGTTGGCATTCGCGGCTGGAGGTAAGAAGAAACACACAAATGCCGTCCGCGAAACCGGTTTGCAGACTGACCAAAGACTACGAAGCCTTGCAGTTTTCCATGGACACCTCCGTCCTGTTCACCATCTTCTGTTTGTACGTCACTCCTACGCACCCATCACCTCTCCCCAAACTCATCTCCCTGTGTCCCTAGGTCTGTTTTCAAATACATACGCCGCAATGAAGCACCGAATCGAATCCTCAACTTGCTCGCGTTTTCCATTCTTTCCGTTCTCTCGTTGGTCGGTGCCATCGGATTGACGGCCCGCGGTGCCTCCAGAAATGGAAAAGGCCTGTGTGAAGATTTCGCTGATCCACACCCTGAGAGGTGCACGAACGCCGCGGTCGCTATGACTTTCACGTGGATAGCGGTTCTCTTTGGTGAGCTCTCTCTCTCTTCTACCACCTCGTTGTGCCTCTTGTGCCCTTGGTATCGATCTGAACGTTCATCCAGCTGTCGGAGGACTGGCCGTTTCGTGGTTGGACAGAAGTTCCAGGACGGGATTGAACAGCCCCCACGGCGGGAAAAGGCCTGTGAAAGAACTGGATCTGCCGAGAAAGTACCCACAGTGGAGCTTCCGTTCGTCCAGTTCATACGTTAGCGGACCCACGGATTCGTACGTTCCCCGACCACGCGATCCCTACGACACCCCACGCCGGAAGCGTTCCACACGTTCCCAACCTCACCAAACGAACCCACAGAGAGTTCCATCTAACGCGGCGCCCATCCCCCCGCTTCCTCCGCTTCCTTCGTTCCACCCGCTCGGGTTAGACGCGGACTCCGAGGCCGTTCCGAGAATCGGTCGTAGGCAAGGGACCCGTCGGTCGAACCGGCGGGGAGAACGCAAAGATTTACCTGACCTTCCGCCGCCTACGAGGAGACCACCTAAAGATCCGCAGGTGAGAGAATCGCAGAAGCTCAAGCACCTCAGTCCTACGGATCTGTTTGCTCAGATGGGTTAAAGTTGTTTATGACGTCCACGATATCGTAAGTTACGAAGGTCGAATTTCGTGTATCTGTATTTAATCCTGTACTGGCACTGGTAACTGGTTTGCCGCTTATGAGAATGTTTTTCCCAAGTGAGTAACTGGTCGGTGACCGCGACGATCAACTTTAACGGTCCCTTGGTACGTTGCGAAAATGGATGGCCAACAGATTCGGCGGTTCGGCTCGCCCCCCCCCCCTGGAGAAGATCGACGTACAGTATCTGGACCTGGCGAAATTCAAGAGGCGAAAAGTACAGTCCTGGCATTGAAGAGGTCTCAATGGCTGAGTAGCTGTAAAATTTATTATCTGCGGCATACGTTACGGCTTAGCCATCTGAGCGTAACCTGGGAAGGCAGTCAGTCTAATGGGTTCTACACACGATAGCATCAGCACTCACGGGTTCAAGAGGACCAGCATCCTCCCAAACGTCCAGAATCGCAACATCTGCCCAACGGTCCAGAGGTAAACCACATTTCCAAACCCTCACATCCTCCACAAACTCTCTCAACTCTGCAATGTTCCTTGGTGCGTCCTCTGCACGACAATCCCGCAGGGTATTCCAATGATCCTCGTCGTCGTCGACGTCCAGAGAGTTGAGTGGCACCCCCATTTGTTTCCTTTCCATCGCGAAGCCCACAAGACTGTACAGCGGCGGCAAGCCCGCAACGTGTGTTAGGCAGGGAAAAGTAGTCTGTGGACTACCCATTTTATTCAACGACAACAGCTGCCGGTTGACGCCGGAAAACTGGATCGAAACGATGTTTGGCATCACAGGCGCTAAGTCCCTGAAAATATCCTGGTGAGTGCAATGCATAAGGCGCAGCGTCTTGACGTTTTCAAGTCGGAGAGAAGGTGAAAGGAAGAGCTCGCCAGGACCCGGGGGCATGGTGTCGCTCGGGTTGGGGGTGATGACCTCAAGAGAGCCTTCGGGTCCCTCGAACCGCAAGAGGTATAAATGCCTCCAATTCCGAACACGGGTAATGGTAACAGATTCAATGTTGATCGTCGCCAGTATGTGTCAGACTGATCGACATGGCCAATCCTCCTTATCGATGACCCAAGCCCGAAAACCAACGGCAACTCCCGGCTGGCTTCGGAGGTATGTTATCAGACCGGACTGGACCTCGCTGCGGCCCAAATCGATACTGCGAAGCCTTGGGAGAGTGATAGGATTGTGTGATTGAAGTGCATGCTGCGTACTATCATCGGAGACGATGTTAATGAGGACGGTTTCCAGCAGCGAGCATCTTGCGAGAAAATCCAGGATCGATTGACCGGTGACCACCGAGATTTCGCTGGGGAATTCGAGGGATAGATGTATGAGGTTCGTAGCTGTAAGTCTGTCGATGGATATTAAGCATCCAGAGACGAACAGTTTGCGCATGGACATGAGTTCGCCTTCGATATTTAGCGTCTCCGTTTCTTCCGGCTCCTCGTCATCACTGGCGGAGAGTATGTATTCTTCCAAGGATGGAGTTAGGAGGCGCTGGTGGAATGGTCGAATTTGACTACTAAGTGGAATATCTGCGATTACCGAGACGATCTTGCATCTGTGGTCCAGAACCGCGTTCAGCGCATCGGTCGAGAGCCCGCCGTTCAGTCTCAACAGAATTGGCGCAGACTGGAGGCGTTCAAGGCCGATGACCGTCCGGTTCATATTCAACCCATCTGCGCCCACAACAGGGGAGCCGAGTTCACCACTGATCGCCAGCGACGGCAGACATGGGAGAGCACAAGCGGGTCAATGTATTTGGGAAGGAATGAAGGGATCTCGACGAGGATATCTGTGGGAAGTTGTGCGGCGGTGTTAAAAGTGTTCAGGAGCTGCCGCATATCTGCGACCATGCCCGTTGCTTCTTCCTCCCACCGTAGAACCTGACTGACGATAGCCGATTGCAGAAGGAACACAAATGGTGTGTACTTCTTGGATAGTCATATCCAAAGGCCTGTGCAGACTAGCCAGCGGGATGGATGGGGTTAATGGAACAGACACGGACTGTAGATCAGTATGGTCGACTGACATGATTTGCATTACTTCTGCCCTTGTTGCGCGCAAAAGATGTTTTATGGAGAGCCCTGTAGCAGGGTGACTTTCTCCCGTGGGTTTGTCTGTATTCATCGCAGAGGGCAGCTCGAGGGAAGGTGTGAGGGTTCTTGATCTAACGATACAGTTTTCCTATGCACACGGTAGTGTCCGGGGTTTGAGGGCTGCGCGTCTTTGGGCGTCGGTGCTGCCGCCCATCCCTCCGTTATCACTGGGATCCGTAGGCGAGCAAACAAGAGTCGTACGCCACCAGCCCTTTTCATCATGCATCATGTCTGACATCTCCTCAAATAGTTCGTCTCTCCCTCTTTATACCCCTGCGTGTCTCCGGAACCAACGAATGCGCAGACCATCGCCTCCAACTCAACAATTTCCTCCAAGTGATTTGTGCAGCTGCCCGTCTTCGGTGGCAAACGGCCCACACAGGCCCCAAGCATGAGTTAATCTGGACTGCCATTTGCTAGAGCGAGTAACTCTGATACAGCAACACTGCCCTTGACTTACCTCAAGCCTACAGTTGATGACATCGAGTATGGAAGGGCGTCCAGTCGGCACATGCGAAGGAGGGAGCTGCCCGTATAGTGCTCAGAGCACTCTTATTCGAAAGCTTCCGCCAGAGTCAGCGTGTGGGTTAGCCATTACCTGACCCAGAAATCCCATGATTTTCACATGTACACTCCAGTATACCAACACCTCTTCTCTTCTACGTCTGCCAGTGGGAGCATCGTCCATAGCGCGAAAGGTAAGGCGGCTGACCGAACCGAGAGTTTCCCTTTCTTCACCGCAACGCTTGCCAAAGCATCAGTGGTAGCGGGGCGAATTGAAATAAAATCCTGTTTCAAAAGTCCTGAAGGATGCGTCGGGTCATGGTGCACCTGGACCAAAACAAAACCGTAGCAGAGCCCAGCCACCTCCTGCCGGGGATTTTCATTCTGCCAAATCAATGCAGTGGTGCTGTGTGCCGCATCACTGATTCACTGCATCATGTACGATCGGCTGACCATTATGAGCGATGGATTTAGGAATAGACTATCATACCTCCTTGACTAGTAAATCACGACGCGTGTGCTTGTCAGGTGAGAGGAGGGTTAACGAGGTCCTGACACAATGCCAAAAGCCTGAGGTTGATGACCCGACGGCGTGAAAAGGGGCGCGCCCTGTGCAACAGAGCCCAGGATCGCGCCATCGACAGACGGACTCGAACGCTTCTTTCTCCTGCGCTTCAAGTCATAAAACAGATTCATAGATCCTTCGCGGGCAACACACCGCAACAGTCGGCAACAGGGATTGAACGAAAGATAGCGTTCACTTCACTTCCCTGGATATTCGACCATTGGAGAAATAATCGCCGTTGCAATGTCGTCGAGCATGGTACGAAGCGAACCGCCCTTATTCGTGAATCACCCAACTCATTAAGACTTCCGACAAATATCTGCGGGTGCGTGAGTCCGAGATGGAATGGATGCAAAATGGCAAAGCGAGACTAAACAGGTAGGAGAGTTCTTGGGCAAGTTTGGACACCAGTAGCCTCATGTCAGTACATACTTACACCCATAATCGTCAATCCTATGTCATAATTGGCAGAAGCGTACATCTTATAGATTTCACTTATCTGTGAAAAGGATGGCTGATTCTTACGACAATCACGCCGGATGTATCTGACCTGACCCCATCGACTTGAAGAACGGTCACTAGTCCCCTCCAATTCTCCCCATCCCCCACGCCTAGTTTCGAGCTTTTAGGAAGCTCTCGTCCACTATAAGTCTCTCCGGTACCGCCTTCATTGCCAAAAAGTCAAAGGCCGAGCGCGTGATGGTATCCTCCGTCTCCCAAGGGAAGAAACCCGCAACGCCAGCGAGGACCTCCTCAACGCCCTTCCGCAAGACCTCAGCCCTCCACCCACCAGCAAGTACGGAAACCCCAAAACCGACTCCGGCGCGTACAGACCACCAGACCCCTCGCCCACCTCAGAAACGGGTCTTACCCTCCCGGTCAAGGCGGGGCGGACCCGGACTCGGCAGTGCCGATGTCGACACAATCATCTTGGACGCTCAAAAACGAAAATGTGAGCTTGTTCGTTCTTCCTCTGGGAACTCCCCTTATACAAAACCGCTCCGGTTGGGACGGAGCATGTGTGTGCGGCGTGTGTGATCACTATCGCCCCGCCGAGCTGCACGCGTTTTGCGTGCGGCTTCGCGTTTTGCGTATTCCCTCCTCTGTTGCGTTGATTATCTCGTGTAACTGACTATATGCGCTTCGTTATCTCTTCTCTACAGATGAGCAAGATCCTCTCGTTTTCTCAGACGTCTCCCTCATCTTGACAACGAACTCAAAACTTATCCCCTCCTTGAAGCCTTCCTCGGCTGCTGCTGTCGCTTCTTCCTCGGCGATAACCCTCGATTCTACCGCGGCCGTTCCACGAGACGGACTGGATATAGAGAAGAAAGGCTACGAGCGCTATTTCGACCGGCCAGAAGTAACAGCCGCCTACAAGAAGCAACAACTCATAGAGACCCCCGAGTTCTCGGCGTTATCTGAAGATGCAATTGTTGGAAGCAGGTTCAGGCCTCGGGCAGGGTTCGAAGAAGTACGTTCATACATTCAACTCTGCTCGCTTCCTTGCGAGCGTTGACGACGTCTTGTTCGCACGCAGAACCTGGCCGATACTTCGGATGCGATCTACGAGAAACGACATCGCAAATACGAGACGTTCGAGAAGCGTCAGAGGCTGAGAGAAAAGGAGAAACTCAAGCACGAACAATACAAGCTCAAGGAGCGTATCGAACAGCTGCGTGGCATGGACGGGACTGCTTTCCTTACGCTACCCGCCTCCCTGTTCCATCCCCCCGGTACCGCAGCTTCGCAGGAGGGCGACGAGCCTGCAGACGGACTCATCCCCAGCGGTGACGAGGTCGGTACAGGGCTGCATGATCTCCCCGGGATTCACGTCAACGGCGCAGCGTTACACAACGAGGGTGAACGACGGAGGGTAGAGATCCTCGAAACCGCCGCGGGCCTTGAGGAGCGCTATCGAGTCCTGCTGCCTCCTGATAAGGTGGTTAAAGAGCTCACTAGTGCCAGTGCTGGGGGTAGTAGGCGCCCGAGCGCATCTCTGGAGCCAGAGGAGGCGGTGGAGGAAGCAGCCACATCACTACCTCAACAAAAGCTAAAGCTGAGGATCAAGTTCCCGCAACAGCGGTCTCCATCCGCGAACGGAAACGGGAATGGGGTGTTCCCAAAATTCGTTCAAGTGCAACCTCCGACCCAGATCCGAACGCAGACGCCGAAGCCCGAACCTCCTCCGAGGCGAGTGAGCACACGAAGCGCTGGCACGGCGCCTACGACGCCCGTCTCTTCCGGTACAAGGCCGAGGACACGAACCTCGATCACAGAGTCACCCTCCGTCGTGGATTTGGAAAGCCCTCGGCCCTCCAAGCGACCACGACGGGGAGCTCAGGCTCAGGAAGCGGAAGATGGGGACTACGTCGACAATGATACCGGGGAAGAGGTGGAACCGACCAGCCCAGCCTCGGTGACCCTCTCCCGCAAAACCCATCCTAAAGTTCCTCACTTCTACCCTACATACAATTCTTTGGGGACCCTCATGACTACCGCTCTGCGCTCTTCTTCCTTGACTTCACACCGGAAGACCCAACGGACGCAACGGCATCTTACCGCTTTCGGGCTGAAGATACACCCTGAGATCGAGGAGATCCGGGATTTCGAGATTCCGTACTGGTTGAAGGAGGAGCGGTTGGAGATGCTTATGGGTCAGGAGCCGGAGGGAGAATTCGGAGAGTTCGGGGGGGTTGGGGAATTCGCGGAGAGCGTGATTGGGCACGAGAATTCGGTTAGGGCTAGCGCTAGTGAGTTCGGCGGAGGGAGTACCCCTGGGGGCGGGGGTTATATGGGTCAAGGTGAAGGAGGGGTCGAGGGACCGGGAGGTGGAGATGAATCCCCACACGTCTTTGGGTCGTTGGATGTGGATGTTGGAAGCACGGTTGGGATGAGCCTTAGTCAACCCTCAGAAGCCGTTTCCACCTCTGAACCTGCAGAGATGGAAATGCTGCTGTAGCCTCCCGCCCTCAATTTTTGGGATGTAGTTTCATTGTCCCGAGGGTTCCCCGCACCGCTGATGCTTATCTTTACACTTCGTCGCGTAATCTGACGCGGTTTTCGTTTCACGAAGGTCTGTGTTACTAGGAGGGGATCGAGTCTAAATTATTCCAAAGTACCGTACGATTAAATCCCTACAACAGACTTCCTGCCCTCTGTCTGCTGGCTGAGGTTCCAGTGATTTTGACCATCTCTCGAACGATTTCCAAGGCACTACTCCTCATGTTAGGTCCTAGGTCCCTCCTTCGCGCCAACGTATTCGCGGCATACACCAAGGGGTCGCCCTGGCTAGTTACCAGAGTTTTTGGGGCTAAATTGGAATAATCACCGCCACGGTACTCTAAAGCGAGCTGCACGCGACGAGAGACAGCATCGGAAGGGGCAATCCTCTGGCTTGTTGGCGTATATGTGGTAGGGAGGGAAGAGGCGCCAAATAGAGATGTAAAGTCTGTTGATTCAAAGTTGACGTGCGCTGGAGTTTGCGGGACGGGGGAAGGTTTAAGTTTGAGAGTTGGGTAGGAGGTAGCTGGCCTTCGGGCGGTCTGGGAAGTCTCGACCTTCGGAGGATCTCTCTGCTTCGAAAGATGAGTATGGGAAGGGTCCCTCCTGCGTTGAGAGGCCTCCGTTTCGAAATTATTCGAAGCCTTCGTCCGCGTCCGGGCGTTCTCTCCATTCGTCCGAGGGCCGGAACCAGCGTTCGCGTTTCTATTCGTGTTTCTGTCGGGACCGGAACCACCTGCGGGCTTACTTGCAGCCTCACGTTGCATGTGGTGACGAGCGAGCTTGTACGCGAGTCCAGTAGACTCAAATTCGTCGTCTCCTAACCAAGAGAGACCAGGTTGGAAGGTCCTGGTTCGTTCGGGTTGGAATGTTGCAGGAGATTGCCCGGCCTTGTAGTTGTTGGGGCGTCTGGCGGGCTTGTTCGCGCTAGCCTCACTCTTGACATCCTTCGAGTTGGGCGCAGCGGCTACAGAGAAATATTGGTCGTATGTCAACTCCGAAGGTTAATGAGGGATTTGCGCTTTGTTGATAGGACGCACGAATCTCAACGCCAGCGAATGTACCGGCCCTGCTAATCCTGACCCTTCCCGGGGTGGAAGAGAGTAGCCTAGCCGCGACACCAGAAGGCTTTTGGACGACGGAGGCGGAATGTCGACCGAGAGAGGTCGAATACATCGCCGTTGTTGATCAAAATAGTCGGAGTCTCGCGTACTTTCGCTTCGAGTTGTCATCATCAGCCGCTGACCCCGACAGTCAGAAAAGACGAAAAACACGGCCGACGGCGCAGGAGCGCGAACATGGGGAAACTCATCGGTCGAATATTCGTCTGCTTCACGACTATTTTGATTTCTTTCAACGGTTATTCATCGCAGTATTTCGTTATTTGGCCATGGTATGGCAAAGAGGTTTCGCTCGACCTCTTGGGACTCATAATACCGTTCAAGTACGTCTGTTCCGGCATGTATGCGGTCTTTTTGTCTGAAGCAGGTTGCAGCGTTCTTCTGGCGATGCTATGGTGGAATTACTACTTATGCATCGTGACCGATCCCGGTCGAGTGCCTCCGCAGTGGGTACATACCAACATCTCATCCAGCATCCGCAGTAGCGGGAAACGACTCCGGCTCAACCTCTGATTTACCTTAGGAACCAGATGTGTCGGACAAACAAGGTTTTGAAGTCAACCGAGTGGGAAATCCCCGATACTGCCGGAAATGCAAGCGGTACAAACCCCCTAGAGCGCATCACTGCAAGGATTGCAAAGTGTAAGCCTCTCGTCTGCTCAGTTTATTTCACTTTATGGCTTAGCTCCAACTTAGGTGCATCCTCCGGATGGGTAAACCACCTCCCTTCGCTCCTCGCCCTCGATCGCATCTGATGGAACGGTCTTAGATCACCACTGTCCGTGGGTGAACAATTGCCTGGGTCAACACAACTACGCCTACTTCATCCGTTTTCTGTTCTACGTCGACCTCGCATGCAGCTACCATCTCCTCATGATAACATACCGGGTTCTGTCTACAGCTGAGGGAAACTACTGGGTAATTCCTATCACCTGAGGAGAAGTTCAGACGTCCTTGACTCCTCTGGCTCACAGATCGAGCCGGATACCATAGAAGTATTCTTCATTGTCCTCAATTATGTTACATGCATCCCGGTGCTAGTCGGCGTCGGAATTTTCAGGTACTCATTGTTTTTTGTGGTATCATGATTTATCCACTGACCTGGATCTAGTTTGTACCACTTCTACTGCCTAATGGGGAACTCTACAACTATCGAAGGGTGGGAGAAAGATAAAGTCGCCACACTCGTAAGACGCGGTGAGATCCGAGAGGTAGTCCCTTTCAAACATATTTCCCACCCAGAAGTTGACGAAGGTTCCCTTTGCAGGTCAAGTTTCCCTATGTAAGCATTTCTCATGAACTTGACTCCCCCAGATGAGGCGCGTTCGTCGGTGGGTTAAGACTAACTTTTGGTTGGGCGTTGCAGAATCTTGGCAGGGTGAAGAACATCAAAGCCGTACTCGGCCCGAATCCTCTCTTGTGGTGCTGGCCCACCGCGCCTCCGGGGGACGGCCTGAGTTATGAAATCATCCAAGGTGGGCCAAACCCTCCCACCGCATCCCCTATGCTCACACGTGCGTTTTCGCAGACGGAGAGTACACCGGTCAATGGCCACCCGAAGACCCCGCCTCAAGGATGGCCGAAGACCACACTTTCACACTCCCGAAGGAGCCGTGGACGTATGGGAATGGGGCTTTCAACCCAGACCTCCACCCTAGTTCCTCCGATGGTGGATTGAGAGGACGTCGCGGCTCGCCTGCTTCGAGACAACGTTACGCCTACCCTTATCCTGGCGAGGACGAAGGAAGGGATGGAACCTACCCGGTCCCTCCATACCACCCGGACCACGATGGATCACAACCTCCGTACGAACACCTCTCCAGACCACCTTACGCAGACGAGGATGAAAACGAAGACGATGATCACTACGACGACAGAACACAGAATCGACAGTTCATCAGACGTGGGTCGGAGGGGTACGAAGTCCGTCCGATAAATCGGGAAGCAATGATGAGACAGTACATCGGTTCTCAACCACACTTGACGGAGTTCGCAAGAGCCCAGGAGAGGGCCGTTCTGGGCGACGAGGGTGATAACTACGGTGTGAGCGACGAAGGTGAGGGTGATAACAAGCTCGAGGACGAGGAAGAAATGGAGAGGGAAGTCATGGACCGTGTCGGAGAGGCGGGGCGATATCGTCCATACGTCCCTGAGAGGTGGGAGAGTGAGGACGAGGAAGATGATGCGGCGGTGGAACAAGTACCAAATGGCTTGCCGGTTCACGACTGACGCCTGTAATTTGTTGTGGATTTTACCGTACGCATTCTCATTGTACATCCGAAACTAGTGAAACTGCAACGACCATTTGAGCATATATTCAGATCGTAAGGTATGGGTCTGGAACTGACAAAAATATAGACATGCAACGGGCTGAAAGAGAAGAAAAAGGTTGGATTAGGAGAAAATTTGTACGGCGGAAAAGGAAAAGTAGCCCAGAGAAGTGAGGAAAGGGAGAGAGGTCGTCTAAGGCCCATCCAACAAGAAATTTCTATCCACATAGACCTTCCACACCGCTCCTGCCTTCTCGCTAATCTCCAAAACGCTCGATCCTAACGGGATGTCCACATCCCATTCCCATCTCTTCTTGTTCTTGTTCTCCTTCCCGTTCGCGGCGACAGTATCCCCATCTTCCTCTTCGTCGGACTCGTCGGCTGCTTCTTCTGAGGAAGTTGACGTACGAGAACAGAGTGGAACGACGGTGTTGTTTATCTTCACCGTCACATCTTCCTCTCCCAACACAGTGCTCACAACAGGGACTGTCGGGGTCGTCGGGGCGACGACAGGAGGGGGGGGTGCAACCTTGACTTTCTTCGGTCTCCCAACTTTGCCCTTTCCCTTTCCCTTCCTCTTGCCCTTGACCCCGCGCTTGGTCGGGGAAGCCTCAACCTCGTAATCCCCATCATCTTCGTGCTCCTCGTCGGCTTCCTTGCCTTCATTCATTTTCACATCCCCTTCCTCTTCCTCCTCTTGATCTCCACCTCCCGTCTCAACCTTTACAGTCGAGTTGACGACCGATCGGGGAGGAACGTCGAACTTGACACCACTTATACTGAGCCGCTTCTCTTTATTCAACAACCTCACACTCCACACTTTTACCCCCTCCCTCACATCCAGCTCCAACCTCCGTTCACATGGTCTCGTCGTGAGGAGCACGGTCCTGAACGTCCGCAGAGGCACAGGAACTGGGGTCTTTGTCACGACAGGGGCGGTCACCGCATTCACGTTTGCCTTTGCATTGTGGGTGGTGCTTGTAGTGGTGCCATAATACGGTGCTGGTGTAGACGGAGTGGTGGGGTTGACGTAAGTCGCATTCGTGTAGGAAATTCCGTTCGTTGTCGAGTAAGGTGTCGTCCCCGTAGCGCCTGGGCCGAACCCCGTCCCTCCATATGCGTATCCATAGTTATTGAGATTCGAGAGAGGGTTGAGGGGGGTCGTGGTGGAGGGTGTGTATCCCGGATTAGTGTAGGTGGGGTAGGTAGGTAGGATCGCCGCAGGGGTGTAAGGGGTGGAAGTGGCATGTTGGGTTGTGGATGGGGTAACTGGAGTCGGCCTGCCAGGTTCCGTGGGTTGTTGATAGGAAGCATTTGGATAATGGGTAGAGTAGGTCTGAACAGGCGCTGCCGTGACTTGTTGGCCAGTTGTTTGAACAGAGGATGTGGTGGCTGTGGTAGTAGAGATTATACGAGGTGGTTGAGTTGTGGTGGTAGTGGTCTTCGATGTCGATGGAGTAGGCTGAATTGGTGTTGGCTCAGCCACTGCGGCTTCTTCCTTCGCCATTCTGGATCTAGTACTCGTACTTGGGGCGGGAGCAGAAGTTTCTGGCTCTGCTGCCTTGATCGTGGTGGGTGCACTTGAGTCTTTCGGCAAACCTGGGACTCTGAGCATTACAGACCCTCCCTTGACAGGGATGGACGTCGGGGTATTCATAGTTGAGGTCGAAGCAGCCCCAGCACCAGGAAGCCTCAGCGTAATCTTGGAGGTTCCAGTGGACGGCGAGTACTCCGGAAGGGAGTAAGGTGCAGGGAGATCAGACATGGACTGGTGGAAGTAGGACTATGGCACACTGTTTAGCCTCGGGGGGCAGAAATACCAATCTCCAGGGAACGCACCTTCAGAGTCTGCGCGTCTCCGTAGATCTGACTCCCTTCGGCGTTGAATTCCATCGCGTTTGAAAAGACAAGCTGAACATCCCTGGAAAAGTCGCCGCTTGTATGGTACTCCTTCCGTTTCAACTTTTTCTGAGGCACAAGGTGAGATTAAGTCGGCCTTTGGACAGGAAACGCGTACAAAGATGTTCTCGAAACACTGAGGTCTCTTGATAACTTTGTAGTAGTCAGGCCAAAGTTTCTTGTTGGGGAGTTCCATGAATTCGGCAGAGATAACCCGTCCGCTAGAGGATCAGAGTGAGCCTCCGTATGAGATAAAATGCAAGAAAGCGCACTCGTCAGCAGTCTTGTCGACCAGCTTCTGTAAACGCAGTTTGAGAACCCGCGAGAGATTGGGTGTCTTCTTCTTCTTGCCTCCTTCGTCTCCAGATCCTGGCTCTCCGTCGTTCTCCGCATCCACATGTTTCGCGTCTTCCGGAAACTCTCCCGTCAATCGGGCGTATTCCTTGTTGACCAGTTTCTGGAAGAGCTCAGCTGGACCAAATCTGCAATGGGAATAGAGCGGGAGACATACGTGGAGGTGTTTTGCATCCTTCCAGATGGGACTATCCTTCATGTTATACTTCTTGGCGTTCTTGAAGCAGAGTTCGAGGTCCTGTCTGACTGCGTCGAGGCTGGCGTACTTTCCGGTTTCTATCCGAGACTTGATTTCGTCGAGAGCAACTGGATTTTGAATTTGTTGGTAATAATCCGCGTACTGACGTTTTGACGGCAGGCGTAGGAACTCCGTCGAGAGCAGACGACCCCTGCAGCAAAAAAACGGCTATAAGAACCGTCTAGGAGATGAGAGGAGAGAAAGCGCACTCTTTGTTTGTCGCATCCTTGATTGTCGACCAGAGAGAAAGAGCGTCCTGCTTCAACTTGATCGCGCTGGGATCCGACGCGAGGTTATTCGATTTGGGGGTAGTGGCTGGCATCGCAGCTTGCGCGGTTTCTTTTCGTCGCTTTGCACGAGGAGAATCGACGTCAACCGAGCCGGCACCTGAGATCCTTTCTAGCTCTCTCTTCATCCAGAGAGAATTCCAGTCTTAGAGAGAAAGGTCGTCACCAGGAACCGAGTTCTCCGGGCCAAAAGTCAGGGCGAAGAACCCGTGCAGCCCTCACAAGCGGCAAACGTGGGAAATAGTTTCCTCTCGTGGAAGATATCTTATCGGCTTTCCCACGAGGTCGCGGACTATATCCCCGGAACGGGTCAGGAGGACGCAGATAATTATTTAAATCCCCGCTTATACCTCCCCTAATCTCTGTGCGAAGTCACAAGTGAACTGCCAAAATGACGGTGTTGGTCATGGAAATCTGCGTGGACTCTGTCGAGTCCGCAATCGCGTTCGTCAACGCTCTCTCCTCGCCAATGATTCGGTCTAACTCTCTTCTCCTTCTCATGATATGATCGTGATCAAACAGTGCCGTACGAGGAGGGGCGGACAGGCTAGAGCTCTGCTCGAATCTCGCAAACGGTGGTGGCCTTACCCCATCTCTAGGCTTGTTCAGAGAGGTGAAAAACGCTGTGGGACCAACCGTTCCAATCATGGTGGGTGGTCACCCGCATCCTTTTTCATGTCTACCAGTTGATCTCTACATATTGATACCCCTCCGATCGACAATCGACCATCCCGCCTTCACCGTGGGTTCTGGGCTTCTGCTGCCTGGCCTTCCTCCAAACGTGTGGCGTACTCATCGGCATAGATTATGATTCGTCCAAGGACCGGTTCATTTCTGTACTCAGAAGCTGAGATCGAGGTCATGAAGCAAGATATCCGAATATTCAAGGAAGAAGGAGCAAGCGGGGTAGTATTTGGAGTGTTGACAACCTATGGCCAGATCAACGTAGAAACCACCAGACAGTAAGCTCGCCTATACTCTCCGCATTCTGTTTACCGACGATCCCCGGTTCCTAGGCTTGTCAACGAAGCGCTGCCGCTACAAGGCAAGTGAGTCCCAGGAATACACCTGGATCGGAAACCAATACAGCATTTCAGTCTGTTTTCATCGCGCCTTCGACATGACGCAAGATCCACACGCTGCCCTACAACATCTGTATTCAATACCAGGCATCACACGAGTCCTAACAAGGTACAGTAATCCACAGATCATGCGCATCTCAAATCACGCCATCCCTAACTGGCCAACTTTAGCGGCCATGGAAAAATCGCGACATCTCCCTCGTCCCTCTCAATCCTCTCAGACCTCCACAAAGAATCCATTCAACACTACCATTCTCTCACCCGTCCCCACCCTTGGCACTCTAGAGCAGATTCTGCTTCCTCGACCTCCTCAACGACCTCGCAGCTACGCGCCGCCCCAACCGAGCCTATAACGATCCTCCCCGGTTCGGGGATCAGCCCGAACACCGTACAGATCCTCGTCGCTATTCTTCTTCGCGTCGGACTTAAGGAAATCCACTTGAGCGCGGGTCAATTTGTTGAGAGTGAGATGCAGTACAGGAAGAAGACGGGGAGGGAGGATTCAGATGCGATCGGTATGGGGATGGGGGAGTGGAAGGTGTGGAAAACGGACGAACACGTGGTCCGGCAAATGAGGGCAATCATCGACCGGGCTGCCGCTGCGAGTCCGCCTGGGATAAACGGACTGCCACAAGGAGGATGACCGATTCAGAAGGCCTTCTGCACCTCTTAATCGGCTTATTCGCCATACCTTAACGGTTGGGTCGTCGGTTTTCATCTCGTTTCCTCCTGTTATGCGACTCATCTTGGGTGGCATAACTTATGGGTTTATCCTCGGTATCATTGGGTTTTATGTTGGGCTACTACAAGGTTAAACAAGTACAGATAGATCATGTGTACAAATGCGCGTAAACGTGAGAGCACCGGACACGCAGCTGGAGGAAAGAGTTCATGATGTGACAAGATAGGAGAATTCGCCTGATCAGTAACAAAGGCGGAGGGATATCATACAAGACGATGAGAGTGGAAAGTCCGGATACTGTGACACAGTCGCCAGATGGTATCTTCAAACGTTAATGCTAAGTGATCAGTCATCAACAGAAAGTCCTTCATAAAACCGGATGATCTTCCCAACATCAGGACACAGAGCCAGTCTCGTCCTCTCCACCTCTAGCCCAGGGCTAGAATCAGGGACCAACTTCGGTCCTTGCTTCTCAATCCACGTCGCCACGCTACGATGCGGAGAATCTGTCTCACCGTCCGCAGAGCCCCGTTTGACGAACAGTGCTCCGATGCCGCTTGCACCCCGAACCACTCGACTGACCTGGTCACGTTTGAAGCACCAACCGAGGCTTCGGATGGTAGGCAAGAGAGTGCGGCTCACGACGCCAGGTTTGGTCTTCTTCAAACCTTCGGTGACGCCGTGAATATCGGTCCGTATAGTGGTAGAATATGAAGCGACGAGCGCGCTTGGACCCGAGGGCTGGAGACGGCCGCGCAGGACAGCAGAGACGAGGTTCTTGGCGCGGAGACGGTGTATTCTAAGCGTATTTTCAAGCACGAGTACCATCTGTTATTAGGTGAGTTAACCTTGGGGAAAGCGCAGCAACCCATCACATACCCTTGGACTATAGATGTATCCTCCGATCCTCCATTGTCTTTCAATCCCCAAGCCCCTCATGATACCTCTTTGGAACAACTCTCCGACGCTAGGTCTGAGTAAGATACCACCTGGACTCGTACCGAACAGGGAATGTGCGATCCTGGAGGGCGCAGTTAAGCGCAAACGATTCCTGTGAAGGATTGGATCTGAGGTGAGGACAGCAAGCTGGGGACACGCGCATGAGAGGCAGGCTAGATCTGGGATATCCAGATATGCCACTACGAGGGGGTATGTCAGTGAATGGCCGTAGAGATTGTGACCTTGGAACGCACGTATTCGAAGGGTTATTTCTGGCGGGATCGTCAAGAGGTCCCAATCGGACGGAGGTATCAAACTCGAAGACGCCTGAGATGACACTAGCTCACTCGCGTTCATTGTCCCATTCTCGATGACAACGGACATTGCGAGGGTTGTTGATAGAGGTCAAACCGAAGTGTGTACCTTCCAGGATCACTTTGGTCAGAAGGTCACAAGCGCAGCACGCAGCAGCGCCACGTGTCTACCGAATTAGGTATCGGCTAGTTTCCTGAATGCAGTGGCAGTTCCGTCAGCGGTGTTAAGAGACGGTTAGCCCTACCTCGGCGTGGCTAAGGGAGGTCTGTTCAACCGTGGGAATGGGCGCCGGGGCAGTGATCTACGGCCGTCGGTTGTCATTTGTGATCGCGGCAAGTGCGACGGGTGGTTTGATCACTGATTTTCACCTCCTAAGTCAAGGGTCCAAAGCACAATTCTACAGGTGATCAGGAAGATCAGGCCGTACGGGGCCGAGACTAGTTGAGTGCTAATCGCGGGTGATTGGGTTCAGGATCGGGCAGAGGCACAACCGAAATGTCAATTCGACGAGTGGGAGCAGCGGGGAAAAACTGAAACTCGGAAGGAACAGTTACAGTGGGGTGTGCTACCAGTTTCCGGATCACAGGGCCCAAGGTAATCATTGTGATCGGCGACGCCACACTTGCCGTTCGTCAAATAATCACATAGCACAAAAACAATTTCATCATTTTAGCTCAGTACAGCAGTTTGCATCGTTCCGGTAGTAGGTGACTGTCCATAGGAATAGATTAGACTAGAAGTATATATATCTGTCGTAGAAGGGAGAGCGAAGTTTCGGAGGGTTCCCGACCCTCGCTATAAGTCCACGAATATTCGTCTGCATTTGAGTGTCCGCTGTGCGTATATTACAGACGGTCGCCCAGTGTACGCAATCACAACACTGTAATTCCACGCCAGAAGTTCGGGATTCAAACGAGCTCGATCGGGCAAGATAAACCCTTGGTCTAGAAGCTGAGGTATCCGTGAACGTCAGGCAGCACAAGATTGGTAGCAAGGAGCACTCACTCGACAGGGACCAACTTGACCGTGCCGGTGTATTTCTTGTTCAATACCGCGGCGTCGCAGTCCAACAACAACCATTTGTCCTTGACGGAGAACTTGAGTGCTCCTTTGATAACCTTCGCGTCAATCTCGATAGCGATACCCTCTTGAGAGCTTCCAGTTCGGCATTCGAGCTTGAACTCGGGAAGAAGAGGAAGCCTCCCGTAAGAACAGATGCTGAAGGTCTTCTTAGTGAGGTTGAGCGCGACGACGAGCTGCAAGAATTGGCTGTAAGTGGCTTGTCCCTAAAGGCATCGGCACGCGTCGTGAATTACATACCCTGATCGTGAGGGTGCCAAGGTTGAAAACCACTTCGTGTGTCACCGTCTCGTCCCCCTTGTCAGCCCCTTCCCGGCGTTCCACTACAGTACGGTAGATTTCCACAGCGAGCTTCTGGGCTTTCAAGACTGACACATGAGTATTGAGAGCGAGTTCGGTCTGGGGACAGATTATTAGCGATGGCGATGTAGGTGAAGAGATGACTGAACGCACGTTAAAGACATGAAGGATCCTGTTGAGTTCCGACCTCCAGGCGGCGATCGTCTCTTTGTCTTTTTTCGCGTGGAAAAAGCGAGAGATGGCGCCTCGCTCGTACAACTTGTCGGCGTTCCTCTGGATCTCTGACACGGTCCTGCGATTGGAGCCACGGTAAGTGATTCGGGCTCAACATGTACTTCCGCTAGTCCAACTCACGTCGTCAATTGTTCGATCGCCTCAAAGACAGACTGGTTGAAATTGTCCGCTTGTCGACCGTTCATCCCCCGGTCGATGGCTTTACAGATATCAGCACAGGCCAGCCCTAGCTCGACAAAATCTTTTCTTTTGGCCATCGAATCCTGTTCATATTAGTCAGAAGCCGACAAAGGTGGGTTGGGAGGAAACTCACTCTGATCACGGTGAGAAGGGCGCTGACGGAGCCAAAAACAGCCTTGACAGATCTGACACATGAAGCCTCCTTTGCACGGTTCAGAGCTTCGATGGCTGCGTTCAACGCTGAGAGAACGCCATCTTGCGCATTTTGTTGCTGGGAGTTTGCATCCATGGTCGAGAGTCGTGGCAACTAGGAAAAGACTGCGGAGCACAAAGCTATGGGGAAGAGCCCGAGCCCGAATGCAGAAGGACGGTCCGTTTTTGATGATTCACCCGTTGCAAGCACAGCCTTGAAACCCGATATTTCGAAGGATTCTGAGCGGCGCCCGTAGATTCTCGCTCGATACGGCTGTAGCATGGTTCATGATTATGAACGAGATCACGACAAGTGCTACTGGTAGCCCACTGTTAGGTCGAACACATATCTGTGAATTTGCGGGAGTCGGGCTCTGCAGCGTAGAAGGTGGACACGTCGGAGGCGCGGGTCAGAGAAAGAGCGGTCACCCGGAGGCGCGGCCGACAGGGATTGATACTTATTGAGCGCTTGAGCGAGCGCGTCGGGAGAAGATGGCTTAGCCTATGATGACATCAGGGGGTCAGCTCCGCGAAATCCAGATTGGGACTTGGAAGTACCTGGAACAACCGTCGTTCCCAGCGCACCGAAGCTCGTGGAATCGCAGCAGACCTTTTCCTCACTGACTTGTTCCGCAAGCACCGGGTCTGAGGGGGTGGGCGATGCTTGTGCTTGGAATAATCCCCGTCTTCGATGATGCATCGTACAAATCTTCATCGGAGAGCATCTATGAAAAGTGTCCCAGTGAAGTTCTTATGGCTTTCGGAAGACCGCTGTGGTTCCTTTTAACAAAACGGCGCGGGCACGCTGGAATCCCTGGTTATGTGCTCTTAAGAACACAACTTTGGTCGCCTCTGTGTCTTCTGCTCAACTGCTAGTGGGACAATAATCGCCGCTTGTTCCGACGAGGCCAAGCGTATCTGCTTCTCTCTTCAACCCTCCTCCCCATCTTCCCTTGGCCCACACCACTAGGTGCAGTCCACCACTCCGTCAACAAAAGCTGTCGACCATCCGGGCTTATCAGCCACTGTCGGCATGGCGCTACGCTTACACCGGATCCACCATAGACTTAGCATGCGTGTCCATTCCCGTCGTCCTGTCTGACCGATCCTCCGAACGCGGTGGGATCTTTCCGTAGAATGTAACCGTCCAAGGCATTGTCGGATTCCAGTAGGCAGGTGCACCGAGGAGTATACTAAGGTCACCGTGTCATGTCTGAAATGAGGGGCCGGAATTACGGCTGGAGAACGGAACGTTGTCGTCGGACCCCCTGGCGCTGGGAGTAGGTTCATTCATTGACCCTCGTCAACCCCTCTACCTCCTATCTTCTCCGTTTTGTCGTCCTTTGCGGGGTGTTCGGGTGCATTACGAGACGGCCAAGCAGGGTCTGTGATGATCTGAATCTCATCACTGGAGTTGACCATTGCCTCGAGGATATCTGTGCCAGGTCTCAGGTTCTTGATGAAAGCCGGGTGGGCGAACAGTGGCGTCCGGCGGGCGCATGGAGAAGTAATCTCAATGTGGCATCCAGATGATCGTTCTGGAGTGACTGTGAGGTTGCCGAATGGTGCTAGAGCGGTCACCCGACGTTTCCCTGGGTGATTGAACATAAGTTCTGCGAATGATTGTACATCGTGAGAGGCATGACGAGAGAGGTTCCAAGTCCCGTTGAACAGGGTCCACTTGGGTCGGTCTCACCCGATCTGTGTTTTCCTTGATGTTTCGTGCACGCTTCGACAATCAAACCAAACGCGTAGCCTGGCAAGTTGGAGCGCATGGCTGGGATCAGCACTCCATCTATCCTGTGAACGCAGAAGTTGCGAACCTCCGAACAAGACGCTGGAGTGCATTGCATAAGCTTAGAGATCGAGGACGTTATACGTTATATGCCAATACAACTCACCGGCCAATGCTCCATTTTGGGTCCACCTCTCCTTCGTTAGGTCCGGGAATGTATAATCAAGAAAGTCTCGTGGAGTCTAAACAGGGAATCCGCGTTGGCATGATCATGACTTTACCGGAACTGCTGGATGTATTCCCCGCCCGGATTGTGATTCCGTCTCACCTTTCTGTGGCGTGACTTCTGCTGCAGAAATAGCGCTCGCCGACTAGCTATGAACTCTTTGAATCTTTGATTAGTACAATGGCGTAAGCGTGGCAACCCCCTTTCTCTTTCAATCCAAAGCCCTCCACCTCTGCTCAGAACTATTCCAGCCTAACCCTCTCCACAAACTTTGGCTGTAGTGTGGTGAGTATTAGAAAGACCAACAGAATTGTATGCAAGATCCGAGCACTCACTGACGTCCAGTAGGCTTTTATCGATCCAGCGATCAACGAACCTCTTGAACCCAATGGACCGGATCCCGCCGGAGAGCCTTACCTCTATCTTCGACTTTACCTGCCGACCAGATGGGCGTACGAAGGGGACGGGGTTTCTCGCCACTAATCTAACGGGGTATGGCAAAGATATCGTTACTCTTACCCACGTGTGCCGATATTGGAGGGCGACCATTTTATCCAATCCAAAGTTCTGGACCACCGCAAATTTGACGCATGGATTTATGACCTCCGCCCTGCTCAAAAGATCGCGCAGCATGCCTATCGTCGCCACCTACATAACCCACAACCCAAACGCCACCGTTCCTTCGACCAAACGGCTCCTACCCCACTTCCCAAGGATTCAGAAAGTCCACATCGACGCAGCTTCATTGGAACAACTGATGGATTTCCTGTCCATTCTCAGTGGTCATTCCTCCATTCTTGAAGCAGTAGAGCTCCAGTCTAGTATTGCGGATAACCGGGATATTGATGATGAAGATGAAGAAGACGAAGAGGTGTGGAGATGGTCATTTGGGCTCCCAGAGATGCTCAAGGATGCTTCTAGCCTCACATTCTTCCGAGTTTCCAACCTCCCATTCTCCGATTGCTTCCTTGAACTACATCACCTCACGCACCTCGAGTTATCATGCACAGGAGTTTGGTGTTCTAAGTACCTTGCTGTCATGGCAGCCAATCCCATGCTCGAGGCTGTGATTCTCCGTGGCACTGAAGACTGCGAGGAAGAAATGCACGACCCGGAGACCATTCATGTCCCCCATCTCCGGCGTTTGGAGCTTTATGACCTACCCGTGGAACAAATTCTAGGGACGCTTTCCCTCCCACTCGGGATTCATGTCTGTATCGAAGGACACCCCATACGAGACTCGGATGATGACCTACCGATCGTCTCCACGGCCGAGAAATTGCAATTCATGTTCTCCGAACGCCTTGGGACCGTATCACGCGTGGCCTCCGGATCGAGTCCCAATGGAACATTCTCACTCTGTGAAGATTTCCATAGACTAAACCTGGACATCTCTGAAATCCCACTGGGGTCACTTAAACAACTTTCCATTTCCTTCACTGACACCGGGGCGGGAGAGGGAAGCCCCTCTCTGACCTTCGCTGACATACGCCGATACACCCTAGAGTCCAAATTCTTCCCCTTTGTCGACATACACGGACACCTTCTCAGGCCCGCATTCTCTCCCTTCGTCGACATACACGGACACATTCTCGAGTCCACATTCTCTCCCTTCGCTCGCCTACAGGCACTCATCCTCCAGCGGGTCCGTGGTTGCGAAGCTATACTCAGGCTCCTGTGCGACCCACATATTTGCCCCCGATTAAACACAGTGGTGCTCGTCAACGTCCAATCTCACGCGACCTACTGGCCATCCTTAGTCGAACTGGCTCACGTTCGGGGGCATCACTCGGGCTCAAGCAACGTCGTTCGTGTGGAAATTGGCTGTCGTGCAGAAGAGCCACCCGAACCAGATCAATTGGCGGAATTAAGGGCCCACGTGTTCTCGGTGGAGATCAAGCCATGGGACTACGAAGTTGAAGATCTGGATTGGTTGAACGATTCAAGGTTCAATAACCTAGGCAGATTGTAATTCACAGATGTAGTATGTGAGTCCGATGGTAAACCGCATACTTATGTACCATGGCGTAATTTGTATCTTACTTTTCGACGTCAGCGGCCTCAAACGTCCAGCACCATTTTGTGTGCACGTGGGCACCCTGTTTCGAGAGGAATGTCATCCTTGAGGGATGGAAAGTATATTGTGTTCTGGATGTTGGAGGTTGATACACTACATCGTTGTTTTTACCCCCACCTTTGGCGGGAATATTAATGGTTGTTGATCTGGCTAAACACCGTCGTGGGTTCACTACGCACAATGGTGGACAATGCTAAAATTCCAATTGGTACCCTCCTACGACTACAACTTTGGTTGCCTCTGTGTCTTCTTCTGCTCAACTTCTAGCGGGAGGACAATGGCCACCTGTTCCGACGAGGCCAAGCATATCTGCTTCTCTCTCCAACCCTCCTCCACCTTACCTTGGCCAACGTCACTTGGTGCAGTCCACCACTCCGTCACCACAAGCTGTCGACCATCTGGATCGACCATCGACTTAGCGTGTGTGTACATCCCCGTCGTCATGTCTGACCGGTCCCTCGAACGTGGCGGAATTTTCCCGTAGAATGTAACTGACCAGGTCATTGTAGGAGTCCAGCGGCGGACCGGTGAACCAAGGAGAACCGGGAAGCCATGGTCCATGTCTGCGATGACGGGCCAGAATGACGGGCGGAGAATGTTGTGTTCTGACCCCCTTGCGCTGGAAGTAAGCTCAATCCATTGACCTTCGTCTACGCCCCCACCTCCTATCTTCTCTGATGTGCTGTCCTTCGTGGGGTGTTCGAAGAGCGTCTCCTTAACTTCAGGTGCGTTACGAGACGGCCAGAGAGGGTCTGTGATAATTTGAATCTCATCGCTGAAGTTGATGATCTTCTCGAACACATCCGTGCCGCGTCTCGGCTTCTTGATGAGGGCCGGGTGGGTAAACAGTGGGATACGTCGGGCGTACGGAGAAGGAATCTCGATGTGATATCCGGACGAGCGTTCTGGAGTGGCTGTGAGGTTGCCGAATAATGCCAGAGCGGTCGCCCGAAGTTTCCCCTCGATGATCGAAATTTAGTTCTGCTGACAATCACAAATTGTGAGGTGCGATGAGGGGGAGTACCTCTTGACGGAACTCTGCGTAGATGTTGGTGTAATGACGGCCGGACTTGAGGGTCCTGATGTGAACCTCGTACGGTGCTGGACCCGAGCTCATGAGGTAGTGAGATGAAAGTTGGATAGGGTCCACTTGCGTCGGGTTGTGCTTCTCTTGATGTTTTGTGCACGCTTCTATGATCAAACCAAACACGTAGCCTGGAAAGCCGGTACGCATAGCTGGGATCAGCGATCCATCCACCTCGTGAACGCAGAAGTAGCGGACCTCCAAACAAGATACTGGCGTGAAGTGCATGAGCTTCGAGATAGCGGCCATTATGGCACTCGAGCTTACCGTCCGATGCTCCATTTAGGGTCTACATCCCCCTTGTAGACCTCAGAACCGGCCCCAGAGCCTGCATAATGTACGTCGAATGTGTCGAAGAGAGGCGCCATGAAGAAAGGGACACGAAAGCGCACGGCCGTAGTTATTAGTGAAAGCCGACCCTACAGGGTGCGGACCCGACGGCAAAACCAAGCTTCCGGACTGTATAGCCAATGGAATCCCGTGGGGTTTGAAGAAAAATAAATCTTATTGCAGTTGGCCAAAAGAGAACTGCTGGATGCGTCCCCTGTTGCGGGGTATGGTACCGTCGGAAATTTGCCTTTCTGTGACATGGCTCGCATTTAGCGTTGGGGGCGAGGATATCCGGAGTCAGGTTCTGACAATTGCCGGCGTAGCAGGCCCTATTGGTGAGTTCCGAGGTTACGTTCAAGCCTGGTACAATGATAGTGCTTGCAGGTTGATCGACATCTGCTGGACCCGTTTTAGACCTTCGAGTGGCGTTGATAATTGATGGCGATAAACAGGAACTGTGGATGTTCGGTAGCATTGTGGAACATCGGTGGGGGCGGTTAGATTCTTAGGAGCACTTTTTCCTCCTTGTTGTCTTGAGCTCAGCATCGTGTCTGAACACACCCGAACTAAATTTACTTGGGACTGTTCAGTCGCTCCGCTCGGGTTTCGAATAGGTTTGAATTCGTCCAGGACACGTATGGGATCGCGGAATTTCGGCGACTAGGCAAATCGGTCAAATGATGACCTCCATGGACGTCGTCCGCCGAGTCCCAGCCTCGATTCAGAGCCTTCCACTGAACCCGAGGCTGGGTTCTAACCTCGTTATTGCGCTTGGGTACCCCAAGCCGGTGCTGGGTTTGCCGCCTTCTGCCAACGGGCTCTGTCCTGGGGCCACCGGGCACTTGCCACTTGCAGCGATCGGCCAGCAACCCATTCCGCAAAGCGCTCGATCATCGACTCCTTGATCCCGAACATCCACTTGTGTAAGCGCGGCCATCCTTTCCGCAATCCTTGGCTGTGGCGTGGTAAGTAAGTCACCAGAAAGATCAATGAGATCGACCACGAGACCTAAATACCCACCAATGGATAGTCGTTTGTAGACCCGGCAACCAACAAGCCTCCCGAAGCCTCCCGAACACAAATGCAGACGATCCCGCCGGAAATCCTTACCTGTATCTTCTGCCATATCTGCCAATCAGCTCGACGGACAACGAGGACGGGATTTCTCATCACTAATCCGGCGGAGCATCGCAAAGCCCTCATTACTCTTACTCACGTATGCCGATATTGGAGGGCAACTATTCTATCCAGCCCACAGTTTTGGACCACCGCCGATTTGTCGCACCGATTCATGACCCCCGCTTTGCTCGAAAGATCAGGCAGCCTGCCGATCATCGCTACCTACATGACCCCCAACACAGACGCACCCGTTCCTTCGACAGAAGCACTCCTACCCCACTTCTCCAGAATCCAGAAATTTCACATCGACGTGAATTCGTTGGAACAGCTGATGGAATTTTTGTCCAACCTCCGTGGCCATTCTCCCATTCTTGAAGCGGTGGAGCTCCGGTGTAGTTTTGCGGACGAGCGAGATATTGATGATGATGATGATGCTGATGATGATGATGATGATGATGACAGTACGGAAACGTGGAAAGAGGATTTCGAGCTCCCAGCAATGCTTAGGGATGCCACTACCCTCAAATTCTTTCGAGCGTCCACACTCCCATTCTCTGATTGCTTCCTTGAATTACATCACCTCACGCACCTCGAGTTATCATCGTGCGCAACGGCTTGGGCCTGTGATTATCGCAGCGTCATGGCAGCCAATCCCATGCTCGAGGTCGTGATTCTCCGTGGTACTGCCATAAATTGGGAGGAAAGGATATCCATGGACGGCTCGGAGACTACCCCTATCAATCTCCCCCATCTTCGGCGGTTGGAGCTTCATGACGTCCTTGTGGAACGAATTCTACGGGATTTTGTCCTCCCACCAGGGACCCATCTCACCTGTACTAGTATCACTCGATCCGTTATACCACGATCGGATGACCTGCTGAACGCCTCCACGGTCGAAAAACTGCAATTCAGGTTTTTATCCAGACTCACGCGCACTGTCTTCGGATCCGGTCCGAACGGAACGTTCCTCCTCACTATCTATTTCCATGGGCTCAACCTGGACATCTCCGATGTCACTCTGGGCTTAGTTAAACAACTTTCAATTTCCTTCGCTGACACCGGAACGGGAGAGGCTGACCCCTCTTTGACCTTCGTCGACATTCCCGGATACCTCCTCGAGTCGAACTTTTCCTCCTTCTCCCGTCTACAGGCACTCATCCTCCAGCGGGTTCGTGGTTGCGAGGGAATACTCAGGCGCCTGTGCGACCCGCATATTTTCCCTCGACTGAACACAGTGGTGCTTGTCAACGTCCAATCCCACACGACTTACTGGCCGTCCTTGGTCGAGCTGGCTCGTGTCCGGGGGCACCACCCGGGCCCGAGTAACATCCTTCGTGTGGACATCGGCTGTCGCGCAGAAGAGCCGTCCGAACCAGATCAATTGGCGGAATTGAGGGCGTACGTATGCTCGGTAGAAGTCAAGCCATGGAACTACGAGGTCGAAGAGCTGGATTGGTTGAACGATTCAAGGTTCACGGACTTTAACAGGCTGTAGTTCACCGATGTGACAGGCAATTACGCGAATCCGATGTTGACCGTGTGCTTGTACATCATGGCGTATTTGTATTTTATTTTTCGACGTTAGAAGCTTCGTT
Source organism: Thelephora terrestris (assembly GCA_015956445.1). Taxonomy (NCBI): domain Eukaryota; kingdom Fungi; phylum Basidiomycota; class Agaricomycetes; order Thelephorales; family Thelephoraceae; genus Thelephora; species Thelephora terrestris. The sequence goes on along the minus strand of WIUZ02000024.1, from coordinate 372,680 downwards.
TGGAAGAGTGTTCGCTGTCATGTGGCTCCTTGCTTGAGTGTCCTGCAAGTTCTCGTCCCGGAAAAGGCTTTGCTCAAGGGATAGGGGGTGGATTGTGTTCCAACCGCTGAACTCTGAGAAAGACCTCGTAATGGATCGTGAGTCAGGATTACTTATCATTTGTAGCGGCCGCCTTCTGCGGGAGTCGTTTTCGCTGCCCTCGAGAATGAACAGCTAAAAGTATCTATCAACATCATTTTCCACCTCCGACAGACGCCCGATGGGTAAAATATTCGCGGTGATAGATGCTGGGCGCGTTGACCCTGCGAAATGTTGAGTAAGAACTAATTCTCGCTGGTGTGGACCTTGCAGTGACATCCGGCGTGCAAATAGGAAGCAGGATCGCGGATAGATGATAGCATTCGTGACAAAGCAGAGGATGTAGGACTCGAAAACAGGAGGGGCCTTCGTCAAGCACCTCATTGTATCTGGAATAATTCTGGCTTCATTCCCTGTGGTATCCGACATTGAGTCTGGGAGCCACAGGAGAAACCAAGTGACGAGAACACGAACCACTTTACAGAGGCGAGCCATCAATCCGCCCAGTTGGACAAAGGTTCCTACACCCTCAAGGACACGCATATGGGTCCACCCGATTTCCTAACACATGCGCCGCCTCAGTAGGTTCACAAGTTCGTTATTGCCATGAAAGTTACCTTGATGAACTCCAGCTTCGTGTATTCAGGCATTTTATCCGACGCCTTCACGACTCGGAAAATCGTAACCACGATATCTATTGCACTATATCCCTGGTCCCACAACTCCTGGATCTTGTCCATGGCAGTGTCTATGTCACTCTTCTGGCAAGCTTGCAGGATGCTTTGAATGACAACCGGGTGGGGTTGGTCGCAGACTTTGAACACGTTCTCAGAAGAGATGAAGCCGAACCCTGACCAGGTTGATTGAAGATTGTTGATGGCCTGACGCATGTCTCCCTCGGACGTGAAGATGAGCGCGGTGAGACCGTCGTCGTTGTATTTGACCTGACAATCAGATCATTTAGTCTAGAGCAGGGCAGCGAGAGAAGAAGGGGAACCTTTTCAAATTCACATATCTCGAGCAACCGTTTGAGGATCTCAGTATCGCGTAACTTGGCGTATCGTAAGATAGCACATCGACTCTGAATGGGTTCGATTATCTTGTTCGCCATGTTGCACGCCAAACAAAATCGTGTTGTATTGGAGTAGACCTCCATCGTTCGTCGCAGGGCCTGTTGCGCACCAGCGGTCATACTATTCACAAAGTCAGCACCAGAGACGCATTCAGGGTATTTAGCGGGTACCGACCTATCCGCTTCGTCGAGGATAATGATCTTATGTCGGCCATGTGGAAGTGTGACCTTCTTCTGAGCGAACGATTTTATCTTATTCCGAACGACGTCGATTCCTCTGTACCGTGGATCAGGAGGGGAAGTAAATCGCAGGCGTTCCGAGACCAGAACCTTTCATCAGAAGCGTTGAGCTCCAGAACACCTTCCTTGTACGCGTCGCCCAAGAGCTGGTGAGCCAAGCAATGTATGCTGGTCGTTTTCCCAATACCAGGCATTCCCTGGGAGGAGGTCATCCACCGAGTGACAATCAGGTGAGCCTGGAAACGGCGTACCGAAATGACGATATGCGGGCAGTTCCCGTCCTTCGCGATGACCTTGAGCCTTTCGATCGTCTCCTCGTTCCCAACGATGTCATCCAAGACCTGAGGCCTGTACTTTTCTACCCTATATGCGTTGAGAAACCCCTTAAATCGACAACGGCACGGAAACACATACCATGGTAACTCGTACGCGTTGTTGTTGGCGGGAGCCTTTCCCTTCGCGATGGATGAAGTCATTTGCAGAGGACGCGTCGTGTCAGTCACGTGCAACCCCGATGCTCAACACCTCACGCGTTTTGCAAAAGCGTTTGCGATGTCCTCCGACCTCATCTCGGAAGGCTACTTCGCCATCGTGGTCACTCCTACTACCAGGGTCAACGAAACACTATTCTACAGCCAAGGGGCCACCCTCGACATCCCTGCCCAAACCGCGCCTTGACTACCGCTCGATCTCGGAAAATGTGGTGTTCAAATCACTCAATGCTTTCAACCGAAAGGCAGGGTTATCCGTAGGAGCCATTCAAACCATAGAAAATCTCTACGCAAAACAGAAGGAGATCTCGGGTATCTTGAACTCAAAGAGACACACCCAGTCTCAGATTGAAGCCAGGATTCAAAAGGCTCTAAGGCACAACGACGCTACAGCCAAGCAAGCTGCGTTGAATGAAGCAAAGTCCTTGAAAGCTCAGATTGGCCAGATGGAGAAGCAACTTGTCGACATCGAGGACCAGCTATACGACCTCGCGAGTTCTGTACCGAACGATACCCACCCCGACGTTCCCATTGGGCCAGAAAACCTGGCGGTCACTCTCTCGACTCACGGTCCCCATCCACTGCCAGCAGACCCCGCGAGGGACCACGTTGCCGTTGGCAAAGCTCTCGGTCTGTTCGACTTGGAGGCTGGATCCCAAGTGACGGGATCCTCATGGTACTACCTCACCAACGAAGGCGCAATTCTAGAGATGGCATTAACGAATTACGCTTTATCGGTCGCTCTGAACCATGGGTTTTCCCCGGTGATAACCCCCGACGTGGTCAGGACGGATATCGCACGAAGATGTGGGTTCCAACCAAGAGACCACACGGCATCTCAGTCGTATCATATATCAACCGTTTCTCCTGCCTCCCATTCTTCCCCTCTTGAACATCCGACACACGTTCACCCCGACCTCGTCCTCGCAGGGACGGCTGAAATTCCGTTGGCCGGTCTCTTCGCCAATAAGATCATCCCCAACTCCACCCTCCCCCAAAATATTGTCGGTTATGGCAGAGCGTTCCGAGCGGAAGCTGGTGCACGCGGAGCCGACACTAGAGGCCTATACCGCGTCCACCAATTCACAAAAGTCGAGCTCTTCGTCGTATCGAAGGAGGAGGAGAGCGAAGCACTAATGGAAGAGATGAGAAAAATCCAGGTTGAAATTTTCGAGGGCCTCGGCTTGAGTTTCAGGTATTCGTCCCCGCGGCTCGGGTACTTCGTTTGCAAATAACCAATGCGACTCCTGCAGGGTTCTCGACATGCCTACTGAAGAACTTGGGGCGAGTGCTTACAGGAAGTACGACATGGAGGCCTGGATGCCGGGCAGAGGTGGATGGGGGGAAATTTCCTCTACCTCTAACTGTACGGACTATCAGTCGAGACGGTTACACATCCGTTATCGCAAGTCAGACGCGGACCTCGTTCCCTCGTCATCTGGGTCTAGCCAGCTCGCTTTCGCACACACTCTGAATGGGACTGCAGCAGCAGTCCCCCGTCTCATAGTTGCACTGCTCGAGAATGGGGTTAGGTTCAACGAGACCGGCTCCGTCGTGGGTCTCGACCTCCCCTCGGTTCTCGAACGATTCTGGTTGGGCAAGCGTTCGGAGCTCATACGATGGGTGTGATCCCGACCCCACCCACCACTAGATTACGGTAAGCATTTACACTCTGGTTGCCACCGTCCCTCCGAGTCTAATTAACCTTAGTAAATACAACAAACCATACATATGCATATCGGAGGAAACCGTTTCGCCCCGCCTCTCCCCTCGCGGTCTGTCCGTGCGTGCCACAAGCGAAGTGCTCACCACGCCCTCTGCTTCCCATTCTCTCGGATGCTAGAGGAATCGTCCACGCCATGGCTATCGCCGAACGGATCCGCAAATGGATCATCATCCAACAAGGCCTTCTTCGGGGCGAGATCCAAGTCAGAAGTCCCCAGGTATACATTTCTGCCAGAGTGATTGTTGGAAGACGAGGAGGCGATCCGGGCATTCTTCTTATGTGCCTCCTCATCTGACGATTCATAGTCGCTGAAATCTGATAAAGCCCCTTTTCCGCCGAAATCCTCGTCAGAGGACGTGCTACGCGTATTCGGTCTAAGCGGAGGCGGAAGAACGCTGGATTCCCGGTTCTCAACTATTCAGGAGGAACAGCAAAGGGCAGTTGACGCACTTCTTATCCTCCCCCAATTCTCCGAAATCGAGGTCCTGCAGGTCAGGATGGACTCGTCCTCCTCGAGTGGCCCGACCTACGGCGGCACGTTGTTTCTCCTGGAGTCTTGTGAGTTCAGAATCGTCTAGCTTGGTGGTGGCGAGGCCCTTCTGGATGTCCTCGACGCCGCCCTGCGTCTCAGTTGGCTTGGATAGCTGATACATGCGTAACTCTGAGATAGCCAAGGAGTGGTGATACGATCAAAAACTCACAGCCGTATCGTACATCTCGAGCGCTGCGACGATCCTATCGTTCGTTTCTATCAGTGTGCCGATCATGTCTTCGTTCTCTACCAGCTGCGTATTCGCAAGAAGGCAATCATTAAAGTCGAAAGTGTTTCGAGGCACTCCGTGACGAACCTGGATGTAACGAACGATGGGTTTTCGCTCCTGCTTGACCGCCGCTAGGCACTCTTGCACCCTCGCATTGTCTTGCAGGGTTTCTTGCTCCCTGTTCACGAGCTACAAGGAACCGTCAAGGTCTACCAGGGGAGTAGAACCCACAAAAAGCACCCACAGTGATAGCGTTGACGAGGTTGTTCGCGGATTGGGTCGCACTCGCGATCTGCGTAAGGATCTTTGGTTTCTCCTGAAATCACCGATGCAGTCAGCTTCTGGAGGACAGCATTCAAGGGGCAGTATGGAACCTCTTCGAAGTTGAACGGCTTTCTCTTCGTTTTCGATTTGCCAGCGCCCTCTCTCTTCTTTTTCTTCTCCTTCTTCAACCTCTCCGCCTCCTCTCTAGCCTTCCGTTGTGCTTCTTCCTTACTCTTCCGCTTGGCGGCCTCCACCTCATCTTCCTTGGGAGACTGAGGCTCCGGCCTTCGCACGGTATTCGCATCGCCCTTGCTGTGTTTATACAGATTCGCCACGGTCTTCATCGACGGGTCATCTTTGTACTGTACGTGCCACGCGGCGAGGACCCTCATGAGCTTCTTCTTGACTTTTTGCTCGATCGTCGGATCGTTGCTCATGTTCCTGAGGACGTCAGTGAGATATCCGTCAACGAACAGCCTCGCTGTAAACGTTGTAATGGGAGTCAGAAGGCCTGATCTGGGATTGCGAGAGGGTGGAAGAGGTCGAAACGGGTGGTCTCAGGGAGAATGTGGGGTAGGAACGGTGGCGGTTGGTGGTGGGGGAAGGCTTACTCTTCATCTTTGCGTCGCCATTCTCCACCAAAGCGTTGAGGATCTGGAAGAAGGAGGGTTGGTTAACGACCGAAAACGGCAAAGCGGAACCTCCTCTGTAATGGAGAGAGGGAACTGACGACGAGAGCTCGGTATTGCTGATGCGAGTTTCCATGCTTCAGCTTCTTCCTAATAGCACGAGACGCCTCCGCAGGGCTACAAGAACACAGAAACAAAAGCGATATTCGAACGTCACAACTCGGAAAGAAAAAAAAAAAGACCCCAAGGAGAGGACGGGAAGAGAAAAGTCGCGAGATAATCACCCCGTAGATTGGATATTAATCGAGTCCACCAGGTCCGGAATCCTATACAAAAAAAGTGCAGAGAGTTTTTCATCGTCAGCTCTTTCGAGGGGCGTTCCGTAGATTGGTTTGTGGGATGAGGCACCCTTCGTAAGTATCATCGGCGTAACCGGTTCCCGTCAAGATGTCCACCCAATCAGTGATGGATGACTACCCCGCCAGCGCGAACGTCCAAAACGGCAAAAAATGCGGTCAATACCCTCCCCCAGTCTTATATACCATCGACCCTCGCCGCGAAATCGCCAGGGAGATAGGGTCGGTGGCGCAGGAGTGAAGGTGCTCACGCGTGGTTTCTCTTGCCTCAATGCGTTAAATGCACTCTTTGCGAAACTCGTCGACATCGTTGGAACGTTGTGGGACGGAGAGGTAAAGGGAAAGATGAAATATCTGCAGGGCCCCACCCTGACGCAAGATAAAGATTAAAGCACAGCCACCGTGCTTGTTGTCCAAAGTCTTGGAAGTCACGCGGACCAGCCTGAGTGCAGGCCGGTTGCAATGAATGGTGGCGATAGCCAAACTAGTGTTAAATATATACGTTCAACAGTGTTCAACACCCGACCACAAGCTCAACGTTTCCTCTCTGCCTTCCACTTGTACACCCGAGGCTTGTAAGTCTTTTCACTAGTCCTCACCGGTCTGTCCTCATCCTCTCCATCTTCATCTGCGTCGCCTTCCTCCTTCACCACCTCAACGCCCTTCAACTTCTTCGTCCGACCTTTCCCCATGAGAAACCTCTGCATCTCCAGCTCCCGCTCAGCGTACCGTAACTGCTGATCCCGCTCCATCCGAGCAGAAAGCTCCTGAACTAGCCGCCGCCGGTGCTTCTGAAAAGAACCGCCTTAGATAAGTATCAAAAGGGATTAGAGGGTATGGCCACAACCTTTGATTCTTCCTCCAGAAGCTGTAAATCGGAATCACCATCTGCTTGAGCCTTTTGTTTCCCTTTCTTCCGTTGTTGGTGACCTTCAGGCTTCCAGCCCAAGTCGACCCCCGGTTCATCGTCGTCGTTGGAGACAGCTGCTGGGGCAGGAGCAGGGTCCAAAAACCTTCCGTGGGTATCTAACGGCCTGGTCAATACAACCCCAGCAGAGTCGGTGCGCTTCAAACCGGACCCACCTTTTTCCCCCTCCTCCAGGAAAACAACGTGCTTGGGACCGCTCGTGGAACGGGCCCTCCTCTTCCCCTTGGGTTTCCGACTCGCCAAAACTCCGCCCTTCTCCAACAAAGCCAGTTCCTCCTCATCCACGCTCCCACGCTCGCCCACGAGATCAGCCATAGCTCTCAGCTGAGATTTTATCCGGTCAATTTTCTTTTGAAAAAAAAAAGCAGTTTCAGGTTCTCATCTCGCACGGTCGCAGCGCAGAGGAGCCGCTGACCTTGGCGTTTGCGTGCCTCATCGTTCGAATGTAATTCTCGTCTTGTGTTTTGAGTATCTTGACCATATCTACCGGCATAGCGAAGTTCCCTCTATCCTGGATATGAACTCCCGCCTACACAGTGAGATTAGACCCTCTCGTACCCACCACAAACGATTGCATAAAGTAGCAAAGAAACACGCACATTCGTCTTCTGATTCACCATCCCAAAGTAAAACTCATCCTTGTTCCTGTTTTCCGCCTTCCTCTGCAGAGTTCTAATCCGCTCCTGCTTCGAATGATAGTCCCTCGCTCGAAGCACATAATCCTTGTGCTTCTCGAGGATCCCAAACTTGGCTCGATGGGCCAACTGGGATCGTTCTTTGTGGTTCCGTCGGTGCAGCGAATTCCGTAGCGAGGACATCGTGAAGAGACTCTCGGCTCAGCTTCGGCGAAGCGAGGTAGATAAAGCTAGGTATGCACCTCAACGAAGCGGTCTGAAGCGAGCGTAAGGAAAAAACTTCGATCATAATTCTCACAGTCGCAACAAATACCTGACGCATAATACCAAGTGTGAACGAGACGGGACAAAAAGCAATGAGAGAGTAATGGTACAACTAGTTAGAAGATCGGGCCATATGTCCGGAGCCGTTCAACGGGCCCTCCAAATACATCCTAACCAAAACGGTTTCGAGAGCAGCAACAGATGGTGGGGCATGTTCAAAAGTCCGCGCGGAATTCCTCACATGCTCGAATAACACCGACATCCTATCCCACCGCGCCTGTTCGCTCTGCACCAGGGTTTGTGGGTGGATTTGCGCGGCCTGGGTGAGCTGGGTAGGCTGTGGAGGAGGGGGAATCATTTGTTGAGGTTGAAGAGAGGGAGGCGCGGGGGTAGGTGGCATTTGGTGTACAGCTTGAGTAGTCATGGATGTGAATTGCGTTGCTGGGTCGTGAGCGAATAAAACGGGATCAATAGTTTGTTCAGACGACTGGTCTTGAATCTCTGGCGTCATTGGGTGAAGTTCCTGTTCCTCGAGCTGAGAGATCGGGACAGGTGTGGCGGCCGTTGGAGCGGACGTAGAGGCTCTGCTTTGTTCAGCGTCGACATCGGAACGACGTCTTGTTGAGCGAGCCTTCTCTTGCTCTACTTGGGCCCTGCGACCTCTTCGCGTAAAAGGGAGGTTCGCGGGGCCAATTTCATGTGAATGTTGAGCGCGATCTGGAACACCCGGAAACGAGTCAAGGGTTCACCGTGCACTGCGAGACTCGGTCAGACTTACAGCACACGCGAACCTCCTCCGTCTCGTAATACGTTTTGAACGAAATTGACGCAGAACAGCCGGTGCCTTCGAGCTGTGGCTATACTATTAAGTGCACAATAAGCGCGTCCAAAGCAGAGACGCCCACCTTGCGACTGGGAACTTTTCGATTTCTCTCGGGGTACTTTTTCACATACTTGCTTCTGCCAGACTTTGAATGCCTAGCACAAACCTGATGACTGTCAGCAAGCCTCGCCAGACCAGGAAAACGTCAGGTGTCACCAGCTTGGTGTGTTCCTTGAATCGGGGTGGGACAGACTTTGAGACATGGCGGTCGTTCCTCACAAACTCAATCATCTTCTCTTCCTCTTCCTTGGCCCTCCACGCCTCAAAGGCGGCCATGGATTCAAAAGTAAGCGTGTAGCCTTCGTCCGCATCGCCTGCACCGTATGGAGCTTTCCTCGATCCATTCCCAAATACCGACTGCTCGGAGTGGGAGTGAGAGGGGTCGTTCTGGGTCGTGGGCATTTGCATCGCAGAGGAGAGCGAAGAAGAGACAATTGAGGACTCTGGTGCATCGCTCAAACCGGTTGAGCCGACGCGAAACTGGTGGTAGGCGGTGGCAGGATCCATGCCCGTTCCCTTCTTCACGTGACAAGAAATCACGGCAATTTAAAGTCGGAAAACGGCGACTTGTGTGGAATCCCAAAAACCGCGCCCAAAGAACCTAAAAACGACGCAGACGAAAAACCTAAAAACCACGCGGACACGAATCCCACGCACTTCGGGGCACGACCAAAGATATGAACGGCAAAGATCCGTCAAGCCATTCGCGACCGCCACACCTTTCTTGGTTTCCAATGCCTCAACATTCCCAAAATTTATGGTGTATCAGAAAGCAGCATACTATTGGACGACCACCGTTTCTCGGCCCACAAATCTAGTAATTAAACCTCAGCCCAGTAACGATTTCGCTTGATGGAGCCCTAGCGGAACTGAACGATGCCTCGGTCACCTCTACCGGTTACCAACCAAGTGATTTCTGTGAGGGGGTCCGCGACGGAACTCCCAAAGTCGTGAACCTCCGGAGGATCCTCAGACTCTCAGAGCCCTTATCCCGAATGAGACGGCCCTCCGGATCATCTGCTCGTTTGTCTTCCCATGTCGAGCATGTGCAACTGCAAGTGACTGATTGAATGTCGAATACTACCAATACACGCTGAATTCATTCAAGCGTCGTAGAATCCTCAAGGAGAATCACATCCAAAAAAACCAACAACCGTTGGTGTAAAATGAGGGGGTAATACTAGCCCAAAACGGACCTCGTCGCCACCCGCCTCAATACTTCGAGGGTTCGGAAGGAGAAGGGTGTACAGTTCTTGGCGCCTCTTTCCATGAAGAGATTCATAAGGGCAGTTTCCGGCTGCGGGCATCATGTTCAAAGCGGATAGGACCGTGACAAATTAATGTATGAGGCTGAGGCCATGAGTTTGTCGATCGGCACGAAAAACCCGGAGACCAAGAGTCCGTATAGAAGCACGAACTATTCGGGGTAACTCCCCCCAGTCTGAGGGGCCGGTACAACCAAAGAGCACAAGTTCTTCCACAGACATTGGTGTCACGAGACGTGGGTGCAACGATTACAGACAGCCGGAGGCGACCTGGCTTCCGCTACCAAGAACCATGTTGAGCTGGGAAGCCACCATACAGTTTCAACTGGAGTGGGGTGGATTGGTGGTGTTCAAGGCTGACGATCGTTCTGGAAAGATTTGACGGTCTATCCAAACCCACAACAGCGAGAATAAAACCAATGCCGTTCGCAAACGGCGACGGAGCCGGGAGATCGCAAACACATCTTGGCCCGCTAGGAGGAGTGATTGGGAGGTATAAACCCAGGGCTGTCGCACCCTGTGATCGACGGAGGCTACATCAGCCACCGTAGACTTCACCAATGAGTGGAATGAGGTCAAGCTCATGTCATTCCCGCCGCTGGCCGGTTTCTTAGGCGCCGGAGACGACAAGAACAGAATGTGGACTCCCTTCATCCCAGTAAGCAGTGAAGCTTGAAGGGGGAACTGCACTGTTCGGTGGAGTTGCCTCGCTCAACTCAGTCATGGGCTTGAGAGAGAACTTCCGACTTCTGACCGAACGAAAGTATGCGCGGCAGTCCAGAGTCGAAAAAGGTGGGGAGAAACGAATGTGGGAATTCCGCGCGGAATCAAAATTTTGGCAGAGGCCCGAGTGTTCCCCGCCGCGGGAGTTGCCGGTCCCCACATTCAATGGACGCACCCCCTCACGTGACGATCGGATCTAACCTGTCCCAGGGTACTTATTATAACAGAGGGCTCTCTTTCCCTCTCTTCTGCACCCCCCCACTTCGAGTAGCCAGCCATGCATAGACTCCCGAACGTCGTTCAAGCTCGCAGCCTTGCAACTGCCGTCACCCGCTCCCCATTGTCGGGTCTCAACGCTGTTGCTCGTGCAAAGGCGGAACAAATCACTGCTAAGTGGAAGGGGACGAATACCTCTGGAGAGAACGTAAAGAACTACATCGGAGGAAGTTTCGTCGACAGTCAGACTGACAGATGGATAGATTTGGTAGATCCGGTATGACTGTACCGACCCTCACGTTGAGCGGAGCTAATCGTCGCTGTCACAGTCGACCCAAACACTGCTTTCCCGCGTCCCGGAAACGACCGCTTCAGAATTTGAGCAAGCCGTTGAAACTGCCAAGGAGGCATTTAAGACCTGGAGTCGCACTTCTGTCCTCACACGACAGCGATTTGCTCTCGAGTACGCCAACCCGTCGCTTCCCTTCTCTCATTGCAACTGAACTTCTTACTCCGGTTTAGGCTTCAGGCCCAAATACGTCAAAACGCAGATGCCCTTGCTGACATCATCGTTCTCGAGCAAGGAAAGACCTTTGCAGGTGTGTGACCTCGCTGCGCACGACCGCCAACTGGCGTACTTACACGTTCCTACTCAGATGCGCATGGTGATGTCCTTCGAGGACTTCAAGTAGTTGAAAGTGCCTGTAACATCCCGACGGCCCTCATGGGTGATAAGATCGAGGTATCCAGGGATATGGACACCGAGACCAGACGCCTTCCGTTAGGTGTATGTGCAAGGTGAGTACCACTAGGATCAATTCCCCACGGCTCGAGGCTGAAAGATTCATAGCATCGCACCATTCAATTTCCCTGCGTAGGTCTCGGGTGTATCCGCTGTGAGGCTTCTGACACTGGTGTTCTAGGATGATTCCCTTATGGACGATTCCTATGGCCACTGTCACTGGTAACACACTCATTCTGAAACCCTCTGAACGGGACCCCGGTGCCGCGATGATGATCGCTGAGCTTTGTGAACGGGCTGGTAATGCTCCGCGTACTTCCCACGCTACTACTTCCGTTAATTTTCCTCATAGGTTTGCCCCCTGGTGTTCTCAACATTGTCCACGGAAGCGTTGACACCGTCAATGCCATCTGTGACCATCCTGATATCAAGGCTATCAGTTTCGTTGGGGGCGACAAGGCAGGAAAGCACATCTACCACAGGTATGTGTCCCTCGGGCCAATCTTTCGATCGCCGGCTGACAAGGTCACTAGAGCTCGCCTGACTGGCAAGAGGGTGCAATGTAACATGGGAGCGAAGAATCACGCAGTCATCATGCCTGACGGTGGGTCCTCAGCTGGTATTATCCCCCTTGGTAGCTTATACCAAATTCAAGCGAATGTTAACCACACGCTGAACGCGATTACTGGTGCTGCATTTGGTGCCGCTGGGCAGCGGTGCATGGCAATTTCCGTTGCTGTCCTCGTTGGAGACGCTAAGGAGTTTCTTCCTGGTATCATTGAGCGCGCCTCGAAGCTCAAAGTCAACGGCGGCTTTGAGCCTAAAACTGATCTGTGCGCCTTTTTCCCTTTCTCACCACCGTTGCTCATCCAAGTAAACGCAGGGGCCCCGTCATCTCTCCCGCTGCCAAAGCGCGTATCATCGACCTCATTACCTCCGCCGAGCCGGAAGGCGGAAAGATCCTCTTGGATGGACGTGGGATCAAGGTAGAAGCCTATCCGGACGGAAACTTCGTCGGGCCCACCATCATCGAAGCAAGCACTACGATGAAATGCTATCACGAAGAGATCTTCGGGCCCGTCCTCATCGTTCTCCACGCCGAGACTCTTGACGAAGCCCTCAAGATCGTCAACGAGAACAAGTACGGGAACGGGACCGCCATCTTCACCCAATCTGGCGCCACCGCCAGGAAATATGAGAGGGAGGTTAATGTGGGACAAGTCGGAATCAACGTTCCTATCCCTGTTCCATTGCCTATGTTCTCGTGGAGCGGGAACAAGGCCAGTGCACTTTGTGATATCCCGTTCTACGGAAAGGGCGGTATCGACTTCTACACTCATACCAAGGTGGGTCCCTGGCCTCACTCCATCGAGAAGGAACTAACAAGGGCTCCTTCCATGCAGACTACCACTGTTCTTTGGAAGAGCGAAGATGCTCTCGAGAGCCGTGCCACCGTTACCATGCCCACTCACCGCTAAATCTTGTCAGTGGAACATTCTGAACAGTGGACCCTCCTTCATAGGGAATTGTATAATTATATTCGGAATCTTTTGTGTATCATACAGGCCAATGCATTTCATAGTCCATATGTTGTGTTCGCTGGGGGGGAAGGGTGAGATCGACGCATGGAGTACAGAAAGTCAGCTACAATGTCGTGACTGGCGGCATCACAAGTACGTGGGCATGAATAAAAATTTGAATGAAAGCCCGGAAACGGAGGAGCAGCAAGAAAACTGAGAATAAGATACGGGAGCGTGCAGGCAGGGGTATCGTCTATCGCCGTGTATGTCTGTCGTGTATGTGATTTGTTCAAAACGTTATGATCGTCATCGACCAAGCCATGATTCCGGGGGTCCACTGATAAAAACCCATATCAACTCCTGCACCCTGGTGCCAGCAGGGAAATCCACATACCGAAACAAGGATGAGATTATCCTCCGTAATCATCACGTTCGTCGACACGTTCGTCAGATCCCCCATTCCCTCCTTCCACTTGAACACCAACTCCTTGACTCGTTCTGACGACCGAATGTTACTCACGTCTTTTCCCCCCTTCACGCGCGAGCCCACGAAGGAAGCCGGTTCGGTGTCCATGGGCAAGTCTCCGTTTGAGAGGGAGGCAGGCGGTCCACACCGAGAATTGAATTCGTGAATCTCAAACGTCAATTCATCCGGTCCGATTTCCTTCAGCGGACACACGAATCTCCACCCCGAGACGCAGAAGTCGCTGAAAATGTGCTGAATGAGCCCTTTCTTCTCCCATATGGAGGTGTAGGGTGCCCAATCCTTCCAGGGAACGAAACTCTCTTCCCGCTTCGCGAGCTCCATCAACTCGCAAAGGCGCAAGGTAACGCAATACGCAGCGTGTTCGTTCGTCGCGGTGTAGCACATTTGGATCCGAGCCGTGATGATAGCTTCTGAAGGGATGGGCAAGAAAGGAGGTTGCGGACCGAATTCCGAACGGGATGGTTCGTAGAATGCCGATTCGCCTGAATGTACTCCGGCAAAGTGACCGTGGTCTCCGTATGAGGGGACAGAAAGCTCGAACCGGACCTTTTTGATGGGGTCGGCGGATGTGTCCATGAGATGGAGGGAGTAGCTGTCTGGGCAACGCTCATCTGTGGGTCGGAAGGCGTACCCAGCCACCAGCCAGGTGTCGCTGAAGAGGGTTATGGTTTCGTAGTACGTATTGTCCAAGCTCTAACAAACGAGGTGAGTGACCCAGAGTCTGGGCGGGGTAAACGAGAAAGGAAAAACCCACAAGAATTTTGGATCCTGTCCTCCAGTTCCACACAAACAACCTGTCTTCATCGATAACCTGGTCTGCTTGTCCGGATTCACGGAATAAGATTGCCACGGTACTCTGGCTTATGGCTAGATACGGAGGGTAAATTTCTGTGAAGTTGTCTTGGATGTTGTGGCGCAAGACCGGAACGGAGGCGAGGGGGTGCGCTTGCCCAGTGTCCATTCGTAGGATGTGGATCGGGACACTCCTGTATGTGTGTAAAGTCCGTGAGCGTCGCAGGATCAGGACCGACCCTGTCGCGAAAGACATACGAAATCGACCCGGTATACTCAGATACCGCAACGACGTTTGTGGGTGGATGCATGGCCACAGACAAGCCATCGAACGGAAGGTCAATGGTCCAACTTCTTGTGGGCAACCTTTTCGCCATCGAAGGTAGTTTGATGAAGCACATTTTCGCTCGGCACATGGTCACAAGAGTGTCTCCGGAGAGTTCGGGGCCCGAGATCCCCTTGAACGTCTCTCGTACTGGAACGGCCCGCTCTCCATCCGACCATGCGGCTTGATACTCTCTCAGCTGTTCGCGTCGGCTGGCCACGCAAGGTTGAGTCGCTCGGATGTTATCCTCGTGTCCGGATTGGTAGAGCTCCAACCGGTACTGGAGTGACGTAGAACCATCTATCAGCCCGAGAAGCTGGCGGTTCACCTGCAAGAAAGGTGAACACTCTCATCCTTTCGCCCGAGTCTACCCTCCGATCTGAAAGAGATGACCAGTTACTCACGAGTCTAATAGAAAGCATCGAGGGCTCTGGTACGAAGTGAAGGATGTGTTCCCAGATCTCGGGTGGGAGATCTAGCAGGCTGGACGAGAACATTCCTAAAGGACGTTTGAATAGTTCCGGCGCGGGACTTCTTCCTTTCTAGCGCTAGCTTTGGCTACACGTGCCACACGGAGGCGCACACGATCGCTTGTTTGGGTTTACTTCGAGGTCGGTGGCGGGTTTCTAGTCGAAAGGGAGCAAGGAGAATATATCTGGTCTGAGCACAAGGGGGTCGGTGGAAGGAGGAGGGAGAGTGATTCGATCACGGGCCACGCTTACTCCATGACTACTCTAGTCACCAGTCACCAGTGACCCGGCCAGTCGTTGTACTGACCTCCGTTATGTATATACTAATTCCTCTCTAGGGGCCTTTGCTTTGTCGTTGAGAAGGCGGATGCATCGACGAACGTTCAGGGCGCTTTATTCACAGCCACATGTCAGACCTCTGGTCTAATGGGGCGAATATATATAATACAAGCTTAGACCCAGCGACGACTGGGGCTTGCGCAATCCTTCGATGCCACGCAGCTCCAGTCCTCCCGAGACGACCTCGGATTCGTTATGAACGGGACTCACCGTAAGTCGTTTTACACCCACTGGCCTATTCCTGGTTGACACCGACGAACCTCACCCAAAGTCTTCCTAACGCTGAGTGTTCTGCTTCGGTTCGCCATCACCAACGCGCAGGTTGAAGAGTTTGTTGACTCCTAGCATACCTTAGGCTTAAGGAGCTTTTTCTATGCTGCATTCGCAATTACGCAAAGGACAGGATGCTGAAGACCGGGGGAAGCCCTCGGGCGAAGGTGCATCACCTCGCAGTTCCTCATTTCCCCGCTCCGGATTTTGCATGCCTCAATCGGACTGGAGTTGTTCCGTGGGGCTGAGACTCTTCCGGACCTTTCGTTCGGTGGTAGCATTTACCGACAGCCCTAATCTGGGAGGTGCAGGATGGTCAGCGGAAAATAGCCTGAAATTGCTCATAAAATCCCATTGTACCCACACTTTGCGATGACCATGCCGTTGAAAGTTGCCTGCGGTGGCTGTAGCGCATCGGGTCCGAGCGCTGAGGTATCGGGCTGGTCAGGGCTGGTCCCAGCTCACCACAAATCTCCATTGGGACTTGCGGTCGGATACGGTTTCCCTTACACTTGCCACCAAAATGGCTTAGAGATCTATCAAATAAGTCTCACATATCGATGGGAATCCAATCTTACTAGTTGTGTACTTGGCGTTGGAATGAAATAATTCCGAATACTTACCTTGAGTTAGATCACGTGCTCAACCAAAGTCAGATTCCTTTTCGAGGCCCGCGGCCATTTCGGTTGTTTCGATCCCAGTCCAAACGATACACAGGCAATGTCTTCAACGAATCCTTCAGTTCTCGTCGTTTGTCTAGGTGTGTACTGTCCTTGTGAGTTGCGTGGAGGATATTCAAAGCGAACTATATGACTAGGAAACACCTGCCGATCTCCATTGGCAGAGGCCGTCCTCCAGCATGTCGCAAAGCAGAGAGGCTTGAACATCTCCGTAGATAGTGCTGGGACTTCAGGTTATAACACCGGAAAGGGGCCTAACCCAAAGTACGAGCCCCACCATTTGGTAAACAATTGATGTTCAGATTCCTTGCAGAACTATCAATGTTTGTCAGAAGGTTAGTAATTGCTTCATACTGCAGCATGACATCCTGCCCAAGCCCGACACCACACACACAACCTATTTTCTAGTACGGCATCCCGATAAACAGGGTCGCTCGACAAATTTCCAGTGAAGATTTCGACCAGTTCACCTACATCTTGGCAGCGGATGGATCAAACCTAGCCAATCTGAAGAGGATCCAGCCTGAGAATTCCAAGGCAGAAGTCCGTCTGTTCGGTTCCTATGATGATAACGAACCGATTGCGGTGAGCAACCTCCCTGTTTTTAAGTTCTAAGCTGTCGAGGACTAAATTTTGATTGATGAACGTTAGGACCCGTATGGCGGAGAAATGGTGAGCCCTTCGGATAGCTAGGCCCAGCCTGCCTCCTGAAACCCCTGGGCTGTAGAGCGAATATGAGATGTGCTACGAACAGTGCTTGCGATACTCTAACAAGTTCTTGGACAAGGTTTTCGGGACGGCTTCTGGCAATACCGCGGCTTCAGGTGTATAGGGTTGCCAGATTGTTGGCCACTTAAACTCAGACGACGATCCGCAACATGTTTTACACGCCCGTCTGCCTGCAAATCTTCGCCCCCTCTACCTTTCACGATAGCGTTGTATTTTAATCAACGAATGACTTACTTGGACGCGAGTGGTGGTAACCCAGTTAGACACTGCATCGTAAGCCCGGTAGTCCAAGGCCGAAGAACAGGCTGAACCACTCGCCCTGAATCCCAGGATTCTTTTCCGCCTGACTCTCACCGCACTGATTTCACCCCATTTCGTCGTCAGAGCAACGACTTGAGCTTCTTCGTGCTCTTGAGTATCCGCACTACTTACCCCCACTCACTGTCATCCGATGGCAGTTTCAGTGCGAAATTTACAAGAAGTGGACACACGGATGCACTCTGGGAGTCACCCAGTCATCTAGCGGCCTCGGTTGGTATGGCGCGGCAGGTCCTGGCTATGTGAAACGTTTGGGAGGGGCTCCTGTGGTGATTAGATAAACCTCATTAGAACGGGGTTGAACACGGTGGTATTAGCACTTGCATCGCTATGGGAATGTGGAGCTTCCACGATTCTTGTTGAGGCTTACGGCTGGGTTATGGGAAGGTGTGAATGGCAGCTTCCCGAATGGTTATTGACTAAGGGCTAGAAGTCTTGCAAAAAAATTCGTGTGTCGATTTGGGTCCAAGTGCTCAATATTAATCCGCTTGGTTACTTTGTGCTTCAACCGCGGTACGGGCGGAACGTTGGACATTGAACTTTGGGAAGACCACGCGTCAGATCACGTGTTCCGCCACACCCTTTTTTCAAATTAAAATTCTGATCGTCTTCCCCGGTTCCCGAAGCCAGTGGCTGTTTCTGATTCTTCGATCCCAGGTTAACGATTGGCGGGCGATGGTTTCAACAAATCCTTCGGTTCTTATCGTTTGTCTGGGTGCGTGCCTTTGTGAGCCGCTTGTGATGCGGGAGGGTGGTTGAAGCGAATGACACGATCAGGAAATATTTGCCGATCTCCATTGGGGGAGGCCGTCCTGCAGCATGTTGCAAAGCAGAGAGGATTGGAGATCTTCGTCGATAGTGCTGGGACCGCGGGGTACCACGTTGGGGAGGAGGCTGACACGAGGTACGAGCCCCATCACTTGGGACAGGAACCACATTCATAGGTTCCCTTTAGAACTATCGATGTCTGTAAGAAGGTTGGTGGTTGCTTCGTACTACGGCATGCCACCCTGCTCGAGCCCGACTCTCTACATCCATCTGTTAGCACGGCGTCCCGATAAATGGACTCGCTCGACAAGTTTCTCGTGAAGACTTCAACCGGTTCACCCACATCCTCGCAGCGGATGAATCAAACCTAGCAAATCTGCAGAGGATACGGCCTGAGAACTCAAAGGCAGAGGTCCGTCTGTTTGGTTCCTACGATGATAACAGACCGATTGCGGTGAGAAGGCCTCCCCGATTGTCTCCCAAGGTATCGAGGGCTAATCGTCGTTTGATGAACCTTAGGACCCGTATTATGGAGGAATCGTGAGTCCTTCGGATAGTGAGATTCAGTCTGCGTCTGACAATCCTCGTGTTGTAGAGCGGATTCGAGAGATGCTACGAACAGTGCTTGCGATACTCCAACAAGTTCTTGGACGAGATTGTCGGTACGACTTCCACTGCCACAACCTCAAATCTCTAGTGATACCAGGTGGATGGTCAAATAAACTCGCACGACGATCCACCACATGTTTTAGACATACCATCTGTCGCGCTGCACGCCTCAACCCTCTACTTACTGTAACAGGGGCCGTATGCCAGTTAATGAATAGTTCCCCCTGGGTGCGAACGACACTCACCTAGTTAGACACTGGGACGGAAGCCCGAAAACACAGGAACGGGGACGTGATTGAACCGCTTGCCCTGCATCCCAGTGTTCTCCGCTGCCTGACTCTCGCCGCCTTATTTTCCCTCCGTCTCGCGGCCAGGATAATGACCTGTGCTTATTTGTGCTCCTGAGTATTCGTGCCGCCTTCTCCCCCTTGTTGCCGTACGACGGCAGCCGAGTGCGAAGGTCTTCGGAGGTCGACGCGCAACCACATTCCGGGAATCAGTTGTCTAGCAGTCCTAGGCACGGCGCGCCGGGCCTTGGGTACTTGGAGCGTCGGGAAGGGTGGTGGTGGACTGTGGCTGGGTTTTGTTTAGGGCCTAGTGGGTCCTCCGCCAATCCTCACCCAGGCCCACAGCCCGCGCATCAGCGGTCACCCGTGAGGCGGAAAGCAGTCTTTCGGTTACGTTTATTGCGCTAGCCACACTCCGCTTACATGACACATGTATCTGTCATCCAGTCTCCAGTGGCAGTCCACGGGCACCAACATTCCTGACGAGGGTTGGGAATATTGGGGGATTCTCCTCGGCGTTGGGCGCATGGCCCTAACGAGTACGACCACACTGAAAACACAGGGTCTGAGGGGTGCTAGCCGGTGATACGGCATCAGCTTCGGGTTTATTATTTTCAAGTTCACGACGAGCGTTGAAACGGTCGCATCGTCATAGCATCAGCGAAAGACAAGAAATGAAGACGACTGGTGCGAGGCTGGAGCTGCATGTTGATCCCGTTTTCGCGAGAACCCACGCCTTTGACAGCCGCGAAATGTGAAAGAGAAAGAAAGATTTTTTAGGGTTTTTTCTAGGGGAACAGCTAGCGAGATGCCACCCGTGATAACGGCGCACGAATCAAAAGGCATAAATAACCACCAGAATGGGGGGAATGACCAGTTGTAAGGGCCTAACGAGATAAAAAAAACTTCTGGCGACAGCTGATACTTGACTGGACGTTCATTGAACCTTGTGGATGCCATATCGAGTGATCCAAGGGCTGTCCACTGGAAAGTATTCTTTGACAACGTCGTTTCGCCGGTTGGTCGTGGTGTGCTACGGAAGCAGACAAACAAGTGGAAATCCAGGACAGAAACAATTAATTGTCCTCAACCACCGAAGGGTGGAAATTTTCACTGAGATTAAAACCGTAATCGCGCCCCTAGGAGGCCAAAGCAGACGTCGAAAGATCGAGACCGAACCTGGTTTCAGATTCTGTCTTCGGGATGTCCGACACGTGAGGAAGACGATCGCAGCTAACCTCCCCTGCGGGGGAATGACGAATCACGTCCCGATACCCGAAGACAGGCGATAGTCATCAATGATACGAACCTTGAGTCCATGTGAACGCTGGCACGAGGAGTAATGGCACACCTGATAGATTCGACTCGCCTAGAATGGAACGTCCACTCTCCACTCGACACATCGATCGTAAAATGCTCACCAAAGCCTTTCTGGGAATCCCTTTCTTCCATATTGGAATATATCGATAGATCCTGGGTCAGGGCCACATTGCCGCTCGTCATTCCCGAAAGGAAGATAAAGGCACGCTGGCCTACCGCCGAAGTGGCTGACCACAACCCCGGATCACGATCGCATATCAGTAATAGGTGATCTACGAATGATTGAAGATTCAAGAAAGCGACCAACACAAAGCAGCCGAAAAGCCAATTCGGGGAGGCCCGCCGAGCGCACAGCACAGCGTATGTGATGGGTGCCAATCCTCAACCCGTGAAACTTTCAAGGACACCAGTCCCGGTTATAGTATACAAGAAGTATATCGGATGGTGGGCAGAGATATTCTTTTTGTCAGAAGCAGACGTGACTCAGAATTGATTCGTGAGTTAGTTGGGGATGTTCCGCAAGAGAGCGATTGTTGCCGCCTTACTTGATAGCAGAGCTGGGTGCCCCACAGTAAAGGTGTGGAACTGAACCCTGCTAGAGTTGCACATCGCAAGCTCGGATCACCTTACGGTGAACGATGCTGAACGAGTGTTTGAGATTTCCACAGCCTTAGGGACATGCAAACATCATAAGTGATCCGCTATGGCCGAGGCGCTTATGTGCAAGCACCTCTCTTACAACAATCCACACTCCCGCACACAGGACCACCCAGATTTCCACCGTCGCCCACAGAACCAAAGGGATACATTCGCCCTGCTTTGAATTCGGCTTTTTCTCGAGATTTCGTAACCTTTTCGGCTCTAAACGTGGGAAGTCACGTTACAAAATGTCCGCTGGCAATGACATCGCGTCAAAAGTGGTCTTGGTCACTGGCTGCTCGCAGGGTGGAATTGGATTCGCGCTGTACGTCTCCTGCACGACGTGAATGACAAGATACTGATACAGTCTTGAAGATGTGAGGAATTTGCCGCAGCGGGATGCAAGGTCTACGCGACAGCACGAAGAGAGAGCGCGATGGATGGTTTTTCTCACGAAAGGATCGAAAAAGTGATGTCGTTCAGCGCCGCAAGCCCGACTGGGTGAAAATTGGATACTCATTGTGCTTCTGATAGGTCGTATTGGATGTCACTGACGAAGAGAACCGGAAGAGCGTCATCAACAAAGTGCTTAGAGAGTTCGGCAGAATAGACGTGTTGGTCAACAATGCTGGCGTCCTGTGCCCAGGTAAAGCCGCTCAGCACCCTAGTAGGGAAATCAGACCCATCTTCGAGTAGGACCGATCTTGGACGTGGACCTGGATGCTGCCCGCAAGGCGTTTGAGACCAATTGTTTCGCCCCAATGAGGCTCGCACAACTTGCGATCCCGTACATGGCTGAACAGGGGGGAGGAATGGTTGTGAATGTCGGTTCAGTCGCAGGAAACATGTGAGCCGTCCTCTACCAACGCAGGCCATCCGATGACATCGTTCGCAGGCCGTCCCCATGGAATGGAGCATACTCCGCGACGAAGGGGGCGTTTCACTTAATGAGTGACGCTCTTGCCTTGGAATGCAGCTACCTCAATAAGAACATCCATGTTATGCTTATCGCTCCAGGAGCTGTTGAGTCCAACATCGCGAGCAACGCGTCGGGATACAATCTGCCGCCCGACTCGATGTTCACGAACTTTACCCAAATCATCCAGAAGCGGATTGCGGCCAGCCAAGGGAAACATTCGATGAAGGCGGAGGATTTCTCTCGGCGGGTTGTTTCCAAGGTGCTTGGTGCAAACCCGCCAGACTACATGACCCTCGGAGGACTTTCTGTGTGGTTCGCTGTTGTTCAATGGTTCCCCCGATTTTTGTTTCGGTGGGTGGTGGGGAAGGTTTTGAACAAGCCTAATCAACCATAGAGAGAAGGGATCTCGACTGGTTTAGAATCCGCTCAGATGTATGTACCGGCCCCCGTGTTCAATTTTTTCATGAAAGTTAGAGTCCCCTGCTTACACAAGATCCCCGGTGAATTGCTGAAGGATGCTATTGTCCTCTGTCCACCGCCCGTTCTTTGAGGCTGAGGGTGGAAAATTTCGTGTGGTCATTCACCGTAAATGTGCGGCGGATCGGGATCAGGCGGGAGATCGATGCCACAACAGAACTTGGTAACTGGCACCCACACAACTCCAAGGGGTTGGGCCTAATTGTCGTCCCACCACCCTCGCGCTCGAATCGTTCTTTTTGTTTTGACCTGACCCATGGTTAACCGTATCAGTTCAGATTACTTCTCAAACGACTTTTTGGACCGGTCGATCCACTCCAAGACCCTGACACGGAACTGGGAACGTCCTCGTCCGCTCGCCATTGATCTCATTCCGTGATATATCACTTTGACTTCTTTGGGGCGAAACACGCCTTGAGCTTCAAACACGACAACGTGATGAGTCGGCTACTGCTCCTTGGGACGTGAAGCGGCTGTCCGAAAGTGGCAGGTTCAAGCATCCGGACTTTCAATGGCTACCCAGAAGGGGAGGACCGATCGGTTGATCTCCCGGTCTCGAATCGCCATTGTCATCCGTCGTCAGGTTGACCGCTAGTCTCCTGCCTTCCACCGAGCCTATCCCAAAATCGTGCGTCGTTCTGGTTTGCGGTTCCAAACACGCTTTCCGGATAGGGAACGTCTTGATTACATTTCTCTTTGTCTCGAAAGACAATTGATTGCGATCAATTTCACACCGTACCTCAGGATCCTGCCAGCGTTTCCTCTCTTGTGGCAGGTAAACGTGAGGGGATCGTGATGAATTCATTGTTTCGCGGAAACTTCACTTCACACCTGGCGATTCAATGAACATCTTCTCGTGAATTTCTGTGATACCGTATGTATTTTCTTTTTGGACGGTGGGCGCACCCGGGCGTCTTTTGTCAGTGACTTAAAACTCTGCTTGTAGGTTCGTTCCTCCAAAGCACCTTGCCCGGACCTCCTTCCGTCCCCCCTACCATCCCGTCCTCCGCCTTCTTTGTGTATTCCACTCGCCATGAACTGTGATCTTTTGTCTCGCATCGTCTATTCCTTGTCGGCTGTGCCGACCTCTCCCTCTCACGACCACCTCGACGTCACGATTTACGAAAATGGGCTTGCTACCTCGACTTTGTTGACCACCCCTGTGCTTTCGGATTCCGGTCTTTCCAAGGCGTGCGCTTTCCCGAGGCTCTTCGTTGCAATTCGAAGCGTCCCAGTCCATGCGGCAATACGGTGGCCGAGCGTGATGTAAGGAACGGTTACGGGTCATGGATCGCCTTTCATTAACAAGACTTCCATAGCCCCAGACATCAAATCGTCGACTCGCTGCAGGAAGCCCTCTTTATAATCGGAGCGTGTCAAGTTGTGTTTTGCGTACGATTCCTTCCTCCCCTTTCACTCGTTCCCCCTCGCTGATCAGCAGGCACTGCAGCGATCTGAACTCACACTCCTCATCTCTGGAGATTCTGCCCAAGAGATTGCCAACATTTGCCGCGACCACAACGAAACCATTCCTTGGGGCACCTTGATGGCTCTCGACGCCAAAACTACGCCTATGGCCCACTTTGAAAACGTCCCAGCAGACCCCCTCGAGCAATTCCTCAACCTCGGGGAATTCCCGGTGTGCGAGACCGCAATCCACGAGCATCTCGCACAGTCCAATGACCTTGTGAACGAGTACGACGGACCGGTATGTTGATCGCGTTGACCGCGTGCGGAAATGAATGTTGATTTCCTGTTTCATAGTTGTTTGATGACTGGTTTTTCTACCCAACGAGTTATGAGTCTGGCTTGAACAGCGCCGAGCCACACAGCTACTCAATGCCAATGTATTTGCCCCCCTCCGGCGTGTACCCGGTTGAGTACAGCGCTCTTGATACCCTTTCCCATGATATCTCCGTCACCATCGGAGAACCCACCTTCCAGCTCATTTCCGAATATCGACCAAACATAGATACATACGAGGACACCTTCAATTCACCCTCCCCTTCTTCCACTTGCTCAACGCCGTTTCCCGAGACTCCTGCCTTTGACAACTTCCGCTCCGAACTACCCCGTATCGTCTCCCCAATGTCCACGGTAGCTCGTGATGCGACAAGCCAGGAGGAACAGCATACCAACAAGGCGACGCAGATCGTTCATCAGAGCTATCCCACTTCCCCGGCCTCGGCTGTAGGCCTCTCCCCCCTCTCCCAGTGCGAGTCCCTCCCTTCTTCTCGTTGCTCCAGCACATCCCCCTCCTCCCAATCCAGTGGACGTGACTCCACATCCCCCATCCCCAGCGAGGACAATTTCCAGGCCCCTGTCAGGGCTGCTGGGAAGAAGGTCCGACGCACCAGGACCGGAGCGATTAGGAAGAAGAAGACCAAATCGAAGGAGAAGCACTTTTGCGGCCACTGCAACGAATCTTTCACTCGGGATCACGACGCCGAGAGGCACCAAAGGACTTGCAAACTCAATCCGAACTGTTCGCAAAAAGAGCAGTGCAAAGTTTGCGGAAAGTCTCTTCCTGTTCGGCTCGACGCAAGAAGGCGACATTGGGGGACTTTGGAGTGTTCCGATGCCGCGAGGAAACGTGGATTTAGTCGAATGGATGAAGAAGCCTATGAGCTTCTTTGAAGTGAGGTGATGCTCAGGCGCGGTTTCTTCCCTATTTCGTTTGCTTTTGTTTCACGTACGATGCCACCGTGCCTTGGAATCCCCATCGGACACTATACCCCATGATCAACCCCCCTCTATCGCGTTATCCCATCACGACCGTCGACTCCTTTCACCCCCCACCCCTCTGGCACCCTCATTACAAATACTGTAGCTTTAGAATATTCCACCTTTTAGTGGTCCCCCCCGTGTAGCATACGTTTTCGGGCCTTCTTTTCCATGTGAGGTCACTTCTGGTTCTGAATGATGTCTGTTTCTTCTTTCGCCTCTGTCTAATTGTAGCCAAACGCTCTTGCCTGAGAATCACAAACTGTCGTATTATCTATCCTGCGTACATACTATAGTCGTCCTCGCCAATAATATCAACAACTTCCGTCTTCAGAACCTTCTGTCGATTAGGTCCTTTTGAACGCTCAGATCTAGATCCAAAAGTTATACGTTATCGTCCTCGATCGCCAGCTGGTCAGATGCGCGGTCTGGAGAGAGGGTCTATCTCAACAATAAGCTCCGGCGGCCACTCTAACCCTTCACAAGCCCTTAGTTCGCGTCATCTATCGCCCACCCGGCGAACGGAGCTCCTGATTAAACCTTGAGCTCACATGATGTTGGACCCCTTCCCCAAGGCCCGGTAATCCGGTGACAAAAGAAATAGCCACATTTCAAATACCGTCTGATCGGCATTCAAAGCTTCAGCGCCACACATACATTTCCCCATCACGCAATCAAGTCGATTTTTAGGATCTATTGATGATGGTTTCCTGCACGTCCTCCAAGGGCGTACCTTAACGCATGCCCCGATAATAAGTTAGCCCGTGCTGTACGGGTTACGAGAGACACTCAGCGCTGCAACCCAACACAATGTTACGGCGGGGGGCTTTTGTATGAGGCTTGGAGGGTCATGGGGGTGGGGCTTCTTTGATCGACTTAATCCAATCCAGGGATACCCTGAGGCTCGAGCCAATAGCGGGCTTATCTGTGAGCGTACCGCCCCTTTGTTAGCGGAGACTGACCAGATAGGGCTGTGTTGGACCTCTTTGATGTCATTTGCGACCGGAAACACAAGTAGGTCACTGAATCGTGGGCTAAGGGTCAGCCGGAGTCCCGAGTCCTCAGGGTCTTAGGATTCAGTCCACACCAAACATGAGGGACAGTGCAATTTTGTGATGAGGACCTCACGGATGTGGAACAGATCTCATATTAGATGATATCGACGATATGAAATCGGAATGAACTGTGGGTCAAGGCAAAGCAGCGCTGACGCCCTCTCAAGTGGTGTGAAACAACCGACCTACAAGGGCAAAGTCAGGCTGGTCGGCTAAGATTGGCGCTGGCGTATCGCGAGCCTCGGAAATTAAGGACTGTTCAACTGGATGAGGGAAGGGTAGACAAAGTCCATGATCCCATCCACAACCGTTGAAATTGGACGTTTTAAAATCGGTCGCGTTCCATCTGGATCCAAAAATCAAAGAGTTGAAGTTTGTGACTCCTTTTCCCATTGGCGATAACCGATGAAAGATGTGGTATGGTCCGACTTGATAGCCTTGGGAGCGTGACCAGGGCGAGGCCTGCGGGGGTGTCAACCTCCGTGGACGTTACCTCCCCGCCTACATTTGACCAAAAAGAGATTAGACCCCGATGACAAAGGCAGGGAGCACGGAAAACGGCACCTCGGATGTCCTTCCCGGAGTTGGACAGTTGGGCTTCCTATCTCGTGTTCGATGAAGGGCGTAGCGGGTAAGAGATGAGGAGCCCACCGTTTAGAGTTCCGGTGAAAGGAGTCTGACGAAGGAACCGATGCAGGGAAAGTTCGCCCGTTCATTTCTGATCATCGCGGAGCGAGAAAAC
This sequence comes from Thelephora terrestris, assembly GCA_015956445.1. Lineage (NCBI taxonomy): Eukaryota > Fungi > Basidiomycota > Agaricomycetes > Thelephorales > Thelephoraceae > Thelephora > Thelephora terrestris. Next base: position 345,937 of record WIUZ02000024.1, on the reverse strand, counting down.
TTACCTAAAATCGTTGAAAGGCGTCCCAAGTCGCACGCTCGGTGACACATGACATGAAGTGATGCACGATTGGGCATCTTCGCACGGACAACGAGGCGCCTCAGCAAAACCCAACGACGGGCAGAAGATGACCGGTAGCCTCCCGTTGCTGAAATATATTCGTATCGCTTTCCTGCCGTTCAGTGTTGGCGTTATCGGGAGATCGAAAAGGTTGTTTTCAACACCATCTTCAATGCGGTTGTATCCGGCGTAGGCCTGGGCCAGAAGCGGACGAGAACGTAAGGGTGTGATAAGCGCGATAATGGCAAAAGAGCGGCTCGACACGGGTAAAGTGCTGTCCGGATCCAAAACGCGGTGCGACCTCGCACGTCCTCTTGAGAAGCATATCAGACAGACCTTGTTTTCGAAGAAAGAACGACATCAGACAAAGGATGTGTTCTCTGCGCCGGAACGAGGCCCGGCTGTAGTCTATTGTTCCACCAATCAAGGAAAGTTGGTTCTGCTCGCGACGTCCTTTAAATTTTCCCTGGTAATGCGAGCTGAGCCTTTCGGTCCGCGGATAGTCTAGATGCTGGAATGTGGTCGAAGACATGGAAGACAATGGGACCACCTGTGCTATAATAGATCGTGACGGGATGTGGTGGTGGATTCAGTGCAAAGATTATGAACGCGTGACATCAGAGTTTCCGGGCAGCAGTTGGCTCGCGTTTGCCATTGACGGGCCCGAGCACACACCACCGGCCTTGGGATCGCCAAATCAGACGAGACTCTAATACCCTTAGTCGAAATTGAATCCAAGGGATCTATTTGGGTAACGGAATTGGGATTAACTCTGCAACCCCGGTTGCTTCACTGAACGATCGACTTGAAGAACTTCACGCTGAGAGATGTTTAGAACCTCCCAGCCGTGCCCTTGTTGAAGCAGGATGTATCTTCTATCTTTTTGCGTAACAAATTCTGGATTGCGACTGGGTGAGGGATTCCGCCAGATGGCAGCATTGGGCGGAGATGGCCGTTTTAGCGGAACTTTCCACGCGACCCTCGATCAAACACCATTGCAATGTCCAAGTACGACTACCTCACTCCGAACTCAACCCCCACCAAACTCCCCAAGTCCCAGCGATCTCGACAGCGGAGAGAGCCGTCGGGAGTGTTCTCGCTCTTTCAGCCGAATCAGGTCCAGCTCTTTCGGGAGGCATTCTCATTAATCGATCATGACGCCGATGGCGTCGTTACGGAGCAGGACCTGAAGCACATCTTTGCTAGTCTCGGTACGCATCCCCTTGTTTCACTGCCGAACACCCTTCGGTTCCGACCCTTTACCGCACCGACACTCAGACGTTCTATCCTTCCGAAATCATGTAGGGATCAGCGCCTCCAAGCAACGGGTTGACGATCTTCTTAGCGATCGCCCAGGGACGCACAGCAGGAATCCTTCTGCCGATTTTGATTCTGCCGGAGATAGGGGAATTACCTTTCCCATGTTCCTGACCATGATGGGCGAGCATTTGTACGATTTCGATACGGAACAAGAGCTACTCGGCGCGTTTGAATGTTTCGATGAGAACGACAGCGGGTTCGTCAAAGTGGACGAAATGAGGAAGTGGCTGAGCGAGTCAGGGGAACGAATGGATCACTCAGAGGTACTCGTCCAAGTTCTGCTCTCTATTTCCGAGGGGCTGACGTTTTCCTGGCAGATCGACAAACTCCTCAAAGGGCCGTTTACCGATCGGCAAGGCAATTTCAACTATCGGGAGTGGGTAAAGGTCCTACGGATAAATGCAGACAACGAGGAACAGGACCCTTTCTAGCTCCACACCAGGTGTATGAAGCATGATGTGTGTAATATCAGTGCGTCGTCTTACCTGAATCAACCCCACATCACACCAACAATTTGTTTCCAGGTACTGTGATACCAATATATCTTTTAATGTCTGATATGCACGTCTCTTTCAATTGTTTTGACTCGTCCTCAAGCCTCCATGTTAGCAGTGATACGGTTTACGTCGGGGGTAAACCCTTCCGCACTATCTGGCAAGGAGGTCAGTTTACGTGGAATGGTACGTCCTCCAGGCGTTTATGCACCGTCTCAAGGGGCGACACTATGCTCCTCGGGGTTACCTGATCCCCTTTGTTTGAGCATCACTAGTGGTTAGGCCCAAAGTCAACGTTCCCGCGCCCCGGTCTCGACTCCTTGACGTTTTCAAGGCGCAAAACTTCCCGGTGATCGCTGGATGTCAATTTCGTATCCCGCTCCAGTATCGGGTCCAGGCTTCACGCGCACGGGTGTGCACTTCGTTTCGATCTTACCCCACGTCCCATTTAGATCTATCGGTCTCCAAGTTTCCGCCGGCCCTTTGTTGGCTAAGAAGCCTCGTGAGTAGCGATCAGGTTTCAGCTTTTTGTCAAAGTTAGGGCATGGACGAGGGGGATTGAGAGGTGGTGCAGGGGTCGCCTAAATCCACTGTAATATACCTGAGTTTGGCCGTGTCAACAGGGTTTGGGGGATCCATCGGAAGGGACCAAAGAGTTCTGTTGCAACAAGTGTATTGTGTCTATCTTGTTAGAGGCAATTGAAAAATGCAATTGAACAACTGGGCACGTTCTCTTGCCAGCATATCATGCCACTGGTGGGCATGTTTCGCGCCAGTGGCGCGACTTTAACTCCGACAGAGCTCAACGTTGAACATTCCCTGATTTAGACTCCCGTTGCTTGGTCATCTTCCTTCTCTTCATACCCCGATGTCAGCCCAAGGAGAGACACCTATCTCACGTCGGCTGTCCAAAGTCAAGCACATCATCATCGTATGTTCGGGTAAAGGCGGGGTAGGGAAGTCGTCTGTCTCTGTCCAGGTCGCTCTTTCGCTCTACGCCTCGAGTCCCAATACTCGGGTTGGAATCTTGGATGTGGACTTGACAGGACCTTCAATCCCTCGGATGCTTGGCTTAGATGGTCACCCGGTGCACCAAAGCACCGATGGCTGGGTTCCTGTTTATGCTGATGGAGGCGAGGCGAGGCTGGCGTGCATGAGCGTTGCGTTTTTGCTGAAGAAAAAAGATGACTCTGTCGTCTGGAGAGGCCCAAAGAAGAACGCTATGATTCGCCAGTTTTTAAGCGATGTCCGATGGGGAGAATTAGATTATCTTATCATCGACACCCCTCCAGGTAAGCTGCTTCTTCTGCTTGGCAAGTCATCATGATCTAAATAAAGATTGTCTCGTGGCCAACCGCGCCTTGTTTTCTCCTTTTGATATCTGTGGTTATCTCTTACACTTTGGACAGGAACTTCTGATGAACACATCTCGCTGATCGAACATCTGTCACCTGTGCATTCACGATTGTCGGGCATAGTGGTCACGACGCCGCAGGCAGTGGCGCTTCTGGACGCAATGAAGTGCATTTCGTTCGCCCGGACGGTCTCTTTGCCGCTTTTAGGGGTTATCGAGAACATGAGCGGGTACGCGTGTCCGTGTTGCGGAGAGATAAGCAATGTGTTCTCTACGGGAGGGGGGGAATCGATGGCCAAGAGGGAAAACATTCCCTTCCTTGGAACATTGCCCATTGACACCGAGCTAGTCACATTGCTCGATGCGGCCGAGACGGAGCAGGAGGATGATAAACCAACTGGGGATGAAGTGCACGAGGGGTTCAGGCTTCTGGGCCGGTACAAGGCGACGTCATCTGCAAAGCTTTTTGGTTCAATCGTGGAAAACGTCTTGTCGGGGCTCGCTAGATCTGGGACTGGGTAGAGAGGACGTCGAGAGAGAAGATTGGGCAAAATCTGAGTGGGTTCCATGCCAATCATCCTGAGTTCACTGATCTTGACCCTCTCTGTCGATCAAGGGATATCAAGGGGCTTACGAGCCAAGGATTAGCAAGCCCACGTTTATGATGGGTGGAACTCGTGCACTGCCTCGATGCTGGACAACGTGGCTTGAGGTGGCTAGTGTCTTTATCTAGCGAATGAAATAATCTGAAAGGTCGCATGAGGAGAGTCACGGGTTACCTAATACTGGCACCCTTCAATTTGTCCTGAAATCATCCACTCGGTTGCGACGACGATGTCTCCTTTTTTTCTGCGTCTCTTGCCTCGACGACCACCGTCCCTCTTTCCCCCTCTCGTCGTGCAGGTTCATCCCAATCCTTCACGACGAGACACGACTGCGGCCGCTTTTAATATCCTTTCGTATCCTTAATTTACTCTCTCGCGCCAGAGACGAATACCCCGGTTTGCGAACGCCCGAACCAAGTCCTTGAGTTATTGGTATCCACGAAACTGCAAGTCCTATCATGCCCCGCCACAACAGCCACTCTATACCCGTCCGAGGTTCGTTCAGTGCTACCATTCCATCCCTCGTTGTCCCGCAACAGGATCCGCTCCACACGTCGCTCACAAACTCTTAGAACCGTCTCCTGCTCACAAACCCTCCTTATTTTCCATCCCTCGATTGTCTACGTCCATGAATACCAAGGACCAGGCGCCCATACATGGCCTTCAGGGCTCAGGGCGCGTCGAGCGATGGATAGACGATCAGAGGGGCGAGGATCAGGATCCTCGTCGTTTGTCCCCGATGCCCCGTCACTCCGACACTGTCGTTCACTCCCGTCTCCTCACTCCCGTAAAACCACGGACCCCTGTCCCACAAATTGACTCGGAGTTCGTTTTTGTCGATGATGACGAAGAGGTGAGTGCTCGCGGAATCGCCCGATAGCATTGTATGTTCTGAATCTCTCCTTTCTTCCCTTCCCGTGTCGGAACCAGATGCCCAACGGAACGGGGCTAAATCAGAGGTCCCCGCCCCCCGCCGGTCGCACTTCCGGTCTGTTTGCCAACTCTTCCCCGCTCAAAGGCTGGAGGATGTCGTTCACGCCGTCAATGAGGAGATCCTCCACTGGAAGTCATACTAGGGGGTCCAGCTTGCCCGCATTCAATCCTTCGACGGCCAACACCCCCGAAAAGTCCGATGGAACGAAACGATCAACTTCTCCATGGAAGGCAAAGTTCCAGCGCCCGACGGTGATGGGTCACTTTGCATCCATATCTGAATCTGAAGCAGCGAAGTCGCGCCCGAGTTTCGGTTCGACAGATTCCTATCCTCCAAGCAGGCCATCATTGGATGCGACGGGGTCGCTCAACACAATGGGTACTCAGAACTCTGTCCAGTACAGTTCGGGGTTTGCCAAAAGTTCTCAGAGTCTCTGGAGTCTTCCCCCATCTGCCACGCATATCCACGACCCTCCTGGATCCACCAAGTTGGTGTCGCAGCCCTCGAAGAGTACCATCAGGGTTCCGTTCTCGCTGAAGCCCTCTAGCCACAATCTTTCAGGAAGTCCCCCGAGCCTGATTTCCGGCGCAAGGAGGAAAACCAGGAGGAAGCGGCTTGTCATTGGGGGGATTCCCCTCAACGATCATCGACGATTCGAAGCGGCAAAACGTTGGTGTGAGGTAGGTATTTTCCACAGTGATATCATGAGCGTTTCCTTATCGTATCTGCTAGTCGTTCGGCGAAGTTAGTTCAATCACTAGGAGAGCGAATGGTGATATCTTGGTGGATTTCCGGAAAGCGGAGGTTGCGGACACCGTGTGTACAATCGGGTCTTCTGATTTAGGTCGCTAACATGTGCGCTACCAGGTGTGTCGCGTTCAAGCTCGTGTCTGCATAGCAGGAGTTGGCAGTTGTACCCTTTCGTGGCATGTCGTGAAATAATTATATTCCTTGAGGTGAGTAATCTGTCACGAACTTCCTCGGGCTTCGTCTCATTTATCGCGAATTCAGTGTGCACCTCCTGGCACTCCTGATACCCTAGACCACTGGTTCGGACTTATCGCCAATAACATACGATTCCCTTACGACTCTCGTCCTTCTGGCCTTTACGTGTTGCCCGTTATTCATGTTCACATGATCCGTAAGCGCTTTTCAGACCCCCGCGCGCCGAGAAGCGTTAACACGAGTTCCTCCTAGATGCACGATTACAGTAAACCAAAACCTTACGATCCTTATTCTTCCCGCACACAAGCTTTGTTCCATGGACTTTCGCGTTCAGGCGGAGATACGTCGCCGCCCCTTGTATTCCTTGTACACAATTGCTCTGCATCCACCTTCTAATACGTTTTTTGTTCGCATTATGATAGGGGAAGTCCCCTATTCTCTCCGATCCTGTAGATTGCTCGACAGTTACCATCTACTCCCCATCTGCCTGTCATACTTCGATCTCGTCCCACACTCTCGTATTTGCACTTCTCTGCCGTCCGCACGTCGTTCGATTCGTGATGTATCATTTGTATCACTTTTATACACCCCTGACCGCTTCTCCATTCTTTCTGCTCGCTCCCTGGCGGTCTGGGAAGCCTCCTACGAGAATGATACCCTCAGAACGCTTGCCATACACGCGCGCGCATCGACGTACACCCGTTTATTCATCTACTAATTACCACTAATTTCTATGCTTTCTGAATCCCCTCGTCAAGTGGTTCACTGATTGTGATTGTGACGGTGATCGATCCGTGCTTCGGAATATCTTTGGCCTTCCACCTTGCCCTAAAACCTCATAATTGTCATACTCGTCGGCCTTTCAAACTTAGCTCGCCTCGAGGCATACTAGGCTGTTGGATCGCAGATACTTATTCGAGTCTACTGAACGCGTCTCGTGACCACGGAGCGCCCCTACAGCGCTGGAACCCTTCTGAGATCCTCAACGGTGGTTGGGTCGCCCCAACCCACGTGTGTTGGCCTGGGCGAGTCGATGGCTAGGCGGGGCCGCCTCTTGGCCTGTGGTACTATGTCGTTACAAGTACGTACAAAATCCACATACTCCAACGTTGCATTCGCTGAGGGGATTGAATGGTGAAAGGTGCATGGTTCGCGGCTTTTTCTTACGCCCAACGTCGTCTTCCCTGTCTCGCGGAAAATTGATGATGTCACAGTCCTATTCATCCTGGGGTTCCTCAGCTGGTCTTTTGTGTCTGGTTATCGCTCAGCGCCTCCTGTGGGTCCCAGCCTTCATTTGGAGCGTTGGTTCGTGGTTGTGTTCCTCCGAGAGGCTCTTATCGGCAACTACCACCGAAGTGGGCGAGATTGGAACTGCGAGACTAAAAAAGCTAGGTGCGGCGGGTAGCGTTCGGCCCCGAGCATAACCGAGGCGGTTCAGGGCTCTGCTTTGACCTTAGTACGAATCTCATCTGGTTAGCTCAGCACTCGCACGGGCCCTCGCCTGTAAACTGTATCCGCAGTGCCCACCAGAGTATATGGAACTCACCCTTTCCCGGCCCAGGGTCCCATTGAAGATGTGGGCGTAATTACGACCTTTAGGGGCGCCGATTTATCCACGCCGGAAAAAACGGTCCGAGTTTGGCCTAGGAATTTGTCCTGATCAGGTATCGGGAGACTTGGGCCTTTTAGAGTCGTGACCTCCGAGCATGTCCCACTTGATTATCATCACAGGGATCACGAATACAAAAAGAAACACAGCGTTCAGTGGTAAGCGGCAGCCGCGAGGCCGACGTGGGGTGGCGCGATTATAAAGCACCATCCTCACAGCTCCGTTACATTCCTCTGATCTTGTTCTCTCCCTCTCCCCACCTCCCTCTTTCACGACCTCTCTCACGTCTGTCGGTGGCGAAGCCCCCCTCGAGGCCATCAGCTTATCCTGATCTCGCACGACTGTACTTTGTATTATCTGAAACGAACTCGGAACGACTCATGAATCTCAAGTTTTGGAAATCGAAACCCTCTCCGGCTACCACGCTTCCGATTACGGCACCCTACCCAGCAGAGAAGGCGGAAAGCTACGATGAGATTGTGGGTGAGGGGTCGATCCCGTTGATCGTCGTGGAAGGCTTCTGCGGCGGAGCGGGCAATCAGCTTTGGGGAGACTTCGCAGATCATTTGAATGCGGGATTTGAGGGCGGGAAGAAGAGGAAGACGCTTTTTGTAAAGTGAGTGACGATGCGTTTGGCGGTTCTCGAGAGTGAAGTCGCTTAGCCGATCACCCAGAGTCGGTCCTGTCAGCTCATTGCACGATCGCGCCTGCGAATTGTTTTTCACGATCAGAGGTGGTACAGGTAATTTATTGTTCACTGTTATGCCTTTTTGTTGTTGGATCTGAAACCTCTCGTTAGTCGATTATGGAGAGAAACATTCCGAGGATCATAACCATTGTAGACACGGCCGCGTTTTCCGATCGGGTTTGTACCCCCAATGGTCTGCGACGAAGCCGCTGCATTTTCTTGGACATTCGATGGTGAAAACGATGAAATCAACGTTCCAGGGCACCTTTTGATGTGTCATTTCTAGGGAGGTACCACCATCACAAAGATGCAGGACCTTATCAAGGAAGGTTTCTTCGGAGACGAATATCACCCAGACATGGTTCTCTCAGTGAATACCAGTAAGCATATCATCCATCCAGTTTTCCACGTGGCTGATAGCCGATGCGTCGTAGTCTCTGCGCCTTTTCGTGGCACGCATGCCGTCTATACTCTCGGGGAAAAACCAGCTAGTGCTCCAGACATCCGATTGTTCTCTGTGGGGTCTTTTATCGCAATGATCGTCCATTTCTGCATGTTCTTTGCTCCTCTACTCTCTGAAGACCCGTGGGATCTCCTCAGCGAGGCTCGATCCTACTCTTGTAAGGATATCTCGGTCGTGCAGTTTCTTAAGCATGTGTGGAAGAGCGGATGGGCAGAGAGCGAAGATATTGCCCCATATGACGTGACCTATCAGTCTGTTGTGACCAGGGAGAAGAACGGGGAGGGAGTTGTAAACAAAGGAACGTACTACACCAGTTATGCCACGAACATGGTATGGGTTTTGATTTCGAGTCCACTTGCGCGCCCACACTTACCGGTATATTGTTCACTTGTAGACGGTCCCAGACCACGAGTCGACCAGCGGCTTCACCCCAAGCGTTTCTCATTTTCTCAACTTCCCGTTATTCATCCTGTCTCGGGCGATGTGCTCCTACGATCTGACCAGGGTCCATCCGTTCCCGGATTTCGTGCACGCTATCCAGAAGGGGAAAGACCGCGACGAGCTGTACAAAAACGACGGGGTCGTGCCCGTGTTCTCACAGTGGCACCCGCTATCTTGCCGGTACGTCACACATCTCCATGGGGGAAAAACAATAGGGGGCGCCAATGCTTATCTAACGCCCACCCGTTTGATCTCAGAGAAACAAAGTGCGTCCACCATCGAGCTTTGACCCATCCCTCGGACCCGGTTGCGGGCGAACTGGTCACCGGGGTCTGGAACGTGTTCACGATTGAGGGTGCGACCCACGCTTCGATCGTGCCCCGCTGGACTGGATCGGAGCTGCAGACTACGTTCTTCAGAGGGCTTGGTGAAAGGTTGTGGTTCGTGGAAGAAAAGTGGACTGCTAGCCGTGCGGCGTGATGATCCCTCTGCTAATTCTCCTCCTTTTACGTCTTGTTATGACCTCAAGCCTCATGTCCCACCTGGCGGACGTGCGGGCTAGTTGTAATCTGTACACATTGGACTGTATTACCCGTAAGATGTAAGATGTAATCTACCACCAGTATAATGATGATAAACGTCACGGTCATTCTCCTTGCGATCTGGTACGACCTCTCGTTTTGATTTTGAAGATGAATGACTCTATCTGCACCCTCACTCCAAACACACCCTAGATTTTACTGTGGGTAACTTAGAGTATTCTCCATAGATTTACCAATTATTTTGGGAGAGGTTTCCAATAATTCATACATGATGTTTGGGTGGCACGTGGCGGCCACATGTTGAATCATCGCTGTGTGGAAAGCCCCCGGATTTCGCCTTGGAGAGGACCACGATCCTGTCCCAGAGATACCTAAGCCATGTCCCTTCAGATGCCGTCCCAACCTCCCAAACTCCCTCTGGAACTCTGGGAACATATATTCCTGCAACTGGTGCCTGTGGAGATTATTGGACTTCGAGCAGTACTGCTTCAATTCATATGCCCCATAACTTCGTGTCGGTTCACCTTTGACACATCCAGGTAAACCGCAGCTTTCGTGATACCATCGATAGGTCTCCTGAAGCACAGTACTTGATCGATTTATATGCGGCTGGACTTGAAGTCGAACACCGAGACCCGTCTCTCTCACTCGCAGAACGTCGCAAGCAACTCGATCGGTATCGGACTCACTGGGATTCCCTCCAATGGGTCGAACACTCGTCGATCCCCGTTCCACGCGTTCCGGGTGGCACATTTGACACTGGAGGAGGCGTTGTTTGCTACGTGTCAGGTTATAGTTCGGGCCCTCCTATAATCGATTATTACTTCGTCCAGTTGCCATCGATTTTGAGGGGTATCCCGTTGAAGCAGTGGACTTTGCACGGGCTCCCGAACCATCAGTCACCAGGGCTCTTTCCGGAAGAAGATCTTTTTGTCATATGTCCACCCACGGATGACAGACGGTATTCGTCACAGGAACTACACGATACCCCAGGCTGATACATTCGAGATTTTAGGTCGTTTAAAGTCCATCTTCTTCGGATGTCTGATGGCCAACCCCACCCCCATGCGTTCATTCCCGTAATCAACGGGCCTGATTACGAGCACGAGGGGTCGTTCCAGGAGATCTTAAGAGTCAAAGTAACCTCTTCGCGGCTTGCGGTGATGGCCTTGGTATTTTACGAGGCCAGCAACAGCAATGTCATTCCAGTTCACTTCCATGTGTGGGACTGGAAAACTGGGGTCAAACACGTGGTCAGTAGTACCAAATCTGGCGGATATTGAGTCGATAATAACTCGTTCACTCTCGCAGGAAATATGGCGCAGTTCAATAGACGTACAGTTCATCGACGAGTACCGGTTGTTTGGAATCTCCCGTGCTTCCGGCGCTGATCAACCACGGTTGGTGACTCTGTTGGATACCTCTGCGCCGGTGGAGAATCCACATGAACCAAGGGAGATAGTGTTCGAGCTGGATGATGGGGTAAAGCCGGTTAGTTTGTTGCCGGGGACGTATTCCCGAGGGGCAAAGCTGGGCTCTTCGTTTCAGACAAACCGCAGGAGACACCTCTTGGGCATCGAGTGCTCCTCCGTTACCCAAAAGCCCCCGTGGTTCGTGATCAACTACGAGAGCATATGTGCCATTGCCTCCGCGAACAAATCATCCTCTCACATTCCCTGGGACTCTTGGAAGCAAAAAACCACGCAGGGCAGGAGCTCTCCTCTATACGTCAGGCCCGAAGGTCCTCGGGTATTTGTGGAAGGTGGGCCAGGTCGTGCATCGTGGATTGAGTCGTTCGACTTTACACCTGGCGCATGCCGTTCCATTGAACAACCCGATCCCTCTTCGGAAGCTGCACCCGCACACGCAATCCGCCGCGTGACGATGCCGAGTGTGGATCGGATTTGGGGTGGGGGCGAATGTTTTGTCTCAGAGGATAACCTCTTGGTGTCTAAGGTAAGCTTGCGGGCCAATTATATTCGGAAGCGCCGCTCATCGGGTTTTTTCTAGGGGAACCCGCAGAATGTCTTAGAAATGTGGACTTTTTGAGTGGGGCCCTCAGGCTTGAATGGAGATCGGTGACGGTCCCGAAGCTCATCAATGCCAAGGTGGAAAGCCGCCTCGAGGACTTCCGTTAACCTCCATACCGGACCTTTCTTGGCTCTTCAAGCCAAATGTAACCCTAATCGCCATTACGAAGTGGTCATGTTGTACCCTCGTTGTACCCTGCAGAGTGGGAATGTAAAAATTGATTGTCCGGCTATGTTTGCGCATACAGAGGGATGGTTGGAGAGCGTGGAATAACGACCCCGAGAGCATTTTTTTTTCATGCAGGGGCCCTTCTCGGAACTCCACTTGCAAACCCTAGACGAAGGGCGGCTCAGCATGCCTGAGTTTCAAATATGCCACTGCATCTCGAGATTCCTGTGGTTGTGCGTTTTGGGTTACTTACACGCGATCGAGAGTATCAATTCGCGTGCAAGTATCGCCGCGTGGGAAATCCCTATGGCATATTTTGCCTTGATAGGGACCACGATCTTGTCCTAGGGATACCAAAGATATGTCCCCACGGACGCCGTCTCAACCTCCAAACCTCCCTCTGGAACTATGGGAATATATATTTCTGCACCTGGCGCCTGTACAGATCGTCAAGCTCCGAGCAGTACTGCTTCAACTCGTATCTCCATGACTTGTATCGGTTCACCTTTAACGCCTCCAGGTGGACCGCAGCTTTCGCGATGTCATTAAAAAGTCTCCTGAAGCACAATACCTGATTGATTTACACGCCGCTGGACTCGAAGTTGAACACCAAGACCCGTCTCTTTCGCTCGCGGACCGTCGGGAGCAACTCGATCGATATCGGTCTCACTGGGATTCACTCCAATGGGTTGAACAATCGTCGTTCCCCGTTCCACGTGTTCCGGGTGGCACCGCCGACGTCGAAGGAGGCGTTGTTTGCTACGTGCTAGGTTATTCGCCGGGCCCTCCCACGATCGATTACCACTTCGTCCAGTTGCCATCAGTTTTGAGAGCTGTCCCGTTGAAGCAGTGGACTTTGCACGGGCTCCCGAACCATCAGTCACCAGGACTCTTCCCGGAAGAAGACCTCCTTGTCATATGTTCTCCCATAGATAACAACCGGTATCTGTCGCAGAAAGTACACACTTCCACAGGCTCATCCGAGATTTTAGATCATTCAAAGTCCACCTTCTTCGGATGTCTGATGGGGAACCTCACCCCGATGCGTCCATTCCTGTGATCAATGGGCCCGAGTATACCCATGAGGAGTCAATTCAGGAAATCACAAGAGTCAAAGTAACCTCTTCGCGGCTTGCGGTGACTGTTTCGATATTTCCCGAGATCTGTGATCGCAGTTTCATGACACCTCATTTCCTCGTGTGGGACTGGAAAACTGGAGTCAAATATGTGGTCAGCAGTATCAAAACTTGTCAATATCGAGTTGATAATGACTCGTTCTTTTTCGCAGGAAATATGGCGCATTTCAATAGACGTGCAGTTCGTCGACGAGTACCGAATTTTTGGAGTCTCCCGTGATTTCGGCGTTGATCAACACTCCTTGGTAACTCTGATTGATACCTCTGCTCCGGCGGAGGCTCACCATGAACCAAGGGAGATAGTTTTTGAGTTGGACGATGGGGAAGAGCCATTTGCTTTGATTGAGGGGACTTATTCCCGAGGGGAAAAGCTGGGTTCTTCGTTTCGGTCAAACTGCAAGAGACACGTCTTGGGCATCGAATGCACCTCCGTGTTCGTGATCAACTACGAGAGAATATGCGCCATTGCTTCCGAGTACAAACCATCCTCTCGTATTCCCTGGGACGTCTGGAAGCACAAGACCATGCAGGTCGAATTCCCCGCAGGATCCCCTCCGTACGTCATGCTCGCTGGTCCACGCGCGTTTGTGGTTGGCAAGGGCGGTCCTGGGGAACGGTGGATTAAGTCATTTGATTTAACACCTGGTGCGTGCCGTTTCGTTGAACAATCCGATCCCTCTTCGGAAGCCGCGCCTGAGGTTCGTTGCGTGACGCGGACGCACGTGCCTGAGAGCTGGTGCGGGGTCGGATTTTCTGTCTCGCAGGACAATGTCCTAGTGTCCGAGGTGAGCTTGCGGCCCAATTACAGCTGGAAGCACCGTTTTAATTCATCGGTTTGTTTGTAGAGGGCCCAGGATGGTGGGTCGGAAGTCTTAGAACTTTGGACTTTTTGAATGGCTTAGTAGGGGCCTTGATCGTTGGGTTCTAGTGGCGGATGGGTCTGTGTACGTTTCTCGTTCAAATCTTGACGTTCCCTCTGTCACTGGAACTTTCGAATATTACCAAATACTGCAAAAACTTTAACTCTAGTCACGCTCGACACAATCAAGCATCGTGTGGCCTGTTCTTCGCATCCTGGACCTGCAGTGAACCACAATCTCAACATCTCTACAGCAGAATCTCGCACCAAAGATCTGCTTCCTTCCCCTTTGACATGTTACTTAGGACAGCCCGCCATTTGGTGCCAAAAACCTTTGGTCATCCGGACTAATGGCTTAGATGGGCGGGTTCCAGCTGGCGGAAGACCCGAAGGGTGCATTGGAACCGTGCGTCACGTCCGTGTTGACCGGTCAGAACGAGAGCCGAAGAAGGTTGAGGTCTGGCTTCCCCGCTGAGTTCCAGACTACCTTGTGTCGGACAAGGTGGAAAATCGCCTTGGGGGCACCCATTGCATTTCATACCTGGTCTTTCAAGTCACTGAACACCCTCCTCGCCATCGCGAAGCGTTTGTATCGTATACTTGCCGCGCACTACAAGTTCTGCGTGCAGAGACAGGGCCCAGGATTTTGGGATATCGTCGACGAACTTGCGTATATGATTGAATTACTACAGCTCATATCCGCGGATCCTCAAGCCGAATTCTGCAGAGCTTCGTTCCACAAGTCTAGTTCCGCTTTGCACGTCTCTCTGAACAATTTCGTGATCTTCTCCTTGTCATCTTTCCAAGATTTGTAGTTGTCGATGAAGAATTCTAGAGGGGGGGTCATTGGTATTGCTGTCGACTGGTGTCGTGAATACACCCACTTTGCTGCACAAGACAAGCTTTTCCCAGACCAAAATTGTCCTTGGCCCAAAACTTGTACCAAAGAGTGTCTGAGGCGTTAAAAGTTTAGTACCCGGACTTGGAGGACTGTTAAGATTTTCCGCTAACCATGGTGAGCCGAGTATCTGTAAAGGTCCGACGCAATTGCGTAATAAGACTGAAGGATTCCCCACTAATCAGTATTCTGTGATCGCAGAGCACCTGGAGGCGCACCTGGAGACCAGCGATTGTCACCACCAAAGAAAGCACCTCATTTTCATTCTCTGCGGTGGAGGTGATCAATTTGATGTAGTTTTTCAAGACTTCAGACAGTTTTGTCCTCAAGACAGCCGAGGCGCTGATGCCCAGGCCAGTCGGTTGTGCGGCGGTGACCGTTTTGAAGAAGTGGTCCGTGTACCTGACCGAATCTGCGACCCGTTTCATGACCGACGCATGCTCGTCCACGGTCCTTGCCTTGGGTACACGGGCTGCTTCGTAATCGATCAGATTAGCGACGTAGTAGTAGTCTTGCTACATCACGATGCGTTAGTCCAAGTAGATGCCGGAGAGAAAGACGATCGGATATTTGGCACACCATCATATACCACTCGAAGCCTCTCAGGACATTCAGGTCATCGTTCGCGGCTTCCTTCATCGCCCTGCAGAAGCGGTTATCGAGTAACTCCTTCCAGATGTCCTCATTTTCTTTGATGAGTATCGCAACCAGATCGCGCCTGGAAGGGGGCACGTCAACATCCCTATAGTGGGCTCATAGCCTGCAAGATCGAAGCTTACTTGTGAGGCGAGACCTCTGCTGATTCTTCCGCAGATATCTCTACCTGCGTGGAGGATGCAGCTCTTTTGATCTCACTGACAAAGTGGGTAGAACGACCAGAACCTTGCTCAGGAGAGGCGGGTGGTGCAGACATTTGTTACAGGATCGCGGGGGTCGGGGGCTACCTAAGAAACACGGGGACCTGAACAGGGCTTTATATGCTTCCAGGAAGGAGTCCTCTTTGCCTAGTCGCGGGCTAGGCCGAGGGTCCTGGACTCTGGGAGATCGCCGTGAGACCTCCATAACTTGAATACGGTCGCCTTTGGTTCAGCAGCAAAGTTGGCCTAGCAGCATCGCACAATTGATCTCACCGGCCTCGCGAAAAGGAGTATAGATACATCCATCGTGCACACCGGCCGGCTCGTGATCTTCTTCTGGGCTTATGTATGTTCTGCGGGTTCCTCTATATTGATTGCGAGCGATTGATATTGCGACTGATTGATCATGGGTACACTCTGCTCCGTAATCGATAATCGTCTGGATTGTGTGGGAGTCGTAAGTGTGATTTGGAGGAGTTATCTATTGGCACAGTTCCTAGCACTCATAACTGGGCACGGTTGAAAGAAGCTTTAGCCTCGGCCGTTCGGCTGGTCGCTCTCCTTCACATTCGACCATCAAGCGCATCTAGTCCCGTTACTAACTTGAAGAACCAGGCCATGGCGTCGCTGGTACTGCGGCGAACTGACTGATTTTGTTAGGGTTGGTCCGCCGTCCACGCCGCGGTTGGACCCCCGCATACCTCCTTTTTTGTGTCCGCTTTCCTTGTAATGGAGAGCATATCACACATCATGATCGCTAGATATTGCTAAACCGGTTTCGCTGAGCGCAGCCAGCTGGCCGTCCTTTCTGCGGATAGCTACCGAGAATCCAGGAGTAAGGAGCCGCTAAACTCTCCCAGATTCGCTACCCCTTTCCCTGTTTAACTGACGAAAGCTGTCTGTGTGCGGGCCGCAGAACCATCGGGTAGCGTTGTATCCACTCCCCCGAGAAGCTGTTGGTTCTGAATTAAGATCTCCTGAGTTGCGCAGTGATAGATATAATTCATTCGCGATGTTGGGCCTTAGAGCTTGGAGCTTGAGGTTGGCAATATTAGGGTTATTCAAAAGACGAGTTGAACAACAAGCGCTTGTACAAAATTATGGTACACGAGGAGATCACCATCGATTACCTTGAGACAACGGGCTTGTTCCCTTTGCCCTTCCTGTGGTACTCGATGATGCTATAGTGAAACGGACATCACGTCAGCCACCGATAAAACGTCCAGTGCAATCGATTGAGGGACGACTGAGACTCACATCTCATCAGCGCCTTCGGATGATCTTGCCGGAAGCAGAAGAGATCGTTAGAAGAAAGATCCATAAATAAAAGGACACTTACTCGGGGACGTTGTCACCTTGCCCAGCCTGGACGTCCGTTGCCGGTTTCGCTGTTTGATCTTGAGGTTGATTAGGGTTCAGTGTTCAAGGGAGATGACAGACATGTAGCACTTGCCTGGCACTGGTTTAGGATCGGTTGTCTCGGTTTTAGGTTCAGATTGGGGCGGGTCCACGCTTGGTACAAGAAAGTCGAGATAAGTACCAGGGCAATCGGCGCCCAAGACTGTGGAGATTTCTGAAAGAAAATGAGCACACCTGGCGTCCGTTGTGGTCGAGGGTTTGCTGCTCTGATCCATGCGGCTGTACTTAAGATTGTTGGCACGGGTCGAACAAAGATTGGACGAGGGTTGATACGATCTGCCTGGCAATATCGACGATCGATAACAAATAATATATACTACCTAAGTTACTTGGCGCGAGCCCGGATGTCGGGCCTCACCGGAGTGGCGCCAGTACATGCAAAGCCTTGTGAGGTTTCATAGAGTTTCTTAACACCGTGAGCATAACCTACCGAGTGAGACTCCTCTTAGGATTCTATGAGAAGTGATAATTCGACCTTCGGAGGTTGCAATTTTTCCGGAAAATGTAACAACCGCGTGGTTGTTTGGTTCTATGTAGTCGTTCAACGAACCGCGGGGTATGGGATGACTGCACGTCGCGTCCTAGTAGTGAGCGGCCATGACGGTTGCTGGAGATATTGTCCTTGCTCCGCCGGGTTCCAGCTACTGCGGGGGGCAAGCTCGATCCCTCCTTGCTCATCAGCCCGCCTTCTATTCTCTCTGACGTGCTGAACTTCGTGGGGCCCCCAAAGAGTGTCTATAGAACATCTGCTACCGTTGCGAGAGGGCCGAGCAGGGTCGGCGGCGGTCTGACTCTATGAACCGCATCGAGAACTTCCCAACTGGGGAGGGACCAGTGTACAACTTGAAGGCCCAGAAATCAACTGGCTTTGCACCTTTTTAAATCTCGAGGTGTGCCTTAGCTCGTCAATCGCATCGTCACAAAGAGACTGACGTCTTTTCCCAACTACAATTGTTTTTCCTTGTCACGAGGATCATCAGTGAGCTACAAGACGAAAAGTACATGGGGGACGGAGGCTACACTCACTGCCGATGTTCTCGGGACTGGGCCGATTCTTTGTATCTCGGCAAGGTAGGAAAAGAGGAAGTCGGGGGGACTACGATCCAACTTGCTTGCCACCCTCACCGGCATCGTTCACGTTTATGCTAGCCGCGTCATCACTGTATCTCATGCCGTACGCCCTGGGCGCAGGGTAAAATTGTGAAGCATTGCTTAGCACTTGGTACATCGTCGACGGTCTCGCATACATGATTGAAAGGCTACAACGCATATTCGCAAATTAATGTTGCGCATGGGTCCAAGCTTCCTCCCACAACTCTAGTTCTAATTTGCACGTCTCCCTGAATACCTTCGTGATCTTCTCCATATCATCCTTCCAAAATCTATAGTTGTCGATGAAGAACTCTGATAGGAGGGGGGTCATTAGAAACCGCCATAGAATGACACTGTGTGGACACCCACTTTGCTGCTGGAGGCAAGATTTTCCCAAACCGAAGTTGTCCTCGGCCCAAAACTTGTACCAGAGTGTGTCTATGTCACCACAATGTTAGTGACGATTTTCAGAGGGTAGTGCTTTTCCACCGACCATGGTGGTCCGAGTATTTGTATAGGTCCGACGCAAGTGCGTAATAAGACTGAGGAATGGCGCCGCTGGTCAATAGTCTGTGAGCGAAGGGCAGCGAAAGGCGCACCTGAAGAGAAACGATCATTGCCACCATAGAAAGCACCTCGTTTTCGTCCTCTGCGGCCTTGATGATCAAGTCGATGTACTTTTTCAAAACTTCGCAGAGGTTGGTGGACAAGAGAGTCGAGGTGCTGATGCCCATCCCCTGAGGTTGTGCGGCGGTGACCGCTTTGAAAAAGTGGTCCGTGTACTTGGCGGTATCCGAAACTCGTTGGATCATCGTCTGAACGTCGTTCGCGGTCTGCGCCTTGGGCACGCGGGCAGCCTCGTACTCGATTAGGCTGGCGACGTAGTAGTAGTCTTGCTATATTGCGATGTCTTAGTCCAAAATAGATGCTATGCAACCAGATATTTGGCATACCATCATGTACCACTCGAAGCCTCTCAAAACATGGTGGTCGCCCCTTGTTGATTCCTTCATCGCCCTGCAGAACTTGTTGTTGATCAACTCCTTCCATACATCTTGATTCTCTTCGATAAGCTTCGCAACTAGGTCGCGCCTGGAAGGGGCGTATATCAACATTCATGCGGGTTGATAGGTGTGAGAGAGCATACTTGTGAGGCGGGACCTCACTTATCTCGGAGGGTGCCCCGGGGGTCGAGTTTGCTACAGCTCTGTCGAGCTCGCCGACAACGTGGCGAAAACGACCAGAGACTGGCTGAGAAATAGAGGTGGGGGAAGACATGTGTAACAAGATTGCAGGAGTCGAGGACTACTGGGGAGTTCAGGGACTCGAACGGGGCCTTATATAGTTCGAGCGAGGGGTGCCCATCGCTTGTTCCCGGACATGAGCGGGGTGCCCTGGACACTGGGGTGGTCGCCATGTTGCGAGACGTCCATACTAACACCTTTGATTCGGCGGCCTTGTAAATTTGGCTCAGTGACATCCTAAAATCGATTCCGGGGGCGTTGCAAAACCGGTGATTAGCTCGCGTTCGTTGCGCGGAGATCATCGATGCCGTTTTCTAGCGTTGGAATCCTTCTGGATCTACCTTGTTTTCAATCATTTCTCGCGCCCAGTGTTACGTTTCGACCTAACTCCTACTCAGAGTGACAGACTTGAGATCTTCTCCGGAGTTTTATGTTACGCGGGCTCCTCGAGGCTCCTAGACATTGACCGTGGGTAATTTATGCTGTGCCTGGTTGGTCAGGAGGGCACTCCACCCCTTACAACCATTTAGAACGTGGCAGTTCAACTCACAATTTAGGAACCGCGCCTGCCGGCACAGATTCCTTTCCCTCGTAACCGGATTGAATGGTATGAGCGGCGGGTGAAGGTGAGAGTGAGCATCGGCCGTTCCAATCACACTGCCTTGAATCCAGCTGTCAACCGCATCTTTTCTTGTGCGTTGAGAACCAGGATACACGGAGGCAATGAGTCGACTAACTTCTGCCGGGGTTGAACCCCGGTCATACCCTCATTTGAACCCCGTCTCATGGGGACAGTGTGTTCCGATGTACGATAACTGGAGTTGCGGCGCGTCATATCTGGGGCTCCTTCAGAATGGACGTCACGTCTTGGGCTTGGAACTTGGAGCTTGATGTTGGTGGCGTTGGGATCACTTGAGATGAGTTGAACATTGATCGATGTCGATGATTGAGAACGGTGAACCGGTTCGGGTGTGAGCCGGTATGCCGCTCTGCCTCATGCGACATGCGGGGCGGTGTCAGGCTGTGTCAGGGCTTCGCGTTCATCGCACGTGTAAGCCGTGTGAAGTTTGGTGGAGAAAGAGAGATACTTACCGCAGTCAACACAACTAACCCCTAAGTTGTCTCGGCATGGATGACGGCACATGACCGCAGCGCGACCTCTCAATCGTATGAGTGACTGAGTCGGTATCAACGCTGGCCTCCACCCAATTGTTTCGACACGACTGTCATCTCTGCGATCTCAGCGTACTCTTCGCGACGAACGTGTAGAAAGGCCTGCCACTCCAACAACCTTGAACGTACCTGTTCATTATTTTACTCCTCAGTCTTTGGCAAAGACTCCCTGCTATTCTTCCCCTTGAGCCTTGGTACGATCCGCCGCCGTATCGCTATCGGCTATTCGAATCTACCGTTGACCGCTGAGCGTGAATATGCTGACGCGTTATTCTACCTGACCCACCCTCAGAACGTGGAAGATAACGTAATAGCTTAGGCAATCGTTGGATTCTGGTGGGCCAGCGAACTGAGGAGTATCGGATGATCGTACGTCAGGCATCTGCAATGACCGGCGGCCACAATGACGGCTGGAGAAATTGTGGCCTGGCTCCCGACCGCTTAGAGCTCGCGGGGTGCTTGAAGGATGTCCAACCAGGGTCGGCGACGGTCTGAAGTCCGTCGCCAAGGTCGAAGACCACCTCAGGGGATTCCACACTGGGTCTTCCAGTGGGAGAACAGCGGGATTCTGTGGGCCTGAAGAGGACCAATCTTGATGTGTTGTACAGGCGGACGTTCTAGAGTGGCTTTTCCAGGGCCCATCGGCAAAACCGTCCGGCTGCTGTGGTGCTGGTACGGGCGTTTAAAATGTGTGATCGTCCACAGACGCTCACAGCCACCCACGGTTTTGCTGATGCAACATCGACTGCGCTCGTACGCTTTTGGCCTGTCGTTTATATCGTCACCGAGAGACTAATGGCGCTCGTTCCCCTATGGATATTTTCCCTTGTTACGAGGACCACCCACCGGCCAGAAAGTACATGAAAGAGGGTGAACTCACAAAGGATGACGTGGGAACACCAGCAGCGTCATTGGTATCTCGGCACCGAGGAAAGCAAACGAGAGTGACACTGACGGGGTGGTGCACCCCGTCCCACGTGCATTCGAAATATCGCACCTCTGCCGGAATTGCCCAGAGGAATCCCGTCCGCGTATGACTGACGCCTCAGCAAACTTTGCCCCCAAGTCGCTTGTCACCATTGTCCACGTTGTATGCGCAAGTGTCCACGCTGTGCCTCATGCCGTACCCCTTTGGTGCAGGGTAAAATTGCAAAGCATCGCTTAGAATTCGGTACATAGTCGATGGACTTTCATACATGATTGAAACACTTATAACACATATTCGCGGATCAATGGGGAGAATGGTTCCAAGCTTCTTCCCACAACTCAAGTTCATACTCGCACGTCTCCCTGAAGAGCTTCGTGATCTTCCCCATATCGTCCTTCCAGTGTTTATAGTTGTCGATGAAGAACTCTGAAATAGGGTGTCATTGAAAACTGCTTTGAAAGGAGACTGTGTGGACACGCACTTTGCTGCTGAAGACAAGAACTTCCCAAGCCGAAATTTTCCTCGGCCCAAAACTTGTACCAAAGAGTGTCTATGGTGGCACAATGTTAGTATCGATCCTGAGAGGCTATATCGTGATTTAACACTGACCTCGATGCTCTGAGTATTTGTACAGGTCCGACGCAATTGCGTAATAAGACTGGGTAATGGTGCCGCTGGTCGATAACCTGTGAGCGAGGAACAGCGGGGGAGGCGCACCTGAAGACCGGCGATCATGACCACCATAGAAAACACCTCGCTTTCCTCCTCTGCGGCCTTGTCGATCAAATCAATGTACTTTTTCATAACTGGGCAAAGCTTGGTGGACAGGAGAGTTGAGGAGCTGATGCCCATTCCGTGGGGGTGCGCGCCAGTTATCGCTTTGAAGAAGTGGTCCGTATACTTGGCGGTGTTCGAGACCCGTTTGATTGTCCTCTGGACATCGCTTGCGGTCTTTGCCTTGGGTACGCGTGCTGCCTCGTACTCGACTTGATTGGCGACGAAGTAGTACTCTTGCTATATTACGATATGTCAGTTCGAGATTTGTGCTAGCTAGGCAACCAGATATCTGGCATACCATCATGTACCACTCGAAGCCTCTCAAAACATGGTGGTCGACCCTTGTCGATTCCTTCATCGCCCTGCAGAACTTGTTGTTGATCAACTCCTTCCATAAATCTTTATTCTCTTCTATAAGTTTCGCGACTAGATCGCGCCTGGAAGGGACGTATGTTAACATTCGCACGGTTTCAGGGTAGGTATGGGAGAGCATACTTGTGAAGTGGAACTTCCCACTGCTCGGAGGGCACCTCGGTAGTCGAGTTTGCTACAGCTCTGTCGAGCTCGCCGACAACGTGACGAAAACGACCAGAGACTGCGGGGGTGGGCGGTGAAGACATGTGTAACAGGATTGCAGGGTTCGAGGGCGACCTGAGGAATTCAAGGACTAGAATAGGGCGTTATATAACCTGAAGCAAGAGTGTCCATCGCCTATCCGTGGACACGAGTGGGGTGACCAGACCCAATGTCGTGAGATGTCCACACTACCGCCTTTGATTCGGCGGCCTTGTAAATTTGGCCCAGTGACGTTCTAAAATTAATTTTAGTGGCATTGCGAAAGGAGCGTCGGCTCGCGTTCATTGCGCGGAGATCACAGTGTCGCGGTTCTGGCGTCAGCGCCCTTTCGGGTATACCTTGTTGTCAACCTTTCCTCGCGCCCAGTTGCACATGTCGACCTAACTCCCCCGCTGCTCTCAATTGAAAGACTCAAGATCTTCTCCGGGGTTTTATGTTATGCGGGCTCCTCGAAGTTCCTAGACATGGACCGTGAGTCATTTATATTGTGCCTGGTTGGTCAGGAGGGCACTCCGCCCCTCACGGTCTTTTCGAACGTGGCAGTTCAATATACAGTTTAGGGACCGCACTTACCGGCACAAATCCCTTACCCTCGTAACCGGATTGAATGGTACGAGCGGCGGGTGAAGGTGAGAGTGAGCCTCGAACGTTCTGGTCACCCCGCTGTGTATTCAGCGTTCAAGTGCATCTATCTTTGCTGCTGGAAACCAAACTATGGAGCTGTTGGTGCGGTGATGGGTTAGCCAAACGTTAATAGCTCGGAAGATGAGCACAGCCAGCTAACCATTCTTTTTGAAGGACCCCATTACGATATCTGGGGTTGGACCACAAACACGTCTGGCGTTCCGCCAAGATAGATATCGCGACCTGGAGCTTGGAGCCGGTTGTTGGAGATGTTGAGATCGTTTGAGATGGGTTGAAAGTTTGATGATCTGAATGATCCAAAACAGGTGAGCGGTTCGGCCTAGGCTCGGTGCGAGTCGGTGTGCTACCGCGTCCGCTCAGGATCTGCCTCATGCGGGGCGGTGCCACACGTGTCAAGCCTTGTGAGGTTCCGGTGGAGAAAGAGAGTTTCTCACCGCAGTCAACATAACGAACCAATGAATTGAACTGCTTGTGGGGATCCGGCTCCGGAGTCGGATATCTTAATTTCCCGGCACGAATGACGGCACATGACCACAGCGCGACACCTGAATGAACTTCCACCTCGCTTTGATGCAACTTTCGTCTCCGCAGTCTCGGAGTGCACTTTGCGATGAACTCGTATCCACTGCGATCAACCAACGAAATTCACCCACCGAGTTGTGTGGCCGACTCGCGATCGCTTCGACGCCTGTGGTTCCGGTATGTGGCAGTGATCGTGGGAGTGTCGGTGGCTAGTCTTGGGTCGCAATTCAGCGCAACGGCCCTAAGGTAGAATGCATCCCTTGAGCCCGATACGAGTTGCACCAACGTCGGCAAGCGCCGTTTCTGACGTAACGTTCAAGGACCCAGAGCGCAACGATACTGTAGCCCGAAACGCCTCAGCTGCTGAGTAACTTTGACAACCGCCAGTATAAAGAGTTCAGGCGGAGTATCGCCATTGTAGAAGGTTACTACAGAGGACTGATGAGGCGTGTTATTTTCGTGTACCTAATCTGATGTGTAGGCCATCGTCAAAACTTGGGCGAGTACCTATGGAGAACGACGCTTACCAAGACTAACAGCTATGCGAAGCCAGCTAGGCACCAGTCGACCCGTGTTGACAGGGATGGCAGTTTGGCAGAGCCAATACGAACACCCTTGGGGTGAATGCTAACAAGGTGGCGAGAAGAGGTGCTTGAGAGCATAGGTTTTCTTTTCATCAAGATCCCGACACTTGGCGTGAAGACCAGCAAGGCTAGGAGATCCACAGGACTAGGAAGAACGTCGCGCTTTGGACAGTCGTTTCCAAGAACTTTCATGAGCGCATCGTCAAAATATTTCCTTATAATGTTGGCCAAAACGTCTTGTCACAGCGGGCACCAGCGGAGATGATGGTGGGATACAGAGACACACCGGAGCCGCACTTCATGATCGCCTCGCAGATCTCGCGGATCCGGGCTATTGAAGTCAGAGTTCGCCCACGGTGACCACAGGCTTGCAGTAACCATCATGAGTGTCAACGGCAAAGTAGAGCAAAAAAAAATAAGGGTCGGACGAGCGCTGGGAACCAAAAATGAAATGAGATTCGACGCTGCGACGGCTCCTGGATGTACCATTCAATGGCACTTATGTCCAAGAGCTGGTTTCTGACCAAACGCATGTTGTGGGAGGACAAGATACGCACTTAGAAAGCGTCGGGTCACGGCCATTCAAACTCTTGGCTCTTTTGCCGAAGGCGGAGATTTTCCAGCACAAAAATTGATGAAATCTGCCAGGCGACTACAAGGACGCGCGACTCAGTGTCTGAATGTGGACGAAGATGAGAAGGAGCTTCTAGTGGGACTCCGGGGTTTGAGTCTCAAGACTGAGACCGCGCCTCGGTTGTCTTCTGTCGACGGTTATTGTGACGATCAGCGGGCGACAGCGAACTGTAGACGTGTACCAAAGTGTAGCTAGCAGGACATACAGCCCACCAACCGCTCGAGGATGGCGGAGACTGGCACCGTTCCAATGGATGTATGGCTGAGCGCTTTTGGCAGGGCGGTTTAGATGTGGTGAGCGATAGCCGCCGAAGCGCTTGATGTCCCCGCAATTCGACCAACAATACTCTCCAAGGTTTATCGTGTTCCATCGCATAGTTTCAGATGTTCTTAGGAATAAAACTGGATTTTTGTCGGCCTCATCACAGTTGTTGATCACACGTGGGTGTGTGAAATGAGCGGCGATTCTCTATCTTCTCTTCTCCGCCACCTGTGTGACAATCCTCTCCCATCCTTTCTTGTCAACGAACGACCACCATGGATGAGAAATACGACGTACTTTTCCCCCTCTCCGTCTCTCTCTCCTACTTAGAACTGATCACCCTCAAACTAGGTCATCGTTCTTGGAACCGGCCTGACGGAATGCATCCTTTCGGGATTGTTATCCGTCGACGGCAAGAAAGTGCTTCACATGGACAGGAATGACTACTACGGTGGCGACAGCGCATCCCTCAACCTCACCCAGGTACGACCAGAATCTGCTTGTATCAACGCGATCTCATCAATTAACGACCACCGCTCCTTGTCTTTCCTGCCCCTGCCAGCTCTATCGTAAATTCCGCCCAAACGAGGAAGTGCCCACCAAGCTCGGCAAGGACAGGGACTATAACATCGATCTGATACCAAAGTTCATCATCGCTTCGGGTGAACTCACCAAGATGTTGGTCCACACCGAGGTCACCAGATACCTGGAGTTCAAGCAGATCGCTGGAAGCTTCGTCTACAGGGACGGCAGGATCTCAAAGGTTCCCTCCACAGAAATGGAAGCCGTCAAGTCTCCCTTGATGGGCCTTTTCGAGAAGAGGAGGGCCAAGAAATTCTTCGAGTTCTTGCAAAACTGGAAAGAGGATGACCCTGCTACTCATCAAGGTACGTCACAGTTCCACACCTGTGTTGCTTGGTTGAACTGACACCACGCAACCTAGGACTCGACCTCGATGTAGACAGCATGAAAACTGTCTACGAAAAGTTCGGTCTCGAGCCCGGTACTCAGGACTTTATTGGGCATGCCATGGCTCTCTATCTTGATGACGAGTGAGCCTACCGTGCCGAGGTTCACCTCTTCTTCTCACATCTTTCGTAGCTATATAACTAAACCCGCCCGACCTTCATACGACCGCATCGTTTTATACACCTCTTCCATGACCCGCTACGGCAAATCTCCCTACATCTACCCTCTCTACGGACTCGGAGAGCTACCTCAATCCTTCGCCCGTCTCTCTGCCATCTATGGTGGTACCTACATGCTCGACAAACCCATCGACGAGATCATCACCGACGACAATGGCAAGTTCGTCGGTGTCCGTTCGGGGAATGAAACTGTCAGGGCCGACAAGGTCATCGGTGATCCTTCCTACTTTGGTGCCGGTAAGGATTCCGATAGTGGGAAGGTCCGGGTCATCGAGGAGGGCAAGGTTATTCGCGCGATTTGTTTCCTTAACCACACCATCCCTGGAACGGACGATTCGGATAGTTGTCAGATTATCATCCCCCAGAACCAGGTTGGACGACGAAACGGTAAGGATCCTAAGCTAACATTTTCTCTGGCGATATCCGACGCTTACATCGTCATCTACCCTTCAGACATCTATATCGCCATGGTTTCGTCCACCCATAACGTTTGCGCCAAGGACGTGTACGTCGCGATCGTCAGCACGATCGTTGAGACGAAAAACCCCGAGGCCGAGATCGAGCCTGGTCTCAAACTCCTTGGGCCCGTCTTCGACAAGTAAGTGATATTCAGGACCAATGGAAGCGCATACATTCAACCCGTTTCAATCATACAGGTTTGTTTCCGTCTCCCCGCTGTACATCCCCACATCCACAGGGGAGGCCGACAACATCTTCATCACCCGATCGTACGACGCCACCTCTCACTTTGAGACTGTCGTCGATGAAGTCAACAATGTCTGGAAGAGGGTCACTGGACATGAACTGGAGTTGAAACCTAGGAAGGAAGAGGATCAGGCTAGGATCGGAGAGTGAAGGAGACACGTTACTTCCCCCAACTGACAACGATCACACAGGTATTGTTGATGGATGATGTTTTTCCTTTGATATTGTGTACTTGGTACTGGAATTTGCGGATTTCCACGCATCCTACTCTTTTTCGAAACACGAAACGAATTTATACCGAAGAGCTCGAAGGTGATGGATTGCCATTGATATGAAGCTCCAAGAAAGTGTAGAAAGGTTTGAAAAGGAACTGCTGATGGTAGGGACGAAGAAATTATCCGCTGAGGGATGCAAGACATCTAGAAACCGAAACTGCTCATATCGAACTCGGGAACCTGAACGTTCTGCTTCGCGCTCTTCATCAAACCTCCCAAGCCGGCCTTGCGCGAGAACAGATCCCCTTCATCCTTCAAATGCTCCAACTCCTCCAACACGCTCTCGCCCCTCGTACCAGGCATCGACAACCTCGACAACCGTGGCGACTTGGCCTCAGCCCTGGTCTCCGGTTCATTGGCGTCTTCGGGTTCCGGGGAGGCGCGACGGGTCGGAGGTTCCGTAAGCATCTCCATGTCGATCAGGATCTTGCTCTCCCTCCTCGTGCTCGCGGCCAACGCGAACGGGACGGTGAAGGAAGTGGGCGATGACGGAGTCGGGGGCAATATCAAGTTCGCCCTGGCCACTGAAACTCCGCCGGCGGGTCGAGCGAAAGACCACGATTCCACGAGATCTAACGCGAGGATGTGACAGCCTAAACGTGAGCGAAATCGAGCAGTTCGATGATCAGCACCGGGACAAGGGAGAGGGGTAGTGGGGAAACGCACCCATTCTACAGAACACACGAGCGATTTGAAGGACAAAATTGAATTCGGTTCGACCTGAGATCTCGCTCGTTCCTTTGGCAGTTTGGAGCGTCTTCATCTTCAGCTGAGAGAAGAGGAGGGCGAGTGAGGTATCGTCGTAGTTCGGGTCCCCGATCGAAGGGATCTCGACGTCGAGCACGTTGGCGATATCTTGCAATGGAGTCTAACAAAACGCGTTCTCAAAGTCAGATACGAGAGGTGCAGCAGATAGAATGACAAAGCAAAAGGTGTACCACGAGTATCCGCACAGCCAGATCCCTCCTACGCATGAGCCAAAACGCCCAACTGGCCAGCCACCTATTCCCATCATTGAAGGCGAGTGGGACAACGGTTTCTCTCAGGATCTCTTGCAACATCGGACCGTCATCGCCCCCTTCGACGACCCTAGCCAAGGCGATCGCCAATTGCACATCGCCGATTTGCTTCAAGCAGACCCTAATCGCGTCCTTCAGCGCCCCTCCGAGCAAGAAAAACGCGGCGGCGTATTCTAAGCAACCGATCGCAGTTAGCAGGGGTAGAAGCGAACGCCGAATAGTTGCGAACCCCATCGTTGTTTGCTCAATAGAGCGTAAGCGTTCTTCAACGCGGCCGTCTTCCATCTCGGCTGAGAGAAATCGTTGGAGAGGAACTTCAACATGAGCTGCTGTTCCTTGTGCCACGCGGCTTGCCTCCACAACCCATGCACAAGCTTCACCTTGCCCAACGCGAAGTAGAACAAACTGCAGTCCGTCGGATCCCGCTTATCGTCGTTCATGTATTCGTTCCGGGCGATGACTTCCAAATGGGTTTTCTGTGGGGTAAACTGTTAGATTGACAGAAAATCACCCGTGTCACAGTACCCGAACCATTGTCTCAAGAGAGCGGAGCCAGACGAACACTCCCAACGCTCTAGCGTCACACCATCTCATTTTTCCTCCTGTAGCGGCCACTGAAGCTGACAAAAGAAGGTCTTCGCTCTCGCTATGGAAAGCCCAAATCATATCCCGGTAGCGTAGCCTCTCTCTCCGACCTGCTCGTCCTGTAGTCGCGGTAGATTTCACAGATACAGAATCCGTATCCACTGGTGGGCGTAAACGTTCATTGAGGATGTAGAAGGAGCGCATCGAGATGAGATATCGGAGTCCATTAGGGTCTAACGCCCGTCTGTGTTCCTCGACCTAAACATCGCCATCATCAGCGAAGGGATGACCTGATGACGGCCTGGTACCTACCTCTAGCGTAGTTTCTATCAGGACACACAAATGAGCCTGCTCGTTTGGTGTCAGATGCGGAAGTGGGTTCGAATCTAATCTGTCGAGCAACTTTTTTACGAGCGCACGTGAGAAGGTGCCCTCGTCGTTCGAGCTGTTGCATTGTTATCAGGGTTTGGACTTGGAACAGTATTCGCACCAACGGGCGTACTTTGAATCAATCTCCCGTTGAGCAAAGAGGGAACCGTAACGAGCTCTCCTTTGCTTCCCCACTTGAGGGTTCAAAGCAGCCTTTCCACGACTCAGGAACCTATCGAGATCGAGACCAACCCACGCTTCTATCCTGGCACCAGACTCAAGATGCTTGGCAAGCGCGACGATGATATCCTTCACCAACTCGAGTTTACCTGAGGTGACCCCCATGACGAAGGGTTAGTGCGGAACTGATTTTGAAAAATAAATCCCCATACCCCATAGCAGGCACTGTAATAGCATCTGTGGATGAAATTGTTCCAGGGGTCCATTCTCCCTGGCGACGTATTCCCACAATCCCTCTCGTTCCGTAGGTCTGAAATCAGGATTGTCGACCAAGGGAGGTTTGGACTGGGGCTTTGGTTGGCTATAGAGGAACATATGAGGGCCCGCGCCGACGAGAAGAGAGCCGTGCGCAGTCCAGATCGAATCGGAGATGCGGTGAGGGGTCATGCTGAGGTGTGCAATGCCGGGGTTCAGATCAGACCAAATAGTTCGTAAGTTGGTCTCACCTCCCGATCTCGAGTTTCCAACATGTATCCCACCCTTCATCTTCGTTGAAATATGTCTTTCTCTTCTGACATATGACTTCTACGTGATGACTGAACCCTACAGCGAGGATGGATTGATTATCCGGGGTCGCGGACCAATCGAGGTCGTTGACGGGCTCAGATGGACTACCATCATTTCCTAGTCAGAGGCCGGGGAATGATTTGCGGAGACATGGCTCACTCAAGTACTCTCCTAAACTCCAATCCGCTCGCAAACTCGCTCTCCTTTGAATCCCAGATCGTCAGCTCTTCACCCTCTTCGAGGGGTACCACTGGCCAGGTGTGTTAGCCTTTTCCACAATGGGCAGTTTATAGTTTAGATACCGAGGACAGATTTCTTTGTGGAACTGCATGCGGCGATTCGCAAGCCCTTACGGCAAGTCCGGACGGTTCCTGTACGTTTCCAAAAAGACTGATTTGGCTTTGGTATGGAATCCAGCTCCCCTATTTTCGAAGGAGAATCCGGTCTAGAGCTCGAGGGCGAGAGCAGGTCTTCAAGAGCCCAGAAGACAAGCTCCCCGTCCTGGCTCACGCTCAAGAGGACGTCTGTTTGAGCTTGGTTTGAGGCCGTGGCCCCAGAATTGTACAAGTCTGTCCATCCCATCGGATCGACCGGTGTAATGAACTTCAGCTCTTGGTTATCAAGCGGCAGCTTCGTGACGGAGATCAGTTCCAGGCCGGGCTGTGTTGTTGGGGAGGAGAGAATGGGAGTAGGAGGTGGTGAGGCGGTTGGGGGGCCTTCCGGGATATTGGCGAGGATTCGAACGATCGAATAGTCTGGTGTGATTCCCAAGATGAA
This sequence comes from Thelephora terrestris, assembly GCA_015956445.1. Lineage (NCBI taxonomy): Eukaryota > Fungi > Basidiomycota > Agaricomycetes > Thelephorales > Thelephoraceae > Thelephora > Thelephora terrestris. Next base: position 315,053 of record WIUZ02000024.1, on the reverse strand, counting down.
AGTTTGCCCGTTTGTAACAGTCGTGAACAGTGATTTAACGGTGGGGATTTTCAGTGTCGAAGGGGGGTCAAAGTGTAACTTCAGAAGGCTCGAGGTCCCGTCGTACGTCGCAAAGGATCTACCTGTAAGTAGAAATGGTCAACGAAAGCACGATCCCCCAGCCAAATCCCTTACCTTTATCGAGAACAACCAGGTTCGTAGCAGCAGTAAACCTCTCTTTCAAAACCAGCTGGCTCCCACGCTCGGTGACAAGCAGGAGCTCGGTTCCCTCCTCCCGCACAACTCCTATACACCGTCCCTCAGCTGTTCGGACGAACCTCGATATCGGAGACGACGAGGATTTTGAAAGCGCCGATTCCCATGCTTTGTTGTCGTGTGAGGTCCTTCCAGCCCGTGCGATCAGCTTGATCCCTTCCGGTCGGACGTTAAAAAACGAAATAGGAGAGACATCATAGCTCTCGAGCGGCGAGCTAGTAATCAACGTCAACTTGTTTGGCTCTGGGTGCGGGAGAATACATAAGTCGGCGGGACAGGAGTCGAGACTGCCAGGAGGGGTTTGTAACAGCGTGAAGCTCCTCACAAGAGTTGGAGGTCTTCGATCGATATTCTATAATAAGAAGGGTTTTGGTTCAGTCGGAGAACTTGATGAGGACGAAAAGACGTACGTACTGCAACACCTCCTACAATCAAAGACCCGTCCTCGTGGACATGCAAGAATAAATCCCAGCCCTCGTCATGGATCTCTCGCAATCGGTGTATACCCGAGTCATCGCTGTTCTTGTCACAGTCCTTGAGGATTCTGGCAAAAGCCGCGCACATGACCTCGCGGTCAAGTACGAAGCCCGTCGGCGGTGCCGAATTCTTTGAGGAGGAAGGGTGGAACGAGAGAGGGAGCGAAGAATATGCATCAAGTGCGCCGTGAAGTTGGAGATAATTCTGTTGATCGAGGACCGGAAGAAAAACTCGTATAGTGCCATCAGTTGTTATGGTGTGCAGCATGAGATCATCCCTACCGCAACAATGAGAGTTGGGAACGAGATCCTGATGAGAAAGCTTACCGACTGGACGTCCGGGGCAATCGCCACAGAATATCTCTTACCGGTCGCGGGTGAGGAATCGTCTGAGTCAACCGACCGGACGTGGTGTTATATATGCGCACCGAATTGTCACGCTGGGGGACGATCAAGAACACGGGGGTTTAGATAGAGTGTGAGATCGCACCAGTGTCGTTGCAGCGATGGACATTAAGGATGGCGCAAATCGCACACGACTCAGAGGGACTACGCTGACACCAGCATCAACAAATGACCAAGGCCAGGAGCGAAGAAGTTCCATACCGACACTTCCATTTCTGAGTCCACGACATAATGTCGTCTTGACGGTTCAGCGTATGGACAGATAGGGCGTCTGCAGTCCCAATGGCAAGTAATCCTGGTGTTCACACCTCCGCATGAGGAAATCACGATCACCGTGAATAGAATCGAGTTACCGGACATGCAGTCTAGTGCCATCACTGTTGTATCCTTGGGAAGTACGAGGGTAGAGTGGATCCTCCAGACTCCTGTTCGTCCTCCAGCGAGAGACCAGCAAGCGATCCGTAAACCCATAGCAACAATCACCTGGAGGATATAAATCGTCAAGAAGTTCAAGGTCGGAGATGTACTCCTTACTATTTTCATCCCAGAATCAACGGCAAACGAGTCGATCTCCTCTCCGCTATGCCTGAGACCGGGGAACGCCTCCCAAAACGCGAGAACGCGTATCAGTGCCAAAGTGCAAGCATCTAGGATGACCACAGAATCTCCGGAAGTGTATATCTGGAACCATCCAGGCTTCAGCGCTTCGGCCCGGAGGCGGTACGAGATTTGGGGCGTACCAGTAACGTCTGCTGGGGAAGCACGAGATGGTGGAATCCCTTTCGGGGATGCCCAGTGTATGTCCTGAGGAGATCCAGCATTTTCTGAGACCAACTATGAATAGAACTGGTGCTTGCTGGGCAGAGGATCCTAATAAGAGACAGTCATTCTTCGAAGCAGACTGCTTCCGATAAAGTCTCCGTGAGGCAGGAAAGTGTGTTCCGGGTGACACGTGACATTCACGTGGTTGTCGGAGGGATGACTGTCACTTTCAGCCACTGTAGGTGTCATCCAGAAACACAAAGACGGCGCAGCAGCCACCCTCGATTGGGTCGACACGCTCTCTAGCTGCCTCTCACCTTCGCCCACCGTCGACCTAATTATTCGCGGGTCTTGTTGGCTGCGGCCAATGCAGCTACTCAGTCTGCTTTTTGTTCTCGCGCCACTCGTCACATCTGCACAAATACCCATACACCTTGGCGCACCAACCACATCTTCGACCACCCTCGTCGATGCCCTCTCTGCAGATCCGGACTACACCCATCTCATCCGTCTCCTACAGAGAGCCCGATTGATCCCCACTCTCGCAAGGCTCAATGGAACGACGCTTTTTGCTCCGACTAACGAGGCTATCGAGCACCATGCCGCAGAAGATTCTCTTTGGGCAGCCGGGCTTTACGAGGACGAGTTTGATCAGAGCCCACGAGATAATATCCAGGAGAAGTTGCGGCAGGAACTCCTTTACCACATGCTTAACAGCACGCTGCCGCCGTTTCCCCAACCGGAAGAATCTACGGTTCAAGTCCACGAGACCCTCCATTATCCCCGGAAACCTATTGATCCCCCGACAGGAGACCCCCCTCCATCGCCCCCCTGGATTCCGGAACCCGGTGGGACATTGGGAGGCCGGCCCCAACGATTACGGCTTGCAGGTCGGAGTAAGGGCGTGTGGGTCGGAGTAGATGCATTCGGAGAGGGAGGGGTCGAAGTGACCAAAGGGAGGGTCGATGTAGCTAACGGTGTGCTCGTTGGTATAGGCGGAGTTTTGGAGCCTCCGCCATCTTTGGGTGCGTTCCACACTAATGGGGGGACTTTTAAGTCGAGAAATTAATTCACCGTTTAGCAAAGGTTATACCTAAGCACCCTTCCCTATCTTACTTCAGCCTCATTAAGAACGCCGAGGTTGATCGGGAGCTAAAAGATCTCTCTGGACTGACGGTTTTTCTCCCGGTTGACCCGGCCTGGGATGCACTACACCCTATTGAAAGACTCTACCTCGAAAGTGAATTTGCCACGGATGACCTGCTCAAGATCCTTCACGGTCACGCCGTCGGAGCGGGTGATGTTTTTTGGTCCGAGTCATTTGATGCCGGTGCAGATCGTAAGTTTTCCCTTTTCACTGGCGATAATCTGATACTCACCGCGCATGCATGCAGTCAAAACCATCAAGGGAAACCACCTCAAGATCGCCGCATCGTCTGAGAAAATCGTCGTCAACGATGCGGAGTTGGTGCAGCCAGATATCTATGCCTCGAACGGTGTCATTCACACCGTTTCCTCTATGCTTCTTCCGCCATCCTCTCTCAGACTCACCCCGGAGAAGTACCTTCTCGCTCTCAAATGCACGCGCTTCGTCTCTCTCCTACACTCCGTAAACCTGACTTCTTTAATCAACGACCCGGACGCGCAGTACACTGTCCTTGCACCTGCGGATGACGTCATATCGCTGTTCGGTGACTCTGACTTGCCAGGAGAAGGAACCGACGAACTGAGGCGCACATTGCAGTATCATTTCATTCCGGACAGGTGGACCCCAAACAAAATGAAGCATAAGATGCTGCTCAAGACAGAGTTGAGAGAGCCTGGCTTGGACCACGAACCCCAAGTAATCGAGATCGAGGTCACCCACGGCGCCACGCAGTCCGCGGATGGAAAGGTTCGCTTCGGTGGTGTTGGAACCGTTCAAGACTACGGTATGTCGGTTTTCCTGCTCGTCTATAATCCAAATTAACCTGGTACACGATATGTGCAGCTGAAATCGGCAACATTGTCATCTACTTCATTTCACGTCCAATCATCCCACCCCCCGACGCGATGACTTCTGCTCTCCCCAAACTCGAACTATCTGCGTTCCTCGCTGCCATATTCTCCACCTCCCTGGCTGACGCCATAAAGAGTACGCCCCGCTCTACGATCCTCATGCCACGCAACAAGGGTTTCGAACACATTGGAGTACTCGTCAGCGACCATCTTCTCTCGTCCGCCGGAAAATCAGACCTCACCCACGTCATTATGCACCACGTTGTCGACGGTGTTTACTACACTGATTCCTTGACCAACGTTTCCGGGAAGTCAATACCCACGCACGACGGTTCCGACATCAGGCTGGTCAATGGTAGTTTCACGGCGAGCGGTGGGTGGCCGGACATGACCTCTGAGCTACACCTTAGGAACCTGATCACGGAAACCGGCGTTGTTCACGAACTCTCTGATGTTCTTATACCCCGAACCGTTGAGCTGACTGTGGGAAAGCTAGCTCGAGCCGCGAAAGGGTCCTTGATGTTATCTATGCTGGTCAAGGCTGGATTTGAATGGGTGCTGGACGCGAGTGCCCCGCCTGCAGATTCACCGTGGGCAGAGATGGGGTTGGATGGGAAAGGATGGACGTTGTTGTGTCCGTCTGACAACGCCTTCAAACACGTGAACATTACGGAGTTGTTAGGGGACGCGGAGAGACTGAAGGAGATCGTTGGTCAACATCTCATTCCGACCCCACCACGCCAAGTCTCAGCATCCAAGAGCGGGGAGAAGGCGAAGGACGACAAATTGAATCTGCCGATTTCTTTGCAGAACGACGCCACGTACTCCACTCTACTCTCCCCGCACAATGCCTATGGAGATATCGTCGTTCGGTCACCAAAGTCTCCCGATGGACCACTTCTCTTGGGAATCAAAGGCGCAAGGGGAACATCGGCCCAAGAGGATTGGGCTCAGGTCATTTCGTGGGGTCGGGCGACGACAGGAGATGGCGTTGGAGGTGTGATCACGATCGACAGGCTTCTGTCACCATATCACCCGCCCTGGTTTGTTGAATACGGAAAACCGATCGGCGGTGGTGTTATGGGCGTGCTGCTGATTTGCGCGTTCTTCTGTGGCGTGCGATGGGTGTGGAACAAGGAGATAGATGCGACATACGAGCCCCTTGATCACCCTGCACCGGAAGAGGATCAGTGAAGGAATGCTAGATTAGAGAGGATGGAAGTTCACGCTTACACGACGTATTTACCCCATTCTTCCCGTATTTTCCTTTTAATCCTGTGTAGAACAATTCTTGGCTCTAGCCCTGGTGTCTAATGAGTCTCGTACATCTGGTTTTTGGGTACCTTATTCCGCTTATGATCTAAATATTTAAGGTTCGCTTTCCTTGTACACAGTTTTGTAATGCCTGTTGGAAGGGCGTTGTATTCATCACCCTGCGAATACAATTCTAGTTTGATTTCATGTAGACTAGTGCGTTGAAAGTTCTATGGACAGCATAAATATAAGTTGCGGGTCTTCACGGCGAGCTCGGGGAACCCTCCAAAGTGAACACATCCCGGACGACCTCCGCCACGCGTTGGGGATCAAATCGTAACTCTACACTCGGAGTGTGGAGAGTTCCCCAGAAATCGGAGGATATGTGCGGCCGCACCGGTTCGGCGTCTAGTAGCTGCATCCTAGCCATGTACGAAGAGCTGGATGACATCCCCGGAGCCCGGCTAAGCCTATTGGAGAGGAAGCGTGGATCGCGCACGTCAGATCCAGAGAGCAATATCTCTCTCGCTCTCATCAGCTTGATCACAGTCGATAACCCTAACTTCTCCCCCTCCGCTTCCGTAAGTGAATCTTGGCGTTGACAGAGTTCTTGGTACGCCCCGCTTAGCCATTGAGGGACGTTGTGTCGGACGGCGAGGACGATGCGCTCGATTGGGTCTACCCGGGCTTGGATTGATTCGATCTCGCGAATCGCGCGGGCACGGATCTTATCGCAGATGAAGCGAGTCGAGAAGGAGAGAAGGGCAATCCAAGATTCCATCGTGAAGGCGTTCTCGTCGTGCATCCTGTATTCCCCGTCGGTGTGTGACGTTTCGATGTACGGACACGGCTACGCACCCAAAGTAGACAAAACCAAGGAAGCTCTCCATTTCTGGCTTTGTCACCCCCGGAATTTCGATCGGCAAGGAGTCGGTCTGCCCCTCTACAGGACAGGGCCCATTGGGCCCGACGGTGGGCAAGGAGAACATATCTGAGAAGATTTGGGACTCTCTCGTGAAGTAGTATCGGTGGACGCGAAACAACGTGTCCTCCACCTAGAGACCGAACCGTCGATGGCGGTTGGCAGAAATTGGTTAGTTGGGTGAGCGGTCGAATGGTTAGGAGCTTACCAGAAGGATTACGGATCCGTCCTCGAAGTAATACTCGTCGTGTCGTTTGGGCATCGTCATCGCGAAGGGTTGTTCAACTTGTTGTGTTGTAGGATTGGGTTGGAAAGGGTCGTATCGATATCTGTTTCCTTCATCGCCCGCTTCATCGCCCGCGCGGCGCACGCACTCGGCTCGGCACCAGCCCGGATCCACCAAGTCAGACCGTGGGAGTACGGGACTATCCGATCATCGCTCGAACTCCAACCAGCCTGAGGCTACTAGTATCATAATCAAGAAGTTCCAGGAAGTCCCCCCAACGGCAGGTGGGTTTGGTACGAACCAGACCGCCAAAGCGTCGACCGTAGGCTGCACCAGCCCGCGATTCAACCAATTTCGGACACCTCTGCCGCGACCATCAACCTATCATAACTATTGTTACCGGGTGACTCAAATGTCGAGGACGGTGGCTTTGAATTCAGTGGGAAAACGCTGACCTCACACCACACCGCCACCTGTACTGAGCCACCATATCTAAAGTAACCCTCGTAAAGAGCGGCAATTTATCGTTCAACGTTCAACGCCGAACGGGCCCCAGACTCTATGACCTCAATGGCCAAAATGTTATTTATGAGGGTATCCCTCATGGCAGAGCCGAGCTCGTCAATTCCGAAATTCACTCGTGTTAAATACAATTTTTTTTGCTGTAAAGACTTGGAATTTTTTGGTCGCAAAAGGCGCAAAGTCCTGCCAATGTACTTGAACCCATGTTAACTTAGCCGACTCGCGGAAATTAGCTAAGCAAAGCGTATTACCATAAAAGGTACTACGTTTGCTTACTTAATCTACGTTTTTCGAAACCGCGCAGACATAGAGCCTCGCAAGCTCGGCTAAAAATTCTCGGATATCTTGGTGCTCGCCGCGGCCTCTCCCCCATCCTGGGTCGCATTTTCTCAACCTTCAGGCCCAACCAAGGGCCATCTTCCCAAGTGAAAATGTCTGAAGCGTCGCAAGAAGCAGAGCCAACCTTTCGACAAACGCAATCTTATTTTCAGCGAGATCTCAAAGCAATCGATCCCAAGGCTCTAGCCGACGCGATGGGAGGTGACCAGCCTCCAGAGGAACCTCTGCTCTCAAGCTATGAGGACGGTTTCGGGTACTTCACCGCTGCTGCAGTCGGGCGTTCACTGGGTCAGTATCAGTTCGCACGCAAGGTTCGTACATGGCTTCCCCGTTCCAGCCCGTATTTGACCATCCAGGACAGCTCGGTTGGGCCGCTACCTCATCTGTGTGGCTCGCTCTGTTAGTTCCTCGTCAATTCCTACCAAGGCCAACTAATATTTTATGTTAACACAGAGATATGTCAGCGAAGACCAGGACTTACGTTGCCTTAAAGATCTTGACATCGCAAGCTACCGCACGTATCGTCTTAGCCAACTCACCAGAAAGCGATGTATACCGGGCGGTTGGAACCACGAATCCCGAACACCCTGGATTTGACCACTGTTTGAGGCTCCGACGTTCTCTCATTACCAAGAGCGCGGCTGGCGGTCATATATGCTTCGTGACAGATGTCTTAAGTTCGGGCCTGGCAACACTTCGACCGCCCGGGCAGAACCGGTTCCCGCTGCCCATCGCAAAGCGCATAATAAAACAGGTCCTTCTCGCTCTGGACTACCTTCACCGCGAATGTGGCTACATTCACACTGGTGGGTCTACTTCCACGCCCGCCCTTATGCATGCTGATGGTCATTTATCAAGATCTCAAATCCGAGAACATCCTTGTCACAATACCTGAACCAACAACTTCACGAATAGACGAATTCATCAAGTCAAACCCTGCGCAAATCTATGGTCCCCCCCTCCCCCTGGAATCATTAACTCTACCCCTCGTCTTCTCGTGTTCGCAGCCTCTCCCCTATTTCGACCTTGGTGGATCTCTTGAAGATATCTCAGTGCGCGTAGTGGATTACAGCGAAGGTAACGCGTACCGCCCTCCTTTTCTCACCCTTACTGACGAGACATCAACAGCAACTGCCATCGATGCGCCCCGTAGGTCCGAACTTTGTCAGCCCTCTGTCCTCCGTGCCCCGGAAGTCACCCTCAAGTATCCCTGGACGCCCGCCATCGACATTTGGACAGTCGGTTGCCTTGTAAGTAGCTGCTTCCATCGCTCTGCTGATACTGAATATGTTACAGTTGTTTGAACTTCTTACCGAACGCCAGCTCTTTGACCAGGACGCCAAGAAATATTCCATCGATCTTCGTTTGCAGCGTATGACACAGTGCTTAGGGCCATTCCCACCTGAATTTCTCCAAGCCTGCGAAGATCGGACTGAATACTTTGACGAGAATGGTGAGCACACTTCAATCACGATAGCCCTAGCTAACATATTTTCACTTAGGCACGCTTCTTCGAACAACCGGTGATTCTGAGCCCACCGCCCTCGAAGATATGTTACGGTTTCTCGAAGTTCTGAATGAAAACGATATTCCAGGTGTCTCTGCGTTCTTGCGCAGATGTCTGACCTTGGATCCTAAGGTGCGACCGAGCGCGCAAGATTTACTAAAAGATAGTTGGCTACTCTAAACATCAACACTAAGTCCTACCAGGCCAGTGTTCATGTACTACGATGCCACTCACAGCACAGGGGTCACTGTGTCAAACCGAATCTACTTAGACACATCTCGAGATTTTCGTCGGTATGGTGCCGTGAAAAAGGCTGCCAATTCTGCAATCGATCATCGTTCTTCATTCGAAATTCCTACCTCACATTCGGTAGAGCGACTTAGCCATGGGTCATTCGTCTCGTGTCTACCTCTGTTTGACCAGCCGCAACAAGCTTTGTTGCTCCCCCCCGTTCCTTGCAGTCAGGAAGCGGCAATGCAGATATGAATATCAGCTGAAGCCCGTTGCCGACGAGAGACGCCTTGGGTTGGGGGTTCTGGAGGGTTCTGGCCGATTATTAAATTTTACGATAGCAATACTCATGATAAGGTATAGGGGTGTTTGTAGGTACAAATAGGTCAACAAGCACATGGCACGGACGGGACGATTGCAATAACTATGATACATGCGTGAAAAGGGGGGACCTCAAGGGCGCCCCAAGAATCGATGTCTGGGATGCGTGAATGCGAAGGTTGATGTTAATGTAGAGGGTGGATCGGAGCAAAAAAATTTCAGAAGTCATCGATAGCGTTTTGTACAACCTTGAGGAACTGGTATTTGTCGATCTCGTCTCCCCGTTGGGCCTTCCACAGCTGGTAGATTCCTTTGATAGTATCCGCCAAAGCTTGGTCGGGTTTCTGGTCTACGTCCACTTTCTGTACATAACAGTCTTCGCCCCGGCGCTCGAGGGTGGGTATCTTGATTTTGAGGGATTTTCGAGAAGACCTCGAAGAGGTAGAACCAGCGTCGGAAGGGGTCCGTGAGTGACTGGACTGAGGGGAGATGCTGATCAGATCGCTGACGACGGAGATTGTAGATTCCTCGAGGTCACGCTCAACACTGGAGGGGAAGTCAGGGGTTGGGGGAGTGCGGAAATTCTGTTCTTCCTCAACGAGGCCCGACAAGAGATGCGCGAGTTGCTCGGGAGAAGGTTCCCGCCCTGGATAGATCATGGTCTGGGGAATGCTCAAGAGATCGACATCTTGATAGGATGGATCATTTGGATTAGGGTCGTCTTCCAAGGGGAACTGTGGACGTTTCCTGGCGCCGTCCTGGGGGAGGGGTGATGGGACTGTGGAGTCTGCCGTTCCTGTAATATTGAATACGTAAGTAAGCTTCGATATCAAAGAAGCGCGGCATTTTGCGGGGAAAAGCTACCAACCTTGAATGGCTGAATATTGAGCCCAGTAAGCGTCCTCGCTGTCAGGCTCTTTGATGGACGCGGAGGTGGGCCTCCCAGAGGTTTGAGAATCGTTCCCATACGCATTCCAGTACGCGTCGTCGTCGTCGTCATCTTCCGATAAGGGGGAGCCTCCCCCTGTGACCAGAATCGGCGTTGACATTACCTGAGTCGAAAAAGGGGACACGGCCTGTGGACTCGACTTCGCCCCTTCAGGAAAAGGCATCGTTTTCAGATCGTGGAATTTCCAAGACTCGGTGGCAAAGTCCCATTGGAAAACGAGCCGAATGCCCTTGCTGAGCCCGGAACAAGAGAGAGCGACGTGACCATAAGTATAGTCTCCATCGGAGGTGTAGACTGTCCGGTACGGGTGATGGTGCGCGTAGGTATAATACTGTTCGAGCAGGTCGATCGCCTCTTTTCCAGCTTTTCCATCGTCGTTGGATGGCCAGGAGAGATATTCCCGAGGAGTGTCTGGGGTAATGCTGAGGAAGTGGTGCCTCTGCATCATTGCTCTGGAGAGTTCATGTGCGGGAATGGGCTGGAGGTTGGAAGGAGGGGAGATGAGCTGAAGGATGTAATCGACTTTGTGCTGTTCGAGGCTGGAAGGATTCATTTTCTGTGAGGCGTCGACCGTGTCGTGTTCCATTCTGACGCAGGTGTGCTTATAAGGCGCGAGCGAGGTTGAGGCCGGAATATCGTCGCCACAGAAAGTATCCGTTGGTAAGGAAAGGTAAAGAGAGAGGGAAGAACCATAGCCCAACGATTTAGTATCATTTACCGCTTGGATCGGAAAGCACGTGATACTACCACAACAGCCTGCCATGAAACTCTCACCATCAGGCCAGTTCGACAGCTCGACAGCGGCGAAGCTCCTGGTTCTAGCACTCCTCCCGGTTCTAACTTTGGCCCAGGTATGCTTTTCCAACTCCTCCATCAGGTCCGAGGCTGATTAAACGCATCTAACTCAGTCGAGTGGTTCCGGGAATGGAAACACTGTCTCTACCCCATCCGGTGGTGGGAACAGTACACTCCCAGTGGTTATCACTTCTACCACCGTGTTCTCGACCGTTAGCACTGCAGCAAACGGTCAGCAGACGACAATCGTCTCATCGATTTTGACCATCGTCACCCAAAATGCGCAGCCGAGTGGTAACAACACAAACACCAATAACACAAGAACCTCCACCAAAACATCTTCTACTCCCCCGCTTTCCACCGCTCCTAGCGATGTCACCGTTGATGGAGGAGGTCCGAGTGGTGCCCCGGTGCCCGGTCAGTCCGGAGGTGGTGGTATCTATGGTCCAAACGACAACTACACCTCATCGGTGATGGCACTCACTGCAAATACGCTTCTGGGCTCCTTAATAGCTCTCATTGCTGGTGGTATCTTGGTGTTGCGCTAGTACCATGGCACTAGTCAAAGACTTTTTATGTGGACCATCTTTTGCATTTTGTCGCCTTGCATTTCACGGACACTTTTTATCGTTTCCTCGCATATTTTAGTTACATTTTTTATGGACGACACGTATCGATATATTTCCCCCGCCTTTCGGTAGACTATCCAACCCACTGAACTCCCACCAACTGTTCTGTGGCACTCGATGAACCTCGGAAAATTAGGGCGAACCACGTTCACCCAGTTAAGACAGTGTGGCTGGGGGCCTTTACAAATTCGAAAGCTCTGCGCATCCCCCATGTCTGACCCTCAAGGAACCCACGCAGCCAAAAGGCTCAAAACTGCCGAGACCCCCAAGGTGACGCGACCTTGACCTTGTTCTGCCGCAACACGTTTTTACCAATTTCGCCCATTCTTTAGGTCATTGGAACGCACAACGGAACCTTTCACTGCGACGAAGCCCTAGCGGTCTACCTGCTCAGGCAAACCTCGACTTACACCAACGCAGGTTTGTCACGTCAGCCGGATTTTCCCTCTACGAAATCAACGCCCCTATCGAACAGACTTGATCCGAACGAGAGACCCGGCGATCTTGGATACGTGCGATATCGTCGTGGACGTCGGGGCGGTGTACGATGAAAACCTAAAAAGATTCGACCACCACCAACGCGGTTTTGAAGGGGTTTTCGGCCACGGCTTCCAAACGAAACTCTCGTCTGCCGGGCTGATTTACAAGTGCGTTACCTTCCGTCCATCTCTCAGACAAAACGCTGATTGCGGCACAGACACTTTGGCCAAGAGATCATCGGGGACAGATTCCGGCTACAACCTGAAGACCCGACCGTCAAGACGCTCTGGTTGAAACTGTACAAGGTTCGCCTTCGTCGCCGGGATTTTGAAGGCACCTGCTGATAGGGAAGAACCAGGAATTCATCGAAGCGATTGACGGAGTGGATAACGGTGTTTCCCAGTACCCTCGGGACGTCGCCCCTAAGTATCGTAATCGGACAGACCTTTCCGCCAGAGTGGGTTGGCTGAACCCTGCATGGAATGAGCCCTTCGATTCGAAGAGGGTGGATGTAAGACGCGTTCACCACCGGAATCCTCAGATTTGGCACGTATTGAAGTTAATGCAGGCACGATTTGTGAAAGCCTCCACGTTGGCGGGTGAAGAGTTTTTGGGGCGCTTGGATTACTATGCAAAAGCCTGGCTGCCGGCTCGAACTCTGGTCGCTGATGGCCTCTCGCAGCGGGCTCAAGTAGATCCGAGTGGGAGAATAATCCTCTTCGAACAATTCGCCCCTTGGAAAGTGAGTTTTCGTTTTACCCTCTCCGGGCCAACTTTCTTCCTCCCCCCCTTTTCCTTCTTGGCAACTTAATTTCTACCTTCCTTTCCCCGCACCCGCGTGAAGTTAACAAATAACTGACCCAGGGGTCGATCTCACTTCTTGATATAGGAACACCTGTTTGAGCTAGAGACGGAACTGAACGTGACCGATGAGGCGAAGCCGTTCTACGTCGTGTACCCCGACGAGACGGCTGGTAATTGGCGCATTCAAGCTGTTCCGGCTTCCCCGGATAGTTTTGAGAGCAGGAAAGCCCTACCGGAGGCGTGGAGAGGGCTCAGGGACGAGAAGCTTTCAGAGGTGTCCGGGGTTGAGGGTGGGATCTTTGTTCACGCGTCTGGATTCATTGGGGGTGCGTCGTACCGTCTTGTTCCTACTTTGTTACCCAAGGCGCTGACACTTCGCTCCCGCAGGCAACAAAACAAAAGATGGAGCATTAACCCTCGCGCGTAAAGCTCTTGAATTGTAAAGACCAAGGTGTACCTATGATATAATGTTCGGCCACTTGTGCTGAGGAATAAGAAAGACAATTCTGTATCGGGAATCGATGTATTCGACGGGAAGTCTGCGATGGTGGAAAGGACTCTTCGAGGACACTAGAAAAAAATCACATCTTCGGCCCGCTCAATAGTAAAGTCTTCTTACGGTTTTTTGTTGGAGTCCAGAAACACCACAACTGGTTTCCGGGGAAAGCATCGTAGAGACCAAGAGGTAACAATCCCAGGAACAAGTACCTGGTTCATTAGTGTAGTGGTTATCACTCTGGATTTTGACTAGATGATCACTTTCCAGCAACCCCGGTTCGAACCCGGGATGGACCTCATTTTTTACAAGGATTCCGCAGTATGTTGGCAGAAAAAAACATACATTTTTAATAAACACTACAAGAGGTACAAACAAGGCCCGAGGCGTATCCAAGACAGCTGCTTTGGGCATCAAAATGCTGTGTTAGCGCATATACCTGCCTTAAGGACGACTCGAAGGCATACCTTGAACATAGAATCACATTTGATCTGGGCAGAAATTCTCCGAAGGAGAGTGAGGAAAAAATTGTCTTCGCCCATGGCGAAGCCACAGTCCAAGAATAGTCTGAATCGAGTTACACGTCGAAGGCGCGAAGCCCCCAAACGCGCACCGCGAATTGCACTAAAGGGCGAACCCACCAGACGACCGCGTCGGGACCAAACCATGGCCCCCTTCGCAGCGGAGGCAGCATATGCGCTACCATTGAGACCCGCGCGACGTGGGGGCCTAGATGATTTGATCGACATCGGAAGCGGAAAGGCTCACCCAAAGTCCACGGCAATATTTCAAGGCTGCTTTCCACCTCCCTCTACGATAGTTACCGCCAGTTAAAACCGGCGGAAACACATTTCTTCGGGGTAAACAGGAAAGCTGCCGATTTTCATGTTTGCCGTTAGGTACGTTGGTACCTGGGTCGTCTCGACCGGGTCTTGACAAATGGACTATTTTCTCAGACCTTCCCACTCATGAAAAACGAGGCGGTTGGACCGCTCGTGTGCGTGATGAGTATCGCGGTTTTTGAGCTGTGGCGGACACCGGAGACGATGTGGACGAAGAGAAAAAAAGTCCCGTGGCATTCAACCAGTTCTTATCAACAGTTCTCACGGTCACTCGTCATACCGGCGGAAGACTTGAAACAAGCATACAAATTAGCATCTACATTTTGACAACTACGCACATTGTCTCCGAAGGAGATAAAAGAGGAAAAAATTGGGTTGGGAACGACAGGATGAGAGTAGGCCGAATTGAGTTCCACGGGTTGCCGCCCAAAGGGCAAGAAATTCCGTGCGCCACAAATTGCACTAAAGGGTAAACGTGCGGAAAACCAACTAAGCCGGTATCCAAGTCCCCAAAACACGAGGAGGGTCCCGACACTCAATGCAACAGTAAACCCGGTGCTTCGGCTAGGCCACCACACAGGGATACCGTCGCCGTCAGGAAAGCCCTTTGCTTAGCCCTCGCTGGAAGACAAAGTTAACCGAACTTGAAAAACACGGACGAACCGCGAGTCGGAAATCCCTCCGAAGAGAAAAAGACACATTCACCCAACTCCCGGCGGAATTTGAAGACCACGAAACGCCATCGCCCCTCATCAGTCCGAAGAGGCTGGATCTTTGGGGCAATCTGGCGGCTGGCTAATCCCCTCCCGCGGCCAGGGCTTCGCATATCGAGTCGAGTTTCTTGTTTCCGCCTACCGGGACATCCCGGCTGTTGAGTTCCATTGGAACACGGCAGTATCCTGCCAACAGATGGGGAGACGTTCAGACCTTCCCGCCCACGAAGAAGAGAAACCGAGAAGGGATCTCTGTGCGTAACGGGCGATGTGGCCTTCATCCTGTCGCCTGCACGGGACGCTCGATGGAGCAAGCTGGAGCAAGTCCAAGAGCAACCCTGCTGGCTTGCACCACGTGACCGCTGGGCTTGTTTTAAGCTTAGCGCCTCACCCCGCGGCGCCCTCAGAATTTATTGTTTACCTCCGTATGACTTCCGGTTCGACAAGAAAGTATCGGGTGGGCTTCGAGACAGTGAGTATTTCTCTTTGGAGAGGCAGCAGACCCACTCTCACACCGTTGCCGTTTTTTTTGAAAGTAGTATGACGATGGCCCACCTGGCCCTGACTCTCCCTACCTGGTAAGGTGGTAAGGGCGACGCATATCCGCACAAAAGGGATTCTCAACGGTGTTTTCACAGCCAAAAGCCATGGATCGTTAGGCATAAACACCGAACGGAAGGGTGATTAGCTTTGAAATCCCAGGGCCTTCCATACTGTCGATCTCGTCAAGGGTCGATACTATTATCCCAATGATCCGGGTGAGCTTCGTTGAGTACCCTATATTTATGCGGTCGCTCAACGCAAGCTCTAGCCAGGCAAGGAGAAAATTTCTCGTCACTACTAGGATTGAAAGAGGGGGGATGGGTCTTGCTAGACGCGGTAAGTTCCTTGCGTAGAAACCTGCCAACGATCTCATCCCTAACTCACTGCAGACACCTGCCTCGTGCGCAAACATCGCCTTGCATCACCTCGTCCCAGGAGAGATCGATCTGGAATACTGCAACATCGCACTAATCTCCTTGTCGGTAGCCCTTTTCCTGATCAAGTTCCCGGACTTGATTTTGGACAGAGTACAGCCTTCAAGTAAGGGTCACCCTTTTCTCGGGAGTTGCGCAAAGCGCGATATTGACCGCTCTTCAGGCGCATTCACCCTACCTTCAGGGACGTTAGGGGCAGACTTTTTCATCCTCACTCACAGGCGTCCGCGCGATTGCCCTCTCCTTTGGCAACGCGTCTGGGCAGGTTCCTGGCGCGGTATTCCATGACCCTATACAGCGTCAATGTCCCCGAGATCGAGAGACTGCTCCAATAATTATTGGACGTCGGTATGGAGAAGTAATCCTGAGCAGTCGTTTGCCGAATCCACAGGTGACGAATGGGAGTGCGTCTAGCGAGGTCGAGAAGGCCATATTGCAAGTTACTGATGTTGATGTCTCCCGCGAAGATGGAAGGAACCCGAAGGATGCTTGCTGAAGTGAATGTGTTCGAATTCAACCCAGACGCTTTAGGATTCACGCTCAAGACGGTCCCAAAGGAAGGATAAGATAGTTGAGCCTTGGTTACCTTGGGTGCCGATGCGACCAGCGTCACACCTTACCTCACCGGTTTCGCAGAACTCCGGAGAGGGATCGTAGTTTCTCCTGCTGGCAGGACCGGAAATGGAAGTTCGAGTTCTAATTCCCAAACGTTGCAATCGTATATATAGCCGCTGGACGTAGGATTTACCTCTGCCGTATAGATGATTCAATATTCATGGCTCGCGTTTCGTTCGAGGAGTTTTGAGCGTTTTACTTCTTTTTGGCTTGTGGTTTTGGCGCGGGGACAAAGAAGTACAAACGAAAACGGACCTGACGTTGCTGGTCCGCAATCGACTGCTTTGCACCCGCTTACATCTTACATGGCTCCCGGTTCGACGAGAAAGCTTCGGGTGCTCTTGACAGTAGGCCTGTCTCTTCCGGGGGGCATTGAACTCGCTCTCATATCGTTTCCGATCTCGAATACTCATGGTAGAATGACGATGGCCCACCCGGTCCGGGATCTCCATACCTCATCGGGTGGTACCAACATCTGACCCAGAATCTTGGTGAGTGCGATGAGATATCCACACAGAAGGGGGAATCCTCAAAGTTACTTCCGCAGGGTGGGACCTCAAAGTTGTCATTCCCAGCACTCAAAAGTCATGGATCGGTAGGCACAAACACGGAAAGGCAAGGGAGATCAACTTTAACCCCCTTCAGGCGGGGCCTTTCACACCGCCGGCACCATAAACGGTCGTTACTATTACCCCAAGGATACAGGTGGGGTCCATTTGAGGATGTCGGTATCGACATACTTCGGTCGCTCAAATCCAAATCCTCAGACGGGCAAGGGGAAATTTCCTCGTCACGCCGAGGCTTGAAGGAGGGCGAAATCGGTGAATGGGTCTTGCTAGATGCAGTAAGTTCTGCGCTCCACAAAAGCTCTTTGACGATCTTATCTCCGGCTCTCTTCAGTCGCCCGCCTCGTGTGCAAACATCGCTTTGCAAAACCTCTTCCCCGGAGAGATCGATCTCGTCGTACGTGGCCGGAGCAAGTGCTGCAGCGTCTCACTAATCCCCTTTTCGATATCCTTTGTCCCGATCAGATTTCCGGGCCCAATTTTGGGCGAAACGCATCAAGTAAGGGCCGCCCCTCTTGTGAGGGAGTTGCGAAAGCCACGGTACTAACCCCTCCTCAGGCGCATTGACCCTATCTTCAGGTACATTAGGAGCAGCCTTTTCGTCCTCACTCTCAGGTGTACGTTCTATCGCCCTCTCATATGGCAACATGACCGAGCACATCCCAACGACATTTCACAAACCCGCCTTCGAGCTTAGCTCAAGGATTATCCAGCGTCTTATCGAGAACTGGAGCCCCCACGACAACAGGGTGCTGTACGGTATCAATATCCCCATGGTGGAGAGACTGCTTCACGAGGATGGGATGCGGGTTTATTGGACGTCGGTTTGGAAGAGCAATTATCGGCGGATGTTTACCGAGGTCCCGCAGGTGGCGGATAACAGCTCACGAACCCCGGATGTTATTGTCCCCCGTGAGGGTGGTGGGAACCCGGAGGATGCTCTCGAAGGGAAGGATTTGGCGTTCAGATTCAACCCAGACTATTCAGAACTCCTCAGCAAGTCAGCCCCACCCGAAGGAACCGACAGCTGGGCCTTGAACGTCGACGCGGTCAGCGTCACGCCGTACCTAACCAATTTCGCAGAACTTCCGGAAAGCGAACACAGTTTCTCTTCCCTGCAGGACAGGGAATGGAAGTTCGAGTAACTCCCAAAGTGTCAGTGCGATTGGATGTATAATCGCCACTGCGGAATAGAATTTACCTCTGCAGTTTAGACGGTTCGTGGGTTGCGATTCTTGAGAGGAGTTAGAAATGTGATACATTTGGAACCTGAAGCCCTCAAGCTCAGGCAGGATGGTATAACTCTCCTATAAAGGAATCGTCACCAGTGCGAGCGAAATATAGCGTAATGGCCGGTATGAACGGCATCCGAGTCAGCAGTGAAGTGTGGGCGGATTTCATACTGAAGGTGCCGTACATGGGCTTTTTTCGATAAACATCGAGGTTATCACTTGATGTTCCAAGTCGCGCTCTGCGCCGGCATGTAAGCGTCATATAAGACGCACCATAAACACTCCACCGACCTCAAAGTCTCAACCTTCCCCCAGCTCATCGTTTCGATGATTGGGGTTCCTTTGTAATCATGCTCCCATGATTACGACGTCATTATGTTCATGTTGAATTACAGTACAGTATATAAACAATATTCGACCTCGATTACAGTAGGATACCTTTCTCTGTCTCTCTCTATCTCAAAACAAACCGTTGTCCCTTCTGTCGCCGTTCTGAGTGTTGCCGCCTCACGGCGGCTTCCATCCTTCCGCATAGATGGTCAGATTCGCATTTCACAAGGCCCACTCCCCTTGTGCCTCCGGCCGTGGTGAGGAAAGCGGGTTAGAGCGGAGAACAGATCCAGGATCTCCAGTTTTCACAAAGAGCGTCGAGAATTATTATTCAGGTGATTTCTGCTGCCCTTGGCACTTCACGTGAGGTTGACGTCATCGATATCGGTTGAATGCACAGGGTGCCTCGGGCGACTTTTTCACCAGAGGCTGCGAGAAATAGGTGACATAGAATACGCAGGCAATCCCAGAGGATACGAAGTGCACTATAGATGAAAATCTTGTGGAACGAGGCAGAACTGTGTAGAAGCTGTGGTGGTGAATCGGACTTAAGTTACATGGAAACGTTGATCGAGGTTAATTAACGTTGGCCTGGCCAATCATTGGCCTTCCCGTTTCACCCACGCCCTTCCGGATGTAACATCAATCAAAAAAAAAAACAGCGCTCAGCGCTTTGTGACGATGTATCCATTCAAATATTGTATGTAGCGGTGGGAGGTGTCCAACAACATCGGGGGCCTTTCGCCTTTCCCTCATGTCAACATCTCCACAACGTGCCTACACCATTTCAGTGACACGCATCGATGAGCCGAAGACCATGCAAACCTTTTCTGTAAACTCTCCCAACGTTCCACTCTGCCCTTCCCAACCCTCACCGCCGCCCGTGTATTGGGACCGACCCTCCCGATAGATCCGAGCAAGCCGTCGTCTGTGTAAGGTCGCCCTAGCGTGACCGTTGCCGGACGATGCCTAACGGGCTGTCAAGTTGATGCCATCAAAGAGACCCACGGGACATACCCGATCCATAATTCGTTCAGATTCCCCACTGGGATAGTTTACAGCGGTTCCCAGGGCCCGTTGACCAGAAGCGTCGTTAGGGAGAGCTGGAGAACGGTGTAAGCGGGAGGATGAATACTGAGTTTGGTTGTATTACCTTCCAGCCGGAGCCTCGGCGATGGCTGAGGCAAGACTTTCTGAGATGCCGGGATTTCGTCCTCGTCTGTTGTCCCCTCACTGCTTGATTCCATGGTCCGTCTGGGTGGAATTACTGTTGGAAAATCGGCCGTTGGTTGAGGGGGCGTCCAAGTGCTTGAAACCTCCTCCAAACAGCGGAGTACGGCTTTGACTTTTGGGCGATCGTCGGGGCCAGCCTTCCAGCAACACTCCAAGATGCTCCAGATGTCGTCTGTGAACCACCTCCCTTCCGCTCCTTCAGGTCTCGCAGGACGTCTACCCTTCAGGACCTTCACAACAACGGCATAACCGTAGTGCGTCGAAAACGGATATTGTCCACTCAGAACCTCGTACGTCACCATTCCGAACGCGTAACGGTCTGAGTTTTTCGTGGGGCAGCTGTTCTCAAGACCAAACTTCTCCGTTCAAAGAGTTCCGGACTCATCCATCGGTACGATCCACCTGTCAGAAATGAGTTCGAGGATGTAATGTTTGTGGCGTCCGATGCGATCGTGAGCAGACCGAAGTCCGCTAGGCACGCGTGGCCGTTCTTATCGATAAGGATGTTTGCCTTAACAAGCGGGTCCGTCAGAAAGTGTGTAATCCTTGGTTAAACTTCACGCACTCCTTTGAGATCCCCATGGATCATTCCCCGACTGTGCAAATGCATCAACCCCCTCGCAGCATCCGCCAACTATCGGAGTCATAGAAATGGTCATTGGCAGCTGGTTATTTCATGAGCTTGAATCAGAATCTTACAAGTTCGAATCGGTTCGCATCCTGACGTGCTGCTATGAACTCCTTGATGTTGCCGTCTGCCATCCACTCGGACACCATGGCAAATTGACCCCCAGTCATGATCGCCCCCTGGAGCGGCAACACATTCGGGTGTTGAAGGGATTTCCAGGTTATGAGTTCCTTGCAAAATCTCTACAAATGGTACAGTCAATTCATCAGTATGTACACGGATACAAGCTAACCGACGGAAACTCACGTTCGTCATATCCTCCAAGCTGACGCCGTCGCGCGGTCGCAAGGCCTTGACTGCAACCGCTCCGTCACTGCGTTCACATCTCAAAACGTCTGCAGACCCGCTACGGTATTGTACATCACCCATCGTACCCCCAGGTAACTCAAGGTGCAGGGATCTTGGGAGCAGGGTGTGTCCAGCACACATCTTGTACAACGATTTGACGCATTTCCTCCGGACCGGTGGTGTGAACTCAATGGTTTCCAGTGACTGACCAAAAATAGATTAGAACTGGCGCAATCCTTCGAAATGTAATAGCACCACAAACCTGGTCTATCACGTTGATGAATATCTGAGCGTCGGTCCCTCGGAGACACTGGACAATATCGGCTGCTTTAATATTCAGGGCGACTGTCTCGATGAAGGAAGCAAGTTCGTTGGGGAGTACTCCGGGGCTGACCAAACGTTGCAAGGCTCGTTGAACAGCTTCTGAGGTGGGTCCTAGTGGTGGTTCAGAGATGTGGTTCACGTCCCCTTGCTGGTGTAGCCCAGGTACAGCGGAATAGATGGGCGCGGGCTCGTCAGAACGTTCGTCAGGACTTGAGTTTGACGATCCCAAAGCAACAGGCGACGCTAACGTAAGCTGGATTGGCAGTTGGTAAAGAGCGTTGGGCATAGAAAACGGAGCAACGTGCCACAAGTGGGGTGGGCACTTGGTCGACTTCCGGCCCGGAATCAACGGTCTCCTGCACGTGTTCTGGAATCGCACTCAACTCAAGTGAACTGCCCCGCCTCGAGAATCCCTGAGAAACTTGGTTGAGGTGACGTGGTACAGGGGTCGTGAGTAAGCAACGACGTACGTCAAAAAAACTCAGTATTCCGTTCAACTCCTTGCGCCACTTGTTGACGCATTCTTCGGTGGGCATTTGGGGATGCTCCGGTGAGGCAACCACGCAGTTCGCACGTGTTCTGACTGCAGACTCGATGTCGCTCACGATTCTGAACCCTCGTCATTATCGATAGCAAGAGACAACCTGTACCAACGAACCTTCCCAAATTTTCGATACGTTCATCGCAACCGGCTAGATCATCTACAGTCTCCAACATGTGGCACGTTTTGGAACAGAGACCGGCCAGTTCTGCGAACGCATCCTCTTTTACCGTCCCATCCTGGTCGTCACACTGATAAGCGAACGGGAAAGCGGGAACCCAGCAGAAAAACCGACCTTAACGATGGTTAGGATGGCGATGACGGGCTCGAAAACGTCCTTCACAAGGGTGGAATCTACTTTATCCTTGAAATTGGCGAGGAGCTTGATGTCGGCGTCCATTGCGACCGTTGTTTTCAAATCGCAGTCAACTTCCGGGAGAGTGTTACAATTCGCCTGAGATTCTGGAGTCGCCATACCTTAGAGTGGCGAGTGATAGGAGGGGGAAGAGGGTGGGCGGGGCAACGATAGTTGGGCACGTGGTACACCAAACCCTAGGACGCCCGTCTCAACTACGTGAGAAGCGTAAAGTCGATTGTTATCGAGACCATAAGAGATACAAATCTAAAACGCACCAGGGTGTCGACAAGGGTAGGTGTCCTGCAAGGATGCAATAGCGAAATGTGCACGTATCAACACACGCAATAAGCAGGATTTTGTATGCGGTTAATGTAGTGAGCTCGTCAAAGAGGTCTTCAAGGACATGTGAGCTCGACCACGCTACTCCAATATGAATGACTGGGGGAAAGGGAATCTCGACCGCGGTAGAAACCCCAACGTAAACGCAGTCACTATTCAGATCCCAGGACACTGGGGAGTGGCTCCGATTGTCGTCGTTGGAGAGTATTATACTCGACAGACATAAGGATGCGAGACCGCGGGATGATACAGTCGGTAACGAACAACCTAAGAGCCTTGCTCATCAGTTTCTCCTAAAATGATGGCCAATCGCTGCAACTGGGTGAACGGTGACTGGGGAAATTTGAGGCCAGAAAGCGCGGTAGTGACTCATGCAGCTAGGAGTCAGCTTCTCAGCAGACACGCTCATGTGAGCCTCGTCATTTTCGAAAGAGGTGGAAATTTCGAGGTTCATGTTCTCGGCGTCGAATACGGACTGCGATTTGACATTCTTCTGCGCGTTTCGCGTTGCCCCAGTTCTGGGAGTGGAGGCTGATCTAGTCGTAAAGACGGGGCAATCTGAAGGAATCAGGCCTACTTCGATCCTCCAAAGTATCCAGCGACAGGGACTATGTGCCGCTGCATGCGTTCCCTCTTCCGTGGAGCGTTTTAAGCTTAGGCACAAGGTCGCATTCGCCCATGCGCATTTTTATGGGTCCCTTTCGTACGCAATCAACCCACAATAACCGCGTAGGAAAACGAAC
Organism: Thelephora terrestris; assembly: GCA_015956445.1. Classification (NCBI taxonomy): domain Eukaryota; kingdom Fungi; phylum Basidiomycota; class Agaricomycetes; order Thelephorales; family Thelephoraceae; genus Thelephora; species Thelephora terrestris. The sequence goes on along the minus strand of WIUZ02000024.1, from coordinate 291,893 downwards.
GGTACCTTCCATAGGGCCTCAGCTTTCATTTGTCGAGATTTGCCGGTGGACCCCGGATACCTTGAATGGGGCTCGAACAGCAGACGAGGCGGTCGCGGAAGAAATCACTGCTCCCATCTTCGGGTTCCGGAGGTTTGAAGGAGGGACAGAGCGGCGGGTCAAAACTGTTCCGCCTTTCATTCGGAAACCTACAACACTCCATATTCACGCGCCTGGTTAAGGTCACCCCCGTAACATGCACTAGACACCTCCCGTATCGACCAGCAATACCATAGTCAGGGTGCCAAGTCTCTTGGGTTACCCATCGTTCGAATCAGCATTTGTCTCTGGACGCGGTTTACTCATCCCAGGCAAGATAACCTTCCACGTCGCCTTCTCAGAAATCAGTTTCTTGACCTATATTTCGGAAGAAAGATGTCAAACGGTGACGACAGGATTGTGACCGGGGAATCTTCACCTGCGTTTCGATGAGCTCGTGGAGCTTTGGAACGTCTGCCAATTGGGCTCGCGAGCCCATGGTGGAAGTCATCTTGAGATGTAACGAGATGGATGAAGGAGGTATGCTGATCATCAACGCAGGAAACTCTTCAGACGTCACAGGAGGTTGTTTTGTGCTGGTTGTAGGTTTTGGAGGCGTGAAGACGATCTGCGAGCGCCACCCATCAGCTTTGGCGGAAACCAAAATCAATCCGCCACCTGCCTTGCACGAAAACAACTCAAGGGCAATTATGAGCGAGAGCGGAAGCTTTGCGAAACCCGGAAACGGGTAATTAAATAATGCAGTCGTCGAAAGCGAAATGAAGGCCGTGTCCGTGTAGTTCAAGTCGAATTCCACCTGCGGCTAGACGTACGTCAGCACACGCGTGTTGCGTGTGGGAGAAAAGAAATTGGGGAGCATACAATTCCTCCGATCGTCTCAGTTATCTTTGCGTTTGAAAATTGGGGTGCGGATGCACCCAGGTCGACCGAGTGAATGTGAATGGGGCCCTAGAGCGTACGTACGACTTGGGAGGGTTCGCGGCGAGGGTGAGCATCAGTACGCACAAGTAGTGTCTGTGGCCGAGCTGTGTTCGCCAACTCTTGAATCCGTCTTAGGGCTACTTTCTCCTTCTCTCCGTCCAGCCCTCTGTCAGTAGCACGTAACTTGCATCGGTATTCATCCACGATCTGTTCGTATCCAATACGAGGCTCGTGGATCAACTCTGTTCCGTTCCCGGGGCACGCGACTCCTTACCTGCTTCAGCAAAACGTTCAACCATTCCGCGGACTCTACAGAGTCACCATCTCGTTCTTCGCCCTGGTCTTTAGCCTTCGTTTGGAGGAAAGCAGCCGAAACAAACTTTTCGGCGGAGAAACTTGGCCGGAAGAAGGGTGTGCCTTCTTCGGTGGATTCTTCGAGGAATGGTGTCGACTTTGAGTCGAAGAAGAGGTATTTGAGGATGAAGTAGACGAGAAGGAGGATAGAAGCTTGTCCGAGAATGAGGCCTTGGGTGAACGTTGGTGTCAAGGTGAAAATGTAGTTGCCCATTGGTGTGGAACATGTGCATGAATTGGGGGCGGAATGGTCGGCAAACGTCATTCCGATCGGACGGCATCATGGGCGGCTGTTTTGCAGCCGCATCTCAGTCGAACGGTCGCCTTGAAGCTGAAGCAACTTTCAGTTACGGTTTATACGAAGTGGGTGAGTGTCCCTAATGTTGGAACCATCCACACGCGCACATAAACGAATGTCTGAGTGCTCCTGCGGGAGGTACGGGGAGCCTTGACGTACCATGAAGCTATGTATTACCGTGGTTGTGGCTTTGTGGACTAGTCACCCAGGACCGATGAGCGCTCACTTCTATCCTTCATTCTATCAACGTCCAATCTCGTCTTCCCAAGAACAATCCCTTCGCGAAGATGCCCGTAATAGGCCGTGCACGAAATGATGATTCGAGCTCGAGCCACCATCATCTCGTGTTCAACCTACATCGTTCGGAAATCATTCACCCGGAAACATCCCTTCTCACGGATGATTCATTTTTATCTCAACAAGCGCCCTAGCTCTCCTCTGGTGCGCGCCGTCCTAAACACTTGAGAAGCCGCACTCACATCTCCGGACGAAGTTGACAAGGTGTGGATGAAAAAGCTGTTTGATCTCGCAGAGTTCTCGGAAGAGCATGGAAATCTTGAGCCTCGCTAGTGTGGCTTGAAGCCTAAAATGGCGGACATAGAGATGGGTGTCCGGGTGTTTTACTCGAGACAAGTGCTGCAGCCCTCTAGAGTTCGGAGAAGATGAGGGTACAGAAGGCGTGAACGAAGGCGACGCCGCTGTTATCGCCTCACAACTGTTTGGATTTGCCGTGCAGGTTCGTCCGCAGTACAGCTCAGATAGCTCCGGTGCCCCTTGAGCGTACCCTTTTTACCCTGGCTCTCTTCTCCGTGCCCTTCGCTGTTTCAGGAGCCAGCGGTTCAGACCCACTGCCCACACCTCATCTGACCGACACTTTGTTGCAGTCGGACAGCAGCGACGCTTACGTGTGATCGCTCAGTCAGTCCGTGGGATGTCAAATTCTCTCCCCTGGCCTGGATCGTAAATTGCAAGAAGAGGACGTGAACGACTCGATGATCCTACGAAAGATTTTCAAAGCCACCTAGGAAACTCCGGTCTACCTCCCCGGGGTAACACTCTTGGTTCCGTGCCACAAAGGTGATCCAAACGTTCGTTCCTCCCGAATACGTTTGTGTTCCATGGCGACCAATTTTGTGATTTCGTGCAAGAAATCGAGACTCTAACCTCATCTGCTAGAAGTAAATTTTGGGGCCGCTGTTCAATCGAGCGGTTCTCGACTGATGTAGATCCTAGAAGATCTGTTCGTGAGGATTACAATGGCTGTTTTGGACCATCCCTGGGAACAGGTAAATCATTAGAAGGGACAAAAATCTCTCCAAGTGCTCGGATGAGGGGTGAGAAAAACGGTGACGATGAAAGAATTGGTTCGCAACAGTGACCGTGTCTTATCTATCTCTTGGTATTTCGGTGCGCCCCCAGAGTTCTCAATTTACCGCCCGTCAACTTCGCCCTCTTATGTTTGCCTTGTGAACCTTCCCCATGGTAGTTCAGTCGTTTACCGTCTGTTGTATGCCGGTGAACACACTGGCGCACGAACAAAAGAGCAAACCACTCACTATTGTGGGTGACAGGCCCAGCCGCAGACTGTGCTTGCTTCATGACCATATGCTCATCGAAGCCCTCACATCGGAGCACCGCACAAGTGGCCTTCAGGATCCCGCTCTTATACATGCTCTCCATGAGCGAACGGGTAACTGGAGCTGCGTGGCCATCTTGGATGACTGTTGTCTCCAAGAAAGCATTCGAAAACTGATCACCTCATTAGAGAGACAAATTTTCAACGAAAAATAGAACCGCGTGCTCACTTCTTGACCTAAACAACTTATGAGCGCCCCCCAGTTCATGGATACCACTTTAATGCAGCGGTAGGTTCCATAGTAGATGACATGTCCATCGGCCCCAAAGAGCTCAAATGGGCGGTTCTCCACTGTTCCATTATGGGATTGCTCCACGACGTGCGTCTTTCCGTTGTATATGGCCGGAGGGAAAGGTACCACACATCCTCCACCTTTGTTTGCCCATTGGATCGTATTGTCGCCATTCACATAAAGGATGGATTTGCCCCTTTTTTAGGTCAGCAGGTGGCAAATCTGGTTCAGCGGTATAGTACCTACTTTCTGGTTTCTATTGTCACCTTTTAGTGGGAGATGAGACCGATTGATGGAATCAACAGCCAGTGATGGTACGTACACCCCTAGGTCTAGGCACTCCTTCTCTGGCCGCGACCACCGGGTTGGGCATAGGAGGCAACTCTTCCAACGTGCCGCGGAGAAACTTGGAAACGTCGAAGTTATCCTGAAGATTTCCGAGTTTTATAGCACCGCGAACAAGCAGCATTGAACCCACACACCGACTGCTGGCATCTGAGCCGGGAGAGAGCCTCTTCTTTCTCTTGAGTTCTCTTGTTCAGCTCACCGCACAATTTGTGGATTTCCTGTGCAACGATGAGGTAGCTGTCGCCACAACCTAAGTGATGCTAGACAAACCTCCTCCAGCGCCTCTCTAACTGCGCGTTCCCCTTGCATCACAGTCTGTGTCTCTTCGAGCTCCTTCCGTAGTTGGTCTATCTGAGACTGCAGGTTTCGTTCCTGAGCGAGGTGTCAATCACGGGAGAACGGACGGCAACGGAGCCAGAGCGAGGGGAAGACTCCACCGATTCTTGTTTACGCTGTTTGCTTCTCTCGAGCTTCTCCTTTAACGCGGAAACCTGACGCACATTGAGGAAGCAAGCAATGGATAGCGACAACGCTAACCTCCTCCAGACGCGGTCTCCGTTCAAGTTCGGACTTCCAATGCTCTATCTCTTCCAGTAGTTGTCGAGTGTTACCATCCGGGGATCCGTGGGCTTCACCCTCTGTCTTCACGATAGAGTTGCTTAGTTGGTTCTGTCGGGTCCAAATCACTTTATTCTGCGTAGGGGACTCCTGATCGATTGATCCACGGTTGGCCGTACCTGGAGTTGAGCATTCTCTGTTCTCAGGCCGGATACTTTCTTGTGTAGTAGCGCGATCACTTCTTGTGCGACTTCAGGGTCGATGTGGCCTTGATCCATGGCTGGAGGTGGAGAAGCGGAAGATTGCGGTAGAAAGTGATCAATCGATCACACCGGGTACTAGGCTCGAAACTCGAAACTTACGCGGAAGTAAATTTACGCAGACGCGAACGAGTGATCACTGATCAGCCACTTTCGTGCATGTAACGAACCAGGGTAATGACGGCTGGAGCAGCAAGCCTCTTCTGGGCTATGAAATGGTTCAAGAAGGATGCCACCACGATTACAGAAGGCGGTGCTCACTTCCACCCGACCAAAAGATGCCAGCACATCCCAGTCCACCGAACCCCTCTTGATGCACCGATGAGATTCGTAGTAGACAATATATTTATTCACCACACAGGCTTCGTGCAAGAAGTCTGCGGCGATGTCGCCATGGAGTATCTCTGTGAGCTGTGCTTTACCACTATAAAAATCACCAAAGGCAAAGATATCATGAACCGTTCGTCTGCGTCTGCCCGTTTTATCGTGCCAGCCTCTTTGAGGGAGGGGTATATGTTTGTTACTTAACAGAGCGTCGTAACTGAATCTGGCTTTAGCAACATAATTGTCTGGGGGGATGGTTCGAGAGAAACATGCCAAGGGTCGAAAGTAGCATCGTCGACACATGTAAACCAACGTACCGTTTTCACCTCACATATTTCTTACAAGTCGAGGCCCTAGGGTTGTGCTTGGACGGTAATCTCCCCCTGCGCCACCAAAAAGTTGACGTCCGTTTGTATTTATTCTCACAAGCGAAGACTGCATGCGGACGGGCAGAAAACAATTGCTGGTGAAGACTGGGGCGTCATAATCCAAGCATGAAAAAGGAGATGAAAGGCAAGATACCAACAACGGCTATCTGGCTCTCTCGCGATCCTGCATACGAATCCACGACTTCACACTCTACGGGTGGAGAATCTTCCCGGTGACGAGGTTGAGCAAAGACATCTGATCAGATATAGGGGTCAAACCGCCACCGCCATACGCGGTCTAGACCGCAGCGGGAGGCGAGCCAGCGACCGTCCTGAGGTCGCGTTCGGCATCCCGAGAGAAGGCTATCCCGCACCACCTTGGCCATCAAGCGCGTTAAAGGGTTCCCAGTCCGCGGTACGAAATCAGAATGAGCGCGTGGGAATAAAGTGATCCTTTAACAGCTTAGATGCCAATTCCCACTATGTAGCGGGGGTCGCGTTCTTTTTTTTTTTTTTTTTTTCGATGCTAGTTTATTGTGCGGAGGTAATTAAACCTATGTTACACATCGCGATCTGTGAGACGGGTGGAAGGTGGTTTGGCCTTCAGGCAGAATGGCTTGTAATCGGTGTTGTGGAATGGCCCTCAGCACGTCCCTCCTTTCGCCCTCGTTCCTGTCCTTCCTTCTCCGTTCTCCTTCTTGATCTTGGTTCGCGTGTTGAATGGAATCTAAGTCGGACTAAACAGCGTTTTGTGTGAGGGGAAATTCCCGAGTGATGAGAGGTGAGCTGTGGTGTGTTAGCGGTGGACGGTGGATTGGTGTAAGGCGGTTGTCGGCCCTCCCCGTCGTACTAGGAACCTCCCTTCCGATACTCCCAAAGGGTGCCTGAAAGGTCGATGGGTTATCCTCGACGAATGTGTTAGGACTCATGGTGAGTTGTCCTCGCGTTCGACTTCTCCTTGACTTCTTTTTCCTTTATGACGAAATTGTCCTTCGGGCGAACTTCCCCGAAAGTTGCCCTCAGGCGACCGGTGTCGCTGACGTAACGGAGTAGGTGCGGGATTCCTTTTCTGCTGCTCAGTAGGTGTTTGGACGTAAACTCTTTTCTGCTGACGCTAGCCATGAGCAGCCCCCTTGCTCTGGCATAGTGTGGACAGAAGAAGATGAGGTGCGTTATGGTCTCGATCGCTCCTGGTCCGCAGTGTGGGCAGTGGGGCGTTTCAGCGTGTTTGATTCTGAATAGGATCTGGTTCAGAGGAATGTGTCCCGTTCTGAGCTGAGTCAGAAGGCTCGCTTGGTTACGTCGCAGTTGGTCGATGATGTGTAGGTAGTCGTCGGAGGGGAATGAGTTGTCGATGGAGTGTGTTTGGTCATGGCGTGGTGAGTCTGCCCAGTCTCTGAGCCATCTCGCTTTCAGGTCCTTCTTGAGGAGTTGTCGTGTTGCAGATATGCTGACTGGGAGTGTGTCACGAACGTGTGACATAGTGTCCAAAATCACACAAGTAATTCAAGACATTGGTCTTATTCGCTATAATAATAGTACAAGGAGGGCTAACAAGAACTACAAATTCAGACAAGAACAAAAGGATCTACATCACACGCACAGTCCTGAGCAAACGGGCAACGATGAGCGAAGTGGTGAGGATTATGTACGCTCTCAGGACAATATGAATACGCTCGCGTCACCGGATCTTGCCAACACTCTCTACACCCCTCCACATCATGATACAAACTATCATGCATCTCCCGCTTCACGTCCGACAAGGCTGCGCTCACTAAGGCGAACCCATAGCGGTCTTGGAGACCCGCCACTTCCACCTTCAACTTCATCCGAACCTGACGTGACTTGTCGGAGGGACGACAGCGTTGACCAGAACGAGTCATCGGACTCTTGCGGTTCTTCTTCTTCTGGGACCTCTCCACCATCTGGCGAACTGGGGCAGGACTCCAGGGAGGGGATGGAGGGAGAGGAACGCCCCGATCCTGGCGGTGGCGAAGGGATGACTGGGGACTTGCAAGGGGGGTCGGTGCAATAAGCTCCGTGGCATTGATGTCCGAAGTATCGGAAGAGAGACGCCTGGAAAGGTCCCCAATGTTCCAAAGCAAAGTGAGAGAAGTCCTCGTTCAAACTGCTCATGATGACGTACATGCGGTCCACACGCTTCTCCAGCTTCAAAATCCTATCCTCCCTCTCCCTCTCCATGGCGTCCAACAGAAGGACGGCTCCAGGATGACCAGGCTGAGCCTGAGGCCTAGAAAGTCTAGGGTCTTCATACCCAGCTTGCTCCCAGAATTCGGCGGGAGCATTGTGAACGGTGAGGAAGTCGACGGCAACTCTGTTGTCATGAGCAATGTTGGCAGGGGAGTCATACAGATGCTGCTCCACGTTGTAGGGAGCATCCGTCTCAAAGGACGGAGTAAAGGGGGTGGCGGCGGCGTTGAGAACGACGTTGTTGGCGGCGAAAGCAGACATAGTAGTAGATGTTTGGAGAAGAGGGGTGGTAGTGGTAATTGTGGGAGTGGAAAAGAGGCGATGAGGGGAACGACCACTAACCCCCCTGACTTAAATACATCCTGACTCAAAGAAAACCAAAAGGGGAAGACAATAACTTATTATCCATTAACATCCTCATTAGGATAAACGAACCCTCAACCCCAATCGCGATCCCATCAATTCAGAGAAATCCCCATCGATCATGGGAAATCCCCATCCACATTTTACTGCCACCATGAAACGAGAGAAATCCCCACCGATCACGAGAGATCCCCATCAGTCTTCTATTACCACCATTGATCGTGAGAAATCCCCATTATGCTCCTAATGACTCCTTTACTATTGTTCCCCTATTTCATTTCGTCATTCGTCGCTCCAGAGCCCCACTCCCCTGACTCGCCCAACCTACCCTAAACTACGCACAGACCATGTTGATTCCTGTTTGACTCGTTGTAAAGTAATGACTCCTGTAGAGGATTGGGTATATAAGGAAGAGAGTTCGCTCCTTTCTTTTCCCCATTCTCAATCTCTTCTGTACTCCTCTACCTACCATCTGAATACAAAGTAAGCTTGAGGAATTCTCCTCACGTGTTACCCCTTCTAACTCATCCTAAAGCAGGAATCTTCCTGCCAGTGTATGTTCAGCGCACCCAATCCTTTCCCCTCTACTAGTCCAGTCATCCCCCCCAATATCCCCGACGCCAGGAGATCTATCTGGGAGTATAAACTCATTAGAAGTCTCCAAGTAAATCGTACCAACGGTTTATTAACTCATTTCCCTTACTATCGTCCCTTCGCTGCCCTCGACGCAGGAGTCACTACTCCTCCTTTCCTTCTAGGCGCAGACCATCAGTTCCTTTGGAACTCAGACCTCACTGAGAGTGTCCTAGCAACTGTCTATTTCAGCGTTAGCCCCGCCTTTTACTTTCCTTCTCCCAAAGTTCATCTAACCACCAACGTTCACACTCACTGCCCTGCTCTCATCGTCCTTTGGTGGGACATTCCGACTGAACTACCTTATTCGATTATAGAATACCTTGTTCACTTCGAACAACTCAGCGATCAAAACTTCGAGCCGTTCATTCAGCAGTTAAATCAATTCTGCCAAGACTACAACTCGCCCGTCCACCCTTATCAAACAGAGTCACCACTCTCGCTTGATATTCCCCCTCCTCTCGTCTCCACACCCGGAACCCCCTTCCGAACTCGACCCGACACTCCACACCCATCCGCTAATCCTCTAACGCCCCACAAACAGTAAGCAGGCCTACAACCCTGACAGAGTGGTTTCCTTCGTAGGAAGGGGGGTAGGTCTTGTTTGTCGCTCAATTCGCCTTGCGCTGCGAGTTTTGCCTGTTCGTCCGCCAGTTCGTTGCCCTCTATGTCCTCGTGTCCCGGCGTCCATATAAACTTGACGTGACACCATCTCTTCAGCTTCCACTCTTCCCAACCTCTGCTCCCGTCCTCCAGTCTTGTTCTTCCCTTGCCTTTCCTGTATCCTTTCAACTTGACTCCTCGCCTCCTCTCTTGCATCGCCTGGAAATCTTGTAGGGCGTCGTGTATCTTGTCCATTATATGGTGCCCTGGCTTCGACTTCTGATTCTGTAGGCCGAGTAGGACCACTTGGTTGTCCATGCCTATCGTGACTCTGTTGATACGTTGGTTAAGTTCTGTCAGCATGTGTAGGGCTAGCGTCACTGCTATTGCCTCCGCCTCGTATACCGTATGCTCCTCCTCGTTTCCTAGGTGGTATTTGAGTGTTCTGATGGTGGTGCCGTTTCTGACGAGAACTGCCGCTGCGCCGATCTTGTGTTCATAACCCGAGCCGTCAGTGTATATCGCCGTTCCTTGGATGTTGTGTGCGTTGAGGATAGCCTTTTGTCTGTTCTCCTCTATTTTGACGTTGGCTAGCATGCCGTAATTACGTTGTCTCCTGGTGATTTGGATCGTTTCGTAGTTTTTCGGTTTTACTGCGGTGGTGAGAAAAAGCAGGTGGAGTGGACTCCGGTGTCTTTTCGGTGCTCCTCTGACGGCTCGTTGGGTGGGTCTGTGTAGCGGGTGGCAGGCAGGAAGGGTAACTAGACGGGTCGCGACACGGATTAGTGCCTTGAGAAATAATAGGTGTGGGAAGGGGAGGTGTGCATGGATACTGAGTACGTCACCGGCTGTGGTTCTCATTGCTCCTAGGATGGTGATAGCTGCCTTTCTTTGTTCTGTGATGAGCTTCTGTGTGAACTTGATTGAGCCTAGTCTACGTTTCGTGTCGGGGGTGGGGTGATGCGGTAGGGTGTACCAAACTTCGGCCGCGTATGACATCTTGGGGATTGCGACTGCTGTGTATAGCTGTCTCATACCTTTGGCGGAGATGTCCGATGAGGTACGAGCGAGTCTGCGGACTAGGTTGATCCATGCTGAGGCTGATCGACTGGCACGTTCCGTCTGCGCGTTCCATCTTAGCTTGGGGTCAAATAGAACTCCTAGGAAACAGTATGTGAGTGATGGAGCAATCGTGGTCGAGACATTTGTGTAAGGGTCGGTTAGTGTCAGCGGGGTGGGTTGGTGCGGTCTGGTGGAGAAGTCCATGAGTGCAAGTTTGGACAGTTCGAACTTCGAATTGTGTGTCATTGACCACTCGAAGGCTCCGCCCTCTCGCGTCATCATGTCGTTGAGCTTACTGTGCGTTTCTGTGAGGTCGTTACCTATGGCGAGCAGTGCGACATCGTCGACGTATCCGAATTGCTGTTCATCCGTTGTGGTGGGCGGGCTGATCTCTAGCAGGCCGGCGTTGTAGAACGCGTAGAAGATCATGGAGAGGGGACATCCTTGATTGTTCCCATTGTTGATGTCTATGAAGTCAGAGAGGAAGTCATCAAAGGAGAGTTTGGTTCGACGACCCGTTAGCATTCGCTCGGTCAGTAGTACGTATCGTTCTGGCACAGCACATTTCCGCATGTTGTGGATGAGAACTTCCTTGACTACGTTGGGAAAGGCCCCCTGTACATCAAGGAAAAGGATGGAGGCCACTTTTCTGCTTCTCCAGGCTTCCTTGATTCTGTGTGTCAGTAGGAGCATCGAGTCTGAAGTAGTTCGGGCTAGTCTGCCGCCGAATTGGTTGCCGGGGAATACCTCTCGCGATTCGCAGTAGTGGCTAAGATCGTCAGCGACTATCAAGGAAAAGAGTTTTCCCAGTGTGTTGAGGAGTGCGATGGGTCTGTACGCTTTTGGTTCCTCGTAGGATGGCTTACCCGGTTTGCGCAGCACCACTGTGATGGATTCCTTCCATTCTTCGGGGTAGATGTCGAGTTCGAAGATTGCCCTGTAAACATAGTAGACGTGCCTGATTAGTGTGTCAATGGTCTTTTTAAGGACTACGTTTGGGATCCCATCTGGGCCAGGGGCCTTGTAGGCTTCAAGACGTTTGGCGGCCTTGCGGATCTGTTCAGGGGTGAAGAATTGGAATATGTTAGCAGGTTCCGGGTATTGGGTGTGCGGGATGGCTGGTCTCTCCGGTGGGGGAGGGGGGGAAGAAGGAGTTAGCTAGGGCGTTGCTCTTTTCTTGGTTGGTGCTGGTACGTCTCGTGTTGCCTTCGGGGTCTGTGAAGTTGAGCGTGGGCATGCGTGTACGTCCACCGTCTGTTGGAGGGTCAGTGGCATATTTGTTCGCCGTCCATATGTCTCTCTCTGCGGCGTTAGTTAGCCAGTTCTCCCAGTGCTCTTTCTTCGCGCTCTCGATCAACTCAGCGTACTGTTTGTTGGCGGTTTTGAGTTGCTGGTGGGTGGGGTGGTCAGGAGTGCCTCTCCATCTGTAAGCGGCGTTAGCTAGTCTGTTTCTCTTCTTTCGAAGGTCTGTCAGGTCGCTGTTCCACCATCTCTTGGTGTGCGGTAGTGGTTTGCTGATGGGGAGCTGATCCTCGATGGTGGCTTTCAGCGTGTTGTTGATAACATCGAGGGACGATCGGAATTCCGTGGGGGTGGTGATGCGTCGGGGCTGGGGGTGGGTGGCGAGGAGGTCGGATAGGTGTTGGTTGAAGGCCTTCCAGTCAATGTCGCGGAAGTTTCGCGATTGCTTGGGTTGGTTGCGGGGTAGTGGGATGTCTATCGTTGAGAGGATGGGGAGATGGTCAGTGTTTGGGCCTCTAAGTCCTGGGTTGGTGGAGCAGTTAGTGAATAGGTCAATCAAGTGGCTCGTGCACCAGACATTGTCCGGTCTCGTCCAGTTTCCGGTCGATAGAGCTTGGAGGGTCGGGATCGCTGGCGGGAGTGCCATGCGTAGGTCGAAGTCGCTGACACTGGGGGCAGGGGCACCTGGAATCGGTGATTACATCCCGATTACATGGTGAGTTCATGTGCACTTTTCAATGATTGTAATCGCTGATTCCAGGTTGATTACATTTTAAATGTTACCTTGACATGTAATTCAACTGTGCCCACCAACTCCATTTGAAATTTCCTCAAAATGTTCCCAAGCAATGTTTCCTGAATGTGCCCACTGGGCACATTGTGAAAACATCTCATGTTTTTGAGCACATTTAGATTACATCTCAGACGATTGAAGAACATGTTGACTACATTGCAGTATCATTTTTGCCGACAGGTAAAGAACATCCCAGAAACATTTGTAGAGAACATTCCAAATGTAAATGGTGGACATTGGCTGGATTGCATGTCAAGGTAACATTTGAAATGTAATCAACCTAGAATCGGCGATTACAATCATTGAAAAGTGCACATGAACTCACCATGTAATCAAGATGTAATCACCGATTCCAGGTGCCCTTGCCCCCAGTGTGACTAGGTCGAGGAGTGGGAGCAGCTGTGCTTCGCTTGACGTGAGGTGGGCGTTGCGGTCCTCCTCCCACATGGTGTGGTGACGATTGAAGTCGCCGAGGAGGATGACGTGGTGGTCGTCTGGTACGTGGTCGTCTGGGAATTTTGATTTGAGGAATTCACTTACCACGGTGATAGCGTTGTTGTTGTCGCAAGCGTTATACACATTTATCAAGAAGATGTTTTGTCTCTCTCGTGTAATGTGGACGCCTGTGACGTCTTGCGTGGGGAACTGGATCTGGTCGTATGAGTTGGTTGGAATGTTAGTGTTTATTAGGATGAGAGATCGTAGGGTTCGTGCGTTGTCTCTGAGGTGCGAATTCGGGTATAGTACTCGCCAGTATGGTGCACTCCTGGTGGTTTTGGTCTGACTGATCCAGGGTTCTTGTAGGAGCAGTATATCCCAGTCGTTCGGGCGGGCCGTGTTGAGGAGGTGGAGCTGTGAGGTTAGGGATTTGTTCACGTTTTGTTGCCAAAGTCGAAGCTGCGGTTGATGTAAGGTTGTATCATTCATTGGGGGGGGTTCGGGGGGGTGCGTCTCTGGTCACGTTCGTCGTGGGGGCGTTGGTGTTGTGGGTGAGGTGGGTTTGGCGGAGGCCTGGCTGACGGGCTGGTGGCGGCGGTCGGGGTGGATCTGGTGGGTTCGAGCGGGTGTGTAGCTGCATTGTGGCCCAGGTCCACGGTTCATCTGTGGGGTAGAAGGCAAGGTTGTTTTCGGGTCTCCTCATGTCAGTTCGTTTGCATCTCTCTTCAAAGTAGGAGCAGTTTCTGCTGTAGCTAGGGTGGTTACCTGAGCAGTTGACGCATTTGAACTCGTCTGGGTTAGCTTCGCACTCGTCAGTTCGGTGAGTCTCGGTGCATCGACCACATCTCGGGTACTCGTAGTTACAGTCCCGGCGTTCGTGGCCAAATAATTGGCAGTGTAGGCACCGCATGGGCTCCTTCTTGGGCTTCCTCAGAACTGTGGGTTTGTTGAAGACAGACGCACCTTCGCTGAGGATCTTGTTGGCGGACTCCGCGTCCCTGTGATATACCTTTAGTGTCGCTACTTTCTGGGTTGCCGTTCTCGATCCGGGCGGTTTGATCCATTCGGCCTTTAGTACTGAGTTCTCTTCGAGACCGTTAAAGATCTCGTAGTTCCTCAAGTTCTCCTGTATCTCTGGGTCGAATTGGATCGGCACAAACTGCACGATCACTTGGTACGTTCTGTCTTTGATGTTCGCCCCGGATCCTAGGCCTGTTAGGAAGCTTTCGCGTGTGTTGGGGTGGCGAAGCCAGTCAGCTGTTTCCGTGGAATCTAGTTCTAAGAGTAAGCCGCCGTTCTTCATCAGTATGATCGTTTTTAAGTTCGGGCGTTCGGGTTTGGGTTCCCGCGCCGCCGCCCAGGTGGCATTCAAGGCGTCTTTGGCTTTCCTGGTGAGAGTTGCTTCGTTCAGTACTTCGAGGGACGGGTTCGCGTCCTTATCGAAGTCGATCAATACTTGCCGTCTCTTTACCTCCTCTCGGTTTTTGACTTGAAGCTGGGAGAGTGCTGCGTTGGGTGACGTGTAGGTGGGGAAGGGGGGGAAGGGGGGGAAGGGGGGAGGGGGTTGTTGCTGTGGTGGGGTGGCGGCGGCTTGGCTGTAGGATCTGGTGGGGGTTGTTGCCTTTTGGGCTGATTCCTCTAACTTCTCTTGCGTCTGTTGCAGTTTCTCGTTGATCTCCAGATAGGCTTTGTTGGATTCAGTGACGGCCTTCAGATGCGTATCAAACTTCTCTTGGATGCTGTTAGTGATTGGGGCTAGTGCGTCCAGCAGGTGTTTGGTGATGGTGTCGGCCACATTGAGTCTGATATTGTCTTCGCACTTCTCGGTGATCAGATAGGCGACGGCGAGGATCGGGTTAGATGCTTCTTTATTGAGTTTGACGGTGGGATCAATAACCAGCCCGAAGAGGGTTCTTGCCAGGGTTTCGAGCGAGATTTCGTCTGCTGGGGTGAGCCAGTTCTTGGAGAATAAATATGACCTGGCATCCTCTGCGTTCTTCACTGCGGACGGTATGGCTCTCATTGCTTCGTGTACTTGTTCGATTGGCTGGCTGGGTTTGATGGGGCCTGAGGCCATTCTCCTACCCGGAGGATTTGGCATGCAATGTGGGACGTTTGTTTATTGTGCGATTGGTAGTAGGTTTAGGGTTGAATGCGGTGTAGAGAAGAGTAAATACTTCGATTTTGCTGGCCGACCCACTCAAAGTCCGAACGGATAAGTGGTGGTTGCCCGAAAAGGAAGTCCCGGGGGTCGCGTTCGCTATAAGTACCGCCCACCTTGGCCATCAAGCGCGTTCAAGGGTTCCCGGTCCGTGGTACCAAATCAGAATCCGCGCGTGGGATTAGAGCTCTGATCCTTTAATCTCTTTGATGCCTATTCAAATTATGTAGCTGAGGTCGCGTTCGGCAGCCCGAAAGAAGACGTAAGAAGACTACACCGCACCACCTCGGCCATGCGCGTTCGAGGGTTCCCAGTCCGCGGTACCAAATCAGAATGAGCGCATGGGAATAGAGTAATCCTGCCGGTGGATATATAACCACTATCACTCGGGCGTGCTCTACCAACCCCCCTCCCAACGTCGCAGCACCCGGCAGGAAAGACATGTCCTGTGAGCTGGGCCCCCTCGGTGCGCTCCCCTTTCTCTGCCTGTAGGCTGATCACGGGCTCATCAAATGACCAGGTGTGCAATCCTGGGCAAACATCTCTACAATAAAGGTTGCCTCGGATGAGTGTCTTACCAGAGTTCGTTCTCTCTTAAGTTGTCGATCCAACGTGAACGTTGTGCGGAGCTTCCAAGGAAGCGAAGCCCAGGCGTTTGTCAATTTTCTCGACCAAGTGAGTAACAGATTATGCGTCTCGCCTTCGATCACCAACAACACTGCGTTCAGGTTCTCGCGCAGTCCGATATGGATGACAAACTCTGGCAAAGGAGTCTGAGGCTCCTTTCCAAGATCTGTGAAGACCGCAGTATCATACCCGCCTCGTATATTCGTCAACGAGGACTCATCCGTGTGGGGACCTTTTACTGTCGCAGTGGGTTTGCAGACGTAAGCATCGGAGAGTACTTAGGACTCCCTGTCGCCATCAAGTCTCTCGGGGTACGCGGGAGGGATGACCCCAAAACTTTCAAGGTATTTTTGATGGACCTTGTCTTCTGTCATTACTCATTGCGGCCAGGGATTGTGTCGAGAGATCATCTGCTGGAAACATTTAAGCCACACGAATATCTTACCTTTGTTCGGAGTTTCGGTATCTGAAGACCGATGCCACTTCAGCATTCTTACCGAGTGGATGCCCAACGGGAACGTGATCCGGTACGCAAGGTCCAATCCAAAGGCGAACCGCTTGAAACTTGTGAGACCCCTTGTCGGCCCCCTCGATGTTATCCAGCTCACAAAGAACCATTAGCTCGCTGAGGTCATGTCTGGTGTGACCTACCTTCACGAACTTAAGATTGTTCATGGAGATCTCAAGGGGGTAGGCGCAATATTCTTGACACCCTTTCAGATCACTGACGAGTGGAAAAGGCAAATATCCTCGTTGACGTCACAGGCACCGCCCGTGTCGCGGATTTCGGTCTCATGACCATGATTGATATGAGTACTGCCATCCTATCTGGAACTGCGGTTTCATCTGGTGGAACGCACGGTTGGATGAGCCCAGAGCTGCTGGATCCATCACGGTTCGGTGCAAACGGTCGTCCGACTCGTGAATCGGATTGCTATGCACTTGGAATGGTGATATACGAGGTAAGCTGGTCGCACTGATAGTCATAATCGTTCCTTGCTTACCCATCCCAGGTTTTGACTGGGCTCCGGCCATTCCACCACTTAATCGCCCCCACGCCCGTGCCCGCTGTGATGAGGGGCGAGCGCCCGATAAAACCGTTCGACGCCGAGTCTCTAGGGTTTTCTGACACACTTTGGAGGTTGGTCCAATCGTGTTGGGGCGAGTCGAGTGCGGATCGACCAACCGTCCGGGAACTGCTTGATTGCGTTTCTCCCGCTTCATATACTTGGACGCCACCGCCAGTGTACCCCGTTATTGTGACCTCCTCCAGTACCGCCGGCTCAGACTCGGATTTGTCTGACTTTTTGAGAGTATCGGCACTGTTCACTAGTTAGGAGGTTCGCCGATGTTGTGCTGCTTCTCGCCTGTCGCTTTTGTATCATTATTTTGTACGCGTTGCCTGTGTTGATATAAGGTCCTTGCAAATCACTTTCTGTTCAAGAGAATACTCACCTCCAAACGTGACTGCGCTAGACGTCCTTGATCTGCATTTCGACGGCGAAGATTCACCTTCCTGCCACCGTTGCCCATTGCGAAGGCGTGAGTGGAGGAGAAACGAGGGGTGCGTGCGTGAATGAGGCGAAGAACAATGATATCGAGGACAATCATAATCTCCAAGACGACGGTGGTCAAGTGACAGCTGACAGCCCTTGGCAGCAGTGAGTCGATCGAAACGGACTCCGACCGAAAAGAGAACGCGCTCAATCATCCGTCCACCGCCACCCCATTTTGTAAACCACGATGAACTCCAGGCCTAGTCTCCCACAGGAGACACTTGATTTCATCGTCGACCTCCTGCGCGGTAGTCGAGACGCGCTCAAGCAGTGTTGTCTGGTCTGCAAATCATGGATCCCGCGCACCCGAAGATACCTCTTCTACCGTATCGCGTTCAGGTCTCTCGCAGACCTCGAGGCATGGAGGAGGACCTTTCCCGATCCTGCGAACTCGCCCGCATATCATACCCGTTCTTTAACCGTTGAATGTTTACCATACATCACCGCCGCGGATGCTGAAGATGGCGGTTGGATCCGGGCATTTTCCAAGGTGGAGCTTTTTAACGTGATGAGCACCACTAGGAGCTCGCACGCGTACTCTCTCGTCCCTTTTCGAAATATCTCACCCGCCCTAAAATCTCTCTGCGTAGAGTACAGGAACATTCCGCTCTCCGAGGTTTTCGGTCTCATGCACAACTTACCCCTTCTCGAGGACTTGATGATATTGTGTCACGGTATGGACACTAGGTCGTCGGAGGAGGATGAAAGGTCCACCTTCAAACCTTCGACCTCGCCACCGTTGACTGGGACCCTCCTACTTTATATGCTGAATGGAGTGGAACACACCGCGCGCCGGTTATTAAACTTGCCGCACGGTCTTCACTTTCGTAAATTCGTGTGCACGTGGTGCACTGGAGAAGAGCTTCGGTGGATAATGGCTTTGGTGGAGGAATGCTCTGCCACCCTTGAACGCATCGAAATTGAGTGCTACGTGTCCCCGGGTACGTCCCTCCAGCTTCTACGCTGGACCATTCACCTGACTCGAGGTTGTTGCATCAGCTAAATCTAGGATGGCTTCACTAGACTTCACCAAGGCAAAAAAATTCAAAGAAGTCGTATTCCGTTCCAACCCTCATCCAATATTGATCGTCATGGCACTCGAGACCATCACATCCGAACATCGCGATCTCCAGCGGATCTCAATCTACGTCCTTTCTTCCTCCTTCCCCAGTAACGGCCCTGTCGACGTCAGACGAACTGTTGGGAAAGAGACCTACTTGCAGTGGGTGATGCTCGACCACACTCTCGTCCGACTTTGGAAGTCGCATGCAATTCGCACGAGGGTCACATACAGCGCGGTGAGGAGGAAGGAAAGGGTATGTGAGTACATAAGGGGGTTGTTGCCGGAGGGAACAAAGAAAGGGTTAATCGAATTGGTCAATTCCGTCGGATGAGATACATACCGTGGAGACTGTACTTATCAAGTAAAAACGCCATTGAGTCGATCATCGATTTGCCACTGAGCTCTTGATTGCAGGTCAATCGACCACACCCTCGTCAAGCTACGGGTAGGGAAAAAATGAAACACTCTTTTACATGCCCCTTACAACATCAATTGCATAGATGACAGAAACAACTACAGCGTTTGTAGATTGGCCTAGCGCTCCGCTGACAAAATCCCTGGTCGAACGGGCACTCAATTCTCTCCCTCGTTCTATTATCATCCAATCTCTTCTTCCCGAAGACTTCACCTCCAATCCCTCGGCAAAACTACTGATACAATGGGCTGCATACGATTCTATAGACCACGAACTGACTCGGGCTCGAAGCACCGTCCTCTCGTCCTCTTACACCTTCAGGAAAGCGTTGATCCGGAAACATTTTCTCTCTCGAACGATTCGTTCTTATGTCACTAAGCATCCTGGCTCTCCCCTTGTGCGTGCTGTCCCACGTACTTGGGAAATCGAACTCTCATTCGCGGATGAACTCGACGAGATGTGGACGGACGAGTTATTTGATCTCGCAGAGTTCTTGGAAGAACCTGGCGATTCTACACCTCGTTGGTTCATCTTGAAACCTGGAATGGCGGACAGAGGTATGGGCATCCGGCTGTTTGACTCGAGGGAAGGGTTGCAGTCTATCTTTGAAGAGTTCGAGGAACGTGAAGACGCGGAAGACGAGAACGAGGGGGACACTGCTGTTATCACTTCACAACTGCGTCATTTTGTCGTGCAGGTTCGCTCGCAGGAACCTCGAAAAATCCAGATATATTCTCACACGAAGTAGGAGTACCTTGCGAAGCCCCTCCTCCTGGACCCTGGGCAAGGCGCTGGAAAGGCCGTCGCCAATCTTCAGGGCTACAAGGTAAGATAGCTCTTTAGTGTCGTAACGTGCTACCGATCTGACGCAATGGATATCAAGTTCCACCTTCGGGTGTATTGCATTGCCTCTGGTGCTCTCAAAGTATACCTTTATACCCGAATACTGGCTCTTTTCTCCTCCGTGCCCTTCGTTGTTCCGGAAGCCGGCGATTCGAATCCGTCACTTACCCCCCACCTGACCAACACTTCGTTACAAACGGACAGGGGCGATGCCGGTGTACGGCTGCTCAGCGAGCTGGTAGGATGCCAAATCCTTTCCTCAGGTTGGGATCGGAAGTTGACGGAAGAGGATACGAACGATCTCATCGACCAGATGGGTGAGATTCTTTCGGAGACTTTCAAAGCCGCTTTGGAAAGCCCAGTCCACTTCCAGGTAACATTTTTTCTGGTGACTCGTGGTTCCACCGGCTAAGGCGATTGAAAATTCAGCCCCTCCCGAACGCATTCGAGCTCTTTGGTGTCGACTTTGTGGTTACGTGCGAGGACTCAAAACTTCGGCCTTATTTGCTGGAGATAAACGCTGAGCCCGCTATTGAGTTGACTGGCCCTCGACTGACGTGGATCCTGGAGGATTTGTTCGAGAGGATCGCGGGGGTTGTTGTGGGACCACACCTGGAAACAGGTGAGCCATCGGAAAGGGACACATACCTCTTCAAGTGCTTAGAGGTCCAGGTGAGGGGGAAAAGTGGGTGGTAGGTGTGTGCGAGGGTACCTCCACTCCGCCACACGATCTCATATTTCACACCACCACACATGTCAAATTCAACTAGAAGTAGCCTTCGACCTCTCAATTCTGTAACCTTGGTTTCTTGACTGAACCATCCGCCCACTCCTGGTATTGGTCGCTCGGACGTTTATCGCCTTTTCTTTACTGAGGATTCCGCTGAAGCACTAAAGGGACAAAAGGTACTCACCGGTGTGAGGAGAAGGTACGTCGACGATTGTTGGAGGTCCATCCGTTGGCCGTACTTGCTCCATGAGCGCATCATCAAAGTTTTTATACCGCAGCACAACATAATCAACCTTCAGGGCACCAGTTTGGTACAGCTGCTCGATGAGGGAAACGGTCGTCTGCTGAGTAAGGTCTCTCTCAACAACGACACGACCTAGCAAGCGACCCGCAACCTCACAATCTTGTCAGATGGCGGACTCGACATCAACTAGAGACTGTTTACTCACCTCTGAGTCAATGGATTCGAGGCATGCCCAATCAGCCCTGACCAATGTGACACAGCGGAACGTGCCATAGTACTTGCGGTGATCATTTAGATCATCAATGTCGAGGAATGGATACAAGTGATTTACGACGAATTTATGGCGATAATATTCAGGGGCCTGTGTTTTCCCATTATATAGGATCGAAGGCAACGGCACCACGCATCCTCCGTTTTCACCTGCCCATATGATACTCCTAGTAACAGTTGGGCTGAAATATTTTTCTCCCCTTACAAATTTTTAGAGGAGAATTGGACACGTTGCTTGTGGGGCTGAGGAATACCTTTGCAGGGTCACCTTGGGTGGGGAGGTGAGACTGAACAGGACTTGAGAATGAAACGAAGGCTTACTTGCATAAACCGATGCCTTTCTTTTCTAGTTATGAACACGGGTGGATGTCTCGGCGGCAAGCTAATAAGCTGGCCATCAAGAAATTTGCGGAAGTCAAACGTATTCTAGTGAGGCAACCTTGTACCATGTTTCCACGGGCAGGAGAAACCGTAGGCACGTACCGTCAAGGGCTCGACTTGCGCGACGACGTTCTCTTCCGTTCTTCCGTTGAGTATATGGCAAAGCTCCTCTATTTTCTACGTGGCAGCGTGGAGAAGATTGCGACGGGCCGATGAAAGTGAGACAAACCTTCTCTAATTGTTCTTGGAAAGCCGACGCGTTTTGCAGCTCTGATTCTGATTCTTCTAATTTCGCGTTAAGCAGATCCACTTGGTTTCCCTACGCGATGTCAACTTGAAAGTAAACAACCAGAAAGCAGGGGAGGGGAGCGAACCAGTTCCTGTCCACGCTGTTTGCTTTCCTTGAGTTCTTCCTCAAGCGCGGCGACCTGATGTACGTTGAGCGAAGTGAATGGCGGACAACCACAATACTAACCTCCCTCAGACTTGGTCTCCGTTCGAGTTCGGATCTATTCCAGGAGACGGGTGTTACTTGGTTCAATGTACCATCTGGGGAAGATTTCCTCAATTGGCCCTGTTGGGGTTCAGACCAGTTCATACGGCGTAGGGACAATGTTGCGGTGTATGACCGTACCTGAAGTTCCGCGTTTTCACTCCTCAGGTTCACAATTTTCCTGTTCAGGAGTGCGATAACGTCCTTTGCAACTTCCGGGTCAAAGTGGTCTTGGATTTGATCCATGGCCACGATATGAAAGGTGTGGCCGCCCTGACGGGAAACGGTGATGGCCAGGAACGCCGTGATCGGTGTATCAGACGCGGTGGTCACGTGGGCTGCTCTACCTAAACACCCTAAAAGTTTGAGTTTTACTTCAATAGCAAAAGGGAAGTACAACCTCTCTCGTCATGCCTCTCATGATGTGCAACCATTCCCAGAAGTAAAGTTCTATTCTCCAGGGATACTTCGGGTGACCGCTCTAGCATTATTCGGCAACCTCACAGTCGCTCCAGCACGCTCATCTGGATGACATATTGAGATTCCTTCTCCATCCGCCCGCCGGATACCACTGTTCACCCACCCAGCGTTTATCAAGAAGCCGAGACCTGGCACAGATATTCTCGAGGCAATGGTCAACTCCAGCGATAAGATTCAGATCAGTACAGACCCTGCTTAGCCGTCTCGTAACACAACCGAATTCAAGGAGGCATTGTTTGAACACCCCACAAAGGACAACAAAACAGAGAAGATATGGGTTGACGAGGGTCAATGGACGAACTTACTCCCAGCGCCAGAGGGTCCGACGACAACATTGAACATTCTCCGGCCGTCATTCTGGCCTATCATTACAGGCATGACACACGGTTACCCTATACTCCTCGTCACTCGTGGCTCCACACGGCTAAGGCGATTGAAACTTCAGCCCCTCCCGAATGCATTCGAGCTCTTTGGTGTCGAGTTTCTGGCTACTTGCGAGAATTCAAAACTCCGGCCTTATTTGCTGGAGATGAACTCTAAGCCTGCTATTGAGTTGACTGACCCTCGACTGACCTGGATCCTGGAGGATTTGTTCGAGAGGATTGCGAGGGTGGTTATGGGACCCACCTGGAAACAGGTGAACCATTTGAAGGGGACAAGTACCTCTTCAAGTGCCTAGAGGTCCAGGTGAGAGGAGAGAGCGGGTGGTAGGTGTGTGCGAGGATATCTCCACACTGGCACATAATCTCACGTATCCCATAGTATTGCGCATGTCGGGCTCAGCTAATCATAGACCTCAATCCCTCAACTCTTTAGCCGTGGTTTCTTGACTGAACCACCGGCCGACTCCTGATGCTGGTCGCTCGGACGTTTACCGCCTGTTGTTCACTGAGGATGGTGTAGACGCACTATGGGCAAAAGAAACTCGCCTGTATTGGGGGGTGCATTAATGGTTGTTGGAGGTCCCCCCATTGACTTAACTTTCTCCACGGTTGCACTGTCGAAGCTTTCATACTGCAGAGCGACGTATTCGACCTTCAGGACACCAGTGCGGTACAGTTCCTCGACGAAGGAAGTGACCTTCTGCGGAGAGAACATTTTCTCAACCACAACACGGTCTAAAAAACGTTGCGCAAACTCACAACCTCGTCAGACTAGATATCGATCGGAGGCTCATCTACTCACCTCTCGATTTATAGATGCGAGAATTTCCCAGTCGGTCGCCGCCACTGCGACGCAGCGATAGGAGCCATGGTAGGTTTGATGCTGACCTGTATCATCAACGCCGAAGAACTGATATAAGTGGTTCACATCAAATCTCTTGCTGTTTTTTTCAATGGCCTTTGATTTCCCAATGTATACGACCGAAGGGAATGGCACCACGCATCCTCCTTTTTCGCCTGCCCACATAATCCCGTGGGGAGCATTTGTGGAGAGTGACTTGTCCCCTCTTTGCAAACCTTTAGGGGGGAACAAAAGGCGTAGTTGGGAAGCTGAGGCACACCTTTGCTGGATAACATTCTGTGGAATGCGAGACTGAGCAGAACTTTGGAATGAAACAGATACGTACTCTCTTAAACCGCCGCTTTTCTTCTCTGGTCATCAGCACGGGTTGATGTCTTGCTGGTAGGGCGATCAACCCGCCAGCAAGAAATTTGCGGAAGTCAAAAGTGTCCTAAAGGTGAGTTTGTACCATGCTCCCGCTGGCACAGGACATCGCATGCACATACTACCAAGAGCATGAGCTGTGCAACAGCCGCTTCCTTTTCTTGAGTTCTTTCATTGAGTGCATGAAAAAGCCTCCCCATTTCCTGCGTGGCCGACCGTTTGGAAGATTGCAACAGACTGACAAAGGCGAGACGAACCTTCTCCAATGCTGCCTGGATCGCGGCTGCAGCTCGCTTTTCAGACTCAAATTCTTCTAGTTTCGCGTTGAGTTGGTCAACTCGTTGTTCCTGTGCGATGTTAACTCGGAAATTTATGACCACAAGGCAGAGGGGATGGGGCACACCAATTCCTGTCCACGCTGCCCGCTTGTCTCAAGTTTCCTCTCCAGCGTGGAAACCTGATGTACGTTGAACAAGGCGAATGAATGGTGGGCGGTTACAAAACTGACCTCCCCCGGACCCGGTCTCCGTTCGAGTTCGGACTTACAATTTGCTATTTCTTCTAGGCGACGTTGGGTGTTGTTATCGTCTAAAGAAACATGGCCCTCGTCCTCCTTCTTGACGGAGTATTTGTCCAATCGACCCTGTTGTGTCCAGATCGCTTCACGCCGCGGGAGGACGATTCTGAAGCATGTGAACGTACCTGAAGTTCGGCGTTTTCGCTCCTCAGTTCGGCAACTTTCCTGTTGAGGAGTGCAATGACCTCCTTTGCAATTTCTGGGTCAAGTTGGTCCTGAGTTCGGTTCATGGCTGCGAACAAAGGTGCGGTGGGGACTCCGCGCTGATGGCTAGAAAGCCGCGATCGCGTTAGACGCGGCAGTCACGTGGGCTACCCTGCAGCAGCACATGACACCGACGAAGGGGACGGACACCTCTTCAAGTGCCTAGAGGTTCAGAAGAGGACGGTAGGAGTGTGCGAGGGTATCTCCGCACCGGCACATAATCTCATATATTTCATAGCACTGCACATGTCAGGTTCAGCTAGACGTAGGTTTCGGCCTCTCAATTCTGTAACTTTGGTTTTTTGACCGAACCATCCGCCCACTCCTGATATTGGTCGCTCGGACGCTTACTGCCTTTCGTTTACTAAGGATGGCGTCAAAGCACAAAAGGGACAAAAGGTACTCACCGGTGTGAGGAGAAGGTACATTGATGATTGTTGGAGGTCCACCCGCTGTCTGTACTTGCTTCACAGTCGCGCCGTCGAAGGTTTCATACCGCAACAAAACATAATCAATCATCAGGGCACCGGTCTGGTACAGTTTCTTGACGAAAGAAACAACCATATCCGTAGCGAAGCCTTTCTCAACCACAACACGACCTAGAAAGCGACCCGCAACCTCGCCACCTTATCAGATGGCAGATTTTACATCAGCTAGGAACTTCGTTCACTCACTTCCAGATCAATGGATTCGAGGTGTCTCCAGTCACCGCTTACCACCGCGACGCATCGATAGATGCCGTGGTACGTGCGGTAATGATTCCGCTCGTCAATACCCCAGAGGTGATACGAGTGGTTTGGGACGGGTTTATAGCGATACTCTTCAGGAGCTTGCGCTCTCCCATTGTATAGGACCGAAGGCAACGGCACGACGCATCCCCCGGTTTCACCTGCCCATATGATACTCCGGGGAGCATTTGAGGAGAAAGGTTCTTCTCCCCTTTGCATTCTCAGCCAAGAATGGAAGGCGTAGTTTGGGGAGCTGGAGAATACCTTTGCTGGGTCGCCTTAAGCGGGAGGTGAGGCCGAGTGCAACTTCGGAACGGAACAAGACGTACTTGCGTAAACCAGCGCTTTCCTTCTGCGGACATGAACGCGGGTGGATGTCTTGGTGGCAGGTCAATAAATTTGCCGTCAAGAAACTTGCGCAAGTTTGACACATTCTGGTGAGGTGAGCTTGTTGTACCATACCCCACCTGGCACGAGCGCCGTATGCACATACCGCCAAGGGCTTAGGTCGCACGGCCGCCTTTTCCGTCTCGTGCGTTTCATTGAGTAGATCACAAAGCTTCGCTACTTCCTACGTGGCCGTGTGTAGAAGATCGTGACAGGTCGATGAAGGTGGGACAAACCTTTTCCAATTCTTTTTGGACAGCCACTGCGTTCTGCCTCCCTGATTCTGATTCTTCCAATTTCGTGCTGAGCAGATCCACTTGTTTTCCCTACGCGATATCAACTCGAAAATAGACGACAGAAAGCAGGGAGGGAAGCGAACCAACTCCTGCCCACGCTGCTCGCTTTCCTTGAGCTTTTCCTCTAATGCAGCGACCTGGTGTACCCTGAGCGATGTAACTGATGTAAAATCACAGTACCGACCTCCCCAACACCCGGCCTCCGTTCCAGTTCGGATTTATGTTTTTCTATCTCTTCCAAGAGACGTTGGGTGTTACCTTCGTGCGATGCATTCTCCTCCGTCTTGATGGAAGCCCTGCTCAACAGGCCCTGTTGGGTTGAGATCGCCTCGTACAGCGCGGAACGATTTTGCATCATATGATCGCACCTGAAGTTGAGCGTTTTCGCTTCTCAGGTTTACGATTTTCCTGTTCAGGGCTGTGAGAACCTCCTTTGCAACTTCTGGGTCAAGATGATCTTGAATTTGGTCCATGATTACGATGAAAGGTGCAGTTTGGGGGTGGGATGGAAACCGATCGCGCCCGGAGGCACGAAGCGGATCGGGACTGCTCTAACGGTGACTTCCTAAAAGGGGAGTATAGGCGCTGTGGCCGCAAAGGCAGGTTACATTCTGTCACACGAACGCAGATGGGGCCAACTACAGAATAAATCCCATAACATACGCCTTGGGCCGCTGCGGCTGTCCGACAATCGCCCCAACGAGAATTTTAATAGGGCGCCTCGCCAGAGCCTTCGCTTTGGAATGCCAAGCATTCTGCCTTCAGGGAGCCAGTCGCGTACATGTGTCGAACTAGGGACTCGATGGCTGGAGCAGCAAGATCTTTCTCGACTACCAGACGGTTCAAGAAGGATGTCACGAACTTGCCGCTTCGTCAGAGGGTGAGCCCCATGATTACGGAGGACGGTGCTTACTCCCTGACCAAGTGATGTTAGTACATTCCACTCCACCGGGGCCCTTTTGATGCACCGATAGGATCCATAGTAGGTGGCATTCGCATCCACGAAGACTTCATACAAGAAGTCTGTAACGACGTTGCCATGAAATGGTTCCGTGAGCTGTGTCTTTCCGTTATAGATCACCGAAGGCAAAGCGACCACGAATCGTCCGCCTTGATCTGCCCATTTGATCGCGCCAGCCTCCTTGAGGGGGAAAATATTGTTGTCCCTTGGGGTGGAGGAGGTCAGGAATGGGTCTCAGCTCTAGCAGTGCAGCGCATACTTTCTCTTTTTGGGGAGTGGTTCGAGCAAAATGCAAGATGGAGAAGTGTCATCAAGAATGCATGTAAACCTCAACTCACCGCTTTCAACCTACGTACTTCTTTCAAATTCAAGGCCCTAGGGCTGGGCTTGGAAGGAACTTCACCCAACCCTCCACGGAGAAACTCGCGAATGTCGAATGTATGCTTATGATTGGAGAACGTCACTCGGACATGACGAAAAGACAATATAACATGTACCCACCGCCTGCTGGGCCTCGAGTCGCGCAATAGCTTCTTCTTTCTTCTGTATCTTTTCCTTGAAGTCCTTGCCAAGCTTCTCGACCTCCTGTACAATAATGAGTTGTCCATCTAACGGATCTCAGGAAGAGGACGAACCCACTCCAGCTCCTCTTTCAGGCCCTCTTGATCATCCTTACCAGATTCTGCTTCATACAGTTGCGAGGTTAAGTAGTTTATCTGGTCTCGCTGCGTGACATTTATATTTAGGGGGTAATGGTGATGAAGCAGGAGAATGTTCGCACCCATTCCCGTTTGCGGTCCTTGTGTTTCGCAATTTTTCCTTCCATTTCATCGACCTAAGACACGGTGAGAGAAGGGGGGGATGCACGGGGGCGTTACGCACCACATCCTGGCTCGGTCTCTGCGACAGCTCATCCTTCAATCCGTCTATCTCTTCGAGGAGATCGTCATAACTCCGAACACTTTCACCGGTGTTTTCATCCCCTGAAATGCCCAATTGATCCTGTTTAATTTGAATTGCGTTAGAGTGTATGGGGAAGGGTTCGCTGGATTTCGATGATAGTACCTTGAGCATTGAGTTCTCGTTCTTTAGGTTCGTCACCTCCTCGGTGAGACGTGATACGAGTTCCTGTGTGACTTTTTGATCCATATTTCGAGGTTGATCCATCTCTCTTTTTTATGATGATGAGAAATAGAGAAGGGAGTGGTATTACTGGTATCGATCATCCTCATTTAGGGGGAGTGAATGGGATGCCTGGCCCGCGTCGGCATCTCAGCGCGCGCACCACCAACGAGACCCAGACTATCACGTCATCCGTAGACCATAGATGAGTGCTTGGAAATTTTGTGGCGCGCAAACGCGAAATTTACCGCTGACGTATTGAACCCCTGTCCCACTGGAGTGACTAGGCGAGAACAGCACTCAGCGAGTAACCATAGCATGGTGTATTACGCGGTACGGGCCGCGACTAGCCATTCTCCTGCACGTTTCGTCCAAAGCCTCAACGTTGAGGTCATCACAACTCTCCAAGACGATAGCTTGTAGCCTCCACCGGCTATCTATCTCGAGGTGTCCCAGAAGGGCCCCGCCTTGGTCAAGTTCGTGTAGAGGAGGCTGATCTAGTTGTTACAACGGAGCAATCTGAAGGGATTAGGCCTACCTCGCACGCTTCCAAGTATCCAACGACAATGACCATGTGCATGGGTTCCCTCTTCCATGGGGCGGAGTATTTCGGGTTTAGACACAAAGTCACGTCCACCCAGACGCCTTTTCTCAAAGACGTGTCTGGGTCACATAACACGATTAAAGACGTGTCTACATCATAGGAGTACACCCTTTCGTACGCGATCAGCTCAGCGTAACCGGATAGAAAACCAAAAGTTACCTTCCATAAAGCCTCAACTTTTTGTTGACAAGCTCCAGCGAAACCTCGGATACTTTGACCAACTGAGCGGACTCGGGGTCGGACATTTGACACGGTGGTTGTGGAAGGGGATCGACATTCCATCTTCGGTCTGACGCGACAGAACGGCGGATCAAAATTCCTCCGTCGTTCTCCTCCGAAACCTGCAAAACCTCATGTTCAAGCGTCCGGTCGGAATCATCCTCACGACATGCATTAGACATCTTCACCGCCGAACAGCCGTGACATTACGCGTGCCTTTGAGGATACCCGCTGGCCAGCTACAGCGACGGTGCTATGCCACCCCTCCACCACAGCTTAACCACAGGTAAGTGCCACAAACCCCTTCCGCGAACTGCTGAGTCATGGTGATAGTGAATTGTCTGTTGAACGGTATCATGCCCTATCTGATGCGACGATGGATACGTTGTGGGAATCGCTGGAAGGACTATTAGACGCAGAAGGGAATCCAAACTACGAGGTGGAATACAATGTGCGTTGCGACTCCTGCCCCCACGCACGGTCTCACGAACCCCTTCCAGAGCGGGGTGCTTACGCTCAAGCTGGGTGACCATGGGACGTATGTTATCAACAAGCAACCCCCGAACAAACAAATCTGGCTGTCGTCACCGATCTCGTAAGCGAAATATGGCTTCAGTCTCATGCGATGAGCCTGACTTTGCACAGAGGGCCGAAACGCTATGATTACTCGGAGGAGAAGGACGGCTGGCTCTATACAAGAGATAGTGTGGCTTTGAGTGACCTCCTCAACGGTGAGATTGGCCAAATCGTTGGCCGACAGGTCGAACTAGGGTTAGATAATGTTTCCCAGCACACCAATTAATCTGTTTACTGCATAACCGCGTCTTTTCTGAGCTCGAGTTGAATGTGGAGGGGAGAAAAAATAACGCTGCCAGTAGGGTTTGAACCTACGCTCACAAAGTGAAACAGATGCCCTTGAATTAGATTCAAGTCTGTCGCCTTAACCTCTCGGCCATAGCAGCTTGATAACAATTCTGAGCAATATGCCTATGACCAGTCGTTTAATAAATTGCTGTGGCACGACAGACAAGATTCTCCCCGCCGACGTTTTTCAGATCTTCCCGAACCTCAAAATTCCCACGGATTCTCCCTTCCTTGAACAATCGCCACCCGATGTTATTCGACCCCCTAGATGCAGCCGCGGTGTGAGAGTGGTGGACCCGGGTCCTTTCAAAGCATCCCTCCGATCCATCACCCCCCCGCCCCGGATCTAGGCCTATTCGCGTCGATCTGCGCCTTTGCTGGGATTATTCTTGCTTGTTTGCAGACAAGGGATCAGCGTTGAACATTCAACACTCAATACCCTCGGAATGGCCACGAGGCAGCCCCATTACCGCATTCCATGATATCAATTCCTCTTCATTCACGGGTTGTCTGGCGAACACAGAGCGGACTCTAGCGGCTCTAGACAATGGCGCCGGTGGAAAGGGGGAAAGGTAGTTGGCCGCCAGTCACGCACCCACTTGTGTTCGGCTTTTGTTATCCAAGGGAAACGGACTTGAAGTCTCCCGAACGAGCAGATTGGTACTTCATCCACTCTTACCCTTTCATTTCATCCTGAGCCAGACCAGTGCTGCTCGTCACCACTTCCCAACCAAATTCTTTTGCGCAAGCCCGCTCTCTAATCATCATGTTCGGCCAATGCTCTACCGCTTTCACTCTCTGCCTTGCCCCGATCCTGTCCTTTGCGGCAGTGTTGCTCGTGGGATTTTCCTACCTTTCCTTTACGGTGATCCTGCACACCCAGGCGTCATGGCTCACCGTAAATCCATCTCCAAATCTTTCACCGAATTGATCGAACGATAACATCGACGGCCCTTCCTTGTTGCCCTCCGGAGGACACTTTATCTCGTGTCGACTGTCCGCGAGGCGGAACTGTATTGGATTGGCTTGTACTTTGTCACTCTGTCGTCTGCGCTCAACATGGGATCAGTGAGTTCAAGGGACCCTCAGCGTACACCGCTCGTGACGACCTTTTTTGCTACCGTGGCGACTGTCGGGTGGCCGTTGGTCCAAGCACTCTCTATTCCTTTTGTGATAAAAGAAGTCCTTCTCTGTGCTAGGGGCATAGTTCTGGCCAGCGATAAGTCGAAATGGATGGTCAGGATATGGCTGCGCTTCTCGCGATCTGCGGCTGGCTACCTCTGCCTTGGATGAAGCGTATTTCGTATTGATATCAGCTTCTCTCCATTCACAGATTTCACGGCATGGAACACGAAGCGGATTCCAGCCCAGACAATGGCGCTAGTGAACGGTCACAATAGGTGGACAATGGGTCAACAATGGAGGAGGGCAAAGCTGATTGCCCGCCAGTCACGTGCCGGCTTGTATTCGGCTGCTATTGTCCAAAGGCAGTGGTTTTAAAGGCCTCCCAAACGGACAGACATTCATCATCATTCCCCCCTACCCTTTCATCTAGTCCTGAGCTAGCCCAGTGCTGCTCATTGTCACTTCCAGTTTTTTCTCTCTATTTCTCTATCGCGCAAGGCCGCTCTTTCATCATGCTCAACCAACTTTCTAACGCCGTCGCTCTCTACCTTGCCCCAGTTCTGTCCTTCACGGCAGTGTTGCTTGTGATATTTTCCTACCTTTCCCCTACGGTGATGCTGCAAACTCAGGTGTCATTGCTCGTTGTAAAACCATCTCTGCTTTTGTTGCCGAATCCCTCAAACGATAAGATCGATGGACCTTCCTTGTTCTTGGGACCTCTTGGTACGTCTGTTTGCCATGCGAAAGAATCCAGTGATATTCAACTCGCGTTACAGGATCCTGTTCAAGAACCAGTAACAGCGCGGCCGTCAATTGCACGATGCCTGTTCTGAGCCCCACCTACGGTTTGTTTACAATCATGGCAAACAAGTGAAATCCGATCTCATTGTCCACGTAGACCTTTCTGTACTTCCAAGTGACGCATCCCGTTGGTTGTCCGCCCCTACGGCTACCACACCCGCATTCATCGGCGTTTCCCTGGGCTTCTCAACCATCTTCTTCGTTCTGTTCAGCCTGATCGCCTTCCGCGCGAGGCTCGGCAGGTTGGGTGCCACGCTCGAACGGCCCATGGTCCAGCGGGCCTGTGCTTGGATCGGTATCTTTGGTTTCATGATCGGTACGTCATCGAAGTTTCTCGCCCCTACATCCTCAGACTGACATAAGTTCCTCAGGCATCTCCTCGTTTTTGATCATTCGCTTGTGGTTCGGGAAAGCGGTTGACGATTTCAACCAGAGCATCCAGCTCGAGGGTGATAATGGCGCACATCTGATGGCTGTCCTTTCCAACGGTTTCACCATGGTGTGGGTTGGCTATGTCTTCCATGCTATCCCACTTGTCTGTGCGCTCGCGAAAATCCACATTACTGCCGCCCCCCCTGGCAAGGTGTAAAACTAATGGACGGTGGCTTTTTCCTCCAATCTTGCATACCTCATTCATGTCATGAGCTGCATACTAGTGTATCTATTAGAATTTAGGATATATTTTAGAGTAAGTCTAATGAAACGTTCGACATCCGGAACTATACGTGCTTTTCTGATTATGGAACCGTCGCGAAGTGCCATCCATCGGCTTCTAGGACTTCCACAGCCTGTTCGGCGTCGGCTGTGGGAACCAGCATGTAGTCGGTGTTCCTGTAGGTGTCAAGACATCAGTACCCGCGAACTGGCTTTCATCAAACGCCAGCCCAAACCAAGTTGAGAGAGCAAAGATTGGGATTCCAGCAGCCTTCAGCGGGATAGTAAAATTACACATGACGCCAGTTATCGCTGTCGGCGGTCAATTCAGATCATTCAAAATACGGGAGCATATCCCAAACGGCGGCGGGGGAGGATGGGGGGTTTACCGGGATCCATAGGACCTGCAATTTTTATACACCTCCAAAGGGGGACTCCCTCGCTCAAAAACTGGACTTGGGGGTCGTCTGTCACTTCCCCCACGACGGAGTATTCTTCGGGCGTTCGAGTGATCGAGAAGAATCCTTGTCCGTTGAGGAGCGATAACGTGGTTCCTGAGAGTTCCGGGAGCTGTTTCACGAAATAGATGTTGGGGAGTAAGGATAGATGAAAGGCTTTGTGGTTGGAAGGGGGTGGCATGGTGGAGGAAGGTGGGGCGTGGATTGAAATATTCGAAGAAGATCCTCGGTTTTCTACGATTGGGGTATCTTTGATTATTCAACAGTCCAGGGTCTGAAGGTATCGAGCGCGGAGTCCGGTCTCTAGCGTTTTGTAATGTACCCAGAGGGCTCCTGGCTCTCGAAGACTCGGATGTATCGCTGACCATCGTTGGCCGCGGCGGGAGCAAGGTACGGGCGTCTACTTCCGCTCCGAATGCCGACCCGACCCATCATGATCATGACGATTCCCACCTTGCCCACCGCTCCCCAAGTCGACGAATGTCTTTTTGCCTCTGATACGCACCGTAGCCAGCTCTCACCCCTTTTATCACTCACTGACCCCCCACCCTCGGAAACCCTTTGCACGTCGACCGTCTGGTAGCTATACCGCGACGACATGACCGACGTAC
Organism: Thelephora terrestris; assembly: GCA_015956445.1. Lineage (NCBI taxonomy): Eukaryota > Fungi > Basidiomycota > Agaricomycetes > Thelephorales > Thelephoraceae > Thelephora > Thelephora terrestris. Next base: position 258,728 of record WIUZ02000024.1, on the reverse strand, counting down.
AAACCATCCGGTTCCGTCGGCCTACGAACAAATCGAAAGAGAGTCCCGCTGAGCCGCCAAAGCGTGTAGATAGGCATGCGGGTATGCTGCAAGACCAGCTTCGTAGGTGAGGGGTGTGCCGTCCCTCGCAACCTTTTTTACCACCTGGCTGACTTTACCGCAGAGCTCAGAGGGCACCTTGGTGTCCGAGCTTCTCGCTGGCGGTGCGGATTTTGCTTCTTGTAAGGTTCTCTGCTGCGATGTACTCCAACATCCAAGATTGCGACGAAGGTAAGGGATGGGTTATGGTGTACGTAGGCCGTCGCTCTACTCACCCATCTTCCTAGTGTTTAACTTTTGGGAACCGCTTCATTATCTCGATCGTGGTCACGGATTCCAGACATGGGAGACTTCACCACAATACGCGATTCGGAGTTACGCGTACATCCTTTTGCACCTCGTTTCGGTCAAAATTCCTGTCCTGCTCTTTGGAGACCAAAAGGTGGGTCGGTCGGGTAGATTCGCAAAGATCAAGCGCTGACGGTTTCTGTTAGAGGATTGCTTTCTTCGCCCTCCGGGGGACTCTTTCTCTCGTGTCGACTCTGTGCGAGGCGAAACTGTATCGTATGGTCCTTGAGAAGGTCAACTGGCGGGTGGCAAGGTATATGCTCTTCATGATGATTACCAGTTCCGGGATGTGGAACGCTTCAGTGGGTATGTCGAGTTGGCTGTGGAGTCAATCGACCCTGATTGACTCTCGATATGTTCAGCTTTCCTTCCTTCCTCCTTTGCGATGTACTTCGTCACTCTAGCATCTGCGTTCAACATGGAACCAGCGAGTTCAAGGAACCCCCAACGGACACTTCTCGTGACCTCTCTATTCGCTACCGCGGCGATCGTCGGCTGGCCGTTCGCTCTAGCGCTCTCTATTCCGTTTGTGATAGAAGAACTCTTTCTGTACGCAGGGGACATAGTTCCTGCCGCTGACAAGTCGAAGTGGATGGTCAGCAGGTGGTTGCGCTTCGGGCGGTCTGTGGCGATAGCTTCCTTGATATTCGTTGGTCTCCTCCAAGCGTCTAAGCTTGGCCCCGCTGACCTCCTTCATTAGGTCCCAGTCATAGGGGTGGATTCCATTGCGTACGGGAAGCCCACAATCGTTCCCTGGAACATCATTAAATACAACCTGTTCTCTCGGGCGAATGGGAAGGGCCCCGAGTTGTACGGAACAGAACCGTGGAGCTACTACTTCGTGAACCTTGTCCTCAATTTCAACGGCTTGCTTCTCCTGGCGCTTGGATCACTACCGGCCCTCGTGGTCACTTATTTCGTCGACGTGAAACGTTTGGGGGCATGGAAGGCCGAGCCCGAGCGTTCGAGCCCATTCACGTTACTTGCGACAAGGCTTCTGCCATTATATGTTTGGATTGGGATTCTTACTGCCCAACCGCACAAGGAAGAGAGGTTTATGTTCCCAGCGTATCCATTGATCTGCTTCAATGCTGCCGTGACCCTATACCTGGCTCGTGGTTGGCTAGAAGTTGCCTATATTAAGATGACTGTGTCGCCGTATCAGGCAAGTATCTTCTCTCCATCTCTTCTGTGCGGTAGGGCTGATGTCTGGCTGGGTAGGCGTCCCAGGCGAAACTTTTCAGCAGGTTCACGTTATCGGCGATAGTTGCGACATCGCTGCTCTCGGTTTCCCGGATCCTAGCGTTGTACAACTATTACCACGCCCCGCTGCAGGTGGTCCATGACTTCGAAATGGAGGTTTTGCCGAAGCTGCTGAACAGCACCGGCCATATCTACCTTCCCAGTCATCACCCCTATTATCAAAAGGGAGAAGCTGAAGCGCAATATAATCTGACGCACCTCAAGGAGTTTGGGTTACGTTTATGCGTCGGAAAGGAATGGCATAGATTTCCCGGGAGCTACCTGATCCCAGAAGGGATTCGAGTGGATTGGATCAAGAGCGACTTCTCGGGACTGCTGCCCGGGCACTTTGGGGAGAACATTTCGCAGACGTCGCGATTTTGGCTTCGGGAAGGAACCAAGCATGTGCCGTCCGGAATGAATGACATGAATCGAGAAGAACCGAGCCACCTGGTGAGTGCTTCTTTCCTCCGGCCGGGACGAGCGCTAAAGAAACGTGGTGCTATAAAGATTAACACGTCGGCTTGCGACTACTTAATCGATCTCGATTTCCCTCTTCATCCTTCTTCTTCGCCGCTCGAACCCCGATACGCCACGGATCCGGATTGGGAACGGCTGGCTTGCGGACCGTTTTTAGACGCGAGGAATTCGCCCATGATCACGAGGGTGTTTTGGCTTCCTTTCGAGGCATGGCAGCAGGCGAACGAGTATGGAGATTACTGCCTGTTGGGTCACAAGGGGAGGTTGAATCGGAAGATAGAAGAGATGAGGGTGGTGTCTTGAAATGATTGTTCTGCAATGTAATTACCAAACGTCGTCCGTGCGCGGAGGGTTCGTTCATTGAACCACGTTGATGAAGCGGTTCGTTCGCACGTGGGATGAAGTGTTCGAAAACATGGGTCTCTCCGTTTCCTTTCTTCATGGACGGTCATCTCCCTCGCGACTTTAGCTCTGGTGTTCGATGGTCTCAATCCCTCCCTACGAGTTGCTCTCTGGGCTCTTTGTCACTTTCCGACGACTGCGGGGAATTACCATCTGGAAAGAAGTTTCCGAGCACTGGGACAATACCAATCTTGTTGTTTGATGATGATGTCGATGATCTGCTGGACACTGATTCGGCCTCACCCCCGCCTCGATTTGGAATGGCTACTGATACTAGAACTGAAGGAACCGGAAAGAGTGTGCTTGGCTGTCGGGTCGTCCAGGATCGTTGCTCGGGGCTTGGCGTTGTGGAACCTTGCGCCTTCCGTGGATCTTCTGGGGAACGAGCCGAAGGATCCGGTGGAGCGAATTGCATTGGCCTCGCGTTTGATCTCGTCCATGGATACCCTTCCTCTTCTGGATCGGCCGACGACGAAAACGAGGGTGACCTCCGAGAAAGCGATCTCTTCGACGTCGAACCCTTTCTCTCTTCTTCCTACTGCTCAAACTGCTCCTGCCCTTCCTCTCGATCCAGCTCTTTCGGCCAAACGGGCGTTGCGCAGGTTTATACGCGTAGGACTCGTTGCGGTAGCTCGTGCGGTGCTTCTCCGGCGTCTATCAACACCACCCCGCTGATAGCTGCTGAGAAGCGGAAGCAAAATTTCGCTCTTCAAACTTGTGACCTTGAAATCTCTCGGCCTTCTTCCAATTCATTCGTCATCTATGACTGCGTAGAACCGCTTCAGCTTCCTTTAACCTCTAACCACCAGTATAAGATCGCTCGCGTTGTTTCCTCTCCCACCATCTCCTCTGCAGAGGCCGACTCGTCTATCGATTTTACCCCTAGAAGCCGTGCTATGATGGACCACGGATTTCCCCCGTCATCGATCGAGCCATCTTCGTCATCATCCTCTGCAAACTCGAGTATTCCACCTAACCTGGCATGGCTACAAGACCTCACGATCTCGCTCTGCATCGACCAAGAGGCTTTCCGGACCATCTCACCCGCGTTCAAGCTCGCAGGCTACACAAAACCGATGCTCCCCCACCATTCTCCCCGAACCGGAAAGCAGAAACCGCCGCTTTCGGTAGGAAACGATGGGAACGCGAGCGGTAGCCCAAACAAGCAACGGTCGGAGCCCATGGTCCAGGTCTCGACAGACCCAGATTTGATGGGGATGGCCGAGTTTATGCCGCTCAAGTGGGAGAGCTTCGTTTTTCATCACTCCCCTTTGGACCCACCGCCTTCTGTTCGGAGATTGAGCGCGAACGGGGACGAGTCGAGGGATTACCTTTCGCAGTACGCGTATCTGACCATCAAGTCGGGCGGTGGCTCCCAGGTGTATGCGGTGAGAGGGACCGAGACCAGGCGAGGGACTGGTGGCGACTCGCCGATCAAGCTCGAGTGGCGGTTTGAGTACGCGGTGGAGGATAAACGGAAAGCTGACGGGTCCAAGGCGGGTGATGGAGAGAAGTACTTGACGCCGCTTCGGTTCAGTTGTTCGCCCGGGTTGCTTCATCCGAGGCAAGGGCGAAAGGTTACCGTCCTCAGCTTGTGGAAAAAGGGTATCCAGCCGAGGGTTCTCGCTAACAAGCTGGAGCCGTTGATTGTCACCTCCCCTACGCACAAGATCGTGAGTCCGCTTGCGTCTCCTACGTCTCCGAAGGCCGTCGTTGGCGGGTTCCGGTTCCCGTCGCCGAGTAAGCTGTGGGGGAAGCGAACGCGAACGTCGCCTTATCGGTTTGACAAGGGGAGCGACGGGAGCGAGGAGGAGCTCATTCCTTCGGAGGATTCTGCTAGTAGGAGGAGGAGGCGTCCTACCTCCGCTTACGTCGCGAGGAAAGCGCGGGAGGGCGAGTGGCCGCCACAGTGGTGGAATGGAGATCGAGGGCAGAGCGCGGACGCTGTGTGGCAGACGACTCGGGACGCTCGACCCGCCACTGCGGGTGCGGATGGCTCTAGAGGGAGGAATAGAGGTGAGAGCTTTGGGAGAGGGGCTACGTCGGAAGGTGAAAACGAACGAGCGATGTCTCGTTCTCAAGGTGGATTTTCAGCCCCAAGACACGGGCACGGCAGACGTCCACGGACTGCTAGATAGCTTATTTTTTTCTTGCCATTTCGAACAACTTAAATTATTTGCATTGGTGTTGATCATTCTTTGTTGTTGTTCTTGTCTTCAGTTCTTATCTTCGGTCGTATGGAGTGACACCATCGTATAGCATATCGTCTCCATCAAACGTTGTAAAATACAAGTTTACCTATAGCAAAGAGAAATAATAGAGCCGACCGAATCAACCGAGCAGGTTAATTTGAAACGCTGGGCTTGCGGCCGTGATACTGCGCCCTGCTCGCCCTGAGCGGTAACAACTCCCACTTCCTCCTGAGAGCCTTGTACGGTGCGACGGTCTTGTCGTAATCGTCAGGTGAGACGGCCACGACCCTAACAAGCCGAAAGAGGTCCGGAGAATCGTCTACCTCACCCTCCTCACCCCGATCCAGATCCAAAATCTCGTCGTCTCTCAAATCGATGTCGCCCTGATCGAACACCTGATCGGGCGTGGCTTTGTTGTGACCGACGCCGGAGAGCAAAGACCTTGAGGAAGTGACCGCGGTGGAGAAGAAGGAGGTTGCGTGTTCGATTATGGATTTGGGGCGGACTCGGGGTTTAGACGCGAGGAGGTAAGTGTTTTTTGACCAATCTTCTGACCCTGGGGAGCTCAAGCTGGTGGTGTTGGTGGAGAAGGTTGGAGGGTAGGAGAAGGTGATGGAGATTTGGAGGGTTGAGGGGTCGTAGGAGAATTGGGGGAGTGGGTGGGAGAATTCGTTTGGGAAGGGGTAGGAGAGGGGGCGTCTGTGTCGGAGGACGAGTTCTTCGCCTGTGAGTTTGTTGTGTGTGTGAGAGTGCGGGTTTGAGGGACGGTGAATGGGGGGGACTTACCGTCGACGTCTATGGCGTGTCCGGAGGCGCGGGAGCAAAGTGCGCCGGTGGAATCGATAAAGAACACCTGTGGTAGTAGAAGGCAAATCTGACGTCAAATTGAAACCCGTGGTTATGATTAAGATGGCTTGCCTGGTTATCTGCATCTCGAGACCGAAGAGCTATATAGAGAGAGGGGAGGCAGCACGACCGAACGAGGGGATCATCGGATGTCAAATGAGCGATTCACTCTCTCGATGCAATTACATGGGGATTTATACGGGGGCGGAGTAGGGACGTACTCTCGACGAGAGATTGCTCTTTGGCTGGCCAGAGGGCGAGAGGAGAGTTATCGTCTATGTCGTTTCTGAAAACTTCGAGGAGGCGACCGGTTGCGACGGATTTGATTGAGAAGTAGCCGATTGGGAAGCCTAAGGATTCCGTGTCGATGTGGGGTGCGTTCATTTAAAGCGTGCGTTGATGAGTGTGGGGAAGTGTGGGGATGGGTGAGGGGGAGGATGGATGGGAAGCCGGGAAGCCACGCCAAGCCACGAGACTTGGCTGACAGGGCAGTGCCGCGGGAGGACGCGATGTGAGTGATCGGAGCTGGGTGGAATCAAAAAGCTTGGCGACGGACTCGGTGTTCTTCGTACTCGACGGACTCCTCAGCCTCGACGAGTGGGCGAGCTCGATGATGAGATCAGAATAAGCCGCAATAATCAAATGCTTCCTTTGCTGATGGCCGTCATTCACCCCTGCGGCCACCTTCAAAACTTGTAGAGCGACGTTAGCGAAAAGGTTGACGTCGTCCATTGAGCCACCGGAGTGGGGATTGAATACATCTTGTTCACCAGATGGCGACAAGCCCTTGCCGAAACCTTTTGTGCACTAGGGAACCTCATTGTTTGGTCGCGAGTATCTTTTTGGACGAAAAATGTTTAGGAGCTTATACCAGATTGACATAAATTCGACATAAATCATTTAAAGAACGGCACATGTGGAGTAAAGAAACAAACGTAGTAGAAAGTATCTACTCAGGTAGAATGAAGAGAAGTAGCACAATAACTAGGACAAGTAAACCTCCTATCAGGGTAATAGTCTCCACACCTTGCGAAACTGGCGTGAGCATTGTCAACGAGTCGAATGTGTTCGAGTCTGGATCAACGATGCTGGAGAAATCAACCCTAGCAGCAGGGTACACTAGCGGGGGCGCCCAGGTGAGGGAAGCGGAGGAAATGCAATCAAGTAGCTGCTGGGCAGTTGGTCGAGTTAAACTGGACTCGCTCCAGCACAATTCGACCAACTCCCAGATTGTTTCGGTGAGTCCTAGAGAGTTGGCACTGATGGGTTTTATCGGACGCTCGCCCCTCATCACAGCGGGCACGGGTGTAGGGGCGATTAAGTAGTGGAACGGTCGGAGGCCAGTCAGAACCTGGGGTGGCTGAGCAAGGAACAGGTATGGCCGCGAGTGCGGCCCGCTCACCTCATATATCACCATCCCAAGCGCGTAGCAGTCCGACTCACGAGTCGGACGGCCATCCGAACCAAAGCGCGACGGATCCAGCAGCTCCGGGCTCATCCAACCATACGTCCCACCCGGGGAAACCGCAGTCCCAGATAGGATGGCAGCGCTCGCATCGGTCATGGTCATGAGACCAAAATCCGCAACGCAAGCGGTGCCTGCATTGTCGACGAGGATATTCGCCTGCTTCACTCGTCAGTGGAGTGAAAGTGTGTGATATCATTGTACCTACCCCCTTGAGATCTCCATGAACAACTCTAAGCCCGTGGATATATGTTACACCAGACATAACCTCAGATAGCTAGGATCATGTCGCTGAGTTGGATGAGATCGGAAGGAAAGGGCAAGCGGTTTCACCAGTTTCAAACGGTTCGCTTCCGGATTGGATCTTGTATACTGCTTCACGTTCCCGTTGGGCATCCACTCGGTGAGAATTTTGAAAGAACGTCGGTTGGTAGATATAGAAACCCCCAACAAAGGCAAGATATTTGGATGGGACAGGTGTTTCCAACAGATGATCTCCCGACACAGCCGCTAGGTGATATGAGATACGCTGACAGACGAGGGCCAATGAAAGTACCTTGAAACTTTTTGGGGAATCCCCTTCATTCCTGAGAGACTTGATGGCAACATGGCGTCCCAAGTATTCCCCATCCCTGACGTCTGCAAATCCACCACGGTAGCGAACAGTCCCCATACAGATGAGTTCCTGTTGACGAATATACGAGGCGGGTACGATGCTGTGGGCTTCGCAGATCTTGGAAAGAAGCCTCAAACCCCGCTGCCAGAGTTTGTGACCCAGGTAGGGTTGCACAAGAATCTGAACGTGGCACTGTTAGTGATCAAGGGTGACATACCGCATACTCTACTCACTCGGTCAAGGAAATCGACGAACGTCTGGGCGTCGCTCCCCTGAAACCTCCTAACGGCATCCGTGCTGGATCGATGGGATAAGAGAGAGCGAACCCGTGTGAGAGAATCATTCGAGGTAACCTCCATCCTGTAGAGGTTGGTCCAGGATTCCGCATCTAGTCATTCAATGAGTCAGTGGCCCACCCGCAGGAGTAGAAAGAGAGAGCGCACCGGGGATCATCAATGGCGTTTCATTCGTAGCCGGGGCACCTTGCTCCGTTCCAGGACCAACCGGTGTTACTAGCATGGTGCTGGGGGATTCCATAGCGAGACTGGGGAGAGTGCAGTCCGAATAATTTTGCTCCAACTTTGACTTTTGAAGAGAAACGCATGAGGCAAAGGTCAATTACATACATATTCTGCTAATTAGCACGCGAGGCTCCAACTTGCGATGTTTAGCAGTGTTTAGCACGCTGCGGTCTTTACGAGATACTCTGAGTGCCCGACCGCTCGTACACATATATAGATAGGGGGTACCTGTTCGTGGCCGATTTAAACCAATCAGGGAACGTACTTAAGCTGCAAAGCGCCTGCACAGCCATACCGCCTACACAGCCATACCAACTGCACAGCCATACCAACTGCACAGCCATGTACCACCTGCACAGCCATATACCACCTGCACAGCCACATACCATCTACACAGCCATACCGCCTACACAGCCAAAAGTACCACCTGCACAGCCATGCCATTTGCACAGCCATGATACCGCCTACACAGTCATACCATCTGATCGGGATGGCGTTTGCCGGCCATTCTGCAACAATGGGCAGCTCCATCTTCACCTTGACACCGACGTTTACCCTCGTTTACCCGAGGCCTCATTCTCGGGCAAGCCTCTATCCTCCTCCTCATCTATTTCATCCTCAAACTCCTTTGCTTCGATTCAAAGTTGACACCATTCCCCGAAGAATCCACCGAAGAGGGTGTACCCTTCTTTCGGCCAAGTTTCTCAACCGAAAAGTTTATTTCGAATGCTTTCCTCTAAACAAAGGTCGAAGAGCAGGGCGAAGAGCGAGCCGGCGATTCTGTAGAGTCCGCGGAATGGTTGAACGTTTTGCTGAAGCAGGCAAGCAGTCTCGTGCCCCCGGAACGGAACAGAGTTGATTCCATGAGCCTCGTGTCGAATATAAACAGATCTTGGGCGAATACCGATGCAAGTTGAGTGCTACTGACAGAGGGTTGGACGGGGAGAAGGAGAAGGTAGCCCTAAGACGGATTCAAGACTTGGCGAACGCAGCCCGGCCACAGACGCTACTTGTGCGTACTGATTATTACCCTCGCCACAAACCATCTCAAGTCGTACGTACGCTCTGGGGCCCCATTCACATTCACTCGGTCGACCTGGGTGCATCCGCCCCTCAATTTTCGAACGCAAAGATAACTGAGACGATCGGAGGCATTGTATGCTCCGCAATTTCTTTTCTTCCACACGCAACACGCGTGGACTGACGTACGTCTAGCCGCAGGTGGAATTCGACTTGCACTACACGGACACGGCCTTCATTTCGCTTTTGACGACTGCGTTGTCTAATTATTCGTTTCCGGGTTTCGCAAAGCTTCCGCTTCCGCTCATAATTGCCCTTGAGTTGTTTTCGTGCAAGGCAGGTGGCGGATTGATTTGGGTTTCCGCCAAAACTGATGGACGGCGCTCGCAGATCGTCTTCACGCCTTCAAAACCTACAACCAGTACAAACAACCCCCTGTGACGTATGAAGAGTTTCCTGCGTTGACGATCAGCATACCCCATTGATCCATCTTGCTACATCTCAAGATGACTTCTACCATGGGTTCGCGAGCCCAATTGGCAGACGTTCCTAAACTGCAGGTGGAGATGCTCTGTTCACAATCCTTTCGTCACCATTTGACATCTTTCTTCCGAAAAATAGGTCAAGAAACAGATTTCTGAGAATGCAGCGTGGAAGGTTATCTTGCCAGGGATGAGCAAACCGCGTTCAGAGACAAATGTTTCATCCGATTCGAACGATGGGTAATCCAAACAGACCTGTCACCCCAACTATGGCATTGCTGGTACATACTGGAAGTGTCTAGTGCATGTTACGGGGGTGGCCCTGACCAGGGGCGCAAATATGGAGTGCTGTAGGTTTCCAAATGAGAGGCGGAAGAGTTTTGACCCGCCGCTCTGTCCCTCCTGAATCCGAAGATGCAGTGATTTCTTCTGCGACCGCCTCGTCTACTGTTCGAACCCGAGTCAAGGTGTCCGGGGTTCCTCCAGCCAACATCGACAAGAGAAAGCTGAGGTTCTATTGAAGGTACTGTTCGTTTTCCTATCCAGTTATGGTGGGTTGACTGCGTACGAAAGGGACCCGTAAAAACTGCGCCTGGGTGAATGTGACCTTGTGCTTAAGCTCGAAACGTTCCACGGAAGAGGGAACATGCAGCGGCACATGGTCACTGTCGCTGGCTACTGGGGAGGAGGCGAAGTAGCTCGATTGCTCCGTCGTTACGACTAGGTCAGCCTCCACTTACAGAAGACTCTCCAATCACGGTCCCCCTCCGACGCCAAGAATACACACCCCGACCTCGAAATCACCGCCTCCATCGAAAATGACGAGCCTCGCATAAGCGTGTCTACTGAGAAGCTGACTCCTAGGTGCCTGAGTCACTACCGCGCTTCCTGGCATGAAATTTCCTCGATCGCCGTTCATCCAGTTGCGCTTCACCCGATCATCATTTTCGGCGAAAGGATGAGCAATGATGACTGTATTTACATTGGGTTTTCTATCGCGGTCGAGATCTATGACCCTTTCCTCCAGTCAGTCTTATCGGAGTGGGCGTAGTCGGGCTCACATGTCTTTCAAGAGCACTTTGACGAGTTCATCACTATATCGCACATAAGACAGCCTGGTGCGTCTCAGATTTGTATCTCTTTGGGTTTAGACAAAGATTGACTTCAAGCTTCTCATGATTCCTAGCGTCCGAGCCTGAACAAGTTCACAGCGGACTGGTCTTGCAATCTACACGACTTACTCTTCGCGTTCAAAACATCGAAAATAGACAGGTTAGGCTGAAATCCAGCCTCAAATTCAGAACGGGGGGGATGGTTCGGGAGAACGCTTTGAATGCAGAAGATTGATTTGCCGGTATATTGGGACGGGCGTCCTGGGATTTGTTGTGCCACAATCCGGCCTCGTGCCCAATTATCGCTCTACCGTACACCCTCTTCCCCCCCCCAACGCTCACCGCTCTAAGATATGGCAACCGCGGGGCCTCAGGCGGGTTTTAACACTCTCCCGATCATTTTTTGCCATCCAGAAACAACCGTCGCAATGGACGCCGACATACAGTCCCTCACCACCTTCAAGGACACAGCAGATTCCACCCCTGTGAAGGACGTTTTTGAGCCCGTCATCGCGATCCTAACTATTGTCAAGGTCAGCTCTCCCGCTCGGCTTTTCCTTTTGCGTCCACTTATCGGTAGGACGACCAGGATGGGACGGTAACGGAGGATGTGTTCGCAGAACTAGCCGGTTTCTGCTCCAAAATTTGCCACATATTGGAGACTGTAGATGATCTGGCCGGTTTTGCTGAAAGTATTAAGGACTTGGGAAGGTGCGTTGGTACAGTTTGTCCCTTCCTGTTGATAATAATGCGGGGCTCAGAATCGTGAGCGACATTGAGTCTGCAGTCAGAACACGTGCAAACAGCGCTATTGCCTCACCGGAGCATCCCCAAATGCCCACCGAAGAATGCGTCAACACATGGCGGAAGGAGCTGTGTGGAATACTGGGTTTTTTCGACGTATGTTGTTGCTTCCTCACGGCCCCTGTATCACAGTACCTTAATCAATCATCTCAGGGAGTCTCAAAGCGGGGCAGTCCGCTTGAGCCTAGCGCGGTTCCAGAACACGTGCAGGAGCCCCTTGATTCTGAGTCGGAACTCGACTCAGCGCCCACCCCACTTGTGGCACGTTGCTCAGTCGTTGTCTCTGTGCAACGCCCTTTATTGACTGTTGAATGCAGCTTACGCCAGCGCCCCCTGTTGCCGGATATTTGGGATCATCGAGCTCAAGTCAAGATGGATTTGAAGAACGATCTGACGAGCCCATGCCCATCGATTCCGCTGTGCCTGGGCTACGCCAGCAAGGGGATGTGAATCACATTTCTGAACTACCACTAGGATCCACCTCCGACGCTGGTCAACGAGCCTTGCAACGTTTGATCAGCCCGAGCGTACCCCAGGACGAACTTCCTTCCCTCATCGAGACAGTCGCCTTGAATACGAAGACAGCCGATATTGTCCAATGCCTCCGCGGAAGCGACGCTCAGAAATTCATCGACGTGATAGACCAGGTGTGCGGCGTTGCTATATACTGAAAGTTTAGTTTCGGTGCTAATCTCTCATTGTTTAGTCACTGGAGACCATCAAGTTCGCACCACCGGTCCGTAGGAAATGCGTCAAATCGTTGTACAAGATGTGTGCTGGACACACCCTGCTTCCAAGATCTCTGCACTTTAAGTTACCTGGGGGTACAATGGGCGATGTGAAGTACCACGGCGGGTTCGCAGACGTTTTGAAATGTGAATGCGGTGACAGAACGGTAGCAGTCAAGGCCTTGCGACAACACGACGGTGTCAGCTTGGAGGATATGACAAACGTGGGTCACCGTTGGTTGGCTTGTATCCGTGTGGACATTGACAAACTGGCCGCACCTTTTGTAGGGCTTTTGCAAGGAAGTCGTGAGCTGGAAATCTCTTCAACACCAGAATGTGCTGCCGCTTCTGGGGGCAATCATGACCGGGGGTCAATTCGCTATGGTTTCTGAGTGGATGACAAATGGCAATATCAAGGAGTTTATAGCAGCACGTCGGGATGCGAACCGATTCGAACTTGTAAGTCTTTGATTCAAGCTCATGAATTAGCCAGCTGCCGATGACCTTCTGTGACACCGATAGTTGGCGGGTGCCGCGAGGGGATTGGAGCATTTGCACAGCCGGGGAATGATCCATGGGGATCTCAAAGGAGTACGTGTTCGAGGCCCAAGATCAATATGTGTGTTCTGATGGACCCCTGTGAAGGCAAACATCGTGATCGATAGAACGGGCCACGCGTGCCTAGCAGACTTTGGTCTGCTCACAATCGCGTCGGACGCTACAAACATCACGTCCGCAAACTCATTTCCGAAAGGTGGCTCATACCAATGGATGGGTCCGGAACTCTTTGACCCGGAGAAGTTCAATCTCAAGGACCGTCGCCCCACGAAAAGCTCAGACCGTTACGCGTTCGGAATGGTGATTTACGAGGTTCTGAGTGGAAAAATCCCGTTTTTGCTTTGTCACCGTTACGCTGTCGCTGCAAAGGTCCTGGAAGGTGGCCGTCCCGCGAGACCTGAGGGAGTGGAAGGGAGCTTGTTCACGGACGTCATCTGGAGTATTTTGGAGTCTTGCTGGAAGGCTAGCCCAGACGATCGCCCGAAGGTTAAAGCCGTACTCCACTGCTTGGAGGAGGTTTCAAGCACTTGGACGCCCCCTCAAATAACGGCCGATTCCCCAACAGTAACTCCAACAACACACAATGTAGAATCAAGCAGTGAGGGGACCACAGACGAGGACGAATCTTCAGCATCTCAGCTGTTCTTGCCTCAGCCGGAGTCGAGGCTCAGGCTGGAAGGAGATCCGACCAAATATAGGATTAACCCTCCCGCTTACAATGACTCCCCTGATCAACCCATGCTGGGAACACCCACAAACAATCACAGTGAGTCGAAGGAATCCGGGCGAATCCTGGATAGAGTGAGTCCGGCGGGTCTTTTCTATAGCATTGTATTGACAGCCCGCTAGGCACCGTCCGGCCACGTTCACGCTAGGGCGACCCTACACAGACGACGGCTTAATCGGACCGACAGGGAGCGTGGGCCGAAATATTACCTCACCCTGGATGAAATTCAAACGGGCGGCGGTGAGGGCTGGGAACAGCAGGGTCGAGCGTTGGGAGAGTTTACAGAAAAGGTTTGCATGGTTTTCGGCTCATCAATGCGTGTCACTAACATGGTGTAGGCACGTTGTGGAGATGATGTCATGATGGAAAGGCGAGAGCCATCCGATATTATTGGATGCCTCCAAGCGCTACATACAATATTTGAATGGATTGATCGCCATAAGGCACTGGGCGTTTTTTTTTTTGATCGACTGAAGCACCTTACGTATTAATCCATGCAGCCTGCAGGCGCCCAGGGCCATGCGCCTCAATCAAGATTCACCTCGATCAACGTTTCCGTGTAACTTGATTCTGATTCACCATCACAGCTTCTTCCTAGTTTTCCTCGTTTCAAAAGATTTTCGTTTATAATGCACTTCATATCTTCTGGGATTGCCTCAGGCTCCTACCCAGCCGCTCGATGGGGCTACCGGTATTTTACCGGCCCGAGTTTTTTTCCTTTTTCGTCTTCCCTTGTCTTGTTGGTACGCCCCATGAGCGGCTGGCTTCAAACATTTGTAAACAAATCAGCCACCGCTCGATTTGGACGATATGTTTTAATTTTCTCGACATAGAATTAGAATATGGTATCGGGTAGTTCCATTAAAGCTATTTCCTCTCCGTCTTGGATGTCCGTTCCGTCGCGGATCGCGGACGTGCCTCCTGTTCCGTCGCTCGCTGACCTTCGCGAGTTAACGCTCGTGAGGTTCCAGCAGAATGCCTGTAACTTCCAGCTGGACTTTGCTCGGGCTATCCTTGAGGGAAAGAAGCACGTCCTCCTCCAGGCTGGCTGTGGCATGGGCAAGACTCTTAGCTTCTGGGTTCCCCTGCTTGCTCGGACTTCTGGCTCTTTGATTGTCGTCACCCCTCTGACCCTGCTTTGCGACCAACACGTGGAAAACCTCTCAGAAGCCGGCATACAGGCCGTGAATATTGATGCCGACGCGATCGCTAACGACCCGCATATATTCAATGTTGAGATTTTCGTTCTGATCAACAGATCCCGCACTAATGCCCGACAGGATATCGGAAGCGGCATTTATCGTGTCGTCATAACCAGCCCAGAGCAATTAATGAAAGAGGGAGGGGGTTTCCCACAGGTTTCAGCTACTTTTTCCCCATGGGTCATGGGCCATACGGTGTGACAAAATCCCATGACCCATGGGCCATACGTCGCCGTACAACAGGTACAAATCCCCATGACCCATGGGTTGTACAGTGTTGTATGACAGTATGGCCTGTCCATGACCCATGGGTTGTACGATGCCGTACGGTGGTATGCCCCTCCCATGACCCATGGGCCGTACAGTGGTGCTGGACAGCCATCCACCCTGCCCATGACCCATGGAGCGTACAGCGCCGTACGACAGTATGCCTTGCCCATGACCCATGGAGTGTACGGTGCCGTACAACAGTATGCCTTGCCCATGACCCATGGGTCGTACGGCGCCGTACGGGGGTTTGCCCTACCCATGACTTATGGAGTGTACGGCACCGTACGGTGGAATGCCTTGCCCATGACCCATGGAGCATACGGCGCCGTACGGTGGTATGCCCTGCCCATGACCCATGGAGCGTATGGCACCGTACAGGGGTTTGCCCTACCCATGACCCATGGAGCGTACGGCGCCGTACAACAGTATGCCTTGCCCATGACCCATGGGTCGTATGGCACCGTACGGTGGAATGCCTTGCCCATGACCCATGGGTTGTACGGTGCCGTACAGTGGATTACCTCGAAAAGAATATTTAATGGATTACCTAATAAGGAACTATATGATGGATTACCTAAAAAAATATTTGATGAATTACCTAACAAGGAAAGATTTGATGGATCTCCCCCAAAAAGAAATATTTGATGGATTACCTAAAAAGAAATATTTGCTTGACTGCCTAAAAGAGAAATAGTTGATGGATTACCTAAAAAGGAAATATCTGATTGATTCTGGAAAACAGCAACATCCTAACCTAACCTCAAGGCACTGCCAGATCAGGAATCCATTCACCTCTTGCATTATTTTTCTGTTTGTAGTCCTGACTAACCCAAAGTGGTTAAGCTAACATCATCCAATCTAACCTAACCTAACTCAATTCAACCTAACCCAACCCAACCTAACCTAACCTAACCCAACCCAACCTGAAATAGCCAATCTAACCCATTTCAACCTAACCTAACCTGCAGTGGTCTATCCAACCTGACTATAGCTTTGCCTAAGCTGACCCATGACAAACAAGTCCTAACTTAAACTTGACCTTGCCTAGCACACCAACATGTAACATGGTTTACAGGAATGCAGTGCAAAGTGCATACCCCTTGGGGGACCTCCACTTGTATTTAGCCATAAGCTGGCTATCACTTGAACACACCTACTAACCTGGACCTACCAGTTGGTGGACCTGCAAGCCAAAAGGTCCTTGGACTGGTATTCCATAAAAGATCCTGCCACTCAATTACCACCAACCACATTCACAAAACATCTCTTACCCAGGCCAAAACTCAGCAACAACTCAAATTTACCTACCTGACCAGACCCAGAATCCAGCTGGGTGTGTTCCTCCACATTACAGGCCCACAGACCTATAGACTTATGAATTAATGAGTCCACTGGGTCATAGGTTCAGCCAGGTGGATTGGCTTTATTTGTCATCAAGTTACTATCTGGTACAAGAGAGGTGAATACGGTCCATGGACCTTTTGGCTTGCAGGTCCACCAACTGGTAGGTCCAGGTTAGTAGGTGTGTTCAAGTGATAGCCAGCTTATGGCTAAATACAAGTGGAGGTCCCCCAAGGGGTATGCACTTTGCACTGCATTCCTGTAAACCATGTTACATGTTGGTGTGCTAGGCAAGGTCAAGTTTAAGTTAGGACTTGTTTGTCATGGGTCAGCTTAGGCAAAGCTATAGTCAGGTTGGATAGACCACTGCAGGTTAGGTTAGGTTGAAATGGGTTAGATTGGCTATTTCAGGTTAGGTTAGGTTAGGTTAGGTTAGGTTAGGTTGGGTTAGGTTGGGTTAGGTTGGGTTAGGTTGAATTGAGTTAGGTTAGGTTAGATTGGATGATGTTAGCTTAACCACTTTGGGTTAGTCAGGACTACAAACAGAAAAATAATGCAAGAGGTGAATGGATTCCTGATCTGGCAGTGCCTTGAGGTTAGGTTAGGATGTTGCTGTTTTCCAGAATCAATCAGATATTTCCTTTTTAGGTAATCCATCAACTATTTCTCTTTCAGGCAGTCAAGCAAATATTTCTTTTTAGGTAATCCATCAAATATTTACTTTTTAGGTAATTCATCAAATATTCTCTTTTTAGGGATTGCATCAAATATTTACTTTTTAGGTAATTCATCAAATATTTCCTTTTTGGGTAATTCATCAAATATTTCTTTTTTAGGTAATCCATCATGTAGTTCCTTATTAGGTAATCCATTAAATATTCTTTTCAAGGTAATCCACCGTACGGCACTGTACAACCCATGGGTCATGGGCAGGGCATACCACCGTACGGCGCTGTACGCTCCATGGGTCATGGGTAGGGCAAACCCCCGTTGAACTAGCTGAACACTCCGGGTAGTCGGATACCCTAAAAAGAGTGTACAAGCAGTTGAGGTGGGCACCAGTTGAGTGTTGAGTTCTGTACGACCACCGGAACAGAAGATCTGTTCAGAGATGCCCGAAGATGTCTGGAGAATCGCAGGGGAAGATCGCGACGACTAGAGTAAAGCGCGAGATTCGAGACAAAGCAGAGGGGGATAGGATCCGAGGTTGCGGAGAGTTGCGATAGAGAATCACCGCGAAGTCGTACAGTAGCTGAGGTAGGCTTTGGTAGGAGAAAGAGATAAGACACAGAGAAGCCGAAAACTTGGCTTGAGAACTGGAGAGTGAACCGGAGAACTGGAGAACTCGGACTGAAACTGAACTGGGGGATCTAAGTCGATGCATTCCAGGTTATCTAAGACACAGTATATAAAGGAAACCGAAGAATCTCCTAAATAAGCAGTGTCGAGATAGTCCGTGAGAGAGAAGGGGAACGGAAGAGCGAAACTAAGAGGAACTTGGTAACACTGGGGGCAAGGGGTCACTTACCCAGCAATCACATTGTGATTACATTGTGATTTTTTAGACAATGTATCCAGCCTGTGGCCAGGAGGTACATGCTGAGTTCTTTTAGAAAGGACCCATCAATGTGACCACAATGTGGCCAGTGGGTCCATCTTGATCACTTTTAAAAAGTACCCATCAATTCGATCACAATGTGCCCTGTGGGTCCATGCAGGATACATTGTAAAAGTATTCATCAAAGTGGCCACTGGGCACTTTGTGAAAGAAACCCCTGGGTTCTTTCACGATTTTGCTTACAATGTGTCCAGCATACCCCTGAGCCACTCATTGAGAGTTCTTTTATAAAGTATCCAGCAATGTGTCCACAAAGCATTCAACCAGATACTCAATGGTTTCTTTGAGAGTTAGTTGTGAAATCCAACCACATTGAGAATTTATTGTGAAAACATTGAGAAGAACCCCCTGGGGACATTGTGGTCACATTGCAGGGTACTTTTTGAAAGAACTCTCAATGAGTGGCTCAGGCACCAAGTAGGATAAATTATAAATAATATTATGAAAGAAAACCCTGGTTTCTTTTGCAAAGTGCCCAGTGGCCACTTTGATGAATACTTTTACAATGTATCCTGCATGGACCCACAGGGCACATTGTGATCAAATTGATGGGTACTTTTTAAAAGTGATCAAGATGGACCCACTGGCCACATTGTGGTCACATTGATGGGTCCTTTCTAAAAGAACTCAGCATGTACCTCCTGGCCACAGGCTGGATACATTGTCTAAAAAATCACAATGTAACCACAATGTAATCGCTGGGTAAGTGACCCCTTGCCCCCAGTGTAAGAGGGGTAACTACTAGGGGGGGAAACGACGACGAAGGCTGAGTAACTACAGGGATGATGACGAAGGGGTGACGACGGCACGAGAGGAAGCCGCGTCATACAGGAGAAAACGCAGGGGAACGGAAATCGAGAGCGGAAGATAGCAATGGAGGCAAATGCCCGGAGAACGGAACGGTGCGGGGAATGGAACTGATCGATCGACCGGGAAGTTCCGATCGATAAGGAATCGCGGGGACGAGAGCACAGAACGATGGGATAACCGGAGATCGATGGCGGGAGGAATCGATAACGATAGATAGCGATGGCGAAGGGCTAGAACGAGAGTCGAAACGAGGATGAAAGGCGAGGGGAACGACACAGGGTTCAGCTATCTTTCCTCCATGGGTCATGGACCATACATCGTGACAATTCTCCATGGGTCATGGGCCATGCAACGTTGTACAACGCGTTGTACAACCCATGACCCATGGAGAAAAGATACCATTGTACAACCCATGACCCATGGGTAATGGAATAGTATCCGTTGCCCATGCCCCATGGGTTGTACAATGGTATCTGTTGCCCATGCCCCATGGGTTGTACAACACTACCCCTTCCCCATGCCTCATGGGTTGTACAATGCTATCCTTTCCCCATGGGGCATGGGTTGTACAACGCTATCCAATTCCCATGCCCCATGGGTTGTACAGCACTATCCGTTCCCCATGGGTCATGGGTTGTACAATGCTATCCGTTCCCCATGGGTCATGGGTTGTACAATGCTATCTATTTTCCATGCCCCATGGGTTGTACAATGCTATCCAATTCCCATGCCCCATGGGTTGTACAACACTATCCAATTCCCATGCCCCATGGGTTGTACAACACTATCCGTTCCCCATGGGGCATGGGTTGTACAACACTATCCATTCTCCATGGGGCATGGGTTGTACAACACTATCCATTCTCCATGGGGCATGGGTTGTACAACACTATCCAATTCCCATGCCCCATGGGTTGTACAACACTATCCGTTCCCCATGGGGCATGGGTTGTACAACGTTATCCGTTCCCCATGCCTCATGGGTTGTACAACGTTATCCGTTCCCCATGCCTCATGGGTTGTACAACACTATCCGTTTCCCATGCCCCATGGGTTGTACAACACTATCTGTTCCCCATGGGTCATGGGTTGTACAACACTATCCAATTCCCATGCCCCATGGGTTGTACAACGCTATCCAATTCCCATGCCCCATGGGTTGTACAACGCTATCCAATTCCCATGCCCCATGGGTTGTACAACACTATCCGTTCCCCATGGGTCATGGGTTGTACAACGCTATCCATTCTCCATGGGGCATGGGTTGTACAACACTATGCAATTCCCATGCCCCATGGGTTGTACAACACTATCCGTTCCCCATGCCTCATGGGTTGTACAACACTATCCAATTCCCATGCCCCATGGGTTGTACAACACTATCCAATTCCCATGCCCCATGGGTTGTACAACACTATCCAATTCCCATGCCCCATGGGTTGTACAACGCTATCCATTCTCCATGGGGCATGGGTTGTACAACGCTATCCGTTACCCATGCCTCATGGGTTGTACAACGCTATCCATTCCCCATGGGGCATGGGTTGTACAACGCTATCCGTTCCCCATGGGTCATGGGTTGTACAACACTACCCATTCTCCATGCCCCATCGGTTGTACAACACTATCCATTCTCCATGGTGCATGGGTTGTACAACACTATCTATTTTCCATGCCCCATGGGTTGTACAATGCTATCCAATTCCCATGCCCCATGGGTTGTACATCACTATCCAATTCCCATGCACCATGGGTTATACAACAGCATCTTGTGCCCATGGGGCATCAGTTGCAGAATGGTCTCCTTTCTCCATGTCCCATGGATTATATCACTATTCCAGGAAAGGAGATACTTTATAAATCAACCATTAGCTGTGTGAATTTGAAAAAATTAGACTCTGTTTGTATGCATGATAGACCATATATCAGTTTGTGGCTCTAACCTAATGGAAACTAAACTTAACCTGATAGTAGCCACAACCCAATCCTCAATCTAACCTGAGCCAATGTAAACTTGACCCATGAACCTAAGCCTAACCTAATCCTAAACCTGGTCTAATCCCAAATCTAACCCTAACCTGACCTGACCTAACCTAACCTAACCTAACCTAACCTAACCTAACCTAACCTAACCTTATCTGACCTGAACCTACACCTAACCTAACCTAAAACCACTCTCACCCTTTGTTCTGTGCTATCTCAAAGCCTAACCATAACTCTAGTTCACCCACCCATATTAATCCTTGTGTGGAATATGTTATAAGTCTATAAACCATATGTTTGTAGGCCACTTGCTTGTGGGCCCAAGGAGGTGGATGAACTTGAGTTGTGGTTTGTCTGTGAGATGGCACAGAACAAAGGGTGAGTGTGGTTTGTGGTTGAACATGGGTGATAAGCATGATGCTGGGTTGCTGATGATATATATGTGCGTCTGTGGACTTATGGGATGGTTGGGCACAGAGTGAGGGGACTGCAGTTTGCTTTATGGTCCTGTGACCCAAGTCATATGTTTGCAACTGGGTGAAGTTAGTCTTGGCTGGCATACATGACATTAGGCTGAAACAGGTCATGATAGGTAGGTTAGGTTTGCCCATACCAGGTTAGGTTAGGTATAGGTTAGTATAGGTATAGGTTAGTATAGGTATAGGTTAGTTTAGGTATAGGCTAGGTTAGGTTAGGTTAGGTTAGTTTAGGTATAGGCTAGGCTAGGTTAGGTTAGGTTAGGTTAGGTTAGGTTAGGTTAGGTTAGGTTAGGTTAGGTTAGGTTAGGTTAGGTTAGGTTAGGTTAGGTGTAGGTTCAGGTCAGATAAGGTTAGGTTAGGTTAGGTTAGGTTAGGTTAGGTTAGGTTAGGTTAGGTTAGGTCAGGTCAGGTTAGGGTTAGATTTGGGATTAGACCAGGTTTAGGATTAGGTTAGGCTTAGGTTCATGGGTCAAGTTTACATTGGCTCAGGTTAGATTGAGGATTGGGTTGTGGCTACTATCAGGTTAAGTTTAGTTTCCATTAGGTTAGAGCCACAAACTGATATATGGTCTATCATGCATACAAACAGAGTCTAATTTTTTCAAATTCACACAGCTAATGGTTGATTTATAAAGTATCTCCTTTCCTGGAATAGTGATATAATCCATGGGACATGGAGAAAGGAGACCATTCTGCAACTGATGCCCCATGGGCACAAGATGCTGTTGTATAACCCATGGTGCATGGGAATTGGATAGTGATGTACAACCCATGGGGCATGGGAATTGGATAGCATTGTACAACCCATGGGGCATGGAAAATAGATAGTGTTGTACAACCCATGCACCATGGAGAATGGATAGTGTTGTACAACCCATGCCCCATGGAGAAGGGATAGTGTTGTACAACCCATGGGGCATGGGAATTGGATAGCGTTGTACAACCCATGCCCCATGGAGAATGGATAGCGTTGTACAACCCATGACCCATGGGGAATGGATAGTGTTGTACAACCCATGGGGCATGGGAATCAGATAGTGTTGTACAACCCATGCCCCATGGGGAAAGGATAGCATTGTACAACCCATGAGGCATGGGGAAGGGATAGTGTTGTACAACCCATGGGGCATGGGCAACAGATACCATTGTACAACCCATGGGGCATGGGGAAGGGATAGTGTTGTACAACCCATGGGGCATGGGGAAGGGATAGTGTTGTACAACCCATGGGGCATGGGCAACAGATACCATTGTACAACCCATGGGGCATGGGCAACGGATACTATTCCATTACCCATGGTTCATGGGTTGTACAATGGTATCTTTTCTCCATGGGTCATGGGTTGTACAACGCGTTGTACAACATTGCATGGGTCATGGGTTGTACAACGTGTTGTACAACATTGCATGGCCCATGACCCATGGAGAATTGTCACGATGTATGGTCCATGACCCATGGAGAAAAGATAGCTGAAGGGGCTCGGAACGAGGCGTCGGGGATATCAGAGTTCCGGAGGGTCGGATAGCGTGTGGCAGATGGCAGAACGCGAGGATTCAAAACAGGGTTCCCGAGGGGAGGTGCGAAGCGGGGAAGAACGTCCGAGAAACAATAGAGGCGGTCCAGTGATCAGGGTGAAAGTTGCCTCGAGGCAGTCGCGAGGCCAAGAAGAGTCCGGAACTCAATGGAGTCAAACGACCAATAGGAAGGAATCGGAGATTGGGAGTTTCGACGTCGCGACATCTCCTCGGGACTTTAAAAATCAACCGTCCTCGGTTGCCAATCCGATAACCTTTCCTTCGTTCTCTATGACCTGGTGCCCATCTGACGCCAAGGGGAATCCTCTTCCTTCGTTCGGTCCTCTTGACGCGATTGATCGTAAGGGAGGATTGTTCCCATCTATCGAGAACGACTCTCCGTGGACTTTTGAAGAGGTGAAGGTTGCATATCCGTCGACTAAGGGGATCTGGGAATCTGTTCGCGAGGTGTGGAGGTTGAGTATGTTTGAGGAACTAGGTACCGGGGACAGAACGTGGACCGTTCTTGTAAAGGCTTGGATAGTGAGTTTCTCCTAGAGATACCTTTGTGCGAGAGCTTCCTATTAATGAAGAAACCCAGGTGAGGCACTATGAAGTGTGCCAGGAAGCGGGGGTGCAGCCGTACGGCCCAGTTGTCGAGTACCTGCGACACGTGGTTCAACGGAACCTTATCAGCGGGGAGGGGCTTCCATCGACGGAAGTGAAGGCGCTGAAGACTCCAAAGACGGGGAGACCTTCGCTGAGAGCGAAGCTTCCGTATGTTCTCGTACCTCCTTCTCCAGTGCAGCGCATCCCGAAGAGGAAAGAGGTAACTCCAGACTCGCCGACCACCACTACTCGGGACGAGGAAACGGAAGCCATGGACGAGGAATGGAAGGAGACTCAGGGGAGTCCTCCAACGCCGAAGTTGCGCAGTCTCAGGGGAAAAGGGCAGAAGAAGGTAAAGAGAGAAACGAAAAAGGAGACTCCGGCGAAGCAGGAGAAGGAGAAGAAGGTGATTGCGAAGGATATGAGCAAGATGAAAGTTCTTGAGGACTCCAGGCTGTCACCGGAGACGAAGAAGCTTTTCCCGACGGTGAGTATCGATTTGCGAGGACTGCGAGGAGTCAGGAACTGATTGGAGAATGGAATAGGCCTGCTGAGAGTGCCAGTCGAGGAAGAAGAAGTGTGTTCCGCTCTGGAGGAAGTACTATCTTGCTTACGTCACCGTCTGGTGCGAATACTGCATGAAGAACAAGTGCCGGTGCTCGTTTACGGACGAGTTCACCATGCTTCATCCGCCGTCAATCATGGAGAGCCTAGGGGGGATCGGGAGGAGGAAGAAGGCCGTTGAGGCGAAGAGGAAGGCTGCCGCAACTCCGATAAAGAAGGCCTTCTCCGAGGGGAGCAACGTGGAGGTGCAGGAGACCGAACCGGGTGCCGGTCGGGGGGGGGCTAGAGTCCCTTCAAATGTTCGATGACATAGTCGACAATCACTGGGGGCAAGGGGTCAAATACCCAGTGGGTACATGCTGAATACATTGTGATCACAGTCAAAAAGTGATCGCAATGTGCCCAGTGGGGAAATTTTGAATACATTCAAAATGTACCTGGCCATGTGAACCCAATGTGTCCAGTGGGCACATTTTGATTGCGATCACAATGTACCCATCAATGTGATCTCAATGTACACATCAATGTGATCTCAATGTGCCAGCTGTGCACATTTTAATTTCTTTCACAATGTTCCCATCAATGTGTTCCCAATGTACCCAGCTCATTACATAATAGTTTCTTTCACAATGTTGTCCACAATGTGTCCAGCATGTGGCTGAGCCACTCATTCAAAATTCTTTCAAAGATTATCCAGTGATGTGTCCATAATGTTCCCAGGGGGTTCTTTTTGAAGTAATCACAATGTAATCACAATATTGTTCAATTTCATCATGAACTTTCAAAGAAATCACTATGTGTATGGCTGTACACATTCTAGACACATCACTGGATACTTTGTGAAAGAATTTTGAATGAGTGGCTCAGCCACGTGCTGGACACATTGTGGACAACATTGTGAAAGAAACTATTATGTAATGAGCTGGGTACATTGGGCACACATTGATGGGAACATTGTGAAAGAAATTAAAATGTGCACAGCTGGCACATTGAGATCACATTGATGTGTACATTGTGATCACAATCAAAATGTCCCCAGTGGGCACATTGAGATCACATTGATGGGTACATTGTGATCGCAATCAAAATGTGCCCACTGGACACATTGGGTTCACATGGCCAGGTACATTTTGAATGTATTCAAAATTTCCCCACTGGGCACATTGCGATCACTTTTTGACTGTGATCACAATGTATTCAGCATGTACCCACTGGGTATTTGACCCCTTGCCCCCAGTGAATCTGGATCTCCCGAGGATGACGATCCGGGAATGGTACGCGGACTTCCTAGGTGCTCGCCTCGCCGAGGACTCCCGGAGGATGCGACTAGATTTGCGAAAGAGTGCCTGGGAGGACATTGATCGGAAGTTCCAGGCTCGCTTGCTTGGAACCAGTGCCATGTCCGTGGATAGTTCGCCAGTCGCGGGGCCGTCGCAGCCTCGAGTTGTCAGTCCTCAGGCGGAAGAGAACATGGCCGAGGACCTGGAGAAGGTCGTCGAAGATCCGGGTACTCCAGCGCGATCCGAAGTTCCTTCGTCCTCTGAGTCCGAAGACGAGTTTGCGATGTCGAAGAAGGAGGGGAAGAGGAGGGCGGTTTCGAGGGAGGAGAAGAAGCCGGAGGAGGCCGAGGGGGAATGAAGGACTATCTGGCTGGGGACCCTCGGTAAAGCTTCCTTTCTCTTTCCGTATTTGCTAGTTTTGCCGTGTCCACACTTTGTCACCGCCGTGTGTTTTGAATGTGACAACGTTTTCTTGGTTCTCGCGAAGGGAAGGAATGAAGAATGAAGATGAAAAGTATCTAAGAAAAGAGTCCGTGGTGAAAACTTGTGGAAACAAAGAGGGAAGCTCCTCGGGACTTTAGAAACGAAGTGGGACGTTGCAAAGAAGTGGAAAATTGAACAGCGGAACTGGAAACTTGGTGGAGAAACTTGGGGAACTCGTTGCGGAACATAAACTGGTAGGAGGGATGGGAAAGATAGGATCTGGAATTCGAGGAAAAGGGTGAAAGAAAAAGATAGGAACTAAAAGGGACTTTTCGAAGAAAGAGAATTGAGGTAATGCAATGATGATGGAGAGATAGGCTTGGGTTTCGTGGGGGGGCAGAAAGGAGCTTGGAGAATAAAAAGGGAAATGCGTGGAGATTTGTAGAATGAAGGATGGGAAGGTCATGAAAAATCGTAACGGGTCGTGAAAGGGGTCATAAACTGGAAACAAAATCATAGCAGAGGAGGAGAAGAAGAAATATAACGCCTATCGTCAACAGGCAGAGAGGAAAAGAACCGAGTGTCCTCGGGATCTTCCCACGTCGAGTCCTCTTCCTCGGGAACATCTGAAACGATGGGGATCTCCGTAGACGACCGGGGAAAGTAGGGAACCAAACGGAAACCAGCCACTCGCAGCTCGGACTGAGCGCCGTCAAGTTCTGCGACGATGTAGGACTTCCTGATAGTCTTGCGAACGACTACCATGGGTCCCAGATAGCGGGGCTTGGTCTTCCGATTGAGGGACTCCTCAATGCGGGTATTGCGAACTAGAACAAGGGCTCCAGACTTGAAGTCAAAGTCGATGATCCAAGAGCCGTGCTGCTTCTCGAACTGCTCGATGTTCCGTTGTCGCGACTTCGTGACCTTTGATCTCATTTCTTCTAGATCCTCAGGCCGTTTCGCCAATTGCCTCGCTCGGAGCGCTACTAGTTCCTCGGTGGAGATTCCGAAATCCTGCTTGGGTGCTAGGAACGTGGACTCGAGGATATCGAAGGGAAGAAGGGGGTGGACTCCGTGAGCGAGGAAGTAGGGGGAATATCCAGTAGACTTCCGGATAGTAACTCGTTCAGCCCAGAAAACTTGGGGAAGGACTTCCCACCATTTTGACTCGTTGCCTCCGCAAGTCTTCATAATCGCCTCGCGAATGTCGAAGTGCTTAGACTCAACGATGCCATTCGCCTGAGAGTTGTAGCCAGAGATCCTGATGTGGTGGATACCGTACTGTTCGCCGAGAAGGTCCACCGCGGCGATGTAAGGAGCAGCGTTATCGGTAACGATCTCAGCAAGACCTCCCCAGCGACAGAGGATGTCCTGGAAGATAAAGGCGGCGATAGTCCGATGGGACTCAGCGGTAACGGCTCGTCCTTCCGGCCAAGAACTCATCGCGCATCGGGCATGAAGAACATAGCGGTAACTTCCAACGCGAGGCATGAGGAAAGTGTCCATGTGGGCCTTTCGGAACAAGGAGGGAACTGTAGGAACGACCGGTGGTATGTGGAAGTACTTGGTCTGGCGTACTTGGCACTCGTGACAAGTCCTGACATACCACTTGACGTCCTTGGCTAGCTCGGGCCACCAAAACCGGACAAGAAGGGACTGGGTAGTAGCGAAGATTCCCTTGTGTCCCATAATATCATGAGCGTAGCGAATGAGCTCAAGACAATCGTCGGGCTCAGGGACGAGCTGGGGAATACCGGTCTTATTCTTCTGATAGAGACTCCCTACGAACAAGAAGAACTCCGTAGCCTGTCGAATGAAGAGCCGGTACTTGTCAGGGTTGTGGGCCTGCTTACTGTTTGTGGGGCGCTAGAGGATTAGCGGAAGGGTGAGGGGTGTCGGGTCTAGTTTTGAATGGAGTTCCGGGTGTGGAAACGAGGGGAGGAGGGATATCGAGAGAGAGAGGTGACTCTGTCTGATAAGGGTGTACAGGTGAGTAGTAGTCCTGGCAGAACTGGCTGAGTTGCTGCACGAAAGGTTCGAAGTCCTGGTCGCTAAGGCGTTCGAAGTTGACGAGGTATTCTATAACCGAATAAGGTAATTCAGTTGGGATTTCCCACCAAAGAACGATGATAGCAGGAGAATGGGTGTGGATGTTAGTGGTGAGATGAACACGTGGGGAGGGAAAGTAAAAGGCTGGACTGATACTGAAGTAGACAGTCGCAAGGACACTCTCAGTAAGATCTGAATTCCAAAGGAATTGATGATCGGCTCCTAGGAGAAAAGGAGGAGTAGTGACTCTGGCGTCGAGAGCTGCAAAGGGACGGTAGTAAGGGAAATGGGTGAGTAAGCCGGTGGTTTGGTTTACTTGAAGACTTCTGATGAGTTTATGCTCCCAGATAGATCTCCTAGCGTCAGGGACGACTGGTCGCTGAACTGGGCTTGTAGAGGGGAAGGGGTTGGGGGCACTGAACATACACTGGCAGGAGTATTCCTGCTGAAATGAGTCAGAAAGGGTAAGGTGTGAGGAGAATTCCTCAGCTTACTTGTATTCAGGTTGTGGGTAGGGGAGTACAGAAGAGATTGAGAATGGGGAAAAGAAAGGAGCGAACGCTCTTCCTTATATACCCAATCCTCTACAGGAGTCATTATTTTACAACGAGTCAAACAGGAGTCAACATGGTCTATGCGTAGTTTAGGATAGGGTGGATGAGTCAGGATGAAGGAACTTAGACGACAGATATTAATTAATTAGTACGGGAGCAGTAGAGGCGCGAGTCGATAGAAGCATTCGGGGATTTCTCGTTTTTTTCATGGTAGTAATAGAAGCGTGATGGGGATTTCCCATGATCGATGGGGATTTCTCTGGATCAACGGTAGTAATAGAAGCGTGGTGGGGATTTCCCATGATCGATGGGGATTTCTCGGGGTTTTGATGGGATCGCGATTGGGGCTGAGGGTTTGCTTATCCTAATTAGGACTTTAATGGATAATGGGTTATTGTTTTCCCTTTTTGGTTTCCTTTGAGTCAAGATGTATTTAAGTCAGGGGGATTAATGATCGTTCCCCTCATCGTCTCTTTTCCACTCCCACCAAACCACACTCCCCTTCTTCCTCAACTTATCAGCTACTACTATGTCTGCTTTTACTACCATCAACGCTGCGGCCACCCCCTTCACTCCGTCCTTTGAAACGAATGCTCCCTACAACGTGGAGCAACACTTATACGACTCCCCCGCCAACATTGCTCATGACAACCAGGTTGCTGTGGACTTCCTCACCGCTCACGACGCCCCCGCCGAGTTCTGGGAACAAGCTGGGTACGAGGACCCCAGGCTTTCTAGGCCTCGTCTTCAAGCGGGTCATCCCGGAGCCGTCCTTTTGTTGGACGCCATGGAGAGGGAGAGGGAGGATAGGATTGTGAAGTTGGAGAAACGTGTGGACCTCATGTACGTCATCATGAACAGTTTGAATGATGACTTCTCTCACTTTGCTTTGGAACATTGGGGACCTTTCCAGGCATTTCTCTTCCGATATTTCGGACACCAATGTCACGGGACTTATTGCACCGACCCCCCTTGCAAGTCCCCAGTCATCCCTTTGCCACCGCCAGGATCAGGGTGTTCCTCTCCCTCCATCCCCTCCCTGGAGTCCTGCCCCAGTTTGCCAGATGGTGGAGAGGCCCCAGAAGAAGAAGAACCGCAAGAGTCCGATGACTCGTTCTGGTCAACGCTGTCGTCCCTCCGACAAGTCACGTCAAGTTCGGATGAAGTTGAAGGTGGAGGTGGCGGGTCTCCAAGACTGTTATGGGTTCGCCTTAGTGAGCGCAGCCTTGTCGGACGTGAAGCGGGAGATGCATGATAGTCTCTATCATGATGTGTTGGGGTGCAGAGAGTGTTGGCAAGATCCGGTGACACTGGCGTATTCGTATTGTCCTGAGAGCGTACATAATCCTCACCACTTTGCTCATCGTTGTCCGTTTGTTCAGGACTGTGCGTGCGACGTAGATCCGTTTGTTCTTGTCTGAATTTGTAGTTCTTGCTAGTCACCTTTGTACTATTATTACTGCGAATAAGACCAATGTCTTGAATTACTTGTGTGATCTTGGCTACTATGTCACGCGTTCGTGACAGTACTGCTCATCAGAGAGGGCTGGAGGACGCTGGGGATCGGCGAGGAACTGCCGAATGAGGGAAGTCTTCTTGTCGCGAAGGATAGCCTTTGGAGATCTGGGAATCTCCGGGGAAAGAGGGGGCGGAGGAGGAGAAACGGAAGAAGAGGAGAAAACAGAGGAGGAAGAAACCGAAGGAGAGCCGAAGGAAAATACATGCTTTTTCGCCACATGAGAACGAATGAGAGGACAGTAGTCCTTATTAAAAACATTAATGTTTTAGGAGTTTTTGTCGCAAATTTGAATGATTTTTCTCATGAGTTTTTGAATGGCCTGAGGGGGGATATTTTACTCATAAAGTTTTAATGGAAATTATGGGGGGGACTGGGACCCAGCTTACTGGGCACTGGTGCTCCCAATTAGGCAGGTGCCGACAGTGTGGGTGGCCCGGGAGAGTGGATTGCTTATATAATAAAAATTAAAAAATTCAGGGAAATTCTGGAAAATTCTGGAAAAATTCCAAAAATTATTAGAAAATTCCCACGGGTGTCAGGGAGGGCAGAAAATGAAAAATGGACTGTGGGAATTTCCGATCAAAATTTCCCAAAAAGGAAATTTTTGATGGCTTACATAAGCAACTCAAAAATAATTTTGATATTGAATTTCCTTTTTGGGAAATTTTGATGGCTGACATAAGCAGGTCATGTGACTGAAAAAAGTGGGTGTTGCTTATGTAATCAGGTCATGTGACCGACCAAAAAAGGAAAGTTTTGATGGCTTACATAAGCGTCTCAAAAATGCTTTTGGAGGGGTCTTTCCTAAAAAGGAAATTTTGATGGCTTACATAAGCAACTCAAAAATGATTCTGGCAAAAATTTCCTAAAAAGGAAATTATATGCTAGAAAATTCGGAAAAATGCCAGAAAAATCCTAAAAAATACTGAAAAAATTCCCACACGTCTAGAAAGTGTCCAAAATGGTAAATTATTCCCAGAAATATTCAAAAAATTGTTTTTCTGGCTGGAAAAATCAGGAAAAAATTCCAAAAATTCCAGAATATAGATAAATATTTTATAAAAATTATTCCAATTTTTTTGGTACATTGAACAGCCCATAATTTTAATATTAATATATTTTTTGCCCAAAAAATTCATAAAAATCCCCAAAAAATAGATGAAAATAGGAAAATACAAATATATCTGTAATATTCATTATATCATGAAGTACAGACCAGTTTGTGGTCATAAACTAGCCCTAAACCTAGTCCTGGACCTAACTTAACCTAACCTAGCCTAACCTTAACTCTAACCCTAACCTAGCCTAACCCTAACTCTAACCCTAACCTACACCTAAACCTACACCTAACCTAAACCTAAACCTAACCTAACCTAACCTAACCTAACCTAACCTAACCCTAACCTAACCTAACCTAAACCTAACCTAACCTAACCTAACCCCAAACTTAACCTGCCCTAAACCCAGCCTGCCCCAAACCTATCCTAGCACCAAACCTAAACCTAAACCTAAACCTAACCTGCCCTAAACCTAACTCTGACCTGGCCTAGTTCAGCCTTATTTTATCTTATCTTATCTTATCTTATCTTATCTATCTTATTCTGTCTTACCTACCCTAGACCCAACCTAACCTGAAATAGTCAACTTAACCTGGTCCACCACAGATCACCCAACCTAACCTAAAGTGGTCTACCTGACCTAGACTGATGCAACTTGAGTTTATCTCTTCTAATCAGCTGTTATCCTATCTGGCCTTAATCTAGATACCGTAGCTAACCAACATCTAACCCAACCTCACCTGGCTCACCAGCAAGTAACTGGGCTACAGGAACACACCGTGAGCTGCACCATCCCATATCCTATATCCAACTGTCACTCAAACACAAGAACTGTGGTGGACCTACAAGTTAGTGGACCCATAAGCCCACAGACCCACAAGTATAGGCTGTTCACTCAGTGGAAACATCTGTTATCCATCCTCACTCATGTACCACCCTCACCCTGTGTTCTGTGCCAGACTGCAACTTCACCACAGCTCATGTTCAGCCACCTAGCTGAACCTGCAAGTCAGGGTGATAGACTACTTGTTATGGATCCATGGATTTGTAGACCTGATTGTACATGGGTTTAGCTAGGTGGCTGAACCTGAGCTGTGGTGAAGTTGCAGTCTGGCACAGAACACAGGGTGAGGGTGGTACATGAGTGAGGATGGATAACAGATGTTTCCACTGAGTGAACAGCCTATACTTGTGGGTCTGTGGGCTTATGGGTCCACTAACTTGTAGGTCCACCACAGTTCTTGTGTTTGAGTGACAGTTGGATATAGGATATGGGATGGTGCAGCTCACGGTGTGTTCCTGTAGCCCAGTTACTTGCTGGTGAGCCAGGTGAGGTTGGGTTAGATGTTGGTTAGCTACGGTATCTAGATTAAGGCCAGATAGGATAACAGCTGATTAGAAGAGATAAACTCAAGTTGCATCAGTCTAGGTCAGGTAGACCACTTTAGGTTAGGTTGGGTGATCTGTGGTGGACCAGGTTAAGTTGACTATTTCAGGTTAGGTTGGGTCTAGGGTAGGTAAGACAGAATAAGATAGATAAGATAAGATAAGATAAGATAAGATAAAATAAGGCTGAACTAGGCCAGGTCAGAGTTAGGTTTAGGGCAGGTTAGGTTTAGGTTTAGGTTTAGGTTTGGTGCTAGGATAGGTTTGGGGCAGGCTGGGTTTAGGGCAGGTTAAGTTTGGGGTTAGGTTAGGTTAGGTTAGGTTTAGGTTAGGTTAGGTTAGGGTTAGGTTAGGTTAGGTTAGGTTAGGTTTAGGTTTAGGTTAGGTGTAGGTTTAGGTGTAGGTTAGGGTTATGTCAGGAACATGGTATTTTTAAACTTTTTATAACACGCTCTTTCTTCGAACTCTTCTTATCACTTCTTATGTTTTGAATGCTTCACACTCCTTATCCTTCACACCAATCATTCGAAACACACACACGCGCGTACTATTCCCAGCGAATCCACAACGAGCTATACAAGTGCTATCCCAATCCCATCAAAAGTCGACTCTATCTATGGCAGGCCTGAAGGTCATCAACTGTGCATCCCGGAGATCGTAGTGCTGGCCCCTCCTCGCAAGAACCTCCCCGAACATGGCGTCACCATCTTCGGCACTCAGCTGAACGACTAGTTCAAGCCGATAGGAAGAGATGCCTTCGAGCGGACCGATCAGCCTCCCAGATGTCACCGAACTGCTGAACACCTGGTCCCACATCTCCATCACCGGGTGACTGCTCGACAGTACTGTCGACGTAGTCGGCAAGCGACCCTCCGTCTCCCTCATCGGACCCCTGGGTGGGATCCTGTATTGCGAGTCGACGCTGGTGGCGAAGCTGGATCTCCGACTCGACCTGTTGGTAGGGACGGTTGACCCGATAGCGGAACTCTCGTCCCCTATCTCGACCAGACTGGTCACCATCCGACTCAACTGGACGCGGGTATGGGTAAGCCGATGGAGCCATGCGATGAGCAGGACGGCGTCGAGAGCGTTTGCAACGTTGCCCCTTAGTCACCGGACGTACCTCGGCGACCCTCGGAGCATCTTCAGCTCGGTCAACACTGGGGGCAGGGGCACCTGGAATTGGTGATTACATCTTGATTACATGGTGAGTTCATGTGCACTTTTCAATGATTGTAATCACTGATTCCAGGTTGATTACATTTCAAATGTTACCTTGACATGTGATCCAACCAATGTCCACCAATTCCATTTGAAATGTTCTCAAGAAATGTTTCTAGGATGCTTTTGACCTGTCAGCAAAAATGATACTGCAATGTAGTCAACATGTTCTTCAATCGTCTGAGATGTAATCTAAATGCGCTCAAAAACATGAGATGTTTTCACAATGTACCCACTGGGCACATTCAGGAAACATTGCTTGGGAACATCTTGAGGAAATTTCAAATGGAGTTGGTGGCAACAGTTGGATTACATGTCAAGGTAACATTTGAAATGTAATCAACCTGGAATCGGTGATTACAATCATTGAAAAGTGCACATGAACTCACCATGTAATCAAGATGTAATCACCCATTCCAGGTGCCCCTGCCCCCAGTGCAACCTCCATGACCTCATCCTCGATCTTCACCAACCGTTGGATCGGCTGCAAGACGCAGCGCCCACAGTTCTCCTTGTCGGAAGCGGCCAAGGTGGAAGCCGGACCTGGAGTCGGAACGGGAACCGCGTTCTCGATCGGAGGCGTCGCATAGGACGACGGGTTAGGCGATGGGAGTACCACCTCGTCGGCGTACTCCAACTCGAACGGAACATTGGCTGTCCCCTGACCAACCAATTTGGGACCCTCTTTACAGTTACAGGTCTTGTCCTGCAAGGACTCGACCTGCGCTGTCAACACAGCCACCACGTTCTCGAGTTCCTCAGTCTAGAAGAAGTGTCAGCTTCCCTCATTTCGTTTTCGAGATGAGAAAAGCTACCTTTTCATCTCTCCTGGCCAACGCCCCCTTGATGTTGTTGTCCCGAACCTTCAACCCGGCGATCAACTCTTGATGGTTGGCGACCATTGCCTCCAACGCCTCGTTCGTTCCCTGCTGGAAGGCAGCCAAGGTCTCCTTCATCTGAAGACCCTCCGCTGATAGACGAAGGACGTCTGCCTTCGCCTCTTTCACCTCACGCTCCAATCGTTCAACCTAGGCAGTCTGATTAGTCGAGAGTCATACTCGAATATTCAGACAGAAAACCTACCCGGCTTTCTCCCTCCCGAACGAGCGACCACAAAAGGCTAGTGGAAGCGGTAGCATGGCAGACAGCCCTAGGAACGGTAGCTCCGTGCTCCAATAGGTCCTGATTGTAGATTCCCCTCTGCAGGGTGTACCAGAGCTCCTTCTTGATTGGATGCTCCAACTCTCCGAACCTACCCCTCATTTGGAAAGCCACCTTCTCCGCAATAATCGTACGGACCCAGAGCTCATCGTCCCAGGTCAACCCCATCAAATGAGGCATCGTCTCTCTGAGACGTTTGGCGTCCACTTCCGTGACGACCTCCAAGATCTAGAAGCCGTTAGCTGGACATCAACGCCCAAAAGAACGAACCTCTACCTAGAGGAAGGCGTTAGTGCTAGCACACAAAAGCTCTAGGTCTCCCCCATACCTGGTCATCCGTGGTATAGGGAGTCCCAGCTGCACAGGCGTAGGTCTTACGGTTGGCGGCACGACGGTCGATGCGAGAGATGGTGGAGATGCCGTTGGCAACCTTGTAGGTATGGTTGTTGGGGAAGGACATGTTTTGGTAAGATGATGGGGAAGTTGTTGGTGTTGCTGATCAAGGATGGCTCCAAGAAGACGTCCTTCTTATAGCCTAGATCGGTGATCCTTCACGTGACCTACCTCGACGAACCTCATTGGTCCGGGTCACATCAACTTCCGCCCCTGTACCATCATCGTTGGCTTACTACATCAAGCTGACACCTCGGCCCGCAGGACGGCCTTGGAAGAACTTCGTTCCGGAACGCCTAGAACGCGCGCGCACTAAAAATAGGTCTCAAGACCCTGATGACCCCTTTATGACATCACGAACCCCTTTTACGACCCCTCATGACTTTACGATTACGATTAACCCTGGATCTTGATCACACACGTGGACAGTCACATCACAGTCTCCTACCCGGAGGAAGGACTCGCCGTTATTCGGAAGCATCGCCTTAGGATCCTTCTGGCTAGCTCAGCGCATGTGGAGTAGCCGTTAGCGTGAAACGCCGGCGAATCTGTAATCCCTTATGTCCCATGAGTCTAGGCCCACGCTCCTCATGCTCGGACGCACGATAAGGTTGCCACTAGTCCGTGATGCTGTTACCGCCTACAGACAACAAGGGATGCTGCATGGTCTCTATCTTTGGCCTCTCCAAAGGAAGCATCCAAGAAGATTCTCACCTAGCCCTTGGGTGTGATCCCCAGGTACGAACTTTCATGACCCCATGCCCCTCTTTCTTTTTGGACTAGTGTTATCTTTACCCCTATGTTTCATGCAGACATTCCTTATCTTTTATGCAATCCTTCACACACTAGTAAGGCCCTTTGTCCTTTATTTTCCCACGCGTCATATTTGCTCGCTTCCCTTACTTAGCGTTCACACACTCCTTATCTCCCTTTGTTCGGACTTGATAAGGGTATATTAGGGTATTGACGTCATGGCCACTCCTTTAGTATAAGTAGCAACTGTGGCTGTATCGTAGTACCTTAGTTTTGTTACCTCAGGAAATCCTCTGCCCTTCTCAGCCCAGTTGCAGTTAAGGCCAAGTCAGAGTTTCTTGTTTGATCCAAGACATCCCCCATCTGCTCTCCCTCCCGCTCTGCGCGTCAACTGTGCCTCGTAACTATAGACTCCCCGCAGTCATATTAGAACACCTCGAGCGTCCAGTCGATCAACTGGTGGAGTCATCAATCCTGTTGTAGGGATCAACCCTTGTTTGTTAAACCGAACGAAGTACGGTTTAGGTTGGGTTTCTCTTTAGGATTTCGACCTGACTTGCAGTGACCTCGGACAACCTACCGGAAGAATAGAAACGTGATCGTTCTCTCACAAGCTAGTCGGACTAGTGAGTACTCTGCGGAGTCGGCTCAGTGAACTGGTAGTTGTTGGGGTAGAGTGGCCCTGACAACTTCCTGAGAGAGAATCCTCCGCTGAGGAAGAGACTGAAGCGGCGTCAGAGTCCGAAGATGAGGTTGAAAAATCCGTTGAACCATCTGGATTCACCACCCCTGAGGAAGACACTGACGCCCTTCTAGCTAGGCTATGCCGGGAAGGGGGAGTAGAACTCCAAAACCTCTTAATTTTGAAAGCCGTCTCACCAACCGCCAACGAAAAAACTCCAAAAGAATGGAAATACCAAGACATCGCCACACTACCACAGGCAGAGCTCGAGGAATGGAGGACAGCCTGCAACGAAGAGTTGGAAGCTCTTCGCAGGCGCAAAGTATACGACCTGGTAGAGCGCCCTCGAGGCCGCAAGGTTATCAAAAACCGCTGGGTATTCGACCAGAAACCAGATGGTCGCAAGAAAGCCCGCTTAGTAGCAAAAGGCTTCTCACAGGTTGAGGGAATGGACTACGATGCCGTATTCTCCCCCATTGTCCGATTCGAGACAGTGCGCCTAATATTTGCAATGGCCGCCCTCGGAGGATGGGTCCTCAAAGGACTTGATGTTCGCAACGCATACCTATATGGCGAACTCGACGAGGAGATCTATATGGAACAACCAGAGGGGTTTGTAGCTCCAGGAAAAGAGACCCATGTTCTCCGCTTAAAGCGTGCCCTCTACAGACTGAAACAAGCCGGGCTCGCATGGTGGCGAGCCCTGAAACGGTCCATGGAAAAGCTCGGATTCAAATCCTTGAGCTCAGATGCCGGGATCTTCATCTACCAGGATAAAGATGGAAGATTCGTAAATGCGTTAATCTACATAGACGACGCCATCTTTACCGGACCCCACACAGCGCTTACAGAGCAGCTCAAGGGGGAGTTCATGAAGATATGGGAAACCAGGGATTTAGGGGACCTAACCAATTTCCTCCGCATGAGGATCACCCAACATGGCAGCAAGATCTCCATAGATCAATGCGCCTACCTCCAAACAGTCCTTGAGCGATGTGGGATGCAGAATGCTAAAGTTGCAGCAACCCCTCTCCCGGCCGGGTATGTGCCGACTCCGTCGACAGAGGTAGCATGCCCGGAAAGACGAAGCAGGTTCCAAACCATAATTGGTTCCTTACTATACCTCATGCTGGGTACCCGACCAGATATCGCCTTCGCGGTTACTAAACTTGCGCAATATGCTGCAAACCCATCAAAAGAGCACGTCGAGAAAGCGCTGTATATCTGCCGCTATTTAATTGGGACTTCCAAATATCGATTAACCTACGACGGAGATTCATGGGAAGGTATCTCAGCCTGTACCGACTCAGACTGGGCTTCAGACCCCACTCAGAGATGATCCCAAAGTGGATACTTTGTCCGAATGGCAAAAGGGCTCATCTTATGGACCTCAAGAGCACAGAAAACCATTGCGCTATCGTCCACTGAGGCTGAATACATGGCACTCTCCGATTGTAGCAGCCAAGTAGTCTGGATGCATGCCCTTCTGGGGGAGCTCGGCTATGACCTTAAAGCCATCCCAATCTGCGGAGATAACCAAGGCTTGATCTTTATCGCCTCAAACCCGGTTACTGAAAAGAGGTCTAAACACATCGACATCCGCTACCATTATATTCGCGAGGTCATCAATGATGGACGCGTGGTAGTGTATTTCATTCCCGGAGATGACAATCCCGCGGATCTCCTGACGAAGAACCTTGGAGTCGTCAAACTCAGAAAATTTAGAGATGCCTTAGGCCTTGAATTCTTCTGAGCACATACCTCCAACTTACTACAGTCCAGTTCCCACCAATGAAGTTATACAGGGAGCTGTACTTAGTAAGGGGGAGTGTTGAACCGAAGGTCTGTGCCCGGCAACGGGTCAACCGGCTCCACCACTTCGTGCGAGAGCCGATGCCGGAGAGTGCTGAATAAGCGACCCGAAGGGACGGTGTCACATCAGTGACCCGATCGATCGGTATGACGCGCGTGTGCCTTAAGCCGCCGCACGGACCATGCATCAGTCACAATGTATAGATGTGACGTTAATAGAGTAGATAGTATATATACCCCTCATGTGTCCATAGATCAATCAATCGCTTCTCTCTCTCTCTCCCCCACTTGCACTACTATATCTTTCCCTCTCAGGTAAGAACTAGAGTACGCCATGTAGTAGTATAGAATATACTCTACCTGCTCAACAAGGAGCTGGTGGCCGTGCGATATTGATGATTTTCCTGTGCCTGTCACGAACACGTGACATAATAGCTAAGATCGCACAAGTGATTCAAGACATTGGTTGCATTCGCAATAGTAATAGTACAAAAATGGGGAAAAGGAACTGTCGACTCAAACAAGAACAAATGGGTCGATATCGCAGGAACAGTTCTGAGGGAAAGGGCAACGGTGAGCGAAGTGGTGAGGATTGTGAATACTCTCAGGACAATACACTGGGGGCAAGGGGTCACTTACCCAGCAGATACATTGTGATTACATTGTGATTTTTTAGACAATGTGTCCGGCCTTTAGCCAGGAGGTACATGCTGAGTTCTTTTACAAAGTACCCATCAATGTGACCACAATGTGGCCAGTGGGTCCATCTTGATCACTTTTACAAAGTGCCCATCAATTCGATCACAATGTGCCCTGTGGGTCCATGCAGGATACATTGTAAAAGTATCCACCAAAGTGGCCACTGGGCACTTTGTGAAAGAAACCCCTGGTTTCTTTCACAATTTTGTTCACAATGTAATTTACTGGGTGCCTGAGCCACTCATTGAAAGTTCTTTCAAAAAGTACTCAGCAATGCAACCACAATGTCCCCAGGGGGTTCTTCTCAATTTTTTCACAATGAACTCTCAATGTGGTTGGATTTCACAACGAACTCTCAAAGAAACCATTTGAGTATCTGGTTGAGTACTTTGTGGACACATTGCTGGATACTTTATGAAAGAACTCTCAATGAGTGGCTCAGGGGTATGCTGGACACATTGTAAGCAAAATTGTGAAAGAACCCAGGGGTTTCTTTCACAAAGTGCCCAGTGGCCACTTTGATGGATACTTTTACAATGTATCCTGCATGGACCCACAGGACACATTGTGATCGAATTGATGGGCACTTTGTAAAAGTGATCAAGATGGACCCACTGGTCACATTGTGGTCACATTGATGGGTACTTTGTAAAAGAGCTCAGCATGTACCTCCTGGCTAAAGGGTGGAAACATTGTCTAAAAAATCACAATGTAATCACAATGTATCTGCTGGGTAAGTGACCCCTTGCCCCCAGTGATAA
This sequence comes from Thelephora terrestris, assembly GCA_015956445.1. Taxonomy (NCBI): domain Eukaryota; kingdom Fungi; phylum Basidiomycota; class Agaricomycetes; order Thelephorales; family Thelephoraceae; genus Thelephora; species Thelephora terrestris. Next base: position 219,004 of record WIUZ02000024.1, on the reverse strand, counting down.
GACCACTCTCGCGTCGCCGGATCCTGCCAACATTCCCTACATCCCAACACATCATGAGAGAGACTCTCATACATCTCTCTCCGCACGTCCGACAAGGCCCCGCTCACTAATGAGAACCCATAGCGGTCTTGGAGACCCGCCACCTCCACCTTCAACTTCATCCTCACCTGCCGTGACTTGTCGGAGGGACGACAACGTTGACCAGAACGAGTCATCGGACTCTTGCGGGTCTTCTTCTTCTGGGACCTCTCCACCATCTGGCGAACTGGGGCAGGACTCCAGGGAGGGGAGGGAGGGAGAGGAACGCCCTGATCCTGGCGGTGGCAAAGGGATGACTGGGGACTTGCAAGGGGGGTCGGTACAATAAGCTCCCCGACATTGATGTCCGAAATATCGGAAGAGAGACGCCTGGAAAGGTCCCCAATGTTCCAAAGCAAAGTGAGAGAAGTCATCATTCAAACTATTCATGATGACGTACATGCGGTCCACTCGCTTCTCCAACTTCGTAATCCTATCCTCCCGGTCCCTTTCCATGAGGTCCAATAACTGAGCGGCGGCAGGGTGTTGAGCCTGGACCACAGGTCCGGAAAGCCGGGGGTCTTCGAACCCAGCTTGTTCCCAAAACTCGGCGGGAGCGTTATGGGCGGTGAGGAAGTCGACGGCAACCTGATTGTCGTAGGCGATGTTGGCAGGGGTGTCGTACAAGTGTTGCTCCACATCGTAGGGAGCATCCGTCTCAAAGGATGGAGTGAAGGGGACGGCGGCAGCGTTGAGAATAACGTTGTTGGCAGCGAAGGCAGACATAGTAGTAGCAGATGTTTAAGAGGCGAGTGGTGGTTGATTGGTGGGAGTGGAAAAGAGGCGATGGAGGGAACGATCATTAATCCCCCTGACTTAAATACCTCCTGACTCAAAAGGCAAACCGGAAAGAGAAAACAATAACCCATTATCCATTAAAGTCCGAATTAGGATAAAACAAACCCTTAACCCTGATCGTGATCCCATCGAAATCAGAGAAATCCCCATCGATCATGGGAAATCCCCACCACGCTTCTATTACTACCATTGATCCAGAGAAATCCCCATCGATCGCGGGAAATCCCCATCACGCTTCTATTGCTACCACAAAACGCGAGAAATCCCCGAACGCTTCCATCCACTCGCACCCCTATTGTTCCCGTATGAGTAATTACTATCTGTCGTCCTAAGTCCCCTCAGTCTGACTCATCTACCCTACCCTAAACTACGCACAGACCATGTTGACTCTTGTTTGACTCATTGTAGAATAATGACTCCTGTAGAGGATTGGGTATATAAGGAAGAGCGTTCGCTCCTTCTTTTCCCCATTCTCAATCTCTTCTGTACTCTCCTACTCACAACCTGAATACAAAGTAAGCTGAGGAATTCTCCTCACGTCTTACCCTTTTCTGACTCATCTCAGCAGGGATCTTCCTGCTAGTGTATGTTCAACGCCCCTAACCCTTTCCCCTCTACAAGCCCAGTTCAGCGACCAAGCGTCCCTGACGCTAGGAGATCTATCTGGGAGTATAAACTCATCAGGAGTCTTCAAGTAAACCGAACCGCCGGTTTACTCACTCATTTTCCTTATTATCGTCCTTTTGCCGCTCTCGACGCCGGAGTCACCACTCCTCCTTTCCTCCTGGGAGCTGATCATCAATTCCTCTGGAATTCAGACTTAACTGAGAGCGTCCTTGCGACTGTCTACTTCAGTATCAGTCCAGCCTTTTACTTCCCCTCCCCACGCGTTCATCTCACCACTAACATCCATACCCATTCTCCTGCTATCATCGTTCTCTGGTGGGAGGTTCCAACTGAATTACCTTATTCGGTTATAGAATATCTCGTTAACTTCGAACGCCTTAGCGATCAAGACTTCGAACCTTTGGTGCAACAACTCCATCAGTTCTGCCAAGACTATCACTCACCCGTTCACCCTTATCAAGCCGCATCACCCCTCTCTCTCGACATCCCTCCTCTCCTCGTCTCCACGCCCGGAACCCCCTTCAAAACCAGACCCGATACCCCTCACCCATCCGCTAATCCTCTAGCGCCCCACAAACAGTAAGCAGGCCTACAACCCTGACAGTGCCGGCCAATGGGGAAAAGTCGGGGAGAGCTTCATTAAATTGGGCGCAAATTTCGATTTCTGGGAGGTATTCACCTGCAATGGAATTCCCTAGATGGATTTGCAGCGGAAATTAAGAGATCTGTAGATATCGTGAATTTTCGGCAGCGTAGGCTTGGGACAAACATCGTGAGGACATGGTGAAATCAAACGGGAAGGGCTGCACTTGGAAAAGAAATACATACCTTACAACCCTCCAAAAGGGCAAGGCGTTAGGCTGTGCTTGTGATGGGCTACTGTTGATTTTGCTGTGACGCCCCACAAGGTGAGGGTACTGAAATTTCGACCAAATTGGGTGTATAAGGCGGCATTCGAAAGCTGAATACTCGCTATAGACACCCCCAAAGACGCCTGCGGTGGAAACAAGGCGATGAGGAGATATCGCAAGTTTTTGTCACAGTGGCCTGGAGTGAGAATCGCGAATACACCGCAGAATCAAACGGGAAGAGTGGCATTCAAACGGAGTACACGTACCTTATTCAAATCCAAAAGAACAGCCTGCTGTGATCCACTGTTCGCAAGGTGTCAACGAAAATCTCCGCCCCACCCACCATGTGATATTGGGGAAACACGGGATAAATGAGGCGGGAGAGGTGGCAAACCCCACCTACAGCATTCGTATTTAGTACCCCTCAAGGATATAGCACCAAGTGGTATGTACCAGCTGCAATGGACACTTTTTTGAGAGCTGAAGTAATGGGCCGGGTGCCCGATTAGGAAGTGGAACCAACCGTGAGAACTTGCCCAAAAGATTGCCGACATTGATGGATTGATGGTCCTTGCGCTCGGAACCACGCACAATTATATTTGACAAAGGCTACCAACAGCACAAATACAAAAGTCAGGTTAACCCGCAACAATTAAAAAAGTGTCGCTGTTAGAGACACAATAATTATAAAAACTCAGCTGCAGCTGCTGCATGGAGAAAGGATAGCGTTGTACAACCCATGGGGCATGGGCAACGGATACCTATCTATTTCCCATGGGTCATGGGTTGTACAATGCATTGTACAACGTTGCATGGCCCATGACCCATGGAGAAAAGATAGCTGAAGGGGCTCGATGGACGAGGAGACAGCGTGGCGGTCGATTTCATCGGACCGCTGCAGGAAGACGAGGGCTTCGACTGCATTGTAACGATGACTGATCGAGCGGAAGCCAACGTTTCAGGCGGCCCCAACTTGAACAGACATTTCAGTGGAAGACTTCGCGCAACTGTTCTTCAACCATTGGTATTGTGAGAATGGCCTCCCGCTGGAATTTATCTCGGATAGAGATAAGTTGTTTGTTTCAAGATTCTGGAAGGAGCTTACTAAGATTGCCAGTGTGAAGCTAGGGATGTCGACCGTGTTTCACCCGGAGACAGACGGCACCAGCGAACGTACAAACAAGACTGTGAACCAGTGTCTTCGTTATCACGTTACTAGGAACCAGAAAGGATGGGTCCGAGCCCTACCTTGAGTACGGTTCGCGATCAAGAACACGATCAATAAATTGACGGGATTCTCCCCCTTTCAGCTTCACACAGGACGATCCCCTCGGTTGATCCCTCCTATCACACCGGCGGTGCGACGGACGGGAGATGTAGATGCGCTAAGGATCATTGATCAAATTCAGACAGATGTGGCCGAAGCTAAGGATAACCTAATGCTCTCGAAGGAATTTTCCAAGCTGACCACGCGAACAGAAAGCAGGGACCAGAGGACATATACCGGGTCAATGATCTGGTTATGTTATCAACGGCTAACAGAAGAAGGGACTACGCTGTGGCTAAAAGTGGACAAAGCTGTTGAACCGGAGGTCTATGCCCGGCAACGGGTCAACCAGCTCCACCGCTTCAAGCGAGAGCCGATGCCGGAGAGTGCTGATCAAGCGACCCGAAGGGACGGTATCACATCAGTGATCCGATCGATCGGTATGACGCGCGCGTGCCTTAAGCCGCCGCACGGACCCTGCATCAGTCACACTGTATAGATGTGACACCAATAGAGTAGATAGATATATATACCCCTCATGTGTAGATAGATCAATCAATCGCTTCTCTCTCTCTCTCACCCACTAGCAACTATAAAGCCTCTCCCCTTCAGGTAAGACTTAGAGTACCCATGTAGTAGTATAGTATTATACTCTACCTGCTCAACAGGTTATGAGCCCGGGCTACGCCCTGTGTTCCAAGCTGCGCCTCTATGGCTGCGCTGTGAACAGGCTCTAATCTTACCTTAAGTGCACCTTGATGGCTGCCACTGCGCTATCCACTGCGTAGGAAGGGGACTTAGAACAAAAAGTCAAAACCCCAAGAAGGGATGAAACAGTGACTAGCCAAAGCTGAGCACAACACACATTCGTAGACCCCACAGGGGAGGGTAGTCGATTAACATCTGCTGACGGTGTGGAACGAGGCAATATGCGACAAAGCTTCTCACTAAAGTAATCCCTAAAAGGGAAAGACTGCTTCTTCCCTCTTTCACTTGCTTCTGGCATAAAAAGTGTACGATAAACTGATGAAACTTGTTATTGGTTGTGGGACTTCCACCTCCCAAAAACAAATGTCTTCTCAACTCACCTCCCTCGTCCCCATCCTCACTGGCCCAAACTACCAACAATGGGCCGGACCAATGCGCTCATATCTAATGTTGCAAGGACAATGGAGGACAATTCAGAAAAAGGAACCTACCCTCGAGGTATGGCCAAAAACCGAAGCCACCTATGACGCCGAGAATAACCTATTGACTCAGGCGCAGGAAGGCGCTGATAACCAAGACGAAGTAGACACATGGGCTGAGGCGAACGACAAAGCCCTTGGCAATATCCTCTTGCGCCTTACCCCGGACATCCAGTATAAGTACCGAGGTGAGACCAGCGCTGCCGCCCTTCTCAAAGCAATCGAGAAGGAGTATGGAAAGCCAGGTATCATCAGTATCTACCTGGAGTTCAAACATGCGATGGAAGTCAGAATCCTCGAAGGACAAGACCCCACGCCCGCCTTAGACAAATTCGCCTCCCACATCAGCCGACTCGAGAGCAACGGGAAAGACGCCGTCATCCCACCTTTCATCAAAACAATGATGCTCATGTCGAAGCTACCTCCGTCATACAATAATATCTGTCACGAACGCGTGACATAGTAAGCAAGATCGCACAAGTAATTCAAGACATTGGTCTCATTCGTAGTAGTAATAGTACAAGAGTGGCTAAAAAGAACTACAAGCTCAGACAAGAACAAACGGGTCGATATCACATGAACAGTTCTGAGGAAGAGGGCAACGATGAGCGAAGTGGTGAGGATTATAAATACTCTCAGGACAATAAGACCACTCTCGCGTCACCGGATCCTGCCAACACTCCCTACACCCCAACACATCATGAGATAAACTATCATACATCTCCCGCTTCACGTCCGACAAGGCTGCGCTCACTAAGGCGAACCCATAGCGGTCTTGGAGACCCGCCACTTCCACCTTCAACTTCATCCTCACCTGACGTGACTTGTCGGAGGGACGACAACGTTGACCAGAACGAGTCATCGGACTCTTGCGGGTCTTCTTCTTCTGGGACCTCTCCACCATCTGGCGAGCTGGGGCAGGACTCCAGGGAGGGGATGGAGGGAGAGGAACGCCCTGATCCTGGCGGTGGCGAAGGGACGACTGGGGACTTGCTAGGGGGGTCGGTGCAATAAGCTCCGCGACATTGGTGTCCGAAATATCGGAAGAGAGATGCCTGGAAAGGTCCCCAATGTTCCAAAGCGAAGTGAGAGAAGTCATCATTCAAACTATTCATGATGACGTACATGAGGTCCACACGCTTCTCCAGTTTCGCAATTCTATCCTCCCTCTCCCTCTCCATAGCTTCCAATAGAAGCACGGCTCCAGGATGAGCCGGTTCAATACGAGACCTAGAGAGCCTGGGGTCCTCATACCCGGCTCGTTCCCAGAACTCGGCGGGAGCATTGTGAGTCGTCAAGAAGTCCACGGCAACCCGGTTGTCATGGGCGATATTGGCGGGAGTGTCATACAGGTGTTGCTTCACGTCGTAGGGAGCAGCCGTCTCAAAGGACGAGGTGAAGTCGAAGGGGGTGGCAGCGGCGTTGAGCACGGTGTTGGTGGCAGCAAAGGCAGACATAGTAGTGATAGATGTTTAGGAGAAAGTGGTGGTTGATTTGGTGGGAGTGGAAAAGAGACGATGAGGGAAACGATCACTAATCCCCCCCGACTTAAATAACATCCTGACTCAAAGAAAACCAAAAGGGGAAAACAATAACCTATTATCCATTAACGTCCCCATTAGGATAAACAAACCCTCAGCCCCAATCACGATCCCATCAATTCAGAGAAATCCCCCTCGATCATGAGAAATCCCTACCGCGCTTCTATTGCTACCATTGATCCAGAGAAATCCCCACCGATCACGGGAAATCCCCATCACACTTCTATTGCTACCACGAAACACGAGAAATCCCCAAATGCCTCCATCAACTCGTGCCCCTATTGTTCCTCTATGAGTAATTACTATCTGTCGTCCTAAGTCCCCTCATTCTGACTCATCTACCCTACCCTAAACTACGCACAGACCATGTTGATCCCTGTTTGACTCGTTGTAGAGTAATGACTCCTGTAGAGAATTGGGTATATAAGGAAGAGCGTTCGCTCCTTCTTTTCCCCATTCTCAATCTCTTCTGTACTCCTCTACCCACAACCTGAATAAAAGTAAGCTGAGGAATTCTCCTCACGTCTTACCTTTTCTGACTCATTTCAGCAGGAACCCTCCTGCCAGTGTATGTTCAGTGCCCCTAACCCTTTTCCCTCTACCAGCCCCGTCCAGCGACCAGTCGTTCCCGACGCCAGAAGGTCTATCTGGGAGTATAAACTCATCAGAAGTCTTCAAGTAAACCGAACCTCCGGTTTACTTACCCATTTTCCTTACTACCGACCCTTTGCAGCTCTCGACGCCGGAGTCACTACTCCCCCATTTCTACTAGGAGCTGATCATCAATTCCTTTGAAATTCAGATCTTACTGAGAGCGTCCTTGCGACTGTCTACTTCAGTATCAGCCCGGCCTTTTACTTCCCCTCTCCACGTGTTCATCTCACGACTAATATCCACACCCATTCCCCTGCTATTATCGTTCTTTGGTGGGAAATCCCAACTGAATTACCTTATTTTGTCATAGAATATCTCGTCAGCTTCGAGCGACTTAGCGATCAAGACTTCGAACCGTTTGTGCAACAACTCAATCAGTTCTGTCAAGACTACCACTCGCCCGTTCATCCTTATCAAACCGAGTCACCCCTCTCTCTTGATATCCCTCCTCCCCTCGTCTCCACACCCGGAACCCCCTTCAAAACCAGACCCGACACCCCTCACCCCGCTGCTAATCCTCTAGCGCCCCACAAACAGTAAGCAGGCCTACAACCCTGACAATATCCCTCAGGCAATATGCCAGACGGAGGACCTTGCCAAGCTTGATACGGATGGTCTTCGGCAGTCCATCATCCTCGCATGGGAACAAACATCCAACGGTAGGGGAAAGCAACAGGCCCACAGGCTGTCCAACATGCAGCGCGCCCCTGGAAACCCCAATTTCCAGCAGCAGCAGCAGCAGCACGACGGGAGCCAACCCCAGGGACAAGGAGGTCGAGGACGTAACCGTCGAGGACAAAGAGGTGGACGAGGGAAATTCCAGCAAGCTCAGCAGACAGAAGAGTACTCGCCTATGCCTGCTCCCCCCCCTCCACAAACTCCGGTCCCCTCCTCCAGCATGTCGACCACCGACTACAGCTTTGCCTCCATGGCAGCATTCCCTCTACGCTCCCTCCCGGTCCATCGTGAAGGTGCAGGGACTCCCTCCTTCTACCCCTCCGTTCAGAAGGCAAGGGATCTCTCGGCTCGAATAGGCGTACAGCCCACAATCGAGACCCTCAAGAGGCTGGAACGCTCATACGAGCAGACGGTCGATCCTCGCCCCCGCAAAAAGGCGCGTACCCCACCGAGCGAGGATGAGGTGAGCCTGGGATGGTCGGGTGATGAAATGGTTGTTGGGTCCCCTGCGTCGGTTGCCGGTCCGTCTGGCGGAAGGTACGAAACAAGTATTCAGGTGTTGAGTAACGATACTAACAACTCCACAGCGGCTGAAGATAAACGTAATTCTTCAGTAGTAGCTTCTGAATACACTTGTTTGACCTTGTCCGCCCTGAGTGAAACTGAGGCTGTATGGATGCTCGATTCCGGCGCATCCCGGCACTTTACCTTCGATATGAATGATTTTGTTGAATACGAGGCAATCGAACCCATTCCTCTAAGGACTGCGACCAGTTTCACAACAATCATCGGTAAAGGAACAGTGATCCTCTACATAGACGAGAAAGCCGTTAGGCTACACCCCGTCTACTTTGTCCCAGAAATATCCCATAGGCTGTTATCTCTTGGTCAGTTCCTTAAAAGCGGACTCTTCTCGAGGGGGAGCGCTCGCGAAATCTCACTTTACGAAGAAGAGACAGAGTTTCTCACCTTCCACCCTCGAACCGAGGATGACAGTATTTATGTCATCAGGACTCTCCTTGGAGCACAACTCACCGCTGCTAAAATTGAGACCATATACAGTGCTGATTTTGAGATCATGCACCGCCGACTGGCTCACCCCTCTAAAGAAGTGATCCAAAAAGCCGGGAAACATGTCAAGGATTTTCCTCATGTCGAAATCCCAAAAGAGCACCTCTGCACTGGATGCGCGCAAGGAAAGATGACCAATAAAACCTTTCCCCCATCCAGCACCAGAGCAACTGCCCCTTTCGAGCTGATCCACTCGGATCTAAAGACCTTCTCCATTGAATCCTATCGCAAATACAAACACTCAATCGTCTTCTATGACGACTATACCTCACACGCCTGGACCATGAATTTACGCACTAAAGACGCTGCACTCGTGGCTACCAGGCACTTCCTGGCTATGGTTGAGACCAAGTACCAGAAGAGAGTACGCCAATGGATGTCTGATGCCGGGGGGGAATACACGTCCCTAACATTTACGACGATGCTCAAGGAAAAAGGAATCGAGATCCTCCAATCTATCCCACATGCACACCAACAAAACGGTCGCGCGGAAAGGATCATTCGAACATTGATGGATAAAGCGGAATCCATGAGATTGCAGGCTTGCCTCCCTCAATCCTGGTGGGAATTCGCCATTGACCACGCAACTCACGTTTACAATTGAATGCCGAACCGTCGCCTAAACTGGCAGACCCCATTCCAGCTATCACTGGGGGCAAGGGGTCACTTACCCAGAGATTACATTGTGATTACATTGTGATTTTTTAGACAATGTGTTCAGCCTGTGGCCTAGAGGTACATGTTGAGTTCTTTTACAAAGTACCCATCAATGTGACCACAATGTGGCCAGTAGGTCCATCTTGATCACTTTTACAAAGTACCCATCAATTCGATCACAATGTGCCCTGTGGGTCCATGCAGGATACATTGTAAAAATATCCATCAAAGTGGCCACTGGGCACTTTGTGAAAGAAACCCCTGGGTTCTTTCGCAATTTTGCTTACAAAGTGTACAGCATACACCTGAGCCACTCATTGAGAGTTCTTTCATAAAGTATCCAGTAATGTGTCCACAAAGTATTCAACCAGATACTCAATGATTTCTTTGAGAGTTTGTTATGAAATCCAACCACATTGAGAGTTCTTTGTGAAAACATTGAGAAGAACCTCCTGGGGACATTGTGGTCACATTGCTGGTTACTTTTTGAAAGAACTCTCAATGAGTGGCTCAGGCACCCAGTAGGATAAATTTTAAACAACATTGTGAAAGAAACCCCTGGTTTCTTTCACAAAGTGCCCAGTGGCACTTTGATGGATACTTTTACAATGTATCCTGCATGGACCCACAGGGCACATTGTGATCGAATTGATGGGTACTTTGTAAAAGTGATCAAGATGGACCCACTGGCCACATTGTGGTCACATTGATGGGTACTTTGTAAAAGAACTCAACATGTACCTCTAGGCCACAGGCTGAACACATTGTCTAAAAAATCACAATGTAATCACAATGTAATCTCTGGGTAAGTGACCCCTTGCCCCCAGTGTATTAAATGGAAGTAAGCCATCGATTGATCATCTTCGGGTCCTCGGTTGCGGAGCATACGTCTTCATCCCGGAAGAAGTACGAATAAACAAGCTCGCACCTCGATCGGAGTTAATGATCTACCTAGGTACCCACCCGGGAGGGAAAGGATGGATCTTCATGCGCGGACAGAATAGTATCATCTTCTCCGCCGCACAAGCCACCTTCAATGAGTTGCACTTTCCAAAGTGCCCAACTGCCAGTATACGGCGCAACACACACTGGGGGCGAGGGGTCAAATACCTGGTGGGTACATGGTGAACACATTGTGATCACAGTCAATAAGTGATCGCAATGTGCCCAGTGGGGAAAATTTGAATACATTCAAAATGTGCCTGGCCATGTGAGTCCAATGTGCCCAGTGGGCACATTTTGATTGTGATCACAATGTACCCATCAATGTGATCTCAATGTGCCCACTGGGGACATTTTGATTGCGATCACAATGTACACATCAATGTGATCTCAATGTGCCTGCTGTGCACATTTTGATTGTGATCACAATGTTCCCATCAATGTGTTCTCAATGTACCCAGCTCATTACATAATAGTTTCTTTCACAATGTTGTCCACAATGTGTCCAGCATGTGGCTGAGCCACTCATTCAAACTTCTTTCACAAAGTATCCAGTGATGTGTCTAGAATGTGTACAGCCATACACATAGTGATTTCTTTGAAAGTTCATGGTGAAATTGAACAATATTGAGATTACATTGTGATTACTTCAAAAAGAACCCCCTGGGGACATTATGGACACATCACTGGATACTTTGTGAAAGAAGTTTGAATGAGTGGCTCAGCCACATGCTGGACACATTGTGGACAACATTGTGAAAGAAACTATTATGTAATGAGCTGGGTACATTGGGAACACATTGATGGGAACATTGTGAAAGAAATTAAAATGTGCACAGCAGGCACATTGAGCTCACATTGATGTGTACATTGTGATTGCAATCAAAATGTCCCCAGTGGGCACATTGAGATCACATTGATGGGTACATTGTGATCACAATCAAAATGTGCCTACTGGGCACATTGGACTCACATGGTCAGGCACATTTTGAATGTATTCAAATTTCCCCCACTGCGCACATTGTGATCACTTGTTGACTGTGATCACAATGTGTTCACCATGTACCCACCAGGTATTTGACCCCTCGCCCCCAGTGACACGGCTGCAATCTACTGCGCCACCCCTACCCAGTCATCACTGTCACAAAGACGGTGACTGCCAGTGTCCCCTTCCAGGAGAACAAGAGGAAAATGGCGCAGCACCCTCAGCGCGTCCCAAACCTACCCCCAAGCCTTCCTCAAAGGGCAAGGAACGTACTATTGAGCCTGCACTGCAACCGCAGACGATGGTGCAATCTAGAGCGCCCAGTTCGGAGCCGCCGAGATCACCTACCCCCAGCTCTAGCTCTGATTCCGGCCCTGAGGATGCTCCACCCGCTCCGCCAATGGTTGTGCCTCCGTCACCCGCCAAGGCTCGGAGGCCCCAGCGTGAACAAAAGGTCCCGGTCAAGCCCGGCAATGTTTACAGAGGTAAACATCCGGGAGAAATAATAAAGTCTACGTGGCGTATGAAGGATTGGAAGAAGGTTGTTGGGGATTTTTCCGCAGCACCTAGGCGCGGGCGAAGTTCAGGAGCAGTTCCCGGACCTAGCATGCAGCCACTTCCTGAGAGAGAATCCTCCGCTGAGGAAGAGACTGAAGTGGCATCAGAGTCCGAGGAGGAGGTCGAAAAGTCTGTTGAACCATCCAGATTTACCACCCCTGAAGAAGACACGGATGCCCTTCTAGCTAGGCTATGCCGGGAAGGGGGAGTAGAACTCCAGAACCTCTTAATTTCGAAGGCCGTCTCACCAACCGCCAGCGAAAAAACTCCAAAAGAATGGAAATACCGAGACATCGCCACACTACCACAGGCTGAGCTCGAGGAATGGAGGACAGCTTGCAACGAAGAGTTGGAAGCTCTTGGCAAGCGTAACATATACGACCTGGTAGAGCGCCCCCGAGGCCGCAAGGTTATTAAAAACCGCTGGGTATTCGACCAGAAACCAGATGGCCGTAAGAAAGCCCGCTTAGTAGCAAAAGGCTTCTCACAGGTTGAGGGAATGGACTACGATGCCGTATTCTCCCCCATTGTCCGATTCGAGACAGTGCGCCTAATATTTGCAATGGCCGCCCTCGGAGGATGGGTCCTCAAAGGACTTGATGTTCGCAACGCATACCTATATGGCGAACTCGACGAGGAGATCTATATGGAACAACCAGAGGGGTTTGTAGCTCCAGGAAAAGAGACCCATGTTCTCCGCTTAAAGCGTGCCCTCTACAGACTGAAACAAGCCGGGCTCGCATGGTGGCGAGCCCTGAAACGGTCCATGGAAAAGCTCGGATTCAAATCCTTGAGCTCAGATGCTGGGATCTTCATCTACCAGGATAAAGATGGAAGATTCGTAATTGCGTTAATCTACATAGACGACGCCATCTTTACCGGACCCCACACAGCGCTTACAGAGCAGCTCAAGGGGGAGTTCATGAAGATATGGGAAACCAGGGATTTAGGGGACCTAACCAATTTCCTCCGCATGAGGATCACCCAACATGGCAGCAAGATCTCCATAGATCAATGCGCCTACCTCCAAACAGTCCTTGAGCGATGTGGGATGCAGAATGCTAAAGTTGCAGCAACCCCTCTCCCGGCCGGGTATGTGCCGACTCCGTCGACAGAGGTAGCATGCCCGGAAAGACGAAGCAGGTTCCAAACCATAATTGGTTCCTTACTATACCTCATGCTGGGTACCCGACCAGATATCGCCTTCGCGGTTACTAAACTTGCGCAATATGCTGCAAACCCGTCAAAAGAGCACGTCGAGAAAGCACTGTATATCTGCCGCTACTTAATCAGAACTTCAAAATACTGATTGACCTACGACGGAGATTCATGGGAAGGTATCTCAGCCTGTACCGACTCAGAATGGGCTTCAGACCCCACTCAGAGACAATCCCAAAGTGGATACTTTGTCCGGATGGCAAAAGGACTCATCTCATGGACCTCAAGAGCGCAAAAAACCATTGCGCTGTCGTCCACTGAGGCTGAATACATGGCGCTCTCTGATTGTAGCCGCCAAGTAGTCTGGATGCATACCCTTCTGGGGGAGCTCGGCTATGACCTTAAAGCCATCCCAATCTGCGGAGATAATCAAGGATCGATCTTTATTGCCTCGAACCCGGTCACTGAAAAGAGGTCAAAGCATATCGACATCCGCTACCACTACATCCGAGAAGTCATCAATGACGGACGAGTGGTCGTGTATTTTATTCCCGGAGATGACAATCCCGCGGATCTTCTAACAAAAAACCTTGGGGTCGTCAAGCTTAGAAAATTCAGAGATGCCCTTGGCCTCGAATTCTTCTGAGCATATACCTCCAACTTACTACAGTCCAATTCCCGCCAATGAAGTTATACAGGGAGTTGTACTTAGTAAGGGGGAGTGTTGAACCGGAGGTCTATGCCCGGCAACGGGTCAACCGGCTCCACCGCTTCAAGCGAGAGCCGATGCCGGAGAGCACTGATCAAGCGACCCGAAGGGACGGTATCACATCAGTGATCTGATCGATCGGTATGACGCGCGTGTGCCTTAAGCCGCCGCACGGACCCTGCATCAGTCACACTGTATAGATGTGACACCAATAGAGTAGATAGATATATATACCCCTCATGTGTAGATAGATCAATCAATCGCTTCTCTCTCTCTCTCACCCACTAGCAACTATAAAGCCTCTCCCCTTCAGGTAAGACTTAGAGTACCCATGTAGTAGTATAGTATTATACTCTACCTGCTCAACAAAAGCGCCAAACTATTCCCCAGAAGAGATGGTCCTTATTGGGTGGTCAAAGCGTTCCCCGAGACTTCCACGTACTGGTTGGACGTTCCGAACGCCCCAGTGAACTTCTGTTTCACGTTCCATGCTTCGCAACTCAAAAGATACGTCGAAAACGATTGGGAACTTTTCCCAGGACGGGATGGACCAATCACGCTTGCGGATGAGTCCAAAGAACACGTGATAGATAGGGTCTTGGATGAGAAGAAGGGGCACAGTGGAGGTTGGTGGTACCTGGTTCGATGGAAGGGGTATGGACCGGGGGACGACGAGTGGCTGCAGAGGCGGGAAGTGGAGGAGACTATTGCGTTGGATGAGTGGCTGTGGCAAAGAGAGGGCAATGGCGTGGAATGAGGAGTTGTGAGGAGGAAACGGGGTGGGAGGGGAGGAGTGTAATCTTGGGATTACACGGAATATCTTTGGGACTCAATTGGGATAGTCAACGCATCAGTGAATTTTGCGATCACTTTTTACTTTTTGCACTTATTTGCGCTTATTTTCACTTATTTGATGAAATCCAGGTTGACTGATGTGGGCTCCATGCTCAGAGATTGACAAAAGTGGCAGGTCCTTTTCCAATCATGGGCATAGAGCGGGAAGGCAGTAGTATAAAGGTCTCGACGAGAGGACCGTAGCGTTATCCAGTTTTCCCCTTATCGTCTCACTTATCGAAATCCCAAAACATTGTCCATTCATTTCTGTCCTCGGCTCTTGAGTGTTGCCACCTCCCGGTGGCTTCCACTATTGTCTAAACCAGGAGATGGCGTCAACCACTCAAAAACATGAGAGTGGTGAGGGAGGGAACATTATCTTGCCCTGAACATTTCTCGCAGAAGTGCCATTCTTCCTCGCAACCGGCAGTCCTCAGTCGGTTTGTTCTGATGGTCCCAGCGCTGCAAGGGACATTGGCGTTGGCTTGGTAGAGGATACCGCAGAGCACCTCCTCTGTCCTGGCCCACAGTGGGGGTGAATAGCAGGTCAAGATTTATAAGGATTACCGTACGACCTGGACCGTTGTGTAGATCCACAAGAGCTCGTGATTTGGTAGTACGTTACATTCTTACATCAGCAAACCCAGTGAAATCCGATCTAGCCAGGCGGGTTTCGCCGCGTTCAGCGAGGCCGATCGGGGTAGATACGGTTCATCTAGGGAGATCTACGTACACTAGTGAAATATCAAGGGAGATCCCCCCGGTGGTTGGGCAACCACTGTTGCGACATGGTTCGGTGGGCCACGTGATTTCCTTCATGATACCCAACAACCACCGCACACCTAGCTGATCTGGTGCCCTCGGAGGCCCCAACCGTTCGGACAACCGACAACCTGAGAGGTGGAGACACCACTGGATCACAAGGTTACGGTACGGTTCGTTTTCCATTTGTCCCCGCAACGCTAATTGACGCGCTGTCCCACGTTACAGCAACCTCCAGTTTCGATTCACCTTGTTGATGTCTCCCATTCAAAAGCCGCCGTCGTATCTGCGATCCTTCTCAAGGTTCCAGGTCTCGAAGACATTCCCAGGGAAGGAAATCCTCGCCCGTTCACCCAACGTCTACCTCGTCTCAAGGCAGACCTCGTCATCAACTTGACACCGGCAACCCCACCTCTTGCCACGTCACATCTAGCTGGCCACACCCCTTCTTGATGTATTTGAAAAAAAACAAAATACTCGAGGTTTTCTGTTTTTTTTTTTCAAATTGTCGTCACAAATCAACGTACTTCCTCTTCCCTTCCATGATCAGCGCTTCAGCGCTGAATGTCTGGTTGTGCACCCCAAGCTTATGTCGTCGTCGACGTGGCACTCATAGAACAAGGCGAGGTTGGGATTGAGGAAAGGCGGTAGCGAATGAAAAAAGAGGCATTTATTTTTTTGGGACCCTTGCCACCCCTTGTCACGCTTCCACTGCCGCCTTGTCCCCTTCATCACTCCTCGCCCCAAGCATCCCACCAACCCAAAATACATGATGGCGACAACACAGACCAACGGCCATGCCAGCTCCTCTACGATGTTCCCAGAACCTTGCGATAGTTACTCGAACGGCTCATCTGCAAACGGGAGCCAATATGGAGGTGGAAACGGGTATCATCGGTTAGTTTCAACGAGGGACCAGAAAAGAAATAGGTTCCTGTTCTGCCTTTCGGGATTTTTCTCGCGCCGCTGCGCATTGCACAATTCCCCAAGCCCATATTTAGTTCGGTGTGGCTATGCCCCCTACGGTGGCAGTCTACATTGGATGTGTGTCTTGCTGTGTGGCACGCACCTCACCCTCCCCTGACCTCGAGGCCACCGATGACTCGGAACGCGCCCTGCCACCCTTCCTCTTACACCGTTTTGACGACATTCATTTCACAGGGCCTCCTTTCAAGCCCAAACGGATGCCGTCAATATTGTAAATCACTTGTACCACACAGACTTCCAAGACGGCGTACGTCCCTCTCACGTTTCTCGTATATATTGCACATTGTTATTCTCATGGTACTCACGTGAACCTCGCTCTATAGAACTATCCCGACGGTAACAATGAGTCTCCAAGTCCTCGATACAACTCCCAAGCGTTTACGAACGAGAACATCAGCATGTATAGTGTACAATGCAATACCAACGATTTCAATGTTCATGTTCCCATAAGGTGCCAATTACAGGGTACAGAAAAAGTGGGTCCGTTGCATCATGACAATGTTGCCATTCGTTGCCTCCTTTCAATCTCCAAAGTTTCGAGTACCGACGGTGCCTCGGTGTCTCGGGTAACCCTGTCCTGCGTTGATGTTCCTCCAGTCTTGACTTGACTATTTGGTCGAGTACTTAAGCAACCGTGTCCACACTCCAAAGGGGAAACTCACCTGTCCCACCAGTCAAGTGTCACGTCAACCCACGGATCTCTCCCTCGCTCAAGACCCAGCAGTTGACGCAAGGCAGTGTAAAGCATTGATAGGTCCACACCGCGATCTGTTTTTGACCACTCACTCATGTCGCTGATGCCCACCCACGTCTATAAAACGGTTGGTAAGCGGGTGTTGGAACACAGTGCGAAAGGTCCATACCTGGAGTACTGCATAGCAGATGGTGGCCGGGTCAACATTTTCCATCTGATGTGTTTCTGCGATACCCTTTCGGGCCCTCTTTTTCTCCCCCTTAGCAACACGCTTTGAGACGAATATGAACATGTAGACCTTCCGGGTTGTCAGGGTGAAAAGCATGGGCCAAATGGAAGGGACTGACAGCAACGAGCAACGGTCCCCGGAAGAGGCCGTTTGTGAGCTTCCCAGGCTCAATCATGTCCTCATTGTACATGAACGATGGAAATTTTGGGACCCCCTCCCTGTCAAGGCGGGAGAATGAGCCATTCTTGAGTTTTTCAACCGTTCTGATTTTGAAGAAAGGATCAGTGTGCACTGACCTGAGCGACCAGTGAGAAAACAAACTCGGTTGGGTTTGCATCAAAGGCTTGAAGGTAATCAATAGGACAAAGGAGACATGCGGTGACCTTGTTCGTAAAGCCACGAGCTCCCTTTTCATTTTTGGCGCTGGTACTGACCGAATTCCAGATGCACTTTTCTCCATGCTCGTTCGTTGGTCCTGAGAGATACCTCTGGGGAATCAAGTCAAGGATCACCGGTTTGAGGTCCTTGGTGTCGTCACCTCGAGAGGAGTTGATCCCAGCTTGAAGCTACGTTGGTGTTGGTGGCATCCGTTGGTGAGAAGGATAGTCTCGACTCACAAATTTGAAGAATGCGAGGGTCATGGTTTCAGCTTCAGTACCCATTACCTCATCGACGGTGTTTGGAATATGACTCTTGACTTTGTTCCAGTCCACTTTCTGCTGCTGTCGGACGGCTCGCTCGTGTCGAGAGCTTCGGACCCGCGTGTAAGTCATGCCCATCCGAGTCAGTATCTGCGGAAGCGCACTCACAGTCTGTTGATGACTTGCTCAGCTTGCAGATGCAAACCCTCTTCACTCCCCTCTGCCACCATGAAACACTCTTCAACGCCTTTGAAAGGGTTCATCAGCCTCGACAACCACCGAGCCTTATACCACAACTGCTTCAATGTGGCATCTTTCAGTGGGCCCCTGACAGGTGAGAGAACTCAGTGAGGCCTACAGTGCACCGAAAAACTATGCTCACCCACTGTAGGCTTTGAGAGCGTCAATGAACATGTGACGTGGGCGTTGGGCGTTTCCCTCGGTTTGTTGAGGCGGATTCGATACGGACATCACCAGTGCCGGTTTGCGATGGTCTGGTGTCGCCAAACAAGAAGTACTGTGAGTCACACGGAAAGAGCCGATCCAACTGTCCTTCTTATTTTCGATGTCCAGCTACAACTGCTTCAGAGATAGCTGCGGCGAGAAGTTTGAATCCCAGCGTGCTTTGAGTCAGCATGTTGGCAAGACACACAGTAACCACCCCGGCACATCCCTCCTGATGCAGGTCGTTTCAGGCCACCAAGACCGGAAGCGAAAGCTGGCAGAGCAGGAGGAGGCACAGCGGGCGGCCAAACGACAAGAGCTGGACATTCTGCAGGAGGATATTCCACCTGCTGAGCCTGTCACGAACGCGTGACATGGTAACCAAGATTGCACAGATAATCAAAGACATTGGTCTTATTCGAACTAATAGAAGTACAACGGGAACTCGTAACAATCGCAAATCTAAACCAAGACAAAAGGGTCTACGTCACATGCACAGTCCTGAGCAAACGGGCAACGATGAGTGAAGTGGTGAGGGTTATGCACACTCTCAGGACAATACGAATACGCCAGCGTTACCGGATCCTGCCAACACTCCCTACACCCCAACACATCATGATATAGACTATCATGCATCTCCCGCTTTACGTCCGACAAGGCTGCGCTCACTAATGCGAACCCATAGCGGTCTTGGAGACCCGCCACTTCCACCTTCAACTTCATCCGAACTTGACGTGACTTGTCGGAGGGACGACAGCGTTGACCAGAACGAGTCGTCGGATTCTTGCGGTTCTTCCTCTTCTGGGACCTCTCCACCATCTGGCAAACTGGGGCAGGACTCCAGGGAGGGGATGGAGGGAGAGGAACGCCCTGATCCTGGCAGTGGCAAAGGGATGACTGGGGACTTGCAAGGGGGGTCGGTGCAATAAGCCCCGTGGCATTGGTGTCCGAAATATCGGAAGAGAGATGCCTGGAAAGGTCCCCAATGTTCCAAAGCAAAGTGAGAGAAGTCATCATTCAAACTGTTCATGATGACGTACATGAGGTCCACACGCTTCTCCAACTTCGCAATCCTATCCTCCCGTTCCCTCTCCATGGCGTCTAACAAGAGAACGGCTCCAGGATGAGCAGCTTGAACACGAGGCCCAGAAAGCCTGGGGTCCTCGTAACCAGCCTGTTCCCAGAACTCAGCGGGGGCGTTATGGGCGGTGAGGAAATTAATGGCAACCTGGTTGTCATGGGCGATGTTGGCAGGGGAGTCATACAAATGTTGCTCCACGTCGTAGGGAGCATCCGTCTCGAAGGACGGGGTGAAAGGGGTGGTGGCAGCATTGAGCACGGCGTTGTTGGCAACGAAAGAAGACATAGTAGTAGTGGATATTTGGAGAAGGTGGTACTGGTGTTTGGTGGGAGTGGAAAAGAGACGATGAGGGGAACGATCATTAATCCCCCTGACTTAAATACATCCTGACTCAAAGAAAACCAAAAAGGGAAAACAAAAACCCATTATCCATTAACGTCCTCATTAGGGTAAACGAACCCTCAACCCCAATCGCGATCCCATCAATTCAGAGAAATCCCCATCGATCATGGGAAATCCCCATTCGTCCTCTACTGCCACCGTGAAACGAGAGAAATCCCCACCGATCACGAGAAATCCCCATCAGTCTTCTATTACCACCATCAATCGTGAGAAATCCCCATTATGCTCCTAATGACTCCTTTACTATTGTTCTCCTATTTCATTTCGTTATTTGTCGCTCCAAAGTCCCACTCCCATGACTCGTCCAACCTACCCTAAACTACGCACAGACCATGTTGATTCCTGTTTGACTCGTTGTAAAGTAATGACTCCTGTAGAGGATTGGGTATATAAGGAAGAGCGTTCGCTCCTTTCTTTTCCCCATTCTCAATCTCTTCTGTACTCCCCTACCCACAACCTGAATACAAGTAAGCTGAGGAATTCTCCTCACACCTTACCCTTTCTGACTCATTTCAGCAGGAATACTCCTGCCAGTGTATGTTCAGTGCCCCCAACCCCTTCCCCTCTACAAGTCCAGTTCAGCGACCAGTCGTCCCTGACGCTAGGAGATCTATCTGGGAGTATAAACTCATCAGAAGTCTTCAAGTAAACCGAACCACCGGCTTACTCACCCATTTCCCTTACTACTGTCCCTTTGCAGCTCTCGACGCCGGAGTCACTACTCCTCCTTTTCTCCTAGGAGCCGATCATCAATTCCTTTGGAATTCAGATCTTACTGAGAGTGTCCTTGCGACTGTCTACTTCAGTATCAGTCCAGCCTTTTACTTTCCCTCCCCACGTGTTCATCTCACCACTAACATCCACACCCATTCTCCTGCCATCATCGTTCTTTGGTGGGAGAACCCAACTGAATTACCTTATTCGGTTATAGAATATCTCGTCAACTTTGAACGCCTTAGCGACCAGGACTTTGAACCTTTCGTGCAGCAACTCAGCCAGTTCTGCCAGGACTACCACTCACCCGTGCACCCTTATCAGACAGAGTCACCTCTCTCTCTCGATATCCCTCCTCCCCTCGTTTCCACACCCGGAACTCCATTCAAAACTAGACCCGACACCCCTCACCCTTCCGCTAATCCTCTAGCGCCCCACAAACAGTAAGCAGGCCCACAACCCTGACAGAGCCCTCCGTAAATATTCCCCTCCCTACGTCATGGTGAATGTTCTGAGTGGGTTACTGAATAGGTACCGCTACTCGAGCAACCTGTCAACATCACCTTGGAGCGATCGCAGCGTTCCAGAAGACTCCCAAAACGCTTCCTCGATTCTGTCCCTGAGACAGCTGCCCCTTCGCCATTATTGGCTCTCCTCCAGCAGCATGAAAACCTTGTCGATGAAGCGATTGCTGCGACTGAGCCCCCCCTGCCACAGGAGCTAACCCCAACTGAGTTGGTCACCCTCACCACCAAACCAGATGCCTTTGGAGTCTTTCGACACTATCCCTGCATCCCGTCAAGAGAACCAACACACCCTGACCCGTACGAAAGCTTCTCCCCTGGGACATGGACCGACCGTGCCCCAGTTGCATCAGAGTTGTCAGTTTCCACGTCGGATGAAACACCAATGGAGGGCGCTGGGTTTGCAAAAGCGAGCTGGACTGCTTGGTTGAACTCCGGTTCACCATATAAGTCATGCAGCGAGTCAAACAAGATCACCCACCTGTTCACTAACCCTGCGTGGAACTGGGAGGAGTTTGTTGGCTATAAGGCTTTTACAGAATCACGGCGGTTTGATCGAGAGCACTTCTCTGAAAAGGCTGCTCTCAAGTGTGGTGATGGGTGGAAGGAGGCCGATATTGACATCCCTGTCCCCTGTGTTGGCCACAAACAGAAGGAAGCAGACGCCCCGGTTTTTACGGTCAAGGGTCTCCTTTATCGGGACCTCGTTCAAGTCATTACAGAACAACTCAAAGACCCAGAGACTTTCAAGGAGATGTACCTCCAACCGTTCTCGGAGCACTGGAAACCAACCGGAGATGACACACCCGTTCGAGTCTATGGGGAGGTCTATTCCTCAGACGCGATGCTTGATGCCCAGCATGGGCTCTTCGAAAAGCTTCAAGATGTACCACGCCCTCGGCCTGAGGCGTTCCTCGTTGCATTAATGCTTGCTTCGGACTCAACTTTTCTCACCCAATTCTCACAGGCAAGCATGTGGCCGGTTTACATGTTCTTTGGCAACACGTCCAAGTATACACGTTGTTCGCCAAGCTCACTCTCCACACACCATGTCGCATATCTTCCGAAGGTTTGTGATGGTTCGTTCTCCCTGTATCATTACTAATGGGTTGACTACAGATCGATGAACAGTTCTCAGACTTCTATGTGAAGACGTACCACCAAGTTCCATCTCCCGATGTCCTTGCGTTTGTCAAACGGGAGCTCGTCCATCGTGTGCTTCGCTTAATGTTTGGTGGGAAATTTAGTGAAGCCCACACACATGGCATTATCACCGAGTGTGCTGATCGGATCGCTCGCCTGTGGTTTCCGTGGCTTGTTTGTCACGAAACTGACTACCCAGAACGGTGTGCATTGTCTTGCTGGTGCAAATTGATACAGTCAATAAATGTCTTTCCAGAGCACTTGTGGCCACAATCCGGTTCCTTGCAGACTTCCCGTGTCCGCACTGCCTTGTGCTGAAGTCACAGATTGGGAACCTCAGCTCAGTCGATGATATGGAGTGTCGTGCGAGGGTCAGGAAGTACCCAGCCACGTCAGTAAAGCGCGCCCGAAAGCGAATTTTTGAAAAGGGTGGTAGTGTGAATTACCGAGGGGTTGAAGATGAATTGACAGACACCGGTTCCTGGGTTCCAACAGAGGTAGGATTCACCCGTCTCGTGCCTCCGCACGCATCTGAAAACAGATCACCTAGAACGGCTACTATCTATCACTGGGGATAGAACCATTCGAATTGCTTGTCGTTGACATTTTGCATGACTTTGAGATCGGTGTATTCAAGATGGTTTTCACCCATCTCATCCGTATCCTATACTCGGTGGGCCCGGAAAAGGTTCAGGAGCTCAACAGGAGGTGTGTACTTCTGAAGTCACCACAATGCTCGTGCTAAAAGTCCCACAGGTTTCGCCTCATTCCGACCTTTGGTCGTGACACGATCAGGAAATTTTCCGGTGATGTGTCTGCTATGAAAAATATGTCGGCAAGACACTTTGAAGATATCCTACAGGTGCATGCCATGATCCATTGTTTTTCTTCCTCTAATGCACTCTCTTCCAGTGTTGCATCCCTGCGTTTGACGGCCTCCTCTTTCCTCCTCACAACAAGGCAATCCTTGATCTGTTGTTCGACATGGCAACGTGGCATGCTTATGCAAAACTCCGGCAACATACTGAATACACACTCCACTCCTTTGAGGAGAAGACCAAGGAGCTCGGTGTTCAACTCTGGCACTTCTCAGAAAACACTTGTCCTGCCTTCCAGACAAAAGAGCTCCCTGGTGAAGCAGCTGCCCGCAGTCGTCAACGGGTTGCAAATCAGAAGACACGTGCCCTCTCTGGCAAACAACCTGCAAGACAGCCTCAGAACAAGGAGACCTCAGCTAAGCCGGTCAAGACCTTCAGCTTGTCGACGTCAAAAGTGCACACGCTGGGAGACTACCCCGACACAATCCGCCGGTTTGGTACGACCGACTCGTATAGCACTCAAAGGGTATCTGCCAACCATTTCGAAGCAACAAACAGACAAATCTGACCATCTTTTTAGTCTGAACTTGAACACCACCGTGTGAAATCCTTTTTTCCGCGAACAAACAAGAATCATTACGCTCGTCAGATCGCCAAACTCGAGCGAAAAGAGAGGCTCATGTGGAAGTTCACAAATGATTGCCAAGAACGGTACGGTGTGAAAAGGTCTCCCCAGATGCAGTAGTCCTTATTAGATGTAGATGCACATTACCACGGTATCTCGTATTTGTGCAATCTAGCATGCGGTAGTTTGTGCAATGCTATAGGCATTGCAATTGGGCCTGCAGGTTGTGCAATGCCGACGATATGGTACTACTGGGTGACTGGGTCAGCTTATATAAGCCAGTCATGTGATTTTCCCAAAAAGGAAAATTTTATGGCTGACATAAGCAGGTCATGTGACTGAAAAAAGTGGATGTTGCTTATATAATCAGATCATGTGACCGACCAAAAAAGGAAAGTTTTGATGGCTTACATAAGCAACTCAAAAATGATTTTGGCATCAAAATTTCCTTTTTAGGAAATTTTGATGGCTGACATAATCAGGTCATGTGACTGGAAAAAGTGGGTGTTGCTTATGTAATCAGGTCATGTGACCGACCAAAAAAGGAAAGTTTTGATGGCTTACATAAGCGTCTCAAAAATGCTTTTGGAGGGGTCTTTCCTAAAAAGGAAATTCCTTTTTAGGAAATATTTGATAGATTACCAAAAAAGGAAATTTCCTTTTTAAGAAATACTTTCCAAAAAAGGAAATTTTGATGGCTTACATAAGCAACTCAGAAATGCTTTTGAAAAAAATTCCAAAAAAGGAAATTATATGCTAGAAAACTCGGAAAAATGCCAGAAAAATCCTAAAAAATACCGAAAAAATTCCCACGGGTCTGGAAAGTGCTCAAAATTGCAAATAAATACCAGAAAAATATTCAAATAAATCATTTTTCTGGCTGGATAAATCCTGGAAAAATCCGGAAAAATTACCAGAAATTCCAGAATATGTATAAATATTTTATAAAAGTTATTCTGATTTTTTTTGTTCATTAAATGGCTTGTAATTTTGATATTAATGTATTTTCTGCTCCAAAAAATTAATAAAAGTTGATAATTACAAATATATTCATAGTCTTCATTATATCATAAAATACAGACCCGTTTGTGGTCATAAACTACCCCTATAACTGGTCCTAGACCTAACCTAACCTAACCCTAAACCTAAACCTAAACCTAAACTTCAACCTGCCCTAAACCTAACCTAACCTAACCTAACCTAACCTAACCTAACCTAACCCTAAACCTAAACCTAAACCTAAACCTAAACCTAACCTAACCTAAACCTAAACCTAACCTAACCTAAACCTAACCTAGTACAAAACCTAAACCTAAACCTAACCTGCCCTACACCTAACCTGGCCTAGTTTGGCCTTATCTTATCTTATCTTATCTTATCTTATCATGTCTTACCTAGCCTAAACCTAACCTAACCCAGCCTAGCCTAACCTGACATAGTCCACTTAACCTAGTCCACCACAGATCACCCAACCTAACCTGACCTAAAGTGGTCCACCTGACCCAGCCTGATGCAACTTGACTTGATCTTATCTAATCAGCTGTCATCTTATCTGCCCTTAATCTAAATGCCTCAGCTGACCAACGTCTAACCCAACCTCACCCAGCTCACCAGCACATGACTGGGCCACAGGAACACACTATGAGCTGTACCATCCCATACCCTGTATCCAACTGTCACTCAAGCACAACAACTGTGGTGGACCTACAAGTTAGTGGACCTACAAGCCCACAGACCCACAACTTTAGACTGCTCACTCAGTGGAGACATCTGTTATCCAACCTCACCCATGTACTGCTCTCATCCTGTGTTCTGTGCCGGACCCCAACTTCACCACAACTCAAGTTCAGCCACCTGGCTGGACCATGTGCTCTCAGGCCTACCAATCCAGGGATGCACAACTGGTGGTCTATATCAATCTGGCTTGTAGGTTCAGCCACCCGGCTGATCTTGAGTTGTGGTGAAGTTGGGGTCTGGCACAGAACACAGGATGAGGGCAATACATGGGTGAGGTTGGATAACAGATGTCTCCACTGAGTGAGCAGTCTAAAGTTGTGGGTCTGTGGGCTTGTAGGTCCACTAACTTGTAGGTCCACCACAGTTGTTGTGCTTGAGTGACAGTTGGATACAGGGTATGGGATGGTACAGCTCATAGTGTGTTCCTGTGGCCCAGTCATGTGCTGGTGAGCTGGGTGAGGTTGGGTTAGACGTTGGTCAGCTGAGGCATTTAGATTAAGGGCAGATAAGATGACAGCTGATTAGATAAGATCAAGTCAAGTTGCATCAGGCTGGGTCAGGTGGACCACTTTAGGTCAGGTTAGGTTGGGTGATCTGTGGTGGACTAGGTTAAGTGGACTATGTCAGGTTAGGCTAGGCTGGGTTAGGTTAGGTTTAGGCTAGGTAAGACATGATAAGATAAGATAAGATAAGATAAGATAAGGCCAAACTAGGCCAGGTTAGGTGTAGGGCAGGTTAGGTTTAGGTTTAGGTTTTGTACTAGGTTAGGTTTAGGTTAGGTTAGGTTTAGGTTTAGGTTAGGTTAGGTTTAGGTTTAGGTTTAGGTTTAGGTTTAGGGTTAGGTTAGGTTAGGTTAGGTTAGGTTAGGTTAGGTTAGGTTTAGGGCAGGTTGAAGTTTAGGTTTAGGTTTAGGTTTAGGGTTAGGTTAGGTTAGGTCTAGGACCAGTTATAGGGGTAGTTTATGACCACAAACGGGTCTGTATTTTATGATATAATGAAGACTATGAATATATTTGTAATTATCAACTTTTATTAATTTTTTGGAGCAGAAAATACATTAATATCAAAATTACAAGCCATTTAATGAACAAAAAAAATCAGAATAACTTTTATAAAATATTTATACATATTCTGGAATTTCTGGTAATTTTTCCGGATTTTTCCAGGATTTATCCAGCCAGAAAAATGATTTATTTGAATATTTTTCTGGTATTTATTTGCAATTTTGAGCACTTTCCAGACCCGTGGGAATTTTTTCGGTATTTTTTAGGATTTTTCTGGCATTTTTCCGAGTTTTCTAGCATATAATTTCCTTTTTTGGAATTTTTTTCAAAAGCATTTCTGAGTTGCTTATGTAAGCCATCAAAATTTCCTTTTTTGGAAAGTATTTCTTAAAAAGGAAATTTCCTTTTTTGGTAATCTATCAAATATTTCCTAAAAAGGAATTTCCTTTTTAGGAAAGACCCCTCCAAAAGCATTTTTGAGACGCTTATGTAAGCCATCAAAACTTTCCTTTTTTGGTCGGTCACATGACCTGATTACATAAGCAACACCCACTTTTTCCAGTCACATGACCTGATTATGTCAGCCATCAAAATTTCCTAAAAAGGAAATTTTGATGCCAAAATCATTTTTGAGTTGCTTATGTAAGCCATCAAAACTTTCCTTTTTTGGTCGGTCACATGATCTGATTATATAAGCAACATCCACTTTTTTCAGTCACATGACCTGCTTATGTCAGCCATAAAATTTTCCTTTTTGGGAAAATCACATGACTGGCTTATATAAGCTGACCCAGTCACCCAGTAGTACCATATCGTCGGCATTGCACAACCTGCAGGCCCAATTGCAATGCCTATAGCATTGCACAAACTACCGCATGCTAGATTGCACAAATACGAGATACCGTGGTAATGTGCATCTACATCTAATAAGGACTACTGCCAGATGGGCAACGAACGAGGGTTGCCGAAAGCGCACCACCACATTGCCACCCAGTTGACAAACAGTGTGGACCTTTACCAGTGGGTTTATTCTAAGGAGAGACGTGATGACCCTGCCCTGAAGGTGTGCAAGTTCTCAATGTGCCGGCCGTTGACCGCTGACCTTCCCCACAGAATTTTATTCCGAAACTCAAGGACCATATCCTTATGCGGTTATTCCACGGAGATCATGCAACCGCTCGTTTGTTTTCTAACGAGGACCGTGCAAAGTTGGTCATCCTCCAGGACAAGGTCTATTTCTACAACACCATGGCAGTCAACTACACGACATACGATGGCAGACGTGAGTCGGAGACATTAAATCCCAGGACACACACCGACATCATGACACTATCCCAGGGAGATGTCCACCCATATGAATATTCCCGTATCCTGGGAATCTTCCGTGCCAGAGTCTTACACCCAAGTCTGGGAAGCGACGTCCAGGAGGTTGATATGTTATGGGTGAGGTTCTACGAGTTTGATGAAAAGTACCAAGGAGGCTTGAAGGCACAGCGGTTTTACCGCATCCACTTCACAAACAGCACCCACGGCGATCCATTTGGTTTCATTAATCCCCAAGATGTCTTGCGTGCCGTGCATCTCATCCCCGGTTTCCGATACGGCCGCACCCAAGGACTACTCCCAGTATCAGTCTCAAGGTGGGAGAGCGAAGGCGACGAGGACTGGATGTACTACCATGTGAACATGTAAGCTTTCCAACTCAATCTCTTCAAGTTGTCCCTCCACTCATGTAATCTACTCCCAGCATCGTCGACAGGGACATGTTCATGCGTTTCCGAGGAGGAGGGATCAGCCATGGGTATATGCGGGTAATCGAGAGCCAGTTTGAGGAAATGAAACGTGAACAGGATAGCCTTGAAGAGGTGCCGCAAGTCGTACACCCCCTCTGGGATTCAGCCATTGGGGCGGGAGAACCGTCCACCAGCATGTCCGGCATTACAACATCTGTTGGAGACACCCCGACGGCAGGCAGTAATAGCAATGATCACGCCGAAGAGGAAAACACCGAGGACGAACATTCAGACATTGACTATGAAGACGATTACCTCGCGGTCGATGAGGACGAAGACGATGATGATGGTGAAGCGATTGGGCAGGGGACTTATGGCCTAGGCGAATACTGAAGTACATTACTTCCCGCTTTGTTTTTTCCATCGCTCCGTTATCTAGTGCAATTCTACCTTAACCGTTCTTTTCCGTGATCGGGCCTTGAGAAAGGTCTTGCCTCAAACTTCGACGAGCCACCCCTACAGCTTCATGCACATATCCCCACCTCCACCTTTCCTCTAACACACCCTCAATTCAACCCGATGCTTCACCCTGCATCAGATTGTGCCAGAAACCCCACGAACCCGGGCTCCAGGGTCACTCCTCTTGCCAACCTCCGCTCCGATTCACCGACTTCCATTCATGGACTGCGATAAAGTTTTGTTTGTCCTCCCCCCTCCTTCACGGCACACACACAATGGGCAGCTCAACCGTAACCAAGCCAGTCTTGACAGGGCGCACTGTTTGTTGATAAGGGCTCCCTCCGCCAGTCCGACAGTGGCGCTCCCTCCAAGCTGGCCTGGTGATGGTGTAGCTAGCTCACTGTGAACAGTGTTGTCATATGTGGATCCTATTTACTCATGATACCATAGGTCGCAATGCCCTCCAGCTCTCTGATGCTCATAACCTCTGGCCTGGTTCAGTTGCAGTGATATGACCTTGGAGCTGTTGGTGCGACGAAGGCCACTCCCGTTGTGTATACTATCGGACACGTCAGAGACCCTCTGGTAGGTCTTAAACGTCCCAAATATCAACAGTTCCTGGCTTCAGCTCATTTGCTGTCACCGCAAGACTCCGACTACACGGACATTCTCGCTTTCTCCGTCTGCCAGTTGTTCAGGAACATCGAGATAACCGCTGGGTCGAACGGTACGACTCACGACCCGACCTATATCATGGCTTTCAATGAGAGGCGCGTGGCTTGATTTTATCGAGCTCTCGATTGCCGGCTGATCCTTGGTCGATGAGGTACAAAGTGTTTTATGCTAACAGGCACTCCCACCGCAGAGTTGTCACATCGTTCCTACAACGGTGGTGGCAGGCGAACGCAATCTCGTCGGACAGGCCTCACTACACCCTTTCTTATGGGAAAACCCGTCGCTTCAAACGTGCACCAAGGAAGTCCACATGGCTCACTGGCAATGAAATTGACAACATCGTGCAAGCCGCGATATCCGTCGGGAATGTCAAGTTGGTGACGCACAAGCCAGAGGCAACAATGACTCTAGGGCCGAGAACCTGTCCCAGTTGAAGCTGTGGAAGGAGGAACGAATTGACAAACCCAGGCAGTCAGCCTCATTAAGAATTACGCCAACGCGACGCACTTGAATTCAACGTAGCTCGTTCAAAGCGATCTCACTCTAGTGAGATTGTTTACAATCTCCACTCAATATCATTGAATAATCCTCACACGTGATGGTGTCTCGCCTCTCAACGCCGGTCAGACTGTCCTGGACAGTTCCAACCTCGACAAATGCATAGCCGGCAATGATCAAGAAGCCAGAAGATGACGTGGCCACGGATGGTGGAGATCTCTCTCGCAGATGCCTCAACAAATGTTCGGAAGCATAAGCAACATGCATGTTGACCAACCTTCCATTTTTTCTAACGATACGACTCGGATGCTTATTGAAGTCTCTCTTTACACGCGATGTCCCGTGGCTTCAAAGTTCATCATAGGTTCCTCGTGACCTCTCCGTCCCACCGTTCGAACTCGGGAAGCCA
The DNA here is from genome assembly GCA_015956445.1 of Thelephora terrestris. Classification (NCBI taxonomy): domain Eukaryota; kingdom Fungi; phylum Basidiomycota; class Agaricomycetes; order Thelephorales; family Thelephoraceae; genus Thelephora; species Thelephora terrestris. The sequence goes on along the minus strand of WIUZ02000024.1, from coordinate 188,830 downwards.
CTCGCAAGGTTTACGTGCTTCGCGTGCCGGTGTTATAGACCCTCTGGAAGGTTCCGGGTCCGGGCCAGGAGGGGGAAGGATCGATTCATGCCTTGACATCCCGAGGATTTGTCACAGGTCAGCTGCCCGTGAGAGAAATTGGTGGGAAGCTGACCAAAATTCTATATAAGAACGAGGCTCCTCCCTCTCCTGTGCAGTTGCGCTCTCTCAAGGGGCTATCCTTGAGGATGCCGGTGAGCCTCTCTTCCAGCCTTGTTCTCTCCCGGGCCGTGGGGGGTTCCTTCTCCTCCGCAATGTTCTTCTCAAGGTAAGCCTCCTTACTGGTCTGGCACCGGCACCTCATGGTAAGTCTATCGTTATCTGCTATATTGTACAGCATATTTAGGTAAGTGGATTTCTTGGCCAGATACTTATATTCACCTCGGATGATTACCGGGTTGGACTTGATGAGCGATGCCCTGGCTCTATTAGGTCAGTTATGATCTACTCTTGCTGAGTCTCTGCTGACGAACCTCTTCTAGATCCGGCCGGTGGTCTCTCGATGCTTGGGGTGTTGGAGCCGGAGGTGGTGGGTCCTAGTGGGTCTCTGTCGTCATCGTGAGTCATTTGTAGGCGGCGGGGTGGACAAGAGATGAGTGATCTCTTGTTCCTCTCGTATGACATCATATGTTGGTCCTGGTTTTCGGCGGTTTTCGGCGGTGACTCTTGCAATAAAATAAAATTTGGTTTTCAACTTTTTGGATATATTTAAAGTTTTGCCGGCAGCGGCATCCAAATAAAAATAATAATCTACGTGGTACCAGTGGTTATGTTATGCCAAGTTGGGTCATCGCGAGTAATCTATCCAGGCGGGGTGGATCCAAGCGGCCGGCAGGGCGCAAGCGCCCGCATATCAACACGGGTGGTGGTGGTGGTCTCACACGTGCCCGAGGACGAAATCAGGTCTACTTTGCAATCGGTGAAAACTTAGGATGTAGAAGATAGAACTACGTAGGATTAGCACCAAATACTTTGCATGTGCCACCATTTGGCACTTGCTCGAGTGGCCGTTGCCTCGTAATTCCAGGGCAGTTGAAGGGGAAGGGAAAAATCGGGGTTTCCCTCGGAATCGGTTTGCGACTCGCCCACCCAAAGTCACGAGATGACCCACCCCCTATCGGGTCACAAGATTTCAACATGTCACACCGTGGATGGGCGCAACGAGCCACGTATCCTCAACTCCTTGCTCGACTCTCTAAAATATCTCTCATGTATCACACCGAGCGACCACAAAACAGCATATCCAACCCTCCCGTTCCCCCGCTCGAATCTTCAATTCAGAGCGGCGCCTATCGCCAACAAGAAAACGGCTCTATGTCTCGAAAGTGCCCGACATGCGGCAAGTGGATTGGCCTTGGACCGAAGGGAGCCGAGTGGTCGTTCCAACTACACACTGGTTCAAATTCTTGTGCGAAGGAGAGAAAGAAGATGGAACTAGAGGCTGCTAGGGCCCACCCACCATCAAAGTCAATGGGCTACACAGCAATCCCAATGCTTCCTCCATCCCCCTTTATCTCACCTGTCTCGTCGGCCCCGGCACTCATCGATAAACCTTCCGCAACTCGTTTGTTGGCCAATGTCCTACCTTCAACCATTGATTCACACCTCTTTCCTCTTGATCCTCCTTCCCCATCGTTTGGAACTCTCGCGTGGTCTGCCCCGGGCTCACCTCAAGTTTGTTCAACCCCGTCCATTTCCAGTCACATTGCTCTCCCTTCCCTCATGCTCGAGTCCAACTGGCACCCGAACTGGCCCGCGCTCTCCCCGCTTACCCAAATCCCACCCGCACAGAAAAGTTGTCCAGGTTCCCTTGTCTTATGGGAGCCTGGCGACCCGGCCACCACGTACCCATTCAACCTTCACAGCTCGGAAGGTTCAAGCACCCTACCATGGACGGTAGCAGTTGGTGAACGCCCCGGGTCGCTCCGATTGTGGTCTAATAGCTGTGGCGGCGTTTGCGACCCTTCACAACCTTGCTGTCAAGACTGCGCCGAAATCACCTCATCTATCAAATACCAGCAAGCTGACAATCGTGCAAAGAATGACTACAAACACCGGGTGTACGACAAACTCAACTGGGAACAACTCGTCAAAAGAACACGGGAGAAAAGTGATCTCCTGATGAAGGAGTGATCAAAGGTTTGGTCACTCATAGTTCAACGCTTACCCTGGATCTGACAACCTACCAAAGGTCGAATCGTTAGGCCACAAGGCTCAGACCCTCTCACGAAAATCAAGTGACTGGTGTCAGGCCGACGCGACCTCTACAGTTCAATAGCACTCTTGCTATCCAAACCTATCACACGCAGGGGTCAAACACACAGTTATAACCCTGTTGCAAACCCAGGGATATCGGAAGTCTCTTCACTGACTAGATTGGAGAGAAGGAGAAGGAAGGAGACAAGGGTCTTCAGGCACTCTTGCTCTAAGCACACAGCAGTAGAGGTCACGGAGAGTCTGATGATAACAAATCTAAGGAGTACAGGCTAAACTACTCTGAGTATATATACTACTTAGATTTGTGACGTGACAGTGACATGTAACTACCCTAAAGATACAAACACAGACAAACATGGTCCGTGCGCAGCACTGCATGGTCTGTGCGTTACGTGGTGACTAATGCTACAAATTATCAGCTGATAAACGAAAGTGTGGCGGCCAATAGCAATTTGAGAGCATTACAAAGCAGTTACAAAGCATGACGTAGCCTGGGAATGTTCGGAAGGAATGTGGGTATGACTGACTAACAGCCAATGGCAAAAGGGGAGCATATGACTAAGAAATAGGGGCATATGATGTCATGTGGGTCATGCGCAGTAAACAATAGAAATGATGACTCAACTCCTGAGTCGTGGAAGGGGTGTGGCATTTGGTATATAACCAAAGGGGGTTGGATGACTGGGTCTCTCAACAAACCCACCCTTGTTACACACAGCCAACATGCCTCGTGCTCAAACTCGTGTTCCCACCCGTCGCTCTTCCTCTTACTCTCCTGTTCAGGAGAACAACTTCAACATCGACCGCTTCTCCCATGCCCGCCGTGATCCATCCCGCCCTTATCCCACTTTGGGAGCTGTTATGGACCGCACTGCCACCGCCGACCCTAAGGAAGGGTTCTCTGACTTAGGTGGGGGCTCTGCTTGTGCGTTCCGGTTTTGGAAACCAAGCTAACTCCTTTTAGGTTTCAGGGACTTTCTCCAGGCCGCTCGAAGGGTGTCTCGGCGCAAGTTGGCGCGTATCGAGACTAACCCTTATGCGAACGAACTCCTCAATAGGGGTGTTGAGTTCGTGACTGAGGCCAACGAGACCTTTAACTCCGTGTTAGAGGCCAGCGTTCTCCATACGGGGAACGTTGGGTCCATGTTGATGGACGAAGTGGCTCACGTCAACGAACGTATTGATGGTTGTCGTGAGGAGATCGAAGTTTTGGAGAACTGGAAGGAGGATATGCAAGGCGTTATTCATGGACAGGAAGATAGCGTTGTTCGACAGGGGGCCGACATTGATTTGCTGAAGGTAAATGTGGGGTCGGGAGATAATTGACTTTTCTAACCCAACATTTCCTTTTAGGGAGAGGTGACCACTCTCAAGGACTTGGTCCGGGCTCTGGTTACTAAGACCGGAGAATTGGAGGACGATAAGGTAACGAGTAGGGGTTGAAGGTTTTTAATGTCTTCTAACCCTATTCGTTTTAGGTTCGTCTTACTCGTCGTGTCTCCGAGTTGACCGGAGAAGTCCGGGATCTCCAGAGGAGGTGCAATGAGCCGGAGGTCCGAGTCGAAGAAGAGGAGTTAGAGGTTCCGTATCGGGCCGGGTCGCCGATAATTCCCAATCGGGCTGAGTCGCCGCCCGCTCGTTTATTAGTCCGTCACGAGAACAGGTTGGTTCCGATCGATGATGAGGTCATTGAAATCGGGAGCGACGAATTCTATCAGAACGTAGGAGTTGTCCGTAGGGACACTCCTCGTCCTGAGTTCGTTTCTACTCCTTGGGGTAGTCGCCGTCAATGGCCTGCTCTGGAGTATGATCCGTACGCCGAGTTCGTTCCCGATAGTGAACCAAACTCTGATACGGAGCTTCCAGATTACGATGATTTGTCGGACATGGACCCGAACGAGATCCGGGAGCAGAACTGGTTGAATGAGGAGTTGGTGAGATCGGCATTGGAAGTAGTACAAAGGATCCGAAGAGATATTGATTAGATAACTCTTTTGTACTGTTGGTTTCCAATGAATCTTCTTTCTATTTTGTCTATTGCGTGTGATCCATGAGTCGTAAAGCATGATGGTTTTCATAAGTCCAATCCAAGGGTCAGATTAATAAGCCGGTTGACTTCTGCGAGAGGTCAGCGTGCGACACTTATTAATACATCCCTTGTTGTCGGTAGCCTGAATATCTACTAGTCGTCCAGGGGCAACGGAGGGCCAGGTAGGGGGGATCTTCGTATGAAGGTCCGCCGGTACATGTTCACGTATTATACCTCGGGTCTTCTGGGGTATTTTGACTAGTAGCACGTTCCACGTATTGGACTTTTGAGTCGTTAAGCATAGGGCATACTGCATAATAAACAGTTTACCGCCATGTTTAGGGCAAGGCACCAACTGACTTAGTGGTGATGAGGCGTTAAATATTGGAAATGAAAGGGGGTAAACGGCGAAATCATCACAACTGGGAACGGCTCGCACGGCATATCTCCGTTTGCGACTACAAAAATGTTGCTAATGTACTTTCCGTTGCAATGAAGAATGGGTCCTCTCCATCTGCCATGGTCATGCAACTGGCAACTGCCGCTCACGGTCTCTACACCCCACACCCTACCGCCAGCCAGTTCGACATTGATCTTGCTTACCTCGCCCAATCGATCGGAGGACCAAGGGTGTTATTCGCGCTGAACAGATCATTCAACCTGCCGTCCTACCGATCTCTCATGCAACGACAAAAGGTTCCAGTCTTGGCTCCAAGCATATCCACCCCCACTCTCCTAGAAGTCAACGAGAACATCAGCCACTTCTTCTGCGAACACCAACAGCCCACCACGACCACCTGCGGTCACTCGCTTCTTGTTGATGGCGTTGCCCTTGAAGAAAAGTGCCGGTACTTGCGATCCACCGACAGCGTTGTCGGTATTTGTAGGGAACATGGATCTGCGCTCGACCCTCGTGTTCGATCACAAGAAGCCCTTGCTGACATAGAGGACACGCTTCACAGCGACAAGCCACGGGCCCATTACGCCAGCGAAGCAACAGTTGTGGCAATTGCACCATTCCGCAGTTCATCATATTCAGCAATTCCGGTTGCCCTCTCGGGGAGTTGCAAAGCAGAGACTGGGGAAGCGATGGCTTTGTGGCTGAGGGAGCTTATCAGGGCATGGAAGGAGAGCGAAGATGGTGAAAAGAGACATGGTCCCATATGGTCCATTGCCACTGATGGAGAGTCTACCATGTGTTCGAGCCGATTCCAGATTTGTATGTCACAGGAGCTTGCCCCTTCCAGTCTTCTTTACCCTATGCTTCACCATCTCCACGGTCTCAATCTCTTCACTGGCCCACATGATATAACAATGACATGTGACCCGAAGCATATCTTTAAGAGTACGTGGAGGTCATACTGTCCAAATCAAAATCACTGACATGAATCTAGGGTTTGCGACACTATTACGAAGCCGCGAGGGCCTACTCATCCGCACCACCGTTGTCAACAAGAACCACCTCCGCTCTCATCTTGTTCGGCTCAAGGATGTTAATGAAAAGATTGTTGACTCCTTGGTTGACCCCGCTGACAAACAAAATGTACCAAAGGCGGTCGCATTAATCCAACACCTCGGTCAACTTCGAGAACTTGAGACGTTGTCTTACACACCTTCCCAGCTTGAAGAGCACCATGCGCTTACGACTCTGGCTGAGGTGCTCAACTCATTTACACAACCATTCATTGACGTCCAAATGTCCCTCACCGACCAACTTACCTCCCTCGTCAAGTATGCCCATCTCGCGTTCTTCCTGTACCAGAAACACGGGACCCAATTCATGACCTCTCCGCTATATTCTGACAGCCAGGCCACAGTCAAAGACATATTCTTCTGCGTTGCCAAGCAAAAGTTACTGGACTCATCAAAGCCGTTCTACATCATTCAAGTTGGTTCTGATCGCCTCGAGGCATGCTTCTGCAACGCGCGGACCCAGACACACCATAGGAACTTCGACATCCTTGAACTCTCTTACAAGCTTGCTATGGCTTCCGTCATCAGCTCCATTTACACCCGACACCCTGACTTAGACGCTGGCTCACGGCGCCTCAACCTAACAAATGCAATTGGGGTCGATCACGTGAACCCAAAGTCGTGGATTGGCGATGTCACCGTGGACAATGTCTCGATACAGCTTTGTTGGCAGAAAGGAAAGGCTGATGCTGAGACTTTTCTGTCTTCTGTCTTCCCCCCGAATGAATGTGACGACCCTTTTGGAGCTTTTTCACAGCCAGACTATGACCTCCTCCGCCCATCTGGAAATTATGTCGGATTCTCTGGGGATCTAGACCCCTCTGATGAAGGATTGGATGATGGATCTGAGCGAGCAGCTGACAAGGAAGTAACCTCAGAGGAAGATGTGGGTGGAGAGGTGGTGGAACCGAAGGGGATCCTGGCTGATGACAAGGCGCCAGATACTACTGAGCTCGAGGAACTTTTGCCGGACATTATTGGAGATCCTATCGTAGACGACATTCCGAAGGACTGGTTGGAAGTTGATGGCATCATGCACCGGAAGTCGTCGGTTGTGGCCCAGTGTCTGAAAGCCAACCGGTCCAAGAAAGTTACCGAGCGGACTCTGCGAGTTCAAGGCCTAACACTTGACGACCTACGAAAACGCTCCTCCACCAATATCCAGACCAACTCCACTGGCTTGGACCGCTTCTGCGTTGGCGATGTCACCGCTACATTGGTCTGCTCGGGTTCTTCCATCTGCTTGGTGATCATCCAGGTGATCACAATACGAAAGGAAAAGTCATCCCTCCCTTCTGTCACGACGGACCTCTTGCAAAACCCAAGATCAGATGTTTCGGTCCAGGCTCAAGCCATTCAACTCGTGCAAGCTGGTTCCGTTTGGGCGTGGCTCCCTGGCCAGTTTCTCAAGATTTCAAACCCAAAGAAACGAACTTCAAAACCAACCATCCACCATTTCACGATCGTGTGTCCAGGCTGGCTTTGTTTTCCAGTAAACCCAGGCATCCATGCAGTCAGCGACCTATTCCAGGATGACTTTCCCACACCTACCCCAAGTTCCTCCCCGGACCGAACGTGGGTTTTCCCCAGTGAAGACCTTAGTGCGCTCACAGAGCACATCTGGGAGAAAATCAAGTCAGGCAGCGCACGAGATACGGAGGCCATGGTAGAGGCTTTGCCATTGATCGGGAACCTGGGTGTTTTACCGTATAAGGATCAAAGTGGTTAGTCATCTCTTTCAACATGTCAAATATTTATCCCCACTTTTGCACCCATAGGCGCAGCTTGTTTTGTAGTCGATGGAGTTCGAGCAAGAACACGTGCACCGACAGTGGACAAGAATTCCCGTGTCAAGTGCCCCCTCTGTGATGCCTCTGTCTTATCAACACAGATGCGCATGCATACGGGTCGGCATATCATATTTCAGTTGTACGGGATGAAGGAGAGTGGTCTGAAACAAGAAGTAAGTGATTCATAGATTTTGCGTCATCCCTATATTAATAATGCCTTTAGATCAGCGATCATGCATGCGGGTTTTGTGGAGGGGACGAATGTACGACAACAATGGCCATCTCGAAAAGCGGTGGTCGGGTCATCGAATCAAATTGTCAATATCAACATTCCTTTCGCTATGGGGCAGCAGTTGGAAAGAAGTCATCGTGTACCAATGTTCCGGTCCACTGCCCTCACTGTGACTCTGGATCACGCAAACTCACCATCTGGAAGTACAACGCCTTCAGCCACATTCAAGCCGTTCACTCAAATCTCATTCCCAACGGTCTCGACAAGGCGCTTTGGTTGGATATCCAGATTACGTCTCAGGAAGAGAAGAAGATGGGTCTTACACCGGAGGCCATCGAAGAATTCCACACCGCCGAACGCCCCCTCCCCCTGGGTAACACGGAGTTGTCTTCGCTCAAGTCAGAAGTTGAAGCAGGGGTGTTGCTGGTTAAGAAGCCAAACAAACATGGCCGGCGTACTTTGGACACCCCGCACCCGCATGTCTCAACCGCTCTCGCAAAGAAAAAGAAGGGTGAACCGGGCGATAAAGACCCCTTGATGTTTACAGTGAAGAGGAAGGCCGCTCCAAAGGACTCTCATACTTCAACCCCTCCTACGAAGAAGATGAGGGACGCGTAGCTGCCAATAGTATATTGTCTTGCAGTCGTCGAACCTTTGTAAGTATGACATCATACATTTGAAATGGGTACCCCTTGTCCTGGTGATTTCGCTTTTTGGGTGGTCCCCTGTGCGCTAATTTAGTCCGGTTGATATGAAAAGTTTGCGCCCTGCCGGCCGCTTGGGTGGATCCTGGTAGATCTGGGTGTATCAAGGCTGACGAACATGAAGCTTTGATCTACCTAATCTACCTAGATGCAATGGAATTCCTCGATCTCCCCTGATAAAGGTGGATAAGTGTGGGCGGGCAGACACGGGGGTAGATGGGCCAGATGAGCCAGATATACCTACCCCTACCTAGATCATATTCCGACGGGTTTGCTGATGTACCGATGTCAGAAATTGCTCAACATGCAGTGGCCCGATCGGTATTTTTGTGTGTACTTGTTTTCCCGTACTGCTGTTACTTATCATTATCTCCACCCTCACTGCTGGCAAGATGACCACGCGAGAACTGGCAGGTCCTCCCCTTCGCTCTCCTCTCATTTCTTCTTTCCTCCAGGAAGTAGGTCTTTCGTTTTCATCCCTTTTACCTAACAATTGCTCTTCCACTAGCTAAATGTTGTTTAGTTTTCGACCACCTATCCCCGTATAGAACGTTGCCGGAAATCGCTTTGAAGCACGGCTGCAAAACAGTAACCTCTACCGTCATGGCATTCGGTCTACAAGGAAGGAAATCCATTGCCGGCACTGTCAACAAGAATCGGGACGACGTTGCCGATCATTCCGTTTCTCATCCGCGTTCCACCGTACCAACGGGCAACTACCTCTTCACCTTAACTCCAACGTTTACCCAAGGCCTCATTTTCGGACAGATTCCCATCCTTTTCCTCGTATACCTTATTCTTTTCTTCAACTCAAAGTCGATAGAACTCCCTAAAGAACCCCCCGGACAGAGTGCACTCCCCTTCCGGCCAAGTTTCTCCGCTGAGGAGTTCGTTTCTACTGTTTTCCCCCATACGAAGGTCAAAGAGCAGGGCGAAGAAGGAGATGGCTATTTTGTGGAGTCTGCGGAATGGCTGAATGTTTTATTGAAGCAGGTGAGTTGCCGCGTGCCTCTGGAATGGAACGGAGTCCGTCCGTGAGGCTTGGACTGAATAAGAACAGATCGTGGATGATTACCGGCGCAAGTTGCGCGCTATTGACAGCGGGTTGGACGAAGAGAAGGAGAAGGCAACCCTTGGGCGGATTCAGGACTTGGCAAACGAAGCTCGGCCACAGACACTGCTTGTGCGTAGCCATTAACACCGTCACCCTGCACCCTCTCAAGTCGCATGTACCATCTAGGGACCCATTCACGTTCGCTCGGTTGACCTGGGCGCGTCCGCTCCCCGAATTTCGAACGCGAAGATAACCAAGATGATCGGGGGAAATGTATGCGCCCTGGTTCTATCGCCCCCCACACGCGAGACGCGCTGACTGACGTACGCCCAGCCGCAGGTGGAAGTCGATTTAAACTACACGGACACGGCGTCGATTTCGGTGTCGACGACTGCACTCCTCAATTTTCCGTTTCCGGGTTTCGCGAAGCTGCCGGTCTCTCTCGTGGTCTCTCTCGAGCTCTTTTCGTGCAAAGTCTGTGGCGCAGTGACCTCGCTGTTTCTACGAATTTGACTGCTGACCCTCGTAGCTTGTCTTCACGCCTCCGAAACCTACAACCGGCATAGTAAAACAACTCCCTATAACATCTGAAGAGTCTCCCGTGTTCACGATCAACATACCCCCCTCATCCATCTCGTTACATCTCAAGATGAATACCACTATCGGCTTGCTACCCCAACTGGCCAACATTCAGAAACTGCACGAGCTGATTGAAACTCAGGTGTGAATTTTCTAGTCACAGCCCTTTCGTCGCCATCTGAACTCTTTCTTTCGAATTTAGGTCAAGAAACTGATCTCTGAGCAGGCAACATGGACCGTTATCTTACCTGGGATGAGCAAACCTCGTGCGGGAACAAAGGAATCTGATTCAAGTGACGGGTAACTCAACACACCCTGTACTCCTGACTTCTGGATCCCTCTTGTTTAGACGTACTCTGCATCGCCGAGTCACGGCTCCAATGGGTGGAGTACGGAGGTTTGCGATGATTGAATCATCAATATTTTAGCATGTTGTGATATCTGTCGTACAAACTTGTAATTTCCGCCGCATCAATTTATTATACTGCCAGTGCAGTGCTGTGTATTGCGGAAAATCCATCCCTGTTAGACCAGGGAACGAGAGGTACTTACCCACAGAGGGACCCTAAAGCTGTGCCATCGAAGTCGGATATGGTGTAACGGCTAACATTGCCGCCTCTCACGCGGCAGCTCGGGGTTCGACTCCCCGTATCCGAGATCTTTTTTTTCCCAAACGCTCTTGGTCGTGCACGATAACATTATCCCCACGCATAGGCGTATCTAACATGTATTATATGTCATCATATGTCATCAAACTCCGTCACCAACTTGTAGTCCTGCGGTCTGACAGGCGCACGAGGACTCTCGAAAGGTTTGCCTCGTCTGCGATTATTCGTCAGCGGCGTCGTTCTCTGGACTTCAAGGGCTAACTTACTTTTCGCCAGCAGCCACAGAAGGGAAGGAACCAAACATATCAGGGTGTTTGGGATAAGGAGATTCGCTGCAGAGTTTCAACTATCAAGTTCGTCAGACGAGCAGGAGGACCACATACCTGAAGTATGGATGCTGGAGGGCCTCTTCCGCTGTTATTCGGCACTCCGGGTCGTAAGTCAGGAACCTCATCATGAGGTCTACGCCTGCATCGCTAATATACGGGAACTTTTGGCGAAACTGTGGAGGCTGGGAAGGAGGAAGAGAAATGGTCTTGGCAAGCGGCAAAACATAGTAATCCGGCCACGAGTCCCGACTAGGCGGGCCGAGCAGTTTGAATATCATAGATATCATCTCGATTTCACCTTTCGCTTGGAACAATGGCTGTTTGAGGATGAGTTCTGCGAATATACAGCCGACGGACCACATGTCTACGGCGGTGGAGTAGGTAGTGGCCCCAAGCAGGATTTCTGGCGCCCTGTCGAATAATACTGTGCCCTCGTTGTCATGGTGCGATCGGTATTGAGGACATACCGATACCAAAGTGTGACGACGAGTTGGGTCAACCCTCCTACGCCGATAGGGTCACCGTAACGTCGGGCGAGTCCAAAATCCGCTACCTTGATCTGACCGCGATTGTTCATCAAAAGGTTGGACGTTTTGAGATCCCTGTGTAAGATCCAGTTTTTGTGACAGTGGGCGACGGCGGAAAGCAACTGGAGCAAGAGGGTTTTGATCTCAGATTGCAGAAAGGTGGTCGGCATGACGGTCAACAGGCTCTTCAGATCGTGCTCGATGAAATCCATGACGATGTACACTCTTCTTGTGTCAGAAGAGTCTCAAGTTCCTCATCACTGGCGCGAAACTCACTGGGTTAAGGTTTCCCCGACGACCACCTCCCGAATGTTGACGACATGTTCGTGTCGACAAGCCATGAGGGCATTTATCTCCCTCAGAGCGGTGATGGGAAACCCCTGCTTTTCCTCGTCGAGTTTCAGTCTCTTGAGCGCAACGATGTCCCCGGTCTGCCTATCGCGAGCGCGGAACACAACGCCATACGAGCCCTCCTCGATCTGGTTCAGCCTCTCGTAGGTGAACACGGAACGAGCTGGCAAAATCGGTGGGTGACACGTCCGCGGCGGGACGCACACGCTATGGAGCTTGTTTATGGACGGTGTCGGGCGCGGTCTAGGCGATTGCGAGGGTTGGGAAGAGGAAGAGGAGGGATCGGTGTCGGAAATCTTTGAGCGTTTCGGTTTCGGAACGCGTTTTGGCGAGAGCTGGCGAGGGGTTTCTTGTTCCTCGCCGTTTTCCCATCTTGAGCGTTTTCGTGAGGGCGTTGAGGGTCCTGCGTGAATTAAGTCCATCGGGATATCCGAGTTCTCGGTCGTCAGATTGGGGTACCGACAAGGATGGGCATTGTGGACTCGGCGAAGCCCGAAAGCCCTTACCACGATGGCGTCAATGTCAATCGAGCATTCCTCACCTTCTCCCTGGACCCGAGTCAGTCATGCTCTCAGCAGTCGCTCGACAAAGGGTTCTCGCCCGAGCGTCAGCGTGGAAGGCATCTTCTAGTTTCTTGCACCAGAGATGGGCCTCCACGACCGTGTCATCGAACCTAAACTCTGTGACCGAGGAGGACCTGGCGCATTTCTCCAGCTTCCTCGCCCCTTCTTCCATCTTGTCTACTCTCTCTCCCTCGAATACCCCCGCCGACGAACTCACCCCGTTCAACGATGATTGGATGGGAAAGTACAAGGGAAGGTCCACGACGGTGCTCAAACCCCGAACTACCGAGGAAGTGAGCAAAATCGTCAAGCACTGTAACGAGAAGAGGATTGGGATTGTCCCACAAGGTGGAAACACTGGGCTCGTTGGAGGGAGTGTGCCTGTGAGAGACGAGCTCATCCTCAGCCTCTCGAACTTAAACAAGGTCAGGTCGTTCGACTCGGTGTCTGGTAAAGTCACTTCCTCCATCCTTCTTACTCTGTTGGCTGACCCAGAAATTTAGGAATACTGGTGGCGGATGCAGGATGCATCTTGCAATCCCTGACTGATTATCTTGCCCCGCACAGCCACATCATGCCGATTGATCTCGGTGCAAAAGGAAGGTGCGTACTCTTCTCAAATCACTTTGCATACAGCAGGCCCAACTCCCCGTGCTTAGTTGCCACATAGGTGGTAACGTCTCCACTAACGCTGGTGGCTTACGACTTATGAGATACGGTTCGCTGCATGGGGCGGTTCTCGGACTCGAGGTCGTGATGCCGGACGGTACCATCCTTAATCAACTATCGGGACTACGAAAGGACAACACAGGTAGGCGCCTCATTTGCCACAGCGCGGCGGTAATCTAACAGTTTTTAGGATACGACCTGAAACAATTGTTCATTGGGGCTGAAGGCACTCTCGGAGTCGTAACCGGCATCTCGATTCTGGCCCCCGTAATGCCAGCAGCGACAAACGCCGTCGTACTTGCCCTCCCAAGCTTTGACCAGGTCATCCCTCTTTTCAAAATCGTCAAACGAGACATGGGCGAAATCCTCTCTGCGTTCGAATACATGGACCGGGAATCCTACACCCTCTCGGTCAAGCACGGACAAGGTAAAGGGCTTAGCGAAGAGGAGATCGAAGGTGCCCAGTGTTTTGTTCTCATTGAGACTAGCGGCGGAAATAAGGAGCACGACGAGGAGGTCAGTTCTTTTTCGGCGTCATGTCGGAGTCGTTTCCAAGTCACCTCCTTGCCAGAAATTGTCCAACCTGTTGGAAAAAGTTATGGATCCCGATGCTGGCCTGGTAACGTCGGGTGTGTTGGCCCAGTCTCCCGCCCAGTTTGAATCCTTGTGGGCAATTAGGGAAGGGATACCCGAGGCCATCGGAAAATCGGGTAAAGCGTACAAGTACGACGTCTCGATTCCTGCCTCCAAGTTCAAGGAGTTCGTGGACAAAACAAAGGACCACCTTCTATCAAAGGGGCTGCTCCACGAAAACGCGATCAAGGGTGTAGTAGGCTACGGGCATTTTGGGGATGGTACGGAGACATCGACTTCGCAGAATTTTTTTGTGTCTGAATTGCTCTTCAGGGAACATCCACCTGAACATCGTTGCCGCTGCATATACCCCGGAGATTGCGGCTGCTCTTGAACCGTTCGTGTTCGAGCTCGTTGGTGGGTACCTTCCACCACATCGCATGGTTAACGAGTGTTGACTGTAAGCTTAGCGTCATACAACGGATCCGTCTCCGCCGAACATGGCATCGGGTACGCGAAAACGAGTGCGATGAGATACAGCAAGGATCAGACAAGCATCGAATTGATGAAGAAGATCAAGAAGTTGTTCGACCCCAACGGGATCATGAACCCTTGGAAGGTGCTTCCACAATAGATCTCACATTTTACCCCCAATGTCGTAGTTTCATCTATCGCACACATTTACACAATCGTTGCCGTCGCAAGCAGGGTAGGATCTGGATATTGGACCGAGGTCAACACCGCTTCGCTACCTTCGTTTCTATCGTGCCTTCAACGTTCCAACCCGCCGGGATTAGGACGGTACGTCGAGCCGTCACAGCAAATCTGAACGATGCTCGCCTTTCGATCCGGGTTGGGCTCGAAATCGATTGTCACGGCTTTTCTCTAGCGATAAATTCTTCTCGAGTGCGATTCCTGGACTCACCAGCGCGTTGTTCGTGTGGCCGGAGTCTTACGCCGAACAGGCGATATTGGGCAAGATCTCTTCCATGTGGACTTGACCTCGGCGTGCCGCTTCGCTCTGGTAGTCAAGGTTATATCTTACCCCATCAATGAAGAAGGGTCGGATGTCGGCTCTGTCCGCGGGGATTCTGAAGAGACTACGGAGCGGAGATCGAGGATCGCTGGGGCTTACGACAACGCGAACGTTCGAGGGTAACGCTTGGTTGGAGACCCTCACAACTCCGGCGCACCATCAGTTGAATTTTGATTCAGACGAGAACGCAGAATTTCTTAGGAATATTTTTGAGATTTCTCACGATTTGAGCAGTGAGGGTTTCCGCCCACCAACCCCTCTCTCACTGCGAACTCGACCTCCGGACATCAGGACGGTCCTGAAAGAACCTTCAAACTGACAGGTTGTTCATCGTAGCTTGATTCCAATCCCTTGCTTTGCTCCCTCCTTACCCCGCGAACGTGGACCTTATCACTCTACTACCCTTGCCGCGACTCACAGCCGCGCTTTGGTTCCCGCCCCTCTTCGCGACAGGGAAGGAATTGGCAGATCTCACGTTGAGGGAGTTGGTGTCGCCGTTGTCAAAGGAGTGCGGATGTTGTGGTGGTGGATCTGTGACTTCCGCGAGGTGGAGCATTGGCAGGCTCTCCTTGATGCTCTAGATCTGGTGTCAGACATGTAGGAGTTGGAAAAGTTGGGTACTGGTGAGGAGCTCGAGAGCCTATTCCTTCTTTACAAGTGTTGCAGTTGCCAATGTGATCTTTCGCTCTTCGGATTGAACGAGGGCTGGGTTCCATGAGGGAGTGATATCTCGTTTAGTACAGCTTAATACATTCCTCGCTGGACATGTCTCCCGGCTACGATATCGATGCTAACCGTCAACTGGACTAGGACAAATTGCAAAGTTTTCGTTCGAAACTCCTGCAATCCAGCCCATCTCGTCAACAGCATGAAAACCAACGGGCCACCGGTACTGATGCTCAGGATGAATGGGGAAAAGCCCGAGCGCCCGTGAACCCGACCGGAAACATATCGACGAGAAAGTGCGTGAATGTATTCGCTCAGATGCCCGCGAAAGTACATGGAAACAACCGCCGTTCCACGAAAGCACATTCGCCAGGCTTGTACGCAATCGAATATAAGTGTAATTGAGAAAAGGGAGCGTTAAAAAACAGACTCAGCGTCACAGAACTACTGTACGTTATTACTCACTACTGAAGGGCCGTATGAACAAAATCTAGAATCATCAACTCTCCAGTCCCGTACAGAGCAAGCATGTATCGACCATTCCACACGGCTCTACCAAGGTACGAGAATTGCCCAGGCAGCCGGAAGACTTCTTTTCCGGAGGCGGTATCTACGATCCTGCTTTGGACCGTGCCGTTCCCACGGGCGGCGTGCAGACAAGCCATGCGCAGTCTGTTAGGTATGCTGGATGAGTCTAGGGGAGGTGATTTCAGGTTCCTCAAGTCCAAACCCCAGGCTTTCGACCCCTCCAAAGAACGAATCCAAATTCTTGAACCATCCAAGTCAATGGAGAGGGGGTTTTGCGTGTGGGGGTAATTGTGGTGGTATGTCCCTGTGCTCTTCCCTGTGGATATGGACCAGGTCCGAATCTCCTCCAGATTCACCACAAAAAACATGGTCCCGTCACTCGATATTCCAAGGCCGTGGTAGGGGGTGGGGTCAAGAACACCGAGGTCGAGGTTGAGGTCACCGGATAGAGGTTTCCTCTGGAGCCTTTTCCCTGACTCAGCATCCCAAGTGGAGACGTACCAGTCAGTGCGGAAGGGTTGATTGCAATAGACAATGGTGAATATGTTCTCAACCAGCCGAGCACTGCCAACATGTTCTATTTCAGAGATTTGGAGGAAGATCCCTGAATGACCAGTCGAAAGATCCCAACGCTCAATGTTTCCAGCTGAATCGACGGAGATGGCGATGCCCTCCTCTGCTTGCAGGGTGATGTATGTGAGCTTCCCCCGGAGCGATCTGGTGGATTTTGCATTCCTGGTGGTTGAGTCTGGGGAATCATCATTGAGCCGCAGGAATCTGATCTTTCCATCACTATGCACTGAGATTAAGGAGGATGAGTACACAAGGGATTTGATTTTGCTGCCACCGGGGATCAAGGTCCCAACCAGGTGAGGTGTACCAGTGATGCTCCAAACATAGACAGTTACACCAGTGATACCAGCCACAAATCTGTCACTGGAGGAAAAACAACACTGTTCAAACCAGAGAGCAGGGGAAGGAAGGGTGGAGATGAATGCTCCAGAGACCGCATCATGGATGGTGGGGGATCCCATGCTACACAAAATAAAGTGCTTGCCATCTGAGGAGAAGACAAAGTGATGGCCAAAAGTTGTGGGGCCAGTCTTGGTACCTTTGGTGAGGTCCCACTGTGCAATACGATCACTAGTAGATTGATACACCAAGCGTCCAGGGACTGTAGGATGAAAATCGATACTGCACACCCAATTTGATTCTGAGACAAGTCCTTCAATGGAATGGCATGTCCCCATCCTGATGTCCCACAAGCAAACACCCTGAGGGGAAGCTATAGCAATGGTGTTATTGTCTGGCGAAATAGATAAAGATCGAGCATCACGGCTGCCATAGAATGTTTTCATGACTCCACCGGTCTGGATATCCCAGAGTTCAATGGTGCGATCTGTACTTGATACAAGTAGTGTTCCATCTGGTGAGAAGACAAGGAATACCAATGGTCCTGTGTTTCTGTGAAGAACCGACTTGCGGGACCCTGTGATTGAGTCAAGGATGATGATGTCACCAAAATCCAGCCCGACTGCAATGATGTCCTTCCAGCATACAAGGATTTGTGGCTTGTCATCATTGTCAATGGAAACCACACGAGTGCATGTTCCCCATTTGTCTGGGCGCCCAGGCTTTACCACCTTGACCACTCCTAGGGACTCTGGGGTATACCATTTGTGGAGCCAGGATGAGGAAGGACAAAATGGAAGTACGTGGTGGTATATATTGGCAGGGGTGTCACGGATGCTGTCGAAGTGTGACAAGATGAAATTATTGCTATCATTCGTCCATTTGCATGAGTCCCTTGTCTGTATATACATGAGCACATGCTTTGACAGATGCCCCACACAAAACTCACCAACAGGTACCATTGGTCTACATCATGGAGGGCATAAACACCAACATTGAGGTGTCCTGTGAGGCTGAGGACCTCAATCCAATATAGTAGATGTGTTGTAAAGAATTTGTCAATTGCAGTCTTTACTTGTTCAATGTGAGGACCACTGCTAGGAATTTCCAAGAGATGCTTTGTCCAGAATCGGCACGCGTACTCCAGAGCACTCCCAACTTGAGCTTTCCTATGGATTAGGTTTGTTGCATCAGTGAAGAGGGTACCATCCAAGCCACAAATGTTCTTCTTCAACCTCTCCCCCATCAGGCTGAGGCATGAGAATAGAATAGTGGTGTGATGAACTGGGGGGTCCACAAAGAACCTTTTGTCTTTGCATCTTCTTGAGTTGGTGAGGAAGTCTGGGAACGATTTGTGAAAGGTGCAGATAGGATCAACCTCGCTGTCTGGAACAAGGAGGAGGGAATGGAGAGAGCGTAGAGTGTTGGATATACGAGATGGTGTGCCACAGTTTTTGAACAGTTCCGAAAGTGTCCTCCTTGAAAGGGGGTAAAATACCAGTAGCACTGCCCCAACTACCAGCTTGAAGCGGGTGTAAAGTTCCTGTGCCTCCGGGTCCGCGTCAGAGAATGCCTGCTCCAGAACCTGGGTGTAGAGAAAATCAATCCCTGACTTTCCTTCGTGGGCTGTGCTCTGGGGGAGGGAGATGATGAGAGTGAGCCTCTCGGTAGGGAGGTCATACGGGGATGCGATGAATTTGACGACAGTTGAGGCATAAACAAAAAGCCCTGCTGACTTCTTGCAGAGAATATTGATGTCGTATGAGCTTGGCCAACTTTCCGTGAGGTCGCAGTCGCTCCGGGTTTTGGCGATGTCGGTCAACCGACTCTCCAAGAACAGCTTGATATCTGCATTGACTGAGGACCGCTCAACATCGTGGAGCTTGAGCACTTCTGTGATCGGTCGAAGCAGCTCCAGCCGGAACCCGGAGCGGATCCGGGGTTCTGGACGGCCCGTGATGAAGAACTTGACCTGTGGGATCCTATGCACGTATCTGGAGAGCACGGATAGAATGGCTGATGCGGGTTCTTTGTCTTTACATTCATCGAGGGCGTCGATGATGATGAGGGTTGGAATGTCAACAGCTTCGAACGGGCGGATGATAAGTTTCTCCAGCTGGGAACAGAGAGATTCTCGCCCAATCTCGGGACTGGCTTCCAGGACTGGAAGTAACTGCTTTCGGAATTCTGGGTATCGGTAAGCGAGTTGGAAGGCAAGGGTGGGGAAAATGTTCTGGATATCTCTCCTGTCCTCGAAATCTCGCGAACAGAAGAAACTCGCGCCGAGCTTCCCGTCTGCAAAGCTATTCTCAGCGAACGTTTGGGCGATGGTCGACTTGCCAGTCCCCGCGAGACCGTTAAGCCAGAAAACGCGCTGGTCTGTTTCATCTGCCAGCCAATTTTCGATTCGCCACAAGACATCCACCCTCGTTCCTCTCAGGCACCCCTGCCTATTCCCGGAGAGGTATCCAGCACCAGTGACGTGATGCATCTTGTCGAGAAGGGCGAGATCCGCCAATTTCTGCAAGGGATTCATTCTGCAAGAACAAGAGGTGAAGGGGTAAGACTCACAATGAGCCGAAAACTCTTGTCATAGATATCTTGTTGCAATGAAGTCTAACCCGAAAATCAAACGCTGCAACACAAGGTAGTTGAGCGTCATGCACACCTGATACTGCGCTATTGCATCACGAATGTCCTCTAATACACCGCCAAGTTTGCCGGCATTCCCGACGTTGTTCAGAAAGCCCTTAACCTTCCCTTGTTTTTCCAACAGTTCCAGATCCAGACGAATGGCCTCCAATTTCCTAGCCATAGATGTTAACCGTGATTCTCGACGTTTATGAGTATGTGCCCACCGCTTCAATTCATCTCTCCTCGATTTCTCCCCTACGTCACCCTCAGAAACAGGGGCACAGAGCGTTCCGGCTAACGATTTGATCCGAGGCGCAAGGGATTCTATCGCTTCCTTGTTTCCCTGTGCTCGCTAGGGCTGTTTGAGCATCGCGGTCCGAGGTGGGTTTTGGAGATGAACCGTACCTCACAGCTCTCCAGGATAGAGCACAGACCCCCGACGACAGATTTGAGGGGAGGAAAGGCATCTGCGGAGTCTCTCACAGTATAGAGGAATAATTTGGCAGATGCCGACACAGTAGATCCCCATTTCTCTTTCATACGTCCGATAACGTTCTCTTGGTCCTTGTCACGAGACACTCCGCCATGATGAGGGTCGATATAGTTGTCTGCGTCGGCGCAAGCGGTCGTTATGGAGAGTAACGCGAACCTACGAGGCTTACACACCTTCGGCTGCTCCGATGCGCGGATTGACATTCCCGTCGTCCTCAACGACTCCGCCGTGGGGCTCTGATTGTGGGCGTAGATTAGTTGGTTTGGCTTTGATCTTATTTTTCAGTCTGGAGACGGAATTTTGGAAGCTCATATCGGCGGTAGATGGATCACGATGATGGTGGGATAACAGGACGATGGCCTCGTGTAAGTTCCCTGCCGAAGGCGCGCGCATCGGTGGGAACTTGAACGGACCCGCCTGCCGGCCGTTGCATTATCAAGTCCGTTCTGATAGCCCGGTGGCCGCTACGTCCTGCAGATCCGTACGTAATCGTAGCGTGGAACTCAAACATCAGCGTAACAAGTGAAGGAACCGCGGGGCAAAAAATACAGGTATAATCGTCTTTCACTACCACCTAACGCGTATGGAGGGGACGTTGAGCTTTCTCGAAGTTAGGATTTTGGTGGGTATGATCACGGGAAGTTCAAACGCTAACTGTTTGTTGTCTTGAGGGGAATTTTGGCGCATGGGCGTGGGTCGAAGGACCGACACACAGTGCGCTGAAATCCGGGATCATGATATCGATCAAGCGGACAGGGAACATACGCGATTCTCGACGCTCTCCGGGCCCATGTGTCACTGGGTCCAGGGTAGAATAGGTTTTGGGGGATTATTCTAAACAATATTCTGAATATAATTAAAATAGTAAATGTATTATTTTCAAAACAGATTCTGCCCACATTCAAGGAATATGCAAATGCAAATGAACTCTCAGCAGAGTTGGCTCTGGGCATCAGATTTGAATAAAATAATCCTAGGATATGGCTAGAATATGTTTAAAATAAGACATGTTTATTATTCTGATTATATTCTGAATATTATTTAGAATAATCCCCAGAAACCTATTCTATCCTGGACCCAGTGTGTTTTCCGCATTCGTTCGCGTATGGTATTCAGCAAAGGGCGTTTTGGACTTCGTGAGTTCACCTCACCTAATCTATACTCAATTTGCCGTGCTTACTACGGATCGCATTCCAGCAACGTCCAAGCGTACACCTTCTCACGTCTCGGGTGAATGAAACCTTTGAGTGGAAAAGAACGTGTGCGACTGTCGTGTCGCCTGAACAGTCCGACATCCCATGCTTTCGGTAATAGGAAACTCATCGTCCTTCGATGTTCCTCCATCCAAAAACGGGAAACTCGCTCAGCGACGCGAGTAGAGGGACGCCAAAGACATCGTCAAATGGGAGGCCACCACCGTAACCATCCGTCACTGAGCTCTACCTAGATCACGGCGCTCAGGGCCCATCCCAACAGCAAAACTTTTACAAAACTTGTCGTTTCTGGGATCTTACATGACTCGAGGAAACTAGCGACAGTTTATCAAACAGGCCCCTTTTTCGAGGATCCCGAAAAACGAGTGCATTGTATCTTCCCTCTAGTATATATGCCGGCACTATAACCATCTGTCGCCGGTGCAGCCTCTAACCCCCCACCCTACAGCAACTGGTAAACACCAGTACAACTTCTTCCCTACCTGAAGGTACGCCGCGATCCACATGCACTGGACCGAGAGCCTCGAAGCCACCAGCGCATTCCACCCCTGAGGTCTACCTTTGGCCTCAAGCCTGATAAGCCAATCCCTCCGATGAGTTGATACCAAATAGACTCGTTCCTAGCAATTCTTTGCTGATTGACACTAATCACATAAATATCGCACGAGGTATGAAGGAGCGACTGGTGCGACGGTAAGCTGCTTAAGTGGCGTTGTCCCTCATTGCTGTCATCGTCCGTCGTGTTCAGGAGTTTCAGGAGCTGGACGTGTACCATGCATCCTGGTATGGACGCCGATTACAGCTTCAAGCCTAGCGATAGGAGGCGGGGCATGATTTGGTCAATGCCCAGGGTTTGTAGTGGCCTCATTATTCTGATATCGCCGCAGAATACGGTAGATGGTTCGTTATCTTGTTTCTCCTATGATGGAGAGAATACACGCGAAAGGGTTCAGAGCTAGCCGCGAAAATTCCAGCTCGACGGCAATACCGTTGCCACCGCCTTTTCATGGTTCTCAGCTACCACTTCCCAGTCGCAAGCCGAATCTTCCTGTCATCGTCATAGAATACACCACTACTGCCGCGTTTGTTATTATAATGCGCCAGGATCTGAGGACAGGGGGACATCCCGTGGGACCTCAGTTTTCCGGCGGTTGATAGTACGCGGACGACAAGCGATCCCAGAAAATCGCAATTCCTTCAGAGTATGAAACTCGAGCGTGTAAGCTTGAACTTGTGAACGTAGGCAAAATCCAACAACAGCGTAGCATATAACGCCTCACTTAAGGGAAACCCGAAGACCACCGGACCTAAACATCGGGGAGTTCCCGGAGGACCAGCCTCTTCCACGTCGTGTCCTTCCACCACCCATCCATGCTCTCAATCTTATCCCACAACACATCCTCATCCACCCCATAGATTGCATATCTGGGCCCATCTGTCGGTATTCGCTCGCGCTTCGCGACTTCCAGAGCTGCCTTGTTCTCTCCCCTGATTCGAGTTAGGAGTTCGCGTGAAAGGAACGTCAGGTTCAAGAAGTACCCCAAGATGGGGTGCGCGACTTACCGTAATAGCTCCAACAACTCCTTCCGGTCTGGGAAGAACAACCTCGGCTCCAATACCGCCAATAACGCCAACGCGGCCCTGAACAAAAACGAATCTCCCTCTAGCAGTATAACGTCCCACACGTGCGCGCAGGTGTTGATATCCAAATGGTCCAAAAATAATGGTATGAGCCAGTCCGGGAGGTAATGCGCCGGAGAGAGCTGGTGTTGTTTGAAGTTGAAATAGACTGAGAAGAATAAGAAACGTGTCAGTTCCTCTGCTTTCTTTCGCAAAGAGACCCGAGGGAGCGCCTCTTACTCTTTGGCATCGCGTCTGCGAGTAGGGTATCGAATATTCTGCATAAAAGAGAAGATGAACGTTCGTATGGGAATTTTTGCGAATGATATTTTATGGGTTACCTGTAATAAGCCTCAACCTATCGCAAGAAAAAAACAACGGTCTCTTCAGCCCTGATGTTAGAGAAAATTGAAAGATCTGACTCACGTCATCCTTCGCTCCAGGCCCACCAAAAAACGACCTCATACAATGCCTCTCCAACAAATTCCTCATAGCAAGAAACCCCTCCGGCGCACGCATGTTCAACAAAAACATCGCCGCGATCTTAGCCACCCCATGAACATACCCTAACCCCTCATCTCTCCGTGAGACCACCCAAGCAGAAAGCATATCCTTGAGATCCCCGTACATCACCCCCAATTCTGGATGGAACAGGTGTAGGCTCGGCAATGTCGTGAGGATGTCTGCGTCGATTAAGGCGAGCGTTTCTGCGTTGAGCGACCGTTTGGCTCGAGCGAGACATGTCCGATACGAGTCTTAAATCCCATCAGCGAGAAGAAATGGACACTTGCGCAATGGAGTCACCTTTGCTCAGAGATAGCGGATTGCCCACAGCGCTTTCCCACATCTTCCCCCTCATCGATGTCGGGACACCTTGCCACCACAGCTTCCGCAGTTCAGGATTTCTGTGAACGACCCTCCAATCAGGTAAAATCTGTTTCTCCCAGATATGCGCCGCTTCCTCAGCTCGTTTCTCCCGCGCAAGTCGTCGTTCTTCAGCCACCTTCCGTTTCTGTTTCTCTTTGAAACCGAAGTCCGACGAAAGGAATTTAGGGGAGAACAGGATTACGAAGCATTCACGGGTAGAGAGAAAAAAGCTGAAGGTCAATACGCTTGAATCCTCTCAAAGCACGAACGAAACCGACACAAAACCAAACGAACAGATGAGAGTGAAACTCACCGACCGCTCTGCTCTGCTTCATCATGGTCTCCCAGTCCGCCATATGCTTCAAATCCTCCGTCTTAGGCTTCGGGGGCAGGAAAGTTGGCCTCGTCCTACTGATGACTTTATCCAAGGTGCTCGGCCCTACCGACCGACTATGCCGATGCCCACCGTGTTTGGATGGTTCAAATTGTGAAGAGTCTGGTGGGGAAGCCGTAGAGCTGAGAGCAGGAATTGATCCAGACGTGGTCGCAATTGAAGGAAGCCCTACGGAACCGGTTGAAAACGGAGTCCTCGCTGAATCTAGCGGGGTGCGATTGGTCTCATCGCGAGAGTGAGGATCCCGCGCCGAACGGTGGAGAGTGGTTTGTGGGGATAAATCTGGCACAGACTGGCTCTGGCTTTGGAGATTCTGGAATGTGTTCGAGGTTGGGGTAGAAGAGGGTGGCGAAGCGTAGACGTTGTGATCATCATTCGGTCCGGATGGGAGAGACGGGGGGAGTAGGGGCCTTGGAGAGGGCGTCCGTGCTTCATCTCGGTCTAGGGTGTGTGAGACCGAAAGTTCCGGAAGCTCAGCCGTAAGTTCCTCAACTCGAGGTTTCCCGCCTTGCGAAAGGTCAATGTGCACAGCACGGAACAGACCATTATCGACCTCTTCCGCGACCGCTGCTTCCTCACCCAGCCCTTCCTCCGCGTTCTCTTCCGAAGGTTCCAAAGATATTTCGACAGACTCGAGGTCGCCAGCACTGTCGCCCAAAGAAATCCTCGAGAAATTCGCCAACGATTCTACCCCCGCTGTATCCCGATTATCCTGCCTGTACCTGTATCCATGGCTATAACTCGTGCTCCTCGACCACTCTCCGGGAGCCCGTCCAGGAACGTGGGCCGGGGAAGCGTTAATGTCGAGTGTGGATACTGAGGCGTCAGGATCTTCCACCCTCACAGATTCATTACGATCGTATTTAAGGCCGGGCACACCAGCGTCCGTGCTTCCCCCGTCTCCTTCAGCGCCATCGGAGCCCTCAATGGGCTCGGAAAGTGTACGAGCAAGGGCGGCACGGATTGCAGCGGGATTAAACTCGAGGGCAACGTCCAGGGCACCATCGTCTTCTGAGAAGGCGTCGTCGAGGTTGAAGTCGTGAGATCCTGAGAGGTGAGAGGCGGTTGCGTGAATGTCTACGTTGTCATCGTCGGCGTTCCACATCTGTGAATGAGGAGGTTGGATGAAGGAGAACGTAATAGTCAGGTCCAGAAGGACGAGCTACGTTAGCTCAAATTGAAAGAGGCGCCAGCCTGATGATCGACAGCGGCTACATCAAGTGGATTGGTGACAACTCAGTTGGGAACTGAAGGCGACCCAGGCATCAAGGGAGATAAACAGGACCATGAACCTCATCAGATTTACGATTCGTGGAGAGCTCAATTTATCTTTGCTTATTGGTCTGGCACTAGGTATGTACGAAAGGAGCGTATTCAAATGGTAGCGGAAGAGATGTGGAACCACTTGGAGACTTGAGAAAAGGTCAGCATCGTGTTGGGTGAGGTCAAACTTAAACCTACTAGACGGGTCGATGGGTGCGGGGGGCAAATTGGAGGCAGGAGGGATGGACACGTAGGTAGGGTCATTCCTGTGGGTGTACCCAGGGGAGCTGGTGTTGGTTACATTGCGGCTGAAAGTGGGATGAGCGGATATGACACCGATAGTTTGAGGGCACTTACATGGAAATTTCGCCAGGGGCGGTGTCACCGTTAATGAGGCGGCGCCAGGCCTCATGGGTCTCGTGGATGATCTCCATGGCGTACTTCTTATTTTTAGCCTCACCGGAGAAGGCGAATTGATTCTCGGGCTTGCCGTCGGGGATCTTGTAGATCCTTCAAAGGCGATGGGGTGAGTTGAATATTCAAGTGGAGCGCATATAGTCCACACCTGAACCACTCGTTGGTTGCCCGGATGAGCCCGGGCAAGTGACGCTCAACGTCCTCGATATCATTCAACTTGGGAGCGAGAGGGTCGTTAACGTCAACGACGATGACCTTCCAGTCGGTCTCGCCCTCATCGAGGAGGGCCATGATACCGAGAACCTTGACCTGCTTGACCTGTCCAGAGTAACCAATCTGTTCGCCGATCTCGCAAACGTCGAGTGGATCGTTGTCACCCTTGGCCTTGGTTTCGGGGTGAGAGTGATTGGGATCCTCCCAGGTCTGGAAAGCGGTCATTAGGTCACGGAAACCGCGGGTAAATGCGCGGGAGGTGACACACCTGAGGGAAGGCACCATAGTTCCAGATGTAACCGTGATGAGGGAAGCAGTTTCGAACGAAACGCAAACGACCCTTTTTGATGTCCTGCTTGATGGGATTGAAGGCCTCATCCTTAGAGATCTCGACCTTGGCGTTGGTCCAACGTGGGATCTCAACGACCATGTTGAGGATACCATTGTTCTGGTCGAAAAAGAGAGGGATATCGTGGAAGGGGGAAAGCACAGACCCGTTTTGTTCGGGGTAGACGCGATGTTCTGGCGGAGAGTCGGTGAGTCAACCAGCAACGGATGCCCGCGATTTTATCCGATATCTACCGAAGGTGTTGGGAGCACCCACGACACGGGCGGTATATTCTGGGGTGACGGTGAGGTGGCGATGACAGGATGAAGGAGATGGGAGAAAACGTACGGGAGACCATGGCAGATGAAGAAAAAAGACGGGCAGTGAGAGATAATCGCCTTGCCGCGAGTGATAACGGAGAAGGAGGCAGCATTTGAGGATCAGCTACACCTGGCTTATAAGTATTTTCGTAAGAACCCGGTCCCAATCGATAACGTCGATTACAAGATTGTTATTCCTTTCTTATAAACTTACACTTACCCACTCAGATGATTGCCGAAATCCTCCTCATTCTCGCCGGCCATTCCTCTTCGTTATTCCCCAGCGATAATTCAATAGATCCCGCCCTCATCCCGCTCCTTCATCCTGGTGAACGCGACTGTCTCGAGTCTCTCTGTCGGATCGCACACAGATATCGCGTCATAAAGTCAATCACATCCTCCCTCTCAAGAGAATCCTCACAATACATCTGTGCTCTATGCGCCGCGTTGAACCAGATCCTCAAGAAAGAATACGAGGCGCTCGTAGTCGACACTGAAGCGCGGATTCTCAAACGTGAGGCAGAGTTTGTCGCCAGCGGTTCATTTGTGCCGTTGTCCGCGGTACGCGCGACTTTCTCCGAATGGGACGCACCTCTTGTCGCGCTAGAGTCTCTCATGAAGGAGCTCGAAAATGCCACAGAAAAGTGGAAGGCTGGCCCTTTGATCGACTTGCTCATCTCCAGATCCAGGACAGGTGTTCATAGGATCGCCTCTATCCTCCAGCGACTTTCAAGGTCTGTCCAAAGGGTGTGGAGATCCCAATTGGCGACTTTCATGATACACGGAACAATCTCTCCGTCGGAGCCCATCGCAACCGCTGATTACGCATTGATCGAAACGGCGACTCCCTCCTGCATCTCCGAACACACACGTGCGTCCATCGCCTACGTCGGACGTGCTATCGGGACGATACGAGCAGCTAAATGGCACATCCAACTACCCCGGGAATTGGCGTCCCAACATAGCACAATTCTCGAGAGCGTCTTCCCAGAGGATCGTCATCGATTTGACCGTGCAATATTCGCAATCCGCACGAATATCAGTGAATGGATGTGGCTCAACGTTTTAACCCAGAAGGATGCGGAAGATGCCGTCGATTCTCTGTGAGGCTTCGCAACTCTTATTCACTTCAACCGCCTTCTCATATACTCCAGCGCAAATTACCTCCTCCTGCGGAACGGCGAGTTTGGTTTATCTCTCATTCAGGAAATCGAACGCCTCAGGTCGTCGTCCAAAGCTCTCATCAGAGAACAGGATCTACATTTGGTCCTCCTACGAGCTTCTATGGGCACAACCGCCCAACATGACCCACTCTTATCACGCTTGCGATTCAGCCTCCCTTCGGGCCCGGTCCGTCCACTGCTCCCCCCGACCTTGAGCCAAAGTACTTCAAGTGCGGAGTTTACTACGTTCGATGACTTGCTACTCGGGACTCCTCTCGCTCTTAACTATACTGTCACCTGGCCGTTGGACCTCTTCCTCCACTCCCAGGACCTCCAAGTCTATGGCGCGTTGTTCAGCTACCTCTCCGCACTGCGGAAGACACATACCAGAATACACGCCTGCTGGACCTCACTCTCTAACTCGCAACGCGCCCGAAGACGATGGACAGGACTCGGGGACGGCGGCACCGCTGAGGATTTGGGGTCCAGACGGGAACTCTTGCGTTGCGGATGGGGGCTCGTCAGGGAACTGAATTGGTTCCTAGATAGTCTGCTGGCTTACACAATGGTGGACGTTATCGATGTTGAATGGAGGCGCCTCAAAATGCTTTTAGCTGGTACCAACCCTGAGGTACAAAGCTCGGCCAGCTACCGCTCGCACATAGGAACGGCTGAGTCCGCTCCGGGTGCCAGCTCTTCCCACCATCTCGATTTCACCACCCTCCGAACGATACACCACGACTACCTCGAGAGGATTATTGTGGGAACCCTGCTCTCAAATCAACCACTGACCGCCGTAATTCGGACCCTCCTCCAACTTTGCGACAAGTTCGTTGTGCAGGTCGAGCGCTGGGGAGGAGACGTACTTCCAGAGCTCTTGATTGAGGGGAGCATAAATAACGCAGAGAACGAGGCGGTCGGTGGTATGGTACGGGAACGTCTGGCGGTCGTATCAGAGATCAACCATGTGAGTTCCCCTTCATTCCTCTCCACTTCCCTCTTTTTCCTAATCTCATGGGTGCAGACACTTCACGATCTCTTACAATCTTTCTATGAGCAACTCACATCGTCGACATCGCAACCCTTCGTTGCGAACGCCGATGCTTCCAAGTCCGTTTTGGTCAACATGAGTACCGCTAATATCTCTGGTTTCCATTCATTCATCAAAAGACGTCGGGGAAAGGGCGATGGGGAGGTCAGGCGGCATGTCGAACGGTTGCTGCTTAGGTTAGACTTTAATGGGGAGTTCTCGAGACCGAGGAAGAGAGGATTCATCTACGAACAACTGGCGACCGGGAATGTTGATGATTAGGCGCACGGTACGAGATTCCTACTGCGTAGGGTCAACAACAAACAAAATTAACCTATTGTTCTAAGATCTGATAGAAGTTACTATGGCATGCATGCATGCGCCTTATTTCCATCTCCTCCCTCTTGTGACGAAGGCCGTAAATTGGATCCTCAGATTGCGCGCCCAATATATTTGGTACGATCTCAGCGGATGAACGTTGGTCTTTCAATGACACCCTGAGATCATAGCGTCCATCAGACCGCCCGATATGCTGCGTGCAATCGTCTGCGCGGGGTATCAGGTTTTCGATGACAATGGGACAAGGATAGTTGCCTTCGATGCCACTTTGTTGGAACGAGGCTAGCGGTGAGTTGGTAAAGGGCGGATCCTCGGCGATGGGTTGTGGCAGGGTGTTGTTGTTGGGAATGTCGCAGACACGATTGTTGTGGTATTTGTGTTGGTCTGTGCGTTTGCCTCCGTCCAGTTCTTTGTTTGTGGTCCAGCGAACGAACTATTGGCGTTCTATGCGCGTTGCTACATCGTTTCCGCCTAGGATCTCGTTGCATTTCTACACCTGGAAATTTGGCTTCGAAAAAATAGAACTTGTCCTTCCGGTGCTTCGCATCATTGAGAGCCTGATCCAGGTCAGGGCTACGTCAACGTGTGAGTTCCATCTGAGGATCACAATTTGATCATCCTCACCTTGCTCATTACCACGAATGACGCGAGCGACTCGTTTCGCCTCATACGCGTCTGCGGTCGCGTTTTGCTACTTCCTCGTCTGGTTCTCGATACTCCCGGTTCCGTTCATCGCGGAAGAGACGAAAGACCAGATCATGCCAGTGGTACGTGGGTCTCCGGCGGGCGAACACAGATATTTTCGACTTATGTTGGTTTACAGCTTCCGTGGTGGGTGCTGGTATCCTTTGGGTCTTATTCACTGGGGTCGCTCGGGTTGGGGTTATGGTCGTTCAGGGACTGTCCTGAAGCGTATGCGGAATTGATGCATGTACGTCTACGATATTTTCCTACTTCTTTACCATTCGTTGCTCAAAGGGTGGCCTTCCTATGTCCACGATCCCAGGAAATACAAGAAGCGAAGAACGATTTAAGAGCGAAGGGTGTCACAGTGGATTGAAACTCATTGAACTGTTCACCGTGCTCTGTCTGTTCTGTAGCGTCGCCTCGTTGCACCCATCTTACCATATTGTTTAATGCATCGGAGATCCCAGCTTTTATGAGAGACTGTAAAGACTGCCCTGACTTCTGGACGGGTGAGTCGGCAAGGCGTTGCTCATCCAAGAGTAGCCCTCTGGAAGCGGATCGCGTGAGATACAGAATGGAAGTTTCGATGATGTATGCGAACCAATTGCATGATACTAGCCCGTTCTGAAGGGGCGAGCATGTTGATTTGTTCGGGGGTCATCGAGAGGACCTTGATCAACATGGCCTACAAACTATGCGTCAATTGCCTGGTCAACGAAGGAATTGAGAGAGTTGTACCTTCTGATCCTCAGGCAAGTTCTGCAGATGCGGGGGTAACGTCATAGTTGCTTGTACTTGAGCTCGCGGCGCCACAGGGGGTAGGGGGTAAAGCTGAGGAGGATATCCCTGCGTTTGGTGGTTTGGATGCATGGATGGACCGGGGTTTTGAGGAGGGTATCCTGGGTATTGTTGCTGCTGTTGCTGGTGTTTGAGGGCGTGGGATGGACCGGTGGGAGGCGCTGGTAATGGTGCTGGTGCTGGGGGGACGGGTACGGGGGTTTGAGATGCACCGAATGAGGATAGAGTTTTCTAGAGATAGCGGTGAGACCATGCGGAGTGAGAAAGGGGAGAGGGGTGCGGCACCTGGAAGACCTCCATGTTGACCGCGTTAATCTTGACCATTAGATCCATGAGCGCGTACGAAACTTGAGGCTGGGAGTTCAGGATTATCTTAGCCTGCTCCGGGGGGGTTTTCTATCGCAATGGTCTAGGTGTTAGTATGGAATAGGAGAAAGTAGTGTACGTGCGGACCTTGAGATGTAGGAGTAATTCGATGAGATTTTCGTCCGGAAGACCGGCCATCCTGAACGCGAAGGTTATGGGAGGTGGAATGGAGCGAAGTTCAATCTGATCGCCGCGACTTGGTTTCGTGCCACTATCATCCTCAAATCGCCCTGGAGCGACCGAGCTGGCTCATCGATATGCTGTTCGAGGTTGAGTTGGTTTGGACTGAAATCTCTGGACTCTCGGAGGCTCGGAAGTGGGGAAACCCCTGTCTTTCTGGGTTTCTATATAAGCCCTGCGGTTCGCCCTACTTTCTCCCCACAACGCTTCAGCCGTTATCACTCCTTCCACAAGTTGACCTTGCGGATCCCCTTTGAACCTTCCAACCTTCCAAACCACTTTGCCTTCCATCTTCATCTTCTATCATGCGCGTGTCGATCACGAATGCTCTTGTTCTCACCGCCATCTACCTGGTGTCTTTCGTCTCTGGTGCTCCGCACGCGGGTTCGAGCGTTGACTCCAATGAGTCCTATCCCAACTCGACGACTGTAGCCCAGGGCTCTGGCACTTCGTCTTCTCCCAGTATGTTCTACTCCTATAGTTGAACGATACATCTCTCACACCATATCCCACCCTTAGATGCCCCAAGGGACGAAGCATTCAGCGTCGAGTCTTTCTACGACAATGGTGCTTCTAAACACTTCTTTGAACCTCTTGCCGACTTCTTCAAGAATATCGGCGTGAACACCATGTCTGATCACATGCCCCCTACCGAGGAACAGAACATCCCCCTTTCCCAAGAACAGAAGGCGGACATTGGGCAACTTCATCAGGTGCTTAGCGGCGTTGTTAAAGATGTCACCTCGGACCTTCGTTCCAATATCCCAGTTTCTCCGCCGGTCTCAAGGTCTCTTGGAGATGCCCAGCTTGTCAATCTTCCTGCTTCGTGCGACATTCCCCCTGTCTTGGGTGAAACTGTCGTCCATCTCTCGCAGACTCTCATGGCTATGGGGATCGGGAAGGATCCCACCACGCCCCTTACAGACGTTCAGAAGCAAATGGTCGCAAAAATCAAGGTTGCGATAGGTGACATAGTCAAGGGTGTTGCTGCCAATGCCCCCGAGCACGGCGCATTGCCGTTGCCCTTCAATCACGCCCGCTCTGTCCCGGAATTGCCTCAAGGTATCAATGCCCTCACCGATCCGGTTAAGTTCCTCGATACGCTCCTCGACCCCTTGAGAAATCTCGTCGATGGTGCCACGCAAGGAAAGCTTCCGGTTGAAAAAGCTCAGGAGATGCTGTCTAGGTTCGATACTGCGATTACTGAGGCGAATCGAAAGGTTATGGATCGTGATAGTGCTTCTACCGTTCATATCCAGAACACGCGAGAGGAGCACGAGCGTTGGGATCATCACCACGACCAGCATAGAGACGGCCACCACGATCAGCATATGGATGACCACCACGACAAGCATATGGATGAACACCACGATCAGCGTATGGTTGACCACCACGTTCACCATGAGTTGCATAGGGATGAACACCATCACGATCACCATGAGCCGCATCGGGATCACCACCAATCTCACGACAATCAGGAGCATGACAACAAGTCTTGGGAGGCACACAAGGGCGACGACAAGTCTGGCGGCGCACAACAGGACGATGGAAATACCCACAACGCACGTGAAGATGGCCGCAAGTCCCCCGACGCGCATAGCAAGGATCGCCACGCCCACAGCCCCGGCAGAGATGGCGATCATTGTCGAGGATCCCGTGACGAGTGCAAGCACCACCACGACGACGGTAAAGACCGGAAGGAGGATCCGGCTTTGCTCAAGATCAGCTTGGGTAACTCCCATCATCGTCGATCTGAACCGACACTTGCCTTCGAGTAGGGCGGTGGCAACCCTTTCTTCTTGCCCCTTCACCCCTTTTGCTTTATTTATGTTCGCTCGTTACACATGTATCTTTTCTCTGCCAGAATACTACACTCTGCGATAACGGAATCCTCAGTATTGGTGTGAAATTTGCTTCAGCGACCGAACAGCCGTATGAACAGGAAAGCGGTCAGCTCTTAACGTGGAGAATACTCAGCTGTGAGCTTTTGCCTTGCAACGCGTGGTGATGGGCAGCGAGCATGACGTTTGTGATGCGTTTGAGTTGACGCCCAGCCACCGACTTGCAGGTTCACTTCGACCACGGTCATCTCTGGACACTGTTCATACATTTCGCATTTCCTCTCTCAATCCAACTCACTAGTGGCAATTCTCAAAGTCCTTTGATGATTTACGACCCGAATACGGACCCGCAACTCAAATCATGGCTCGTGAAAAATTTGGAACCAATGTGCGTCCACTCCTCCCCCTCCACCGCCTCGATCTTTCGTTTGGGATACTTACGCGAGCCTTGCTCCCTTTTGTCTTTTGATTGGGTATTTCTTCTAGATGCGACGCTGAACCTGGCGCTCTCGCGGACTACATCCTAGCCTTGCTCAAGCACAATGCCCCCGAAACCGACCTGAGAGTCGAGCTTGGAACCCAACTAGAGGAGTTCCTCGAGAAAGGTGTGCTTTTTTTCCATCCGTGCTCTCCTCCCACCTTCCGTTCTCTGAACTTTAGGGCATTCCACCTCATTGCCAGAAACACAGCATTTCATCAACCTTCTGTTCAACGCCCTACGATCCAAATCCTACCTACCTTATAATACCTCTCCTCCACCCACACCTACTCAGCCGCGTAATAACTCCAACCCCTCTGCTATCCGTCCCAATGGCGGCGGGATACCGATACCGCTCGACGGGCTCGTGCCTGGACCGAGCAACCCTCCTAACCCTCGAAAACGTGGGCTGGACAACCCCCCAGACGATCACGAGTTTCGGAAAGGACCGCGGTTAAGCAACGATCCTGGGCATCCGAGACCTGCTCGGGGTGGTAGAGGTCAGTGGGACGGTCGTGGTGGCGGTGGCGGCGGCAGGGGACGAGATGGTGGCCATGGCGAACCTTCCGGACCCCACGGAGGGAATCGACCCCAGCAGTATCGGCCACCGGACCAGACGAAGAGGGGGATATGTCGTGACTATCATAGTGAGTAGCCTTACAAATCTTCGTCCGCGCACGCTCACCCCAACCCAGATAATGGCTATTGCTCACGCGGCGCATACTGCAAGTATTCCCACGGAGACGACGCGGTAGTCCCTTCGCAACTGATGGGTATGGGAAGTATCCCACCTGCGATGTTGCCTTTCATGTCCATGATGAACAGTGCTATGTTCCCTGGAATGAATGGTATGGATGGTGGGAACGCTTATGATCCGAATGAGAGGATGGATATGCAAAGAGCTCCGATCATGCGGAGACAAGACGTCCCTCTTCCGACATCCGGAGAGCTCCCTGTCATTCAAGATCTTACGCCGTGGGCATCCCCCGAGGAACGGGTCCCCCAACAGAATCTTGAGCCAAAGCAACCTGGACCATCAGATATGGCCGTAGACCCAGCTACGCCGCGAGACCATGCGCAACCTGGGCAGTTCGGACATCACCCGTATCCACAAGGTCCAGGGTCCCGTGGTAGGCGAGGTCGAGGAGGACCTCGGCTCAATGGAACTTTCCCCTCACACGCCATTCCATCTGATACATTCAGCGCTCCGCCGTCAGATCCGCAGTCACAACATCCACCTCGGCCGGACCGCCGACAAGATAAGACGTTGGTGGTCGAGAAGATTCCTGAAGATCGGCTTTCCCTTGGCGCCGTGAACGAGTGGTTCAAACAATTCGGCACTGTCACGAACATTGCAGTGGATCCACCCACCGCCAAGGCTTTGGTGACGTTTGCGGAGCACGATCAGGCTTGGAAGGCTTGGAAGAGCGAGGAAGCGGTGTTTGCGAATCGGTTCGTGAAGGTCTACTGGCACCGACCGCTTGAAGGTCGAGGTGGGCGTGGAGTGAAAGCTCTGGAGGTGTCTGCAACCTTGGTCGGGAAGCTAAAAGCCAACGAGGAACGCGTTACCACCCAGCCTGCTGCCAATGGTGACGCCGGACCTGTCGCTTCGACCTCGTCCGTTTCCGCTCCCCCGAAGAAGCCAGCCAAGGTGACATCGAGTAATCTAAAAGAGCTGACTGCGAAGCAGGAGAGGTTACAACAGATGATCTCGGAACAGAAGGCTCTGATGTCTCAACTGGGCTCGGCTACAGCGGAGGAGAAGAAGGAGATCATGACGAAGCTAAGAAAGCTGGGAGAGGACATGAAGGTGCCGGCACCAGCGACGGCGCCAGTACCAGCACCCTCTGTGGAGAAACAGGAGGACGTGGAGATGGCAAAAGATGATCACGAAGCCAGCAAAAAGGACGGGGAGGAAGGTGGTGGCCATGAAGAGAGTACGGAGGAGTTGCAGGCGAAGCTGGCAAAACTCAAAGAGGAGGTAATCGTGTCTGTCATCTCGTCAGTCTCCAGTCATCCGTTGACCGTACTGGTTTTCTCAGGCGGCAAGTCTTGGTATCTCAGACGCGGACCAATCGTATGGTCCATACGGAGGGTACACCAAACCCTGGCGTGGACGAGGACGGGGCAGAGCGGGTCACTTCCGAGGCCGCGGAGGACCTCCGAGGGCCAGCATGAAGCTTGACAACCGACCACGTAAGCTGTTGGTCAAAGGTGTCCCAGAAGGATCGATAGAAATTGCTCAGAACTGGTACGGGGTGCGTATCTCTCGCTCCTTCGCAACGCAAAATTAGTCGTTGATTGAGGGTTTGTAGACAACGAATGGATTCGAGAACGTCGAGAGGTTATCAAATGGCGATCTCGTTGTTTCATTCAAGGCGAGAAGTTCTGCCGAACAGGTGCGTCGATATTGCTTGATCGGGTTCCTGGATTTGGTCCTCACGATGGGCGCGTCTGGACAGGGGCAAGCCAAGGGAACAAATTTGCCGACCGTTGGACAGATCGAGGTTTCATGGTATGTCGCTGGCCAATCGGAGCCCACGCCATTGGAGCCGTCAGGGCCAACAGAAATGGGCGGTGTGGTAGCGAGCGGTGGTAGTGCGCTGGTAGAAAAGGGTGCGCTGGATGAGGAGGCCGTGGCCAGTGGATGGGGTGACGACGGGGAAGATGGAATGGGGATGTTGTAAGCGTCGGCATTAGAGAGGTTAGAGGGGTCCGTGCATGTTCTCATCGGCCGGGTAGAAATAAAGACTGACCTGGTTCCCCTCTGGTAGAGATAGCAACGTTTGTTCTTCGAACCCGCGAGTTGGCGTTCACGTGCACCAACCAGCACCAAGGGATGTCAACGCATTGAAATTTCCTTGGGAGCTTTTACTTATGTGGGACGTAATGCACCCGGCGCTTCCGTCGTCGCTTCCGCCAAGAAGCGGAATCAGGCGGCGCCGCGGGAATCCTGATAACTCGAGAGCCGGTGGCCAGGTTTATTATAAAACAAGGCCAATCCCCCTGGATTTCCCAGCGCGTTTTTTCTCGCTTCCCTTCTTTTTTTCCTTGTTTCCCCCAAGACCCTCACGCTTCTCCCTACCAGTCATGAGGATCCTCTCCTTTATCCCAGCTTTGGCTGTACTCGTCACCGCAGTCGCTGGTGTTGCTACTCCTCCCAGTTGCGGGGACTCTGAGATTGCGTGCGGGCCTGATCCCACGACCATCAAGCGCGATTTTCTTGAGCATCCCGCGCGCGACGGTCATGCCTTGACCAACGCTGAGCTCGTTCGCAGGGGCCTTCCCCTTAACGCCCCTGTCCTGCGACGTGGTGCGTTTATGCGGTTGTTTCACATCACGATGCCCCTTATAAGACAGTTGCAGGTTCTCCCGTCCGTCGCACCAACCCTTCGTCTGTGCCCCCACCGCCGGTCACGATCACTCGCACCGGAGTC
The DNA here is from genome assembly GCA_015956445.1 of Thelephora terrestris. Classification (NCBI taxonomy): domain Eukaryota; kingdom Fungi; phylum Basidiomycota; class Agaricomycetes; order Thelephorales; family Thelephoraceae; genus Thelephora; species Thelephora terrestris. Next base: position 151,869 of record WIUZ02000024.1, on the reverse strand, counting down.
ATCGAGGTCCTCAACGCTAACAACAACAACGTTCTCGGTTACGTCTCCAAGAACTTGGTAAACGGGGGAGCTCAATACGGATACGATCCCTCTATCGCCAACGCTCTCATCGTGTCTTTCACCACGGACCAGTCTGGCTCTGGCAGTGACCTCGACATTTCCACTACGGTTCGTTTCGAGATAGCCCTCTGTGTTGGGCTCTCCTCAACCTTTCAATTTCTAGAACTCGAACCCATCCTGGCCTCTCTTGGGTCTTGTTCAAGGCCGCGACGACACGGACTCCAACTTCACACCAGGATCCTACGAGTAGGTTCTTAGGGTTCGCCATCATGCCTCGGACTAACGCGCCCGTTTGATAGGTATGGATACCTCGGAGGTGTCGCGAACCGTATGTCCATTTTTCTTGACTTTTTGTCGATAGATGACTGACCCTTTTCGTAGCTGGCACTCAACCCGGTGACCGTCCCACCCTCATCGACAACTCGTACTTCATTGGCTCCCCAAGGACTGCTGAGACCGCCGTGGTAAGTGTGGTCCGTGCACGATTCAGCCCATCTTCTGACCCTACTTTGCACAGTGGACTTTTAACAGCGCTACCGGAACGTTGACCCCTGTCTGGATCAACCAAGATGGAAGTGCGTCGATCTTTGTTTTATCTCTGTGCTCGTTCTCATCAGAATTATTACTACAGCTACCCCGGCGCTCCAAACCTGGACCCAGAGCACTGGGCTCTACATCGGTGGTGACCAAGGCGCCTTCTTCGCCAGGTACCCGGCTCCCGTTACCCCCGTCGTAAGTCTGGGGTTCCGATTTCGCAGTTGTTTCGCTAACTCTTGTTCCAGACCTATGTGTTCGTCCCGCAGTAAACTCCTTCGACTGGCTGTAAGCCTTTGGACATTTTTAGTTACTATTCGATCGCGTCTACCACTGCCTCTGTGCTCCTATGGACTCAATTGTGTTTCGTATTTACTTGTCGCGATGAGAACCTTGTCTCGCTGTCTAATTCACATACCCCCCACAACCGCGAAGGTCGGGGATCTTGTTGTCTGTTCGATCGAAACCTACGTGAAGGCGGGTACCCACGGCCCACTGTGGTGCCCTGAATCATGTCCTCCGTGACGTGAGGAACTTCCAAAGCGATCGAGAATCTGAATAGGACTGATTGATGAAATGATTCGAAAATGGACAACGGACGGCGACAGCGGAATTTGAGGGGGAAAATGACGGCAAGGAAATGCAGAGGGGGGCCTGAGTATTTTTATTTTTATTTTTTGTCTCTGTTGCGCCAGGGCCACAACAACTGAGGAGGTCGATGCCCATCGGGGTAAGTCACTGACTGGATTATCCCCCTTTTCGTCATCTCTGGCAATAGGCCTGTTGCGAGGTTGTACACCCTTCCTCCCTTCCTTCTGACTGTGAGTTTGGTGCGAACTGCACGAGATTCCCAGAGCCGGACGAGAAGGCCGTCGAGCTCCATCCACTGCTTATAAATTTCTTCTCCGACAACCTCCTTTGAACCTACGGGTTCATTAGGAAGTATGTCGTAATACGGATCGCCGTATATTAGGATCTTCTGGAGATCTCTGTGTTCAGGCAAAATGGTCCTAAGCGAATTTTTGATCCAGGTGGGGTCGGAAGTAAACCAGAATGCCACTTCTCTGAGCTTCGTCGCTTTCGACAAGTCGATCAAAGCTAATGACGAATGTTCTAGCACGAACTCAAGTCAGGCGTTGGCACTATTGCGGAAGCGGAAGGTACTGACGGTTGCGATCAATTTCAACGTATTCAAGGGTGTCAGAACACCTCTCCACCAAAGCCATTACCCACCGGTAGTCTTGCTCGAAACGCCAGACACAAGAGAATCTCCGAAAGTGGATGCCGTGCGGTAAGCCCAGCAATTCGCGAGTGACGTCTCCTATCCCTTTGTCCAAATTGAGCGAAAGGGTGCCGGTCAACGGGAGCGGGACACGAGGCTGGAACAGAGGTTCGTCTTTGTGTTTTGAGTTTCCTACCCCGTGAATCCCGACATACATGTCCTCGAGAAGGGGGAAGGAACAGATGAGTTGCAAGAATTGTGGCGTTGTAAGGTACGGGCTGAGGTAAGCTACGTGAATTCGAGAACCAGTGAGAAGTTATGGTAGAAAACGAACGTGCAAGAATACTCTTACCCTTACCGTCCCACATCTCCAATCGCACGACGTTAGAAAACGGCCGTACCATACCGTACCCTCCGGTGGCGATAAAGCCAAAACCATGAAAAAGCATAGAACGAGTATGGTGTCCAGGTGAGCTGCCTGGGTCTGGAAAAACCTTCCACCATGCCTCAAGGTCAGTGCGGTACGTGATCTCGATCTTGTTGTAAAGGTGTTTCCTGGTGCGAGGAACCCATGATTTGGCAACAAGGCAACAGTTTTTGAGCGCCTGAGGTTCATCGTGCAGGAGGTCGACGATGTAGTCGAGGATCTCTAGTGGAAGTCGCCGATCCGACATGGTGGTTAAATTTGGCGCACGCTGATCCCGGATGGCAATCTGTGACTGACACACGCCGAGCACAAGATTGCCAGGGGCTTTTCCGCCGGTCAATTCTTGAGAACCTTGAGCCATGGGTTGAACGCCGAGCGATAACAGAATTCGTGATACGAAAATTAGATGAGCGACAGCAGAAGTGGGTGAAAAACTGAGAAGGTTATGGAGAGAGGAACAAGGGGTGGGGGTCGAGAGACAAGAGGGGTGATCCTAGTAGTCTAACTAGCGACCCTCCTCGGAGCCTCCGCAAGTTCGTTGGTGGCTTGGTGCCGATCGCACGCTCCCCGCCCCCGGGCCGTGCCGCGGCACGTCCTGGACTCGTCAGTCCGAGACTGAGTCCCTTGATCACCGTGAGCTTAAGCTAAGCGGTGACCACCCGCACGACAGACCGTCTGGTAATTCGTTTTCAGGGGCATTGTGCATGCCAGTGGGAAAGCTAGGACATCTTCCATGAGAGCCTCAGGTCCAGCAGACATTACTCGTTGTTGCAGGCTCTCCCGTCCGTCGCACTAAGCCCTTCATCTGTGCCCCCACCGTTAGTCACGATTACTCATACCGATTAAACCATCGAGGTCTTCGACTCTAACAACAACAACCCTCTCGGTTACATTTCCCGGAATCTGGTAAACGGCGGGGGAGCTCAGGACGGATACGATCCTTCTGTCGCCAACGCTCTCGTTGCGTCTCCTCCAAGGACCAGTCTGGCTCTGGAAGTGATCTCGATATTTCCACGACGGTTCGTTTTGAGTTAGCTCCAGGTTCGGGCCCTTCTCGATCTCCCCATTCTTGGAACTCGAACCCGTTTTGGCCTTTCTTGGGTCTTGGAGTCCGTGTCGTCGCGGCCTTGAACAACTACAAACCAGGATCTTCTGAGGAGGGTTTCAAATTTCAAGGTTCGCCATCATGCCTCGGACTAACCTGCCCGTTTGATGGGTATAGATACCTCGGAGGTGTCGCGAAATGTATGTCTATATTTCTGGACTTTTTTTTTCCGTACTGGCACTCAACCCGGTGACCGTCCCACGGCCATCAGAAACTCGTACTTCATTGACTCCACAATGACCGCGGAGACTACCGTGGTAGTAAATGAGATGGTCAGTGCACCATTTCACCCATCCTCTGACCTACTCTGCACAGTGGACTTATAACAGCGCTACTGGAACATTGGCCACTGTCTGGATCAACCAAGATGGAAGTGCTTCGATTATTGTTGCCTCTATGTGCTCGCTCTCATCAGAATTACTACACACTGGGTCCAGGATAGGATAGGTTTCTGGGGATTATTCTAAATAATATTCAGAATATAATTAGAATAATAAACATGTCTTATTTTAAACATATTCTAGCCATATCCTAGGATTATTTTATTCAAATCTGATGCCCAGAGCCAACTCTGCTGAGAGTTCATTTGCATTTGCATATTCCTTGAATGTGGGCAGAATCTGTTTTGCCTTGAATGTGGGCAGAATCTGTTTTGAAAATAACATATTTATTATTTTAATTATATTCAGAATATTGTTACCTTGCTTGCAAGGTTTCCCTGCCCCCCCTAAATTGAAGCGCCGAGTTGTATGACTATAGGAACATTTTGACGGTTTACATGTTGAGATAAACGAAAATAAACACAAATGCCGGTTCCGGCACAGGCACCTCGGGCTCGGCAAAAATGTCGTCCCGCCACGGGACAGGGTTTTTGCGTGCTCCTCCCTTCCAGTCTCTTCCCCTCTCTGCACCGAAACATTGCGCCCTCCGCGGACAACCCTTTCCCTCTTTTGCTATTCATTCCTCATTCATCCCAAAGCCCTGGCGGCCCAGCCGAAGGGGTTTTTGCGGATTTTATTTCTCCAGACCCTGTGGCCTAGCCGATGGGTTCTGTTCGTTTTTCCTCTCCTTTCGTTCCAAATCAGCCTGCCATTTTGGCCCACCACTCCCTCGTCATAACGTCTAGTCCACCAAGCCTTTCATCCTCTTCAAGTAGTTCTGGTACGTGTCCCTGCAAAAATGTGCTATCATCAAAGTCTCTAAGCAGCCGGATAGTGTCCCGCCCAGAGCTGCGCGAAAGAGCAACGTAAAGATTGAAGAGTGAAAGTCCAGACGTGGGAGGAGATGCGATGTCAACCACAACGTAAGGAATCGTCTGTCCCTGCGCGCGATAGTCGGTGAAGGCGTATGCTCCAGTGATCGGGAACTGGGTGCGGGTCACTGTCCGTGATTTCCCGTGAACACGGATTTGAGTTTTTGTGGAGACGCTGACATGCCTCCATTCTCTGGAGTACTCGTCGGCGACATTCCCTACGTCCCTTTCCCTCGGGATGCTTCGCGACGTTTCGCGACGTTTCGCGACGTTTCTATACTCTCTATACCCTCCTACCCCTCCCTATGCATCCCTATACTTCCCTACATACCCGTATATCTCCCTTTACCTCACTACTCCCTTCCCTATACTAACCTACTCGTCCCGATGCTTTGCGACCTTCCCGATGTTTTAGTATTCTCCCTATCTCTCACTACCCCCCCCCCCCCCCCCCCCGACCTCCCTATATCCCTCCCAACACTACACCATTCGCGACCCCTCCCTATACCTTCTCCCGACTTCCCTATACCTTCGCGATATCTCCCTACACCATTCCCCTCAATCTCTCGATCCCTATGCTCGATCATTCCCTTTTGGTTCATTTCTCAACCACATCTCTTTCCTTGGTTGTTCCCTTCGATCCCTCGCCCTCCCTATGTCATAGACTCGTCATTAGGTCTTTTGACATCATTTGGTTCATTCCCTCTTGCTTCCTACGTTCTCAGAGCCTCCTAGATTAGTATATAAGCCTCTGTATTCGATAGACTCAAGAGAGACCAATCCAGGGGACTGATTCCCATGTTTTCCTCTCCCTATCGTTCTCCTCTCGTCGTCGTCGTCTCCCTATAGTCTCCTGCGTCTTCCCTATCGTTCTCGTCGTCATATCTGCGTCCCTGCGTTCTCGTCGTCGTCTCTAGCGTCCTGTCGTCATCCCGAAGATCCCGACCTCCCGAAGTTCTCGTCGTCGTCCCGAAGTTTTCCCTTGTCGTTCCTTTGTCTGTTTCATTGATTCCCTTCTGTTATCTTTAGTTATCTTTAATTCCCTCTTGATATCTACTTCTCCCTACACGTCCCGACGTTCCCGACGTTCCCGACGTTTCACTACATTTCCCTACAGTTCCCTACGTGTCCCTACGGAGCTAGGAGGCATCGTACGACTAAGGACCACCTTCATTGACGTTGACAGGGCACCCCATCTTCTCCCCATCGGACTCTAGCCCACATAGCCCCTGTTCACCTGGAACCCACGCCGTGTTAGTCTCCCTGCCTCCCTATTAGCTCCCCAACCCTCGCGACTTTCCCCCCTTCCCTCTAAAGCCATCTACCATGCCAACTGGATATTCCCTCTATGATCTCAACCGCCTTATCGAGCACACTGCGGACTATCGGGATATGAATCGCGAACAGCTCCACACCTATTACGAGCGATTCCTCTCCATGAGCGACTATCTTGTTGACAATGACGACCTCTGTGACTCCCGATGTGGCACTTTCTATCTTCAAGGTTTCCCTCACCCAATCCGGGTAGAGATTCGTCAGAGGCTCTCAAAAACAAGGCCCTATGATAAAGTATATCATCTTGATGATGTTCATGAAGCTGCACTCTTTATCTTCGCTAGCAGGCCTCGCGACGGTCGCGATCCTCCCGATCATCAGCGCCGTGATAGACAATTCGAGGAATTTCTTGCTATGTTTGCTGAACTCCTTGCTACCAATGCGCTAAATCCGGTCGCTCATCCCTACTCTCAGCGTCTTCCTTCTCCTACTCCAGGAGGAGTAGTTCAAAACCCCCCCCAGTGGAGCCTAGCCTGTGTCTTCTGCGATTCGCGCGAACATCTTGTTCGCAGTTGTCCAACAGCTGCTCACTACCTTGAGCAGGGATGGATAATCCGAAACAGCTCTGGGAAACTCGCTTTTCCCACTGGGCACTCAATTCCTCGGAGCATTCCTGGAACAACCTTGCAGGACCTTGTCATCAAGTATTGGGGCTCTCGACGTCTTCGCGACAAAGAACAGAACCATCGCGACGCTTTTGGGACAGACTCCCCTGCAGGTTCTAACCACAACAGCGGAGTCGACCCTGAGCAGGAGCAGATGGAGTTTTGGCAAGCTCGTATTGAGGTTCTCACGAAGAGAAGAGAAGAACTGCGCAGGAAAGCTGAGACTAGTCCTCAGATTAGTCCTCCTCGTCACCAGACCCCTCCAGCATCCCCTCAGCCTCGCGATCCATCCCCTCAGCGTTCTTATCCACCTCCCGAACCTCCCTACCCATCTCCTCAGCATCCCTACCTATCTCCTCAGCCTCACGATCTATTCCCTCAGTCTCCCGACCGATCTCCCCAGCATCCCTACTCACCCCCTCAGTCTCCCTGCCCATCTACTCAGTCTCCCTCTCCGTTTCAGCTGGTGCCGATGCAACTCAACGCTGTCTATGCTGATATCCAACGGAGAAGACAAGAACGAGCCTGGGAAGCTGAGCCTGATTCCCAGACCAGTCCTATCCATTGCCAAAACCCCCTAGTACCTCCCCAGCCTTCTCACACCTTCGCTCGGCTTCGCGACGTGTCTCCCGAGCTCTCCTATGTTTCCTCTCAGTTTTACACATCCCCTCAGCCTGTCTACGCACCTGAGCCTCCCTACACATTGTCCCAGCCTCCCCATGCATCGCTACAGCCTCCCTATCATCGCGATCATTCTTTTGATAGCGAGGAGCCCATCGTGAACATTGAGGAAGAAGACGATCTTCTCGATTCCTACCTTTCCACCTTCTTCGGGCCGGAAGACGCTTCTCCCGACATCCCTACAGTCGCGAGTCGCGACCCTCCCATCCCTACAACTTTGCTTGAGGTTGTCTCCATCCCTCCTCCCTTCTCCTCTCCTTGTTCCGAATCTTCGTCCAACAGCCTCCCTACTACCTCTTTCGCCTCTCCCTACACTTCCTCTATCTCTTCCCCACTATCATACATGCCTTCTCCTTCGCTATTCAAGTCTCCCTCATTACTTCAGTCTCCCTTTACACTCGTAGCCTCCCCTTCCCTATCTTCCTCACTCCACAAGCCATTTTCACATTTCCATTACAATTCCCCTTCGCTATTCACTTCCCTTCATAGTTCTCCTTCCCTATTTCATTCCCTTCAGGATTCGAGTTCGCTACCTCCTTCTGTTTGCGGTTCTCCGCCTCTAGCCCATCCCTGTGACGATTATCTTTCCCTATCTACTTCCCCCACTTCCCTACACCACGAATCTTCTCCCTACTCTTGTTCTGGTTCTACTCCCCGTTGTTTCCCACGCGATTTATCTAGTCCTCTTCACGATTCATGTTATCCCCCTCCTGATCTATCTCTTTCACTTCCCGACTTTTCTCCCTTTTCTGCTTCTCTTCCTCCGTTATTGTTTTCGAGCAGCTCTTCATCTATTGCATCTGTTCGTAGTCCTACTCCCCAGTTCCCTATTCCCCCAGCAGACCATCGCGATGTTCCACTCCTCTGATCTCCCTTCTCAGTGGCAAGTCATCTGGACGTCTCCCTTCCTCTCCCGACCACACCCCTTTGATTCCCGAAGCTTCCCTATGGTTTCCCTCCCATTCACGAGGCTTCCCTACAGCTGCCCCCTTCATTTATTCACCGCATCTTCACTCATCCCGAAGTTTCCCTACACCCTTCCTCCAATTTTCGACATCTCCCTACCGCTTGCTTTTAGCTCCCGAGGTCTCCCTTTGCCCATCCTCTCACCCTATATTGCTCCCCTCCATTCCCTTACTCCCATTTTCTTCGGGATCACATTGGGACGAGCCAGTTGGTATCAGAAGTCCCAAGGAGTCCTCCCTATTCTTTGGACAACCGAGGACGGTTGTATTCTGAAGTCCCAAGGAGATGACATGCCTCCATTCTCTGGAGTACTCGTCGGCGACATTCCCTACGTCCCTTTCCCTCGGGATGCTTCGCGACGTTTCGCGACGTTTCGCGACGTTTCTATACTCTCTATACCCTCCTACCCCTCCCTATGCATCCCTATACTTCCCTACATACCCGTATATCTCCCTTTACCTCACTACTCCCTTCCCTATACTAACCTACTCGTCCCGATGCTTTGCGACCTTCCCGATGTTTTAGTATTCTCCCTATCTCTCACTACCCCCCCCCCCCCCCCCCCCCGACCTCCCTATATCCCTCCCAACACTACACCATTCGCGACCCCTCCCTATACCTTCTCCCGACTTCCCTATACCTTCGCGATATCTCCCTACACCATTCCCCTCAATCTCTCGATCCCTATGCTCGATCATTCCCTTTTGGTTCATTTCTCAACCACATCTCTTTCCTTGGTTGTTCCCTTCGATCCCTCGCCCTCCCTATGTCATAGACTCGTCATTAGGTCTTTTGACATCATTTGGTTCATTCCCTCTTGCTTCCTACGTTCTCAGAGCCTCCTAGATTAGTATATAAGCCTCTGTATTCGATAGACTCAAGAGAGACCAATCCAGGGGACTGATTCCCATGTTTTCCTCTCCCTATCGTTCTCCTCTCGTCGTCGTCGTCTCCCTATAGTCTCCTGCGTCTTCCCTATCGTTCTCGTCGTCATATCTGCGTCCCTGCGTTCTCGTCGTCGTCTCTAGCGTCCTGTCGTCATCCCGAAGATCCCGACCTCCCGAAGTTCTCGTCGTCGTCCCGAAGTTTTCCCTTGTCGTTCCTTTGTCTGTTTCATTGATTCCCTTCTGTTATCTTTAGTTATCTTTAATTCCCTCTTGATATCTACTTCTCCCTACACGTCCCGACGTTCCCGACGTTCCCGACGTTTCACTACATTTCCCTACAGTTCCCTACGTGTCCCTACGGAGCTAGGAGGCATCGTACGACTAAGGACCACCTTCATTGACGTTGACAGGGCACCCCATCTTCTCCCCATCGGACTCTAGCCCACATAGCCCCTGTTCAACGCGCTGGATCGGGATTATCCCCTCGTCTAGACCTGGAAGAGCAGTGTCAGGGCCACTCTACCCCAACAACTACCAGTGCACTGAGCCGACTCCGCAGAGTACTCACTAGTCCAACTAGCTTGTGAGAGAACGATCACGTCTCTATTCTTCCGGTAGGTTGTCCGAGGTCACTACAAGTCAGGTCGAAATCCTAAAGAGAAACCCAGCCTAAACTGTACTTCGTTCAGTTTAACAAACAAGGGTTGATCCCTACAGCAGGATTGATGACTCCACCAGTTGATCGACTGGACGCTCGAGGTGTTCTAATATGACTGCTGGGAGTCTATAGTTACGAGGCGCAGTTGACGCGCAGAGCGGGAGGGAGAACAGATGGGGGATGTCTTGGATCAAACAAGAAACTCTGACTTGTCCTTAACTGCAACTGGGCTGAGAAGGGCAGAGGATTTCCTGAGGTAACAAAACTAAGGTACTACGATACAGCCACAGTTGCTACTTATACTAAAGGAGTGGCCATGACGTCAATACCCTAATATACCTTTATCAAGTCCAGAACAAAGGGAGATAAGGAGTGTGTGAACACTAAGTAAGGGAAGCGAACAAAGGTGACGTGTGGGAGAATAAAGGACAAAGGGCCTTACTAGCGTGTGAAGGATTGCATAAAAGATAACGAATGTCCGCATGAAACATAGGGGTAAAGATAACACTAGTCCTAAAAGAAAAAGGGGCATGGGTCATGAAAGTTCGTACCTGAATCTAGACCACACCCAAGGGTCAGGTGAGCCCGTCTCGTAGCTTCTGCGATTGGCTAGAGATAACAGGACTCTACACATCCCTTGTTGTCGGTAGGTGGTATGATACCAACGGACAGGCAGTAACCTGGGAGTTGCAACCATAATCGCTTGATCAGACCCAGTCTTGATTAGGCATAGCACCTGGGAATATCGTTCTTCCTAAGTGGCACCAGGGATTATATTCTTCGGCCGCCGGTCTCGACTCGGGCCTACTCTGCTTCCAAAGCACAACTAGATCAGATAGGGTTACTATCCGATTAGAAGCACAGTGTCCAAATGTTGATACCCCGTGCCCACGTGTGTGTTCCAGGGTCCAGGGTTGATCGTAATCGTAAAGTCATGAGGGGTCGTAAAAAGGGGTTCGTGATGTCATAAAGGGGTCATCAGGGTCTTGAGACCTATTTTTAGTGCGCGCGCGTTCTAGGCGTTCCGGAACGAAATTCTTCCAAGGCCGTCCCGCGGGCCGAGGTGTCAGCTTGATGTAGTAAGCCAACGATGATGGTACAGGGGCGGAAGTTGATGTGACCCGGACCAATGAGGTTCGTCGAGGTAGGTCACGTGAAGGATCACCGATCTAGGCTATAAGAAGGACGTCTTCTTGGAGCCATCCTTGATCAGCAACACCAGCAACTTCCCCATCATCTTACCAAAACATGTCCTTCCCCAACAACTACACCTACAAAGTCGCCAATGGTATCTCCACCATTTCTCGCATCGATCGTCGTGCCGCCGCTCGTAAATCCTACGCTTGTGCGGCTGGAACTCCCTATACCACGGATGACCAGGTATGGGGGAGACCTAGAGCTTTCTGTGCTAGCACTAACGCCTTCCTCTAGGTAGAGGTTACGTTCTTTTGGGCGTTGATGTCCAGCTAACGGCTTCTAGATCTTGGAGGTCGTCACGGAAGTGGACGCCGAACGTCTCAGGGAGACGATGCCTCATTTGATGGGGTTGACCTGGGACGACGAGCTCTGGGTTCGTACAATCATTGCTGAGAAGGTGGCCTTCCGAATGCGGGGTAGGTTCGGGGAGCTAGAGCATCCGATCAAGAAGGAGCTCTGGTACACCCTGCAGAGGGGAATCTACGATCAGGACCTATTGGAGCACGGAGCAACCGTTCCTCGGGCTGTCCGCCATGCTACCGCCGCCACTAGTCTCTTGTGGTCGCTCGTTCGGGAGGGAGAAAGCCGGGTAGGTTTTCTGTCTGAATATGCGAGTATGACTCTCGACTAATCAGACTGCCTAGGTTGAACGATTGGAACGGGAGGTGAAAGAGGCGAAGGCAGACGTCCTTCGTCTGTCGGCGGAGGGTCTTCAGATGAAGGAGACTCTGGCCGCCTTTCAGCAGGGAACGAACGAGGCGTTGGAGGCTATGGTCGCCAACCATCAGGAGTTGATCGCCGGTCTGAAGGTCAGGGATAACAACATTAAGGGGGCGTTGGCCAGGAGGGATGAAAAGGTAGCTTTCCTCATCTCGAAGACGAAATGAGGGAAGCTGACACTTCTTCTAGACTGAGGAGCTTGAGAACGTGGTGGCCGTGTTGACAGCGCAGGTCGAGTCCTTGCAGGACAAAACCTGCAACTGTAAAGAAGGTCCCAAATTGGTTGGTCAGGGGACAGCAGACGTTCCGTTCGAGTTAGAGTACGCCGACGAGGTGGTACTCCCATCGCCTAACCCGTCGTCCTATGCGACGCCTCCGATCGAGAACGCGGTTCCCGTTCCGACTCCAGGTCCGGCTTCCACCTTGGCCGCTTCCGACAAGGAGAACTGTGGGCGCTGCGTCTTGCAGCCGATCCATCAGTTGGTGAAGATCGAGGATGAGGTCATGGAGGTTGACCGAGCTGAAGATGCTCCGAGGGTCGCCGAGGTACGTCCGGTGACTAAGGGGCAACGTTGCAGACGCTCTCGACGCCGTCCTGCTCATCGCATGGCTCCATCGGCTTACCCATACCCGCTTCCAGTTGAGTCAGATGGTGACCAGTCTGGTCGAGATAGGGGACGAGAGTTCCGCTATCGGATCAACCGTCCCTACCGACAGGTCGAGTCGGAGATCCAGCTTCGCCACCAGCGTCGACTCGCAATCCAGGATTCCGCCCAGGGGTCCGACGAGGGAGACGGAGGGTCACTCGCCGACTACGTCGATAGTGCTGTCGAGCAGTCACCTGGTGATGGAGATGTGGGACCAGGTGTTCAGCAGTTCGGTGACATCTGGGAGGTTGATCGGTCCGCTCGAAGGAGTCTCTTCCTATCGGCTTGAACTAGTCGTTCAGCTGAGTGCCGAAGATGGTGACGCCATGTTCGGGGAGGTCCTAGCGAGGAGGGGCCAGCACTATGATCTCCGGGATGGAAGGGTGATGACCATGAGGCCTGCCGTAGATAGAGTCGACTTTTGAGGACATTGGATAGCACTTGTATAGCTCGTTGTGGATTCGCTGGGAATAGTACGCGCGTGTGTGTGTTTCGAATGATTGGTGTGAAGGATAAGGAATGTGAAGCATTCAAACATAAGAATTGGTAAGAAGAGTTCGAAGAAAGAGCGTGTTATAAAAGTTTAAAAATACCATGTTCCTGACAAGCAGCTGCGCGTGTGCGAGAGAGCTTGACCAGGATGCATTCGGGCAGGTGCTTCAATGTGGTTACTGATCCTTCATCCAGAGGTGGTTCGTCGGGATTGAGGATGATATCAGCGATGATGCTGCGGGCTCCGTTTGTCACGTCCAAGTCGGTTTGTAGGTTATTTGTTACCATAACTTTCATCCCGATCGCCAAGTGAATAAACTCGGGGAGGCCCTTGTCGCGTCTCCGGCTTTTTTTGGGTAGGTTTGCAAGAGCATAGCGTTCTTCGAGAGTGAGCGATGACCCCTTAATTGTGTCGAGTGACGGACAAACAAATAGACGGGTCGTTGCGTCGCTACACTGTTTCTGCGCTGCGGCCTGATTCCACCGGATACGGACAGCATGGCGGGGAGTGATTAGAGATGCGTCGGCCCATGGATGCGTGGAGAAGTCGACGGCTTGGATGAGGGTGAGGGGAGGATCTGAGGAAGGGGGAGTGTTTGAGGGGCCCTGTGTCCGACTCTTGAGAAGCAGTGTCCTGAGCATTGTGAGGTGTCGTCGCTCCACCATTCCATAGCAAAGGTGATTGAGGAAATCCCTCCAGATGTGATCCGTAACACGCATCTGTTCTTTGAGGATAATGACTGTGGAGAACTCCTCATATATTTTCCGGCTGACTTGCGATGTGAGCTTGTCGTCTGTGCTGACCGGGTAGTATAACGACTCCCGTTTACCACAAGCCACGGGTGGGAACTGGTGCAGATCACCACAGAGGATAACATTGAGTCCACCAAATGATGTCGCTTGTCGAAACCCTTGCGAACCCTCCATCCCGATCGAAATATTACGAGAGAGGGCGGCCAAGAAGCTTTTTGAGAGCATTGAGTATTCGTCGATGATTAAATACCGAATATTCCTCCAAAAATCCTGGAGCTTCTTCTTTGCAGCGTCGCTAACGTCATCCTTTGAACCCAAAGACATGGACCCGATGACATGAGTTGTTTTCCCGTCCACTAGTGATGCAGCTACACCAGTATAGGCGGCCTTCATGAGCATATGGCTCACTCCGCGCGCCGCAAATGCCTCGGTTATAGTTTGGATAACCCGTGACTTCCCAGTCCCTCCCTCTCCATAGAGAACCATACGAAGGGGAGGAACATCATTTCCGCGCAAGGTCTCACCGAGGTGCCAGGTCACGATATGGTAGGCGGTGAGCTGGTCGGGTTTTAAAAGGTCCAGATCCACCGCTGGCAGTGACTGTTCGGATGCAGCGGCTGATTGAAGCAGGATGGCAGCTGGGGTGTTGAGCAGGAGGTCGCCTGGAAGAGTCGAGCGTTCAATCGTGGGGATATCGGCGGTCTCGCTCCCAGTGGGGACCGGATTGGATGCCTTTGCTCTCTCGTTGACGGCGGATTGAAGGAGGTTGTGCCACATTGAAATACGTGCCAAATCGTCCTGGGTCGCATTGGATGGGAACGCGTGTAGATCGATGGTCCAATTGCGCTGCTCGTTGTCAAAGATACCCAGGTGTCTTGCGAGTTCAATTGCCATATGTCCATGAAGCTCTTCGCGCAGGGAGACGCTCTCTGCCTTCAACAGTGCCAGGCCCTCCTCAGAGAACTCTTGCTGCTGAGAGACGTGATCAGTTCCCGACTCGTCATCCATGATCTGATTATTGGGGGAAACTTGATAAGGAAGGGGACTTGTGATGTCTTTCTGTGCCGCAGACTCGCATTTGTGAAAGTATTGGATTCCAGACAGCGCGCGTCTGCTCTCGGGGTGGCTGAGTGACGAAAATTTTCGAACGCTGCTGCCCAACTCTCGGTTGAAGGCTTGAGATCGCTCTCTAGGTTCCGCCATGGCTTCAGTAGTGTAAGCATGCATGCACAGTAGAAATCGTAAATCTCCTCGTCGTCATTTCGCGGAAACCACCTGCCAAGGAAATTCGGGAGGTTGCGGTGGCCTGGAGAACGAATGACTCGGTGGACGGTCGCGGATTTTGGGTGGCCTGTCAGGTACTGTACACGAGTATTGCGTGGGCGGCCTGGCCTGCGTCGGACGTCTTCATTGAATAGCTCGGCTTCACGGTCAGCCTTTGTTATCTCTGTTTCATACATGTCCACAAAGAAATCAAGAACATTGTAGTCCTCTAATTCGGTCCCACGGTGTTGATAGTCGACAACTTGGGACTTGACAATCATGCTCCCTGAGCCAGAAAACTCCAATGTGACCACGGTGTCAGCCTGGGTATCGTTTAGTTTGCGCGTCTAAAACTGTGAGGTCAGCGTACCGTCTGAGCTTCAGTTTCGCCTTCCCTGGAATCAGGGGTCTTCTCTGAGTCAACTGCACTTCCAGGTGTTGGTGATACGGACCTAACACATGAAGCGGATCAGCGAGGCTCACTACTATGGTGTGAGAAAGCCCAAATTACCTCACCCGCCCCGAGAGCTGAGGGAATGCAATATACAATGCACTCATGAAAGACCCCCAGTAGATCGGCGAGTAAGTGTGTGAGCGAAAGACATCGCCCCACCCCATCAAGTAAGAGATGACCATCAGGCCCGCGATCTCTTGCTCTCGGTTGATCGAGTGAACAAGACGGAATAGGAGGAGACGCTGCTGATCCCAAACACTGTCGATGTATTCGGGTTTCGGATGTTCGAGGTGATATGCATAGCCGTCAGCCATAACCGCAGACACATTGTAGTTCTTGCCTTGCTTCTTAGCCGCATAAGAAGTAACATAAAACGTGATATTCTTTGTGTCCGCTCCACTTGTTAGAAACTTCCCGTCATTGTTACACCGAGCATTGAGGAGAATAGACGGAACCCATGAGTTGATATAACCATGGAGTCGCTTGGGCCCCCATAGGCCTGTATCAGTGACGAAGTCGTTGTCGGACACCTGAAATGGGGCGCGCCGTTTGCACACCAATTGGTTATGCCGATCGTAGACCAAACAGCGTCGGGGTTTGCACGCGTGGACTTGTTCCATTCGAGCTAGTGCCAGCTCTGAGCGCCGCAGCTCGCCTTCATAGTCTTTGCAGTCAGGGTTCGGCGGTCGACTGTAGGACACTTCGTTGTTGTGGGGAAGCTGCGCAATCGATTCGGCAGACTCTAGGCCAGGAACATAGGCCCTGAAGTTCGCTTGGATGAATGCGATGATACGGTTTCGGAACTCCTCGGTTTTGAGTAGCGCGGCAATTTCTTCCGGAGAAGGAACTTTCTTGAGCCAGACGAGAAGGTGGAGGTGTAGTGTCCCTCGCCCTTGCGACTCGACGGTGCCGAAGTACGCAGAAACTTTTCCAAACACTCCCATCCCGCTTTTCACTTGGGCAGGTGTAACCTTCACCTGAAAGAGGGTTTCCAGGATCGTTGTGATCATAAAGTGAAAAAACTTGGCGGCTGCGTAGGGATCATCAGCGATGTTTTTTGCCCTCTTTGCTTTATCGGGTCCAAGGGTGGCCATGAAATCATCCATGTTGATGTCCTCACCAGCGAAGATTTGAGCGATTGGATCATGGAGGTCAGAGGGGTTGATTGTAATCCAGAGTGAGGGTGGTCCCAAGATCGTTGATGTTGACCAGATTTGACTTCGTAGGCGATACCGTGATTGATCTGTGCCTGAGACTCGAGCAGCAGTGGCGTAGACGTGCTTCTTGAGCACACTAACCGCTTTGTCAGATATTGGGAGCCCACTTTCCTCCTCTGCTTTTGCTCGATTAAGCTTTTCAGCTGTGATTGCCGCGACGGTGTGAGCCTCTCGCTCGAAGGTGTGACGCTTCATTTGTATCCGGGCTGAGGTCAGAGCTTGTCGGCGTTGAGAAATACCGAAGGTGATAAAGGGGAATGTTTCGTGCTTGCGAAATCGTCGGTCACAATACTGAAGCGACCACCGGATGTGCTCGGCGAAGTCAAGCGGGACAGGTCGTCTACACTCAAGGCCACCTCGGCCGTAAGGATAGAGACAGGGGAACGCCTTCTCAAAGAAGTTGGGCTGATCCACCGGGCACTCTGCATCTCCAGTCTCCCGGGGAGGGAAGTCAGAAACTGGTTGACGCCCATGTCGCACTGCATACCCCCCTTCGCGACCTTCTTTCCACAGGTTTGCAAGTCCCCATTTCATCAACTCGTTGGCCGTGACGTTGGAAAGGTCGCAATCGACAGATCCAGATATTTGCAGGGGAATCACGTCAGGAGAAGGTTCATCTAAACTTGGTTCAGCAATCCGATCGCATGAGCTGCAGGGTACCAGAGGAGTTCACATACCATCAGCACAAGGAGGTGAGTTCACAGTGTCTGCGTCCAGGTGAGGGCTGCCTGACTGATCTCCTATGAGAAATTCAGATCCGGCTTCCTGTGGGTCGTTCAATTTAGATGACAAACCTATCTCATCAGTTCGGACATAGCCTGATGACTCTTGATCAATTAATCCTGTGTCGTTCGACTGTCGGATGACCCCAAGTATTTCATCTGGCACATCGTCCTCGGGTAGTTGATCCAGTTGGCGTTGACTGATAACGATGTCACCATAGTACTTAGGATTGTTGGCCTTGAGCCAGGCGAGAGCCCTGGCGACGTGAAAGCAGCGAACCCGAAACGTTGAATGAATCCAATTTTTTGGAATGCAACCAATCCCGATATAGGTGATTGCGATCAGGGAGGAGAGAACTGCGGGAGGGCGCGGCATCAATTGCCCCTCAACCATGGCTACCACTGCGCCTGCATTAAGCTCGTAGGTGCTGACGTTGCCCCTCATGCCACGCTGTAATCCATCTGCTGATCCAGCGCCAGACTTCGGGAACAACTTGAACACGTACACCCGTGGGTACAGGTGAGCAATCAGAAGTTGTTCTGGGAAAGTCAGCGTGCTTAGCTCGGCTGGGACTGCGCCAATCCACAGGTTGTTTGCCAGGGAAAATTTTGGAGGAAGCGATGGGGTCCTCTTCAAATCGCTTAAACATTCACGACAGATATTTGCGATGGACCTGTCCTCCTGGCAGATAACCCCTTCTGGCGAGAGGAGCATCCCGTTGAAGAGGGTATGGTCAGGATGGGGTTGATGCGGCACTAAGCGCGAGGCCGATGGGATATCCTCCAGGTCAACGGTTTCAACGCCATCAGACTGACGAGCCTTCTCGCGTGCACAGACGGCACACACCACATGCTCCAGGGCGGCGTTGGATGTTGCCTTGTAGAACTGGCGGTAGCAAGCCTTGAGGGTGGTATCAGAAGGAAGGTCCAGGAACTCGTCGTCATCTTCTGGCCCACCGGTGTCCATCCGGGACGACTTCCTGCCTGTGTTTGGCTGTGGCTCGTCCCATTTCTGCTTGCGGAGAGGAGGTCCAGAACTTGTGGAGGTTCTTGTGGCGAGTTTATCACGGAGATTCTTCTCAATCCCTGGGGTGAGGTTTCCAAGAATGAAACTTGTGAGAACGCTCTTCTTCCTTTGACATGGCGCAGGGACACTGAGCTCGTGAGTCGCTTCTAGGATATCCTTGATCTGTAACTTCGAGAGGAGGTCTGAGATGTTCATTGGGGTGAACAGATCCTACCATGACTCCTTGATAAATGAGTTTCGGGACAGAACGGCCCATCCGAGGGTGTTATCAGCTCATTCCCATCGCTTAGATTCCAAGACCGATTTGAAAAATTGCACTGTCTCACGCCTATGAGAATGCAGAGGCTGTCAGTATGTTGTTCTTTCTTTGACGTAGTGGAGAAACAGTGAGCCAGTGAGCTGCGTTCAGCATCTTCCAAATCTGTGATCTGAAGACGATTAACTATTCATTAGGATGCTTAGACCCTACCACTATGTCCCACCAAACACTCTTTCGGGGTTTGACGGCTCACTCATGGCTCACCCGAGAGTTTTATCAGCTCGTTCCCATCGCTTACCATCCACGGCAGGTTCCAGGAACTGCCCTGTATCGTTTTCATCAGAAGACGGGTATAAATGGAATGTTCTGCATCGCTGTTTCTCACCTTAGGGGTATAAATGAGACGACGTTGTTGCGGTGAGGTCAACATCCCTTTCCCAAACCTCCCAAGTTCCTCTGATGTCCATTCCTTTCATTCCTGTCTCCCCAAGGACTGCCGCTCGAAACATAGCCACCAGGATGTCGCTGGTCCGTGAGGGTCTGATGGCTCGAGGCGAGTACCTCGCTGACCCGACAATAGTGGAGAAAGTTACCTGGGAGCCATATGGTTCTAGCCACCGACTCGTCATTATACCCCCCCCCTCCCCCTCTCCTGTCACTCTCGAAAACTCCTCCCTCCCGGATGACCCTGGCGCAGCGACTGCCGAACAGCCCGATGGTCGCTCCCCCACGCCTGACAACCCCACCAATGATCCAGCAGTCGACGTGCCAGCTGATCCCTTGGTGCCTGCAGTCCTCACCATTGTGACTCAGCTCGTGCCGGGTCAGTCCTGGCTTTACCCCGATGGTCGGTGGACGGGCCCAACTGCATACGTACAGAGGTTCACGGACGTCAAGTTGCTCTGTACTGGGGGCGCTCCTGCTCACCAGCGGTTCGTCGACGATTATTCTACATCCGTCGCAAACCTCAACACCATCATGGGTCGACTTGGCATCAGGAAAAGGGGAAAGAAGTTATGAACTCTGTTCGGAAACAGAAGCTCTGGTAAAGGCGATAATAGTTTGTATAGATCGCGTGTCTTCGTAAGAGTCCTCCGAGTTCTCACAACACCTCCATAAAATAGTAATATCACCGCAATGCTTACCGCGTTGCCGCAGACTTGACCGTGCCTTGATGAGCTTCGATCGATAGACTGAGACATTGTGATGGAAAGCAAAGGTTTTAACGAGAAATGAGGGTTACAAGAGAAAGTGGCAGTCATAACAAAATGCAAGCATTATGAAGAGAAGTGGGGGTTACGATGAAAAGCAAGGGTTATGTTGGAGAATAAGGGATATGTTGGAAAACAAAGGTTATAATGAAAAGCGAGGGTTATGTCAGAAAACAAGGGATATGTCGGGAAACAAGTGCTATGTCAGAAAACAAAGGTTATGACAGAAAATAAGGGATATGTCGGAAAACAAGGGATATGTCGGAAAACCAGTGTTATGTCAGAAAACAAAGGTTATGATGGAAAACAAGGGTTATAATGAAAAGCAAGGGTTATGTCAAAGAACAAGGCTTGTGATGGTAAACTGGAATTCATTGTATTGATCTGAGTTCATTGTGAAAAAATCTGATAACAACGGTTTATTTGTTACACGGGGTTTGGATTTTGGGTGTAATAGGATATATACTGACAATTACAGAATCAGTATTACACCACAGATGTAGGGAGAACGATTCAGGTACGAGAGACAGGCGGTACATGATGATCGAGGCCAAGAAAGCTATTTATTGTGGTGGAGGGCGTGACAAGAAACTTTGACAGGGATTGCTGGAGACTAACGCTTCCTTCTTGACGGCACGACAGGCGGGTTGATGAGCTTATCAATTTTGGCAGGAGGGTCAAGTTCATCGTCATCATCATCCTGGCCCTCCCGACGAGAGATGCTCCTTGTGATCCTTCGTGCTCCCGGGACCACTGGCAGCACATTATTAGTAACAAATGTCTAGTTTGATATAGATCAGCGCACCTTTTTTGGCTCTTTGGGGTCCTGTGAAGTTCATGGTGAGATGTTGTCAGCACAGTGGGATAAGGTAGAAAATGGGAATGATGTACCTTTCTTTTTTGTAGCTGGGATCTTCAACACTAAACCTAGTGGGCGGTCACAAGTCAATAAATTGTCAGTGAGCAACTTGAAGGTGTATTCAAATGTCAAACCTGTTGCTATGGTGCGTTGGTACTGTCATTCAACGTCCATCCTCAACCATTCTATGGAGAACGTCAACGACCATTCAGGGCTGTAATATATAAGACCACTTACCGAGACGGTCCCAGTGTTCATTGTAGTAGCGTGTGCCCTTTTCTGCCCTCATGGACACAATCTTTGTGAACTCGTTGGTTGCTTCCTTGAGACTGGCAGCTGTTGCATACTTGATTGCTGGGGTTCGACAGTGGGTGGAGTAGGCAGACCGATAATTGGGTATGACACTTACATTTCTTGAGTTCCTTGCATACGGCATCCCATTCGCCCACATTCACGTGGTTATCTAGGAAATTAGTATAATCTTGATGGCGTCAATTCATAGAGACAGAATTAGACTCACCATCCTCAGCGTTGTCCTGCAGCTGGGAAGATGATGACTGGGTGGTTTGCTTCTTTCTAGCTGCTGTAGGTCGTACTGTAGCAGGAGAATGTTCTCGGTCTAACGTAATGTCAGAACATAAGACACAAGGGAGGGGATGACATACCAATTGAATGCCTCGGAACTTTTTTGGGCGGAGGCGTTGCGGCATCTGTGATGATAGTGTGTAGTCAGTACTTAACCATGACACATGGATGAGTAATGTGGCTAGGCGTACCGGACTGTTTTCCATCAGAATCAGGGTCAGAATCAGGTTCTGATTCCGGGTCTAGGTCTAAGTCTGAGTCAGGGACTGGGTGGCGATGTGAGTAGGCGTCTGCAGGATCTACAGACTGGCAAGACTAACCACTCATCCTTCTCTTTTGCGTGTTCTTTGACTTGGGAGGAAGAGAGACTGTATGATAGCGAATCTTGTAGGTGTCGTTGATCATGAAATATCATAAGATCTCACCTCTGTCCTCTGCATCATCAAGTGTGGGCGATCCCAGCCCTTCGAAGATGGGTGACTTAGTAGCCAGTCAATCCGCTCAAAGCAAGATTGAAATCCTCACCTGAGTTATCAAGATTCTGAACGCCTTGAGGACGTGGTGGAGTGATTGCCGGTAACCTAGGTGGGTCAGCATCTAACACCATCAGGCCTTCTCTCTCGTTGTTTTGCCTCCAGTTGCTTGAACCTATCTTCGCGGTTGATCCTTGGCTCGGTTTCTTCTTCTTCTCTTTCTCCAAAGAAGATCCTAACAAATTGCTGAGATTAGCTATGGGCGTAAACCATGTATCCCACTTACTTATTCCAAAATGCTAACGTTTGAACAGCCCATTCTGTCTTCATTCTCAGCGCAGCCACAACATCATGATACACCTCGGAGAGATCGATCCCTCCAAGGTCACGACAGAAAATGAGGCTGTCATGGATGGCAAAAATTGCCTACCAAGTGCCAGGTCAGAGCGTGCATATAATCAAGAACAACAGTAGGAAATCATACTAAAGTTGAAAAGTATGCGATGGTTTCAGGCGTTATCCTCTTGATTCCGTTAATTTCAGCGTTTGACTCTTTTGGCTTGCTGAGAATGACCGAGCACCTGGCTCAGGATATTTCCATTCACACCCTGCGGATGGGCTGCACAGAATGGTTATCCCGCACTAAGATTGGATCTTGTGAGTGTGGTAAGTATATGCAGGTTGATAAAAAACATACACGAAGGAGTGTCTCACTCCTGAAGAGACCGGCTAGCTCGTCTTCATCATTAACCATGTTCTCATCATACAGGATGGCAGGCCACGTGTCGGTCAATGACAGCTTGATTTGGTTTCGTTCAACCTTCTCACGGTAACTAAGGTGATCTGTCAGCTGTCTGATGGAATGAAACAATATATAAAGAAGACCAATGCTTCCGGATCTTTGAGATATTCATCGCGTTCCTTGAAGGAGAGGAGGAACCGTGCCGTGCACTCAGACTTGATGCCACGGTTTGACTTCTCAATCTTTGCTGGCATTGACCAACCACGTTTCTTGGCGTCGTCATGGGAGAGGGTGAAAATATTACTCCTGATTGAGTTTGCATCAGTGTTGCGCGCTGCATGTGCACCTTTCATAACCTGGCATGAGCGGATGTCAGAACTTCCATAGTACGGTTGTGCAGTTGCGCATATAATCGCATATAGGGCAGGGGTATCGACACATACCCTTCTGATCTTCTGGATGAGCGCATCACCATTTTGTTTGGATTTTTCAATATCATGTTTGATACCTGGAAATTGGCGAAGTAAGACTGTTACAGCTCTGCGCATAGTTTGGTATTCTGTAGTGACGCCGTCCCTAAATTTTCATGTTAGTAGTCAACCTTTTGTCAGCTTATGCCTAAAATGTACCTGTGGAACCCCAGCCGTTCGTGAAAATAGCGCATGTTGCCCTTACCCGGGTTCAAGATGCCATGACTTGCATTGAGCGTGGCTTCAGTGATCATCTCTTGTGAGTAAATGGCAGTCACAAGGGATCCAAAACCCATTAACGATCTCTGCATGCGTTTTCCAAAAATGCCATACGGGCAATCACTTCGTGGAGCATTTTTATCCCACCTGATAGTTTTACATCAGCTCGTAAAGGGTCAAGAAATTAAGATACAAACCCTTTGGTTCTCGAGCCAAGTGACATGAAGCTGAAAGCTTTTCTTGGACGCTTCTTTGCCGTGTCAGCCTCCTTGGATCCCCGATGTCGTGTCATACTGATATCGGGGGACAACTGATCTGCACGATATAAAACCGACAAAGACGAAGCAGAACGAAGGTGAGATCAGATTCAATGAAGGGGAGAGAAAAAAGCAGCAGAATGATGGTGAAGAGAGACAACACAGTGGGAGAGCAAAGAGAGGACGTGGTGGAAGAGGAAAAAGAGCGGTGTGATGCGATCGAATCAAATCAGAGAAAAAGATGAGGCGTCGTGCAATGAGCAAAGTACTCACAGAGAGAAAAGACATCTCTCTTCCTCCCAAATGCACGTCTACCATGCTTGTGTGCCCTGCTGAAGGATGCAACTTCAAAGCAAAAGGTGACAGAGCGCTTACCACTCATGTTGGAAAGTGTAAGATAGCCAAACTTGGACTTGCCTCAGTTGGCAAGGAGGTCAAGCGGCGTGAAGACGATTACCAACAGGCCAAGCGGCGCAAAATATCCTGCTCTGAACATTTGGAGATTGTCCCAGAGGCTGTAGAACCTGCTGATGTTGATCTTGAGGTGTGTTCTGTAAAAATAGGCTTAGTAAAAGCATATGCCTCACAATTATTGTCGTCGTTACAGGGCGGGGGCCAAACCACTGCCCCACCACCCCCAATAAACGCACCTCCCCTGCTGACTGATGCCACCCTACTTTCTACAGGTCGCTACGGCCGCATACGCCGACTGCCAACGAGATATCAGGATACAGATTTGGGGCTCTCGCACCTTCCGAGCTTCAAGACACAGAAGCGACAAATGGAAGAGGAAGAGGCGATAGTTGAGGCAGATAAACACCAAAGACAAGCCTCCTCAATGCCCCCTGTCTCACCAACCCCTCCAGTCGAGCTCAAGAAGTTTATGACAGAGGCGGATGAGTTCGGACGATTCAGGATCTATCATCGCCATCCCGTATCAGAACTCTCAAATGTCCCTGTTCCGGATCACAACGACTTCATCGATTCTGGAGAAACTCACCAAGCATGTGCAGACAATCTTGCCTCTGGTCTTCGGATGCCGATCGTGTTTATAACAGGCCTATCCAACCTGGTAGGCCTGTTTTTGAACACAACAGTCGCCCTCTTAATCCAATGGTTCTGTTCGGGAACTGGTCAAAAATCTATGGCCGACGCCCAACGCCTGATAGACGATGTCATCCTACACGAGGACTTCGAGGCTGAGGAACTGCGAGGTGTCAAGTTGGCGAATGAGCTTAAGAAGCTTGATGCCTTTGAGTTGAGCCTTGAAGGTCAGGGGTGGAACAAGGCGAATGTAAAGATCTCCGTGCCATGCCCCAAGGAGAAGGTTGCCGAAGTGGACGCTGTGGAATTCGAGATCGAAGGCCTCCTATATCGAGATCTAACAGCTGTTATCAAGAACGCCTGTCAGGACAAGGCAACAGCGGGGTTTTTTCATACAGCACCATTCGAAGAGAGGTGGAAGCCAACAGATGACGCACCATCAATTCGGCTGTATGGAGAAGCGTATACCTCAGATGAGATGATCACCGCATATCAAGAAGTCCAGAACATTCCCCCACATCCAGATTACCCTGAGGCCGAGAGCATTGTGGTTGAATTGGCTCCGTATTCGGATGCGACTATGCTTGCGCAGTTTGGGACCGCGTCTCTCTGGCCCGTCTATGTGTATTTTGGGAACCTTTCCAAATACATCCGCTGTCAACCCTCTTCACATGCGGCGCATCACACGGCCTATTTTCCTTCGGTGTGTCTCATCTATGTTACGCCCCCTGTGGATCATTTAATAATTGATATGATGTAGCTTCCCGACTCTTTTTCTGATTGGTATCGGGAGAAATTTGGTATTGTTCCCTCGGACGCAACAATCACACATTGCAAACGGGAGCTCATTCAGGCACTCTGGCTACTGATTCTCAGTGCCCCGGACTTTGTACAAGCATATCAATTTGGAATTTTTATCTGTTTTGCCGATCAAGTAATCCGCCATGTGTTCCCCCGGTTTTTTGCATATATGGCTGATTACCCGGAGAAGTAAGTCGCCAATTCACACGCATCTCAGATTTTTATTGATACTATGTGCACTGAAAAGAGTACTTCTAGCCTGTGTACGAAACATGGGTATATGTCCATGTCCACGATGTCTCATCAGGCGAGAGTACATCAGGGGTCTAGGAACCATGGTTGACAGACAAAGAAGGGCGAAAGTTCGGAAATGTAATGAAAGGTACCGGGCCAGCGTTGAAACCGCACGGGAGATCATTTACAAAAAGGGGTATACCGTCAATTCGATGGCTGTCAACCGTGTAATTGGCTCAGAATCGTTTACGCCGACACGTGTAAGTAAACCAATTATTAAACCGAGCGCATGTTGATTACCCCCCCAGAGCGCATTCATTTCAGCCCTTGATAAGTTCGGGCTGGAGTTTTTCTCGCTCTTTGTTGTGGACCTCATGCATGAATTCGAGCTGGGCGTCTGGAAGGCCGTATTGACGCATCTTCTTCGGATCCTCTATACCCAAGGCACAGGGGTCATCGCGGAGTTCGACCGCCGGTGAGATCGCAATCATGATTTGTCCGTTTTCCTGATTTCTTATCACTGGGGGCAAGGGGTCACTTACCCAGCAATGACATTGTGATTACATTGTGATTTTTTAGGCAATGTGTGCAGCCTGTGGCCAGGAGGTACATGTTGAGTTCTTTTACAAAGTACCCATCAATGTGACCACAATGTGGCCAGTGGGTTCATCTTGATCACTTTTACAAAGTACCCATCAATTCGATCACAATGTGCCCTGTGGGTCCATGCAGGATACATTGTAAAAGTATCCATCAAAGTGGCCACTGGGCACTTTGTGAAAGAAACCAGGGTTTTCTTTCACAATATTATTTACAATTTATGCAACTGGGTGCCTGAGCCACTCATTAAGAGTTCTTTCAAAAAGTAACCAGCAATGTGACCACAATGTCCCCAGGAGGTTCTTCTCAATGTTTTCACAATGAACTCTCAATGTGGTTGGATTTTACAACAAACTTTCAAAGAAACCATTGAGTATCTGGTTGAATACTTTGTGGAAACATTGTTGGATACTTTCTGAAAGAATTCTCAATGAGTGGCTCAGGTGTATGCTGGACACTTTGTAAGCAAGATTGTGAAAGAACCCAGGGGTTTCTTTCACAAAGTGCCCAGTGGCCACTTTGATGGATACTTTTACAATGTATCCTGCATGGACCCACAGGGCACATTGTGATCGAATTGATGGGTACTTTGTAAAAGTGATCAAGATGAACCCACTGGCCACATTGTGGTCACATTGATGGGTACTTTGTAAAAGAACTCAGCATGTACCTCTTGGCCACAGGCTGCACACATTGCCTAAAAAATCACAATGTAATCACAATGTCATTGCTGGGTAAGTGACCCCTTGCCCCCAGTGTATGTGGGTAGGTTCCGACAGGTTCCGACGTTTGGACTCGACACGATCCGAAAATTTTCCAACAACGTCTCTGTGATGAAGAAACTTGCCGCACGAGACTTTGAAGATATCTTACAAGTACGTTCACAACCAACAATAGTACAATTAACTCATGTATTTCAGTGTATCATCCCAGTGATTGGGGGGCTGTTGCCCAGGAAGCACGAGAAGGTCATCCTTGACCTTGTTTTCACCCTTTCCACCTGGCACGCGTATGCTAAGCTACGCCTTCACACCGATCATACGTTGACCTCCTTTGACGTCCTGACAAAACCGCTTGGATCCACCCTCCGCCACTTTGGTGCAAAGTTTAGTGACAACTTTGATACCAAGGAGCTCCCGAAGGAGGCAGAGGCTCGGAAACGACGGGCGGCCACTGGGAAGTCAAAGAGGAAAGCCTCATCGGGCACAAGGAGGTTTAACCTCTCCACCTATAAACTCCACACACTGGGAGATTACGCCAACACTATCCGCCAACGAGGAACGACCGATTCATATAGCACACAGATGGTAAATTTTATTTTCTAGCTACATATCCACTTAATAATATACTAATCATTTCACCAGGGCGAATGCGAGCATCGGCGTGTGAAACACTTCTATGCTCGTACAAACCATCGACTGGTCGCCAGATCAATCAGCAATCAAGAAGCCCGTAGACGTCTGATTAGAAGACTCACGGAGGTGAAGAGGGGCACCTCTGGACCTGCAGATGAAGCCATCCCTTGCGTTTCATCTGCCTCAAGCTACGTCATTTCGAAGCCTTGGAAGAAGAGCAAGAACGCTCGTATCTGGATGACTGATCAGGAGTCAGATCCTTTGTTTGAGGTGGGCCACATGTCTCTCTCGCCCATCGTTTACCAATCGCACTTCTAGGATTTCACATGGAACCTCAAAAGACACGCTCTGTCACGACTGCTGGTTCAAGAGGATGTACCCTCCAGTGAAGACATACTCGATACTGATATCGACAAGGGTGGTAAAATATCCATTCATAAGACACTTCGCATCAATTATACAGCGTATGACCTCCAGAGGCACTCTGACACCATCAACGTCCACACACGCCCCGACATCATGGTCGTCTCTCCCGAGGGCGATCACTCTCACCCATATCGATATGGCCGACTCATCGACATATTTACAGTCCCCATCCACTACAAAGGCAAAAAGACGCTCATCAGTGGTTCCAGAAGACAGGAACTCCAAGTCCTTTGGGTCCGCTGGTTCGAACGGGATCCCACTTACAAAGACGGCTTCTCCCACCTTCGCATTCCACGCTTACAGTTTGTTGACCCTCAGGGCGACGTCACGACCGAGTGGCATGGCTTTATATCGCCATCTGATGTCCTGCGTGCTACCCACATAATCCCGGCTTTTGAATATGACCTTGCAGATCCTCAGCCCTGTCCTGAAGGGTCTCACGTGGTCAGGTTCCTTGAGGATGACTGGAATTACTATCATGTGAATATGTAAGTAACTATTCCGTACTACCCCATTTATCTACAATCTGATCCCTTCACGGCAGCTTCGTTGATCGCGACATGTTCATGCGATATCGGGGCGGTGGGGTTGGGCACCTCTACATGCGTGCAATTGAGGCCTGGCTTACTGAGACAGGGTGGGGTGCCGATGACTCCCTAATGTCCACTTCGTCGGACTCAGGTAGTGGCTCAGAAGACGGTGAGCACGATGAAAGCAAGGACTCAGGAGACAGCCATGAAGACAACAGCGAAGGAGACTCTCAGGACGAGGCATCCAACGAAGGAGATACCTCGTCGAACCATACTACGGACTCTGATGCAGACTATAGCTCAGACATGGACCCCGATATTTTGCACGAAACAGATGGAGATGATAACGAAGACACCCTAGATGGCGAGTATGGGTTCACTGGCTTGTAGCTTCGCGATTGTCTTTCCAAATAGTATATTGTCAGGCGTCTACGGCTCACAAGTTATCCATGAATCTTTCTGTAGTGACAGTGAGTGAACACTGCGCACATATCCGTACCATTCGGCGATGTTTCCGCCCCGTATGGCTGACATATCAGTCATATATTTTACGATGCCCTACGTAAACCCGTGTAATTCTAATAACGACTGCTTAGGATCGATCAACTCTCACTCACCTTTTCTCGCCACCACCAAAATCGCCAGCAGCCATCCCCTCCGTGTTTCCCTTTTTACTTCTAACCTCCTGGCGGCCTAGCCAAAGGGAGCCCTTCATTTGACCCTTTTTACTTCTAACCTCCTGGCGGCCCAGCCGAAGGGAGCTTTTCGACCAGCTGCTTCCTCTTACTTCAGGGATTCTTTCAAGTTGACACCTTTCTTTTCCTTTGGTTACTGTAGCCCTCCTCTTTCCCCCAGTCTTCCGCTCCTCCAACGCCTGCTAAGCAAACTCGTCGACCGGCGCGTCAGCCCTCTCCCCCCGCACTTCCCACCCAGGCTGAGGCTCCACCACCCCCTTGGTACTACTGGTGGCCACTACGGCGTCGCAACCATTGTCCAAGGTCAACCACCCAAATACAACCCCGCTCAAGAGATCCGTACAATCGCGGACCTTCACCCTCACCATATAGCCACCCATCTCCCTACCTACCTCCCACTCACTCCCGCCTCCTGAAGGGTTCAGCGGACCTCCCAATGCTGCACAATCCTACACACCCTCCAAGAATCTCAAGATCCAAGACTTCGATTCGGAGTTGGAGAAGAGTATGCCACTGCTGCCAGCGGTTCTCACCACCCACGACGTCCATCACGAGGATTGGATTCGGTTCATGCAAGACCTTACCAATGCCCGGATCGGTCGACTTCCCATTCCTGAATCTGCCAAGCAGGATGGATGCCCACCAAAGCGTACGGTGTCGGACATGAGAACAACCATGTCATTATTTATGATAATTCACCACAGCAAGATTAGATTAGATTAGATAACAGTCTTATCAGATAAGATAAGATTAGATAAGGACAAGAAACTCATGGAAAGTTACAGAATGTTACAGAAAGTTCAGGAACATCCTAGAATGCGCCGGAACATCCTGGAACTTGCCGGAATGTTCTAGAAGGTGATGGAATGTCACACCCCATGTGACACCGGTCACGCTTTTGTGACATTTTGTCACACTTGTGACATCTGTCACTCCATTAATTACCATAGAATACAGTAGAAGGCCATAGAACGTTCTAGAATAATCTCACATGAAAAAGTATATAAAGAACTCACCCCCAGTTCTAAGGAAAGGCAACTCACCCATAACCTTTTACCCCTCTCTCTCTCTCCCCAACAGCTGTTGGCCACTGGCCAGTAGTTGCCCCCTCTATCCCCTCTTCTCTCTATAACCCACTCTCTTTTTACTCTACCCCTTTTCACCAAGACCCCTACTTTGCCTCACCTCCTTAGGCCTGAGTGGTTGAGTGATTTTCAGTAATCACATACCATTTTGAGCCCCACCTCTGTGTGAATAAGTTCTAAGTTTGGACTTCTGAATAAGCTTAGTACACTTGACTCTGTGACGTAGCAATATCCTTATCTCTGTTAGTGCTGAAGGCAGACCCTTCAGGCAGAGAGTATTCTACCTCAGACTAGTGACTGACTAGGTGACAGACAGATTTAGTAATAGTACCACATTGGTATCCGACGTATCAGTATCTCAAACATATCAAGAAGTTTATCTTATCAAGACAGGTTCTCAAGTTTCAGCAGTATCAAGTTATCAGACGTATCTCAGCAGCATTTGGACGTACCTCAGCAGTATATTGACAGATCATCAAAACTACTCAGACATATCAGCACAGCCTCAGAAGTATTAGCACAGCCACCCCCTTAACACAGCCACAGCACAGCCACTTACACAGCCACAGTGCACAGCATTCTACACAGCCTTCTTCACAGCCTCATACACAGCCTCGATCGTATCAGTTTCACACATCATTATCTCCATTCCCGATCATCAGCGTAGATCAGGAACTCCATTCTTATCAAGATCAGCAACCCCCTTTACATTCTTACTAGGTGTTTGGACCAGGGAATATACGTGCAGTAGTGATAAAGGTTACTGAACCCCTCTGAACACATCTGAAGGACCTACAACCTCCTTCAGCGAACTCATCAGGACAAGGAGCCGGAAAGTACGAAACCCCGCCCACCCTGTGGAGTTGATAGTCGGGATAACTGACTTCTCAACCAGCCTACTTAGTTGTTAACGCTTAGCTTCTAAGTAAACCAAGAAGGACTAGTAAGAGTTCTTATAGACCTCTTCACTACAACCCAAGTGAACTCGACAACGGTCGTGGCTACTGACCTCGTTGAACTTTGGAACACCTTGTTCTTCAATCCCCGCGGTGTTGGACCTCACGGACACTAAATCGAAGTCAACTTTCAAATCACTGCCCCCTCCAAAGCTTGGATGGCCCTCAGGTAAACTCGCAAACCGTCATCAACAGTCAATCGATGCTACGCAGACCCCGACCGAGGCCATCTCAGTCCCTTGGTCGAAGAAGGGGCACTCACCTATCGTGGCCAATGTCTCTTGCTCCGCTCCCGTCAGCATTGTCAAATCTACCATCCTCCAGACTCATATGGAAGGCCCCTTCCCGATTTGTGACGATATGACGGATATCAATGGCGAGGGTAGCCGTCCAAGTACCCGTGTCCCAAATCTCCCTACCCGGCAGCAGCGATCTATCTTTTTCGATAATGGCCCCCGCGCCGCTCCGTTGTCTCCGATGACCACCAGTCTTCCTTCCAGCCTGAGCACTCCCTCCCCAACCATCCGCAAACACCATTGCGCCCCTTCCGACGGTGGTTATTCAACACGGAGGACTCCTCCGACAACTCAGAGGGACTCCGCGGTCTATTCACCGATCTGCAGTAGGTATTCTGACCGCCCAGCACCCGCTGTTCCTCATCCCCATTCCTGAAGACTCACGGCTAGTGTCGGCCCTCAAGTATACTCCCTCCATCGCTCCATGGCTGATCCCCGCCTTTCCCTCCTCGCGCTTACATATGACATCGATGTTACGCCTTTTATGTGTTCCGGTTTCATAGTTTTTGGTTGTCGTTCGGATTGCTACCCTTTGCTTTCCGTCGTTAGTTTTCCCTGGCCGCTCCCGGTCGCGGTCGCCTCGCACAGGATATCTTCCAACCTCTTGACGAACGTCTTTGTGTAGAACTCCAACTTGGCCCCTTGTGGCACCCTGCCCCTCTTCGTCGTCTGTTCGCAAACTCTTGGTTGGACCGCTCTGAATGTTTCTTCGTTACGCTACATATCTATCTACACAAGCTGCTTGTTGGCAGTAACAGCGAGTAAATTTCATGTAAATATTCACACCGTACGCCTCAGGATATCCGAAGAATCATTCAGTTTGTCCATGGTACCCACGAAGGCGGTTCACACCGTTTCTTGACCAAACGGCCCGCTGTAAGTGGTATGACATCTACATAAGTCACGATATATTGTTGGTGCACCGCACTATCTACTTGGGTCTTCACGAGACCGATGTCAAGTCGACGATCGGATCGTCTACTCAACATCGAATACAAAACATGATGTTCATCTTTTGAATGTAACGTAAACTAAATACTGAACTTTATATACCGGTCTTTTGAAACATGAATACATCTATATAGCCAACACCTCAGTTGTATAGCATACGTTGTTTCATATGTCACAAGTAAATTTTACGCTACACCCGATTAACTAACAGGGTCCTCCTGAGGCCCGCGTCAGGTTGATGACCGGGTCATTTGTGCGATGCCGAGTATATAACACGCTGTTTACCTTTTGAAAGCAATAGAGATTAAATATCAACTGTATATAGCGACCGTCGACAATACGACGTCTATGTGAGACCCAAAGAAATCTTATAATGCGCCCAACTATACAATCGGGACCTCCCAAGGCCGGTATCAGATTGACAATCGGATCATCTACCTATCACCAAGTACATAACGCGTTGTGTACCATTTGAGGCTATTGTTAATACGTCTAACATACATACCGAACAATATATGCTGACCATTGACCATATGACTGTGCTATACGGTAGATACCCCAGTTGTATGGTGTATAATACCTGCATAAACCCTAGGTTGATTTTTTGGCATGCTCATTTATATAATCAAGCCCTCACGAGCTCCTCATCAGGCAGACGAACGGACCGTCTACCCAATGTCGGTTACATAAGGAGATGTTTGGTTTTCGAAGATATCGTAAACAACTCATAGTCTATATGTACCCCGTACAAAATGAACGAAAACCTAGTTGAATCTATATCACTTGTGTAAACCTGTTCCAAAAGAAATGCGGCTGTTATGAAACCCTCGATATATCAACAACGCGCTGTTAATACAACGAGGGTTTATAAACCCTATTCCGCGTCATAAGTATTTTCCCCTTTTCCCGATGTGGTGACTCGCGCAACGAACGAAACACAGTCGTTCACGGATCAACCAATAGCATTCGCATGCGCCACCAGCTCTTCACGGTAGGTCCACTCACTCTCTGTCATTTTCTTTCTTGAAACTAATGGCCGGCTGTGTTAGGAATATGAGGATCCTGAGATGGCGGATCCTTCGGGTGGGTTACTTGTCATTTTCTCTCTGAGTCTGATCATTCGCTGATGGCGTGACCTCAGATGTGGCATACACACGAGCATGGCCTACTTCTACTCCTGAAGCGGCAGAAGCGCTTGCTGTCGCAGCAGAGGGATATCAAGTGAATCCCCTGCCAGCATATGATCAAAACGGAGTTCTTCTAGAGCCCCTGTACTACGGAAAGCGCTTGGATGGCGCCACTGTCATTGCCCGCTTCGAACTTACTCACTATCTGATCCGTAAGGGAAAGGAAAAACGTGCAGTGGATACCTTCAGTGCACGTATCGTTCAACTTCGTGTTATCCTCCCACCACCGGGAGCGTCTCCCGCCACCCCCCGAAAGAAGAGGGTGTTGATGCACGACGCCTACTTTGGCTCATTTACCCCCACCAAACGCCGTAGGGATGACGATGACGACAAAGAGAATGAGCCGTTGGCAAAATCTATGAGGTAAGATTACTGTGCGATGCGCTATCGAGTTGTGAACACAGGCTAACTGGGGTTTCAGGTGCGGCTAGATCGCTGCAGCCTCTTCTAGCCGTGCTTAGTCACGTAGAACTACAAAATGACCCTTTCTTAAAGTTGTGTTTCACTGATTACACCACACTCCTCTCATAATTAAATTTGTCCCCACTCAAACTGTTCTGGCTGGATACGAGCAACCTGTGTGAAAAATCTGATCGACGACTTGACTTTGTTGGCAAGCAAGGTTTCTGCCGACATCAAGTCGGCATTTTTCTAGTTTAGAATAATCCCCCAAAAACCTATTCTACCCTGGACCCAGTGACAGCCATCCCGACGCTCCAAACCTGGACTGGGCTCTACATCGGTGGTGACCAAAATGTTGAACCGAAGGTCTGTGCCCGGCAACGGGTCAACCGGCTCTACCGCTTCGAGCGAGAGCCGATGCCGGAGAGCGCTGAATAAGCGACCCGAAGGGACGGAGTCACATCAGTGACCCGATCGATCGGTGTAACGCGCGCGTGCCTTAAGCCGCCGCACGGACCATGCATCAGTCACACTGTATAGATGTGACGTTAATAGAGTAGATAGTATATATACCCCTCATGTGTCCATAGATCAATCAATCGCTTCTCTCTCTCTCTCCCCCACTTGCACTACTATATCTTCCCCTCTCAGGTAAGAACTAGAGTACGCCATGTAGTAGTATAGAATATACTCTACCTGCTCAACAGGTTATGAGCCCGGGCTACGCCCTGTGTTCCAAGCTGCGCCTCTATGGCTGCGCTGTGAACAGGCTCTAATCTTACCTTAGTGCGCCCTCTGTGGCTGCCACTGCGCAGGAAGGGGACTTAGAACAAAAGTCAAAACCCCAAAAGGGGATGAAACAGTGATTGGCTAAGCTGAGCACAACACACATTCGTAGACCCCATAAGGGGAGGGTAGTCGATTAACATCTGCCGACGGTGTGGACTGAGGCAACATGCAATAAACCTCTCACTAAAGTAATCCTTAAAAAGGGAAAGGCTAAATTCTTCCCTCTTTCATTGCATTTGGCATAGAAGCGTTCATTAACTGATGACTCTTATTTTGGGCGTAGGCACTTCCACCCCCCAAAACCAAAGAAAAAATGTCGTCTCAGCTTACCTCTCTCGTCCCCGTCCTCGAAGGCCCCAACTATCAGCGATGGGCCCCTGCCGTCAGAAGTTTCTTGATGGCACAAGGACAGTGGAGACTGATGAAGAAGGGAAAGCCCACCAAAACGGTACGACCATACATAGCAGCTGTCCCTGCCACCGATGATGCTGAAGAAATTCCGGCACAGGAGGGCGGTGAAGACATTGACGAAGACGCGCTCGAAGCATGGGAGGAAAACAACTCCAAAGCCCTCGGAAACATATTCCTGAGGCTAAGCCCTGACATCCAGGCAAAACACAAGACCGAAGAGGACGCTTGGGCCTTGTATCAGGCGATCGATGCGGAATATGGGAAACCCGGCGTAATGGGGATCTATTCGGAGTTCAAAAGCGCTCTGGACGTACAGATCCCCGGAAATGCGGACCCCATCCCGGCGATAGATAAAATCATGGCCCACTTTGGTCGACTCGCTGAAGCCAATGCAGCAGTCCCAGATTTCATCAAAGCCATGATGATACTCTCCCGGATGCCCCCTGCCTACGATTACCTTGCCCAGATCCTCTGCCAGGCCGACGATATCGGTAAAGTCCAGATCGGTGAGCTGAGGAAAATGGTCAAACTGGCCTGGGAGCAGAAGTCCAGCTCCCGTCGCTCCGGACAACAAGCACAAAAGTTGTCCAACGTACAGCGCGCCCCTGGGAACCCAAATTTCCAGCAGCAGCAGCAGCAGCACGACGGGAGCCAGCCCCAAGGCCAAGGCCGAGGACGAAACCGTCGAGGACAAAGAGGAGGTCGAGGAAGATTCCAGCAACAGGCTCAGCAAACTGACGAGTCTCAAATGCCACCTCCCCCTCCACAACCTCCGGTTCCCTCCGGCTCTAACATCTTGGTCTCGGATTATGGTTTTGCCTCCATGGCAGCTTTTCCCATACGCCATCTCCCCGTCCATCGTCAAGGCACAGGGGCCCCTTCCTTCTACCCCTCCGTACAGGAGGCTAGGGACCTTGCAGCACGCATAAGCGTGAAGCCTTCGATTGAGACCCTAAAAAGGCTGGAACGCTCTTATGAGCAGACAATCGATCCTCGCCCCCGCAAAAAGGCGCGTACCCCGCCAGGCGAGGATGAAGTAAGCCTGGGGTGGTCGGATGAAGAGATGGATGTTGTCTCCCCTGTGTCGGTTGACGGTCCGTCTGGCCTTGGTGGAAGGTATGAAACAAATTTAGTGTTGAGTAACGAAACTAACGACTCCACAGCACCTGAAGATAAGTCTAGGTCTTCAGTAGTAGCTTCCGAATATATTTGTTTTACCTTGTCTGCCCCGAGTGAAACTGAAGCTGTGTGGATGCTCGATTCTGGAGCATCCTGGCACTTTACTTTTAACATAAACGACTTCGTGGAGTACGAGGCTATTGAGTCCATTCCTTTAAGAACAGCGACCAGCTTCACGACGATTATTGGTAAAGGAACAGTGGTCCTCCACATAAACGAAAAGGCCGTTCGACTAAGTCCTGTCTATCATGTCCCAGACATCTCCCATAGGCTGCTGTCCCTTGGTCAGTTCCTCAAAAGCGGACTCCTCTCAAGGGGGAGTGCTCGCGAAATCTCACTCTATGAGGAAGAAACAGAATTTCTTACCTTCCACCCTCGAACCGAGGATGACAGTATTTACGTCATCAAAACTCTCCTCGGAGCGCAACTTACTGCTGCTAAAATTGAGACCATTTATAGTGCTGATTTTGAAATCATGCACCGCCGACTGGCTCACCCCTCAAAAGAAGTGATCCAAAAGGCTGGGAAACATGTCAAGGATTTTCCTCATGTCGAAATCCCAAAAGAGCACCTCTGCACTGGATGTGCGCAAGGAAAGATGACAAATAAAACCTTTCCCCCATCCAACACCAGAGCAAGCGCCCCTTTCGAGCTGATCCATTCGGATCTAAAAACCTTCCCCATTGAATCCTATCGCAAGTACAAGTACTCAATCGTCTTCTATGACGACTATACCTCACACGCCTGGACCATGAATTTGCGCACTAAGGACGCTGCACTTATGGCTACCAGACACTTCCTGGCTATGGTTGAAACCAAATACCAGAAGAAAGTACGTCGATGGATGTCTGATGCCGGGGGGGAGTACACGTCCCTAACATTTACGATGATGCTCAAGGAAAAGGGGATTGAGATCCTCCAATCTATTCCGCATGCACACCAACAAAATGGTCGCGCGGAGAGGATCATTCGAACGTTGATGGATAAGGCAGAATCCATGAGATTACAGGCTTGCCTCCCTCAGTCTTGGTGGGAATTCGCCCTTGACCACGCAACTCACGTTTACAATCGAACGCCGAACCGTCGCCTAAATTGGCAGACTCCATTCCAACTATTAAATGGAAGTAAGCCTTCAATTGATCACCTTCGGGTCTTCAGCTGCGGAGCCTACGTCTTCATCCCGGAAGAAGTACGGATAAATAAACTCGCGCCCCGATCAGAATTGATGACCTACCTGGGTACTCACCCGGGAGGAAAAGGATGGATCTTTATGCGCGGACCTAACAACATCATTTTCTCCGCTGCTCAGGCCACCTTCGATGAGTTGCACTTTCCAAAGTGCCCAACTGCCAGTATACGGCGAAACACACGGCTGCAATCTACTGCGCCACCCCTACCCAGTCATCACTGTCATAAAGACGGTGACTGCCAGTGTCCCCTTCCAGGAGGACAAGAGGAGGATGACGCAGCACCCTCAGCGCGTCCCAAACCTACCCCCAAGCCTTCCTCAAAAGGCAAGGAACGTGCTATCGAGCCCGCACCACGGCCGCAGACGCCGGTACAATCTAAAGCGCCCAGTTCGGAGCCGCCGAGATCACCCACACCCAGCTCTAGCTCTGATTCCGGCCCTGAGGATGCACCACCCGCCCCGCCAACGATTATGCCTCCGTCACCTGTTAAAACTCGGAGGCCTCAGCGTGAGCGAAAAGTACCGGCCAAGCCCGGCAATGTTTACGGTAGTGAGCATCCGGTAGAGATAATTAAATCTACCCGGCGTATGAAGGATTGGAAGAAGGTTGTCGGAGATTTTTCCGTAGCACCTAGGCGCGGGCGAAGTTCAGGAGCAATTCCCGGACCTAGCACGCAGCCACTTCCTGAGAGAGAATCCTCCACTGAGGAAGAGACCGAAGCGGCGTCAGAATCCGAAGATGAGGTTGAGAAGTCCGTTGAACCATCCGGTGAACTGCTACTATCCGGGTGGAGTCGGGACACGACCAGAATAGCAGAAGTGGGGGCGAGGGGTCGCCGGTTGTGCAGAGGTCGGGAAGGGGAGAGAAGCTAGACAGAGGAGAGGGAACCGCGGTAGGTCGCGACGTCGTCGGGACGAGAAGGGAGAACTCCGTACTAGCAAACTCCTGCTAGACGATGACGATGGGCTAGTAGGCTAGGGGTCTATTGGAACTATGGGGCTAGTGGAATCGATGTCAGAGCGAGGAGCTGGAGGTTTTTGATGATCAGGTCGTTCAAGCAGAAGGGAGAAGAGGTGTGAAGAGGCCCCGGGGGTTTCTTGTTCGTTCAACTAGCTAGTACAGGGTATTTATAGGTAGGGACAGTGCGATCTACGCGAAAGAGATGAGAAAAGTAGCGAACAAATGGAGAAACGGTGGGAGAATAAGAACAGGTAGATAGAAAGGGATAAACGAGAGTCCGACGCAGGGTAGGGAGACGAACGGTTCATCGGGAGGCCGGAACGAGGCTGGGACAGGTCTTACCGAGAGGATGGAGCGATCGTGAGAAACAGAGCCAAAAGGGAAAGTCTACGGGTTCGAGATCAAAAGATCGTAACCGGGCGGGAGAGCGGGAGCAGTCGAAGATGATTGGCGAGCGAGAAGGAACGAGTCGACACGTGTCTAGACTGAAGGGAACCGGACCGGGGGAGGGGACGCGTCATCGCGACGAGATAAGGGATCGGGAGGCATCGGCCGATCAACACGTCATGTGCCGTTCGGGGAGGACGGCCACGGATGCGGAAGCAGTAGGCGATGACGCACGTCGAAGGGATCGCGAGAACGGTTTGATGATCGGGACGTCAAGTGGGCGTGACACCCCTGTGACCGATCGAGGGGTCGTCGGCTCGCGTAGTCAGTAGCTAGCGGGGTAGGGAGACAGGGACTGGGGACTAGCACTAGATTCGAAGGTCGCGCGAATAGACGGCGGGTCACCGGATTCACCACCCCTGAGGAAGACACTGACGCCCTTCTAGCTAGGCTATGCCGGGAAGGGGGAGTAGAACTCCAAAACCTCTTAATTTCGAAAGCCGTCTCACCAACCGCCAACGAAAAAACTCCAAAAGAATGGAAATACCGAGACATCGCCACACTACCACAGGCAGAGCTCGAGGAATGGAGGACAGCCTGCAACGAAGAGTTGGAAGCTCTTCGCAGGCGCAAAGTATACGACCTGGTAGAGCGCCCCCGAGGCCGCAAAGTTATCAAAAACCGCTGGGTATTCGACCAGAAACCAGATGGTCGCAAGAAAGCCCGCTTAGTAGCAAAAGGCTTCTCACAGGTTGAGGGAATGGACTATGATGCCGTGTTCTCCCCCGTTGTCCGATTCGAGACAGTGCGCCTAATATTTGCAATGGCCGCCCTCGGAGGATGGGTCCTCAAAGGACTCGATGTTCGAAACGCGTACCTATACGGCGAACTCGACGAGGAAATATACATGGAACAACCAGAGGGATTCGTAGCTCCAGGAAAAGAGACTCATGTTCTCCGCTTAAAGCGTGCCCTCTACGGACTGAAACAAGCCGGGCTCGCATGGTGGCGAGCCCTGAAACGGTCCATGGAAAAGCTCGGATTTAAATCCTTGAGCTCAGATGCTGGGATCTTCATCTACCAGGATAAAGATGGGAGATTCGTGATTGCGTTAATCTACGTAGACGATGCCATCTTTACCGGACCCCACACAGCGCTTACGGAGCAGCTCAAGGGGGAGTTTATGAAGATATGGGAAACCAGGGATTTAGGGGACCTAACCGATTTCCTCCGCATGAGGATCACCCGACATGGCAGCAAAATCTCCATAGATCAATGCGCCTACCTTCAAACGGTCCTTGAGCGATGTGGAATGCAAAATGCTAAAGTCGCAGCAACCCCTCTCCCGGCCGGGTATGTGCCGACTCCGTCAACAGAGGTAACATGCCCGGAAAGACGAAGCAGGTTCCAAACCATAATTGGTTCCTTACTATACCTCATGCTGGGTACCCGACCAGATATCGCCTTTGCGGTTACCAAACTTGCGCAATATGCTGCAAACCCATCAAAAGAGCACGTCGAGAAAGCGCTGTATATCTGCCGCTATTTAATCGGGACTTCCAAATATCGATTAACCTACGACGGAGATTCACGGGAAGGTATCTCAGCCTGTACCGACTCAGACTGGGCTTCAGACCCCACTCAGAGACGATCCCAAAGTGGATACTTTGTCCGAATGGCAAAAGGGCTCATCTCATGGACCTCAAGAGCGCAGAAAACCATTGCACTGTCGTCCACTGAGGCTGAATACATGGCGCTCTCCGATTGTAGCCGCCAAGTAGTCTGGATGCATACCCTTCTGGGGGAGCTTGGCTATGACCTTAAAGCCATCCCAATCTGCGGAGATAACCAAGGCTCGATCTTTATCGCCTCAAACCCGGTCACTGAAAAGAGGTCGAAACACATCGACATCCGCTATCATTATATTCGCGAAGTCATCAATGATGGACGCGTGGTAGTGTATTTCATTCCCGGAGATGACAATCCCGCGGATCTCCTGACGAAGAACCTTGGAGTCGTCAAACTCAGAAAATTTAGAGATGCCTTAGGCCTTGAATTCCTCTGAGCACATACCTCCAACTTACTACAGTCCAGTTCCCACCAATGAAGTTATACAGGGAGCTGTACTTAGTAAGGGGGAGTGTTGAACCGAAGGTCTGTGCCCGGCAACGGGTCAACCGGCTCTACCGCTTCGAGCGAGAGCCGATGCCGGAGAGCGCTGAATAAGCGACCCGAAGGGACGGAGTCACATCAGTGACCCGATCGATCGGTGTAACGCGCGCGTGCCTTAAGCCGCCGCACGGACCATGCATCAGTCACACTGTATAGATGTGACGTTAATAGAGTAGATAGTATATATACCCCTCATGTGTCCATAGATCAATCAATCGCTTCTCTCTCTCTCTCCCCCACTTGCACTACTATATCTTCCCCTCTCAGGTAAGAACTAGAGTACGCCATGTAGTAGTATAGAATATACTCTACCTGCTCAACACAAAACGCCTTCTTCGCTAGGTACCCGGCCCCCGTTACCTCCGTCGTAAGTCTGGACGTTTTCGATTTCGCAGCGGATTCGCCAACTCCTGTTCCAGACCCATGTGTACGTCCCACTATGAAATCCTTCGACTAGCTGTGAGTCTTTGGACACTTTGGCTGTTCGATCGCGTGCACTACCACCGCCTCTGTGCTCCCATAAATAAACCGCTTTTATTTCGTATCTGCTTGGGCGACGGGAACCCTGTCTAGTTGCTGTAGAATTGTTCCTCAGCGGAAGTCACTAGCTGAAGTATCCCCCTTTTCGCTATCTCTGGCAATAGGCTCATTGCGATCCTGAATTCCTTCCTTGCCGCTATCAATTTGGTGCGAACTGCATGCGCTTCCCAGAGCTGGGCGAGACGGCCATCGAGGTCCATCCACTGCTTATAAACCTCTTCTCCGACAAGCCCCTTTGAATCTATGGGGTCATCAGGAGAAATTTCCAAATACGGAACGAAATATATCAAGATCTTCTGGAGATCTCTATGTTCAGGCAAGATGGTGTTGAGCGTGTTTGTGATCCAGTTGGCATCGGTTTCAAAAACGAACGCCACCTGTCTGAGCTTCGTCGCTTTTGACAAGTCGATCACGGCCTCTGACGAGTGTCCTAGCGCGAATACAAGTCAGGCGTTGGCGTTGTCACGGAAGCGGAGGGAACGGACCCCGGGTGAGATTGATCCCGAAGGATTCAAGGGTATCAGAACACCTCTCCACCAAAGCCATTCCCCACTGATGGTCTTCCTCGTAACGCCAGGTGAACACGAATTTCTTGAAGCGGATGCCGTTCGATAAGGCCAATAATCCACGAGTGATGTGCTCTACCCCTCCCTCAAGCCGAAGTCCAAGGGTTCCGGTCAACGGGGGCGAGGCTCGAGGTTGGAATACGGGACCGTCATTGAAATCTTTTCCTATGTCATAAACTGCGACAAGCAAGTCCTCAAGAAGGGGGAAGGAACAGATGAATTCGAAGAATTTGGAGGATGCAACGGTCGGGGTTTCGAATCCGTAATGGTAATCTATGGGAATCCGAGAAATGGGTTAGAAGTTATGGAAGGATGCGAACGTGCGAGATATCCTCACAGCTCCGCATCTCCAATCGCACGACGTTGGAAAACGGGCGTACCAAACTGCACCATCCCGGGACTCCGGAGAAGAGGAAGCTCGCGGTTTGAAAGATCAGCGAGCGGGTATAATGTCCAGGCGAACTGTCTGGATCCGGGAAGACCCTCCACCACGCCTCAAAGCCAACGCGGGACGGGATCCAGACCACGCCGAAAAGGCGTTTTCTGGCGCGTGGAATCCACGATTTGGCAACAAGGCAGCACTTTTTGAGCGTTTGAGAATCGATATCATTGTGTAGGAAAGAGAAGATGTAGTCAAGGAGCTCTGGTGGAAGTCGTGGATCCGACATCGTGGTCAAATTGGTCCACACTGACACCGGAGATCATGGTGTCGAGCGGCTGTATAGAGCTGTACATTCTACCTCGGCTCTGTGGCGCTGACTGACACATTTGAGCGGCGTACTGTACAACGCTCGGGTCAATTTGGACCAGGGTGAACCTGACGCTTGGGAGATTGGTGCCACCTGTAAGCGGCTTCACCATTACCGTGAGTCTGGGTGTTCGCGATTTCGCAGCGGATTCGCCAACTCCTGTTCCCGGCTCGTCCCGCAGTAAACTCCTTCGACTGGCTGTTTTTTTACTGTTCTATCGCATATGCTATGACTGCCTCCGTGCTCTCATAAACCGCTTTTGTTTTGTATCTACTTGGGACGTGAGAACCATGTCTAGCTGTCGTAGAAATGTTCCTCGGCGGAGGTCACTAGCTGAAGTACTCCCCTTTTCGTTAGCTCTGGCAATAGGCCTGTAACGAGTTTGAATTCATCCCTTCCCGCTATGACTTTTGTGGGGGCTGCATGTGCGTCCCAGAGCTGGACGAGACGTCCGTCGAGCTCCATCCACTGCTTATAAACCTCTTCTCCAACAACCTCCTTTGAATCTACGGCCCGATCCTCAGCAGAAATGTCGTAATACCAACCGACGTATATCAAGATCTTTTGCAGATCTCTGTGTTCAGGCAGGATGGTGTTGAGCGTGTTTGTGATCCAGTTGGCATCGGTTTCAAAAACGAACGCCACCTGTCTGAGCTTCGTCGCTTTTGACAAGTCGATCAAAGCCTCTGACGAATGTCCTGGCGCGAATGCAAGTCAGGCGTTGGCGTTGTCACGGAAGCGGAGGGAACGGACCGCTGCGACTGATTTTAAAGGATTCAAGGGTATCAGAACACCTCTCCACCAAAGCCATTACCCATTGATAGTCTTCCTCGACATGCCAGGTGAACATGAATTTCCGAAAGTGGACGCCGTTCGATAAGGCCAACAATCCGCGAGCGACATGCTCTATCCCTGGCTCAAGCCAAAGTACAAGGGTTCCGGTCAGCGGGGGCGAGGCTCGAGGTTGGAGTACGGGACCGTCATTGTCGTCTTTTCCAATCTCATAAACTGCGACCACCAAGTCCTCAAGAAGGGGGAAGGAACAGATGAATTCGAAGAATTTGGGGGATGCAACGGTTGGGGTTTCGTAACCTAGGAGAATTCGAGAAACCGGTGAGATGTTATGGAAGGAAGCGAACGTGCGAGATATCCTTACAGCTCACCATCTCCAATCGCACGACGTTAGAAAACGGGCGGATCAAACTGCATCCTCCCGGGACTCCGGAGAAGAGGAAGCCCACGGTTCGAAAGGTCAGAGAGCGGGTGTAATGTCCAGGCGAACTATCTGGATCCGGGAAGACCTTCCACCATGCCTCAAAGCCAACGCGGGACGGGATCCAGATCGCGCCGAAAAGGCGTTTTCTGGCGCGCGGAACCCACGATTTGGCAACAAGGCAGCAATTTTTGAGCGTTTGAGATTCGACGTCCTCGCGTATGAAGGAGACGATGTGGTCAAGGAGCTCTGGTGGAAGTCGTGGATCCGACATTGTGGTCAAATTTGGTCTACATTGATACCGGAGATACGTATCGGGCGGCTGTACAGAGCTGTACAGTCTAGCCTCGGCTCGGTGGCGCTGACTGACACATTCGAGTGGTGTACCATCCTCGGCTCGATTTGGACCAGGCCGAACCTGACACTTGGGAGATTGGAGCCAGCTGTAAGCGGCTTCACCAAAGTCGACGCGATCGGTTGGCCTCAATGAGAAGCAACTCTTGAAGTTGACCGGGACCATCACCTGCCATCATCACGACACACACCTATGTTGAATGATATTTCTTCGACAATGGAAATTTCGAACACATCGACTTTAAGGCAGGTTTCGGCGTTTTTGAAGCTGCGCTTC
Source organism: Thelephora terrestris (assembly GCA_015956445.1). NCBI lineage: Eukaryota > Fungi > Basidiomycota > Agaricomycetes > Thelephorales > Thelephoraceae > Thelephora > Thelephora terrestris. Next base: position 107,221 of record WIUZ02000024.1, on the reverse strand, counting down.
AACCACTAGTTCGATTGCCTTCTTTCGCGTTACTTCCGGCGATAGAACTGTTACAAGCCTCTGCTGTCCCTCCCCTTCCTTCCTTCCCACGTACACGACCTTGGTGCGGACTACATGCGACTCCCAGAGTTGGAGGAGAAGGTAGTCAAGGTCCTTTCACTGTCTGTGAATCTCGCTGCTGATTAGCTGTACGCGTTTGTCAGTGTGGTACGGGGCATAGATTAAGATCTTCTGGAGATCTCTATGTCCAGGTGTTATAGTGTGGAGCGCGTTGGTGATCCAGGGGATATCAAGTTCGTTGAACCAAACGCCACTTCTTTGAATTTCGTCGCTTTCGATAAGTCGACCAAAGTACTGGACGAGTGCCCTAGTGCGAGCTCAAGTAAGCCGCTGGCGCTACCGCAGAGGTAGAAGGAACGGACGATCGCGCTTCATTTCGACGTATTCAAGGGTATTATAACACCCTTCCATCAATGCCATTATCCAAAGAAGGTCTTCCTCGAAATCCCAGGTACACACAACTTTCCGAAAGTGGAAGCCGTTTGGTAAGGCCGGCAGTCCGCGAGCGAAGTATTCTATCCCCTCTACCAGACTGACTGAAAGGGACCCGGTCAACGGGGGCGAGGCTCGGAGTTTGAATACGGGACCGTCGTCGTTGCCAGTCCAGTAAACTTCAATATCCAGGTCATCGAGAAGCGGCAGGGAACAGATAAGTTTGAAGAATTGTGAAGATGTATAAGAGCCTGGGGTTTCATAAACTACGTGGATTGAGGATCGGTGAGAAGTTATGGAAGGAAAAACGTGCGCGACACACTTACCGCTCCGCATCTTCAATCGTACGACGCTAAAGAATGGTTGGATCCAACCAGGTCCTCCCACAACTACTAAGGAGATGACGTCTATAGAAGAAAGGTGCAGAGAGTGGGCACGATATCCAGGCGAGATACCCGAGTCCGGGAAAACCTTCCACCATGCATTTAGAGCAGTGAGGGACACGATTTTGATCTCGCTGAAAAGGTGTTTTCTGGCGCGTGGAACCCTTGATTTGGCGACAAGGCAGCAGTCTTTGAGCGCCTGAGGTTCATCATCCAGGAAGTCGACGATGTAGTCGAGGATTTCTAGTGGAAGTCGACTCGACATGGTGGTTTTTGTCTACAGTGACATCGAGTTAATCTCAAGTCCCATCGCGGGCCGGCCCACGCGTGAAGTTTTTCAATTGGGATGGATTCGAGATCCGTTCAACGTACCTGCATACATTTCCCCAGAAAATAACTTCACTCCCAGTTCCACTTGCACCTCTTCAAGGGCCGGGAAACCCGGTAGCTGGGAGATTGGTATCATTTGCAGGGCAGGATGTTTCCAGCGCGCAAGGTCGAGGCAGGGTGAATCACGCGCTGAAGCTGTCGCGATCGGTTGACACTGGTCACTTGACTCCAATTAGACCATCCGTTCTAAGACGCAACCTCCGTCTTCTTCACCACCTATGTCGGATGACTATTTCTTCGGCGATGACGACTTCGACAACTCTGCATTCATAGCTGGTCTTGACGCTTTCGAAGCCGTGCACAATCTCCAACAACAACAGCTAGCCACACATTCCGCCCCCGCACCGGCCCCGATTCCACCTCTCCCCGCCTTCCGACCCCCATCACGTCCACCCGTTCCTGCACCTAGCACGTCACGTCATAAATCTCCATCGCTAGAAGTCATCAACATTTCCGATGACGAGGAGTATAAATTCGACGATTCGTTGGATCTAGCGAACACAAATTGGGAAGAATTCGATCAGCAGGTCGAGGTCCAAATCCAACAACCGCGGCAGACGGCTGCTCCTGTCTCGGGGCCTTCCAATGCTCGACAGTTCACTCGGACTTCGAGCGGGAAACTCCAACAACAGACGCTTTGGGGTTTACCTACCCCGGCCGATAATAGGTACAAGCTACCGCCAAGACAGAAGGGGAAGACTATAAAGAAGACGAAGACGTGGGACCGAACGGAGTATGCTAAGAGTGGATGGAGGGCTTTGAGGAAGGACAAGTCGAAGAATCAGGATGACGAGGAGCCGAAAGAAGAGGAGCCGGTCGAGTTTGAGCAATTTCCCCGGCCCACTAATCTCAGTGAGGCTCGCACATATCTCACATTGACCACGGACTGACTAAACATCTTCTCTACAGCGATTGGGTATGATTTTTCCCTTGCGGCGAACCGATTCCGATTCTAACATGTGGTTGATTTCCCGCCCCTTTTCTCGCACAGACCGGTACGGAGTTCAAACCGCACGCGTGTTCCGATGGCTTACATTCGTCCCTCCAGCCGCCACCAATGAAACTTACCGCAGACCGCACCGCGGCAGAAATTTGGATGTACCCCCTGAATAGGCCAAAACGAGAATATCAATTCAATATCGTTGAGAAGTGCTTATTTGATAACACTCTCGTTGCCCTCCCCACTGGTCTGGGGAAGACCTTTATCGCTGGCTCCGTTATGCTGAATTGTGTGTCCCTTTAACCCGCATATCACATGGTACCAACCTTTTTCTCCCAGTTTACCGTTGGTTTCCTGCTGGAAAAGTTGTTTTCGTCGCGCCTTCAAAACCGCTTGTCGCGCAGCAGATTGAGGCCTGCCACCAGACCTGTGGGATACCTGGGAGCGACGCCGTTGAATTGACCGGTGAAGTGCCTAGCAAGAAGCGCATCGAGGCCGTAAGTCTGAGCCCCTTGATTTTTGCCTGGGCTCCAACATTTCCATGCGCAGTGGAAGGAGAAGCGGGTGTTCTATATGACCCCGCAAACCTTGATGAACGACCTTCTCAGGGGAAATTGCGACCCCAGTCGGATCATTCTTCTTGTCATCGGTGAGTGTCTCTCGTCTGTTTGTAGCGGCCCTCTTGACCCACATTGGTACAACAGACGAGGCGCATAAAGGAAAGGGTGATTACGCCTACGCGCAGATTATCCGAGAACTCATGCACAAGAATCCTCATTTTCGAGTGCTTGCGCTCACCGCCACGCCCGGAAGTAAACCTGAGGACGTTCAACAACTTTGTGATGCTTTGCACATATCCCACATCGAGATTCGGGACGAGTTCAGTCCCGATCTGAAACAATACATTTTCGAAAAGGTTTGTGCTTCTGTTTTGTACCCACCCGAGCGTTTGATTGACGTTTGACGCTTGCTACCATGTAGGAAATCAAACAGCACATCGTGGAAATGAACGAAGAGATCCTGCAAATTCGTTCGCTCCTCTCGGGGTTGATGGAGGTGCCGTTGCGTTCGCCTGTTGTACTAAAATTCGTATTTAACTCGTGCGTCGTTAGCCTTCAATTAGGAAGCTCCAGGGTCAAGGCGTTCTCTTGGGTAACCCGGATCCCGTCAAGTTGCATCATTTCCGGTGCCGAGCGGAAATGCAGACGTGTGCAGGAGGTCATCGGAAGCAAGAGTTAAAGTGGGCAATGGGAGTGCTCTCGACTCTCGGAGCGTTGGCGAGGGCCATGGGTTATCTGGTATTTTATCTGATTCTCACTTCTGACACGCTGTTCGCTCATCACTTGGCGGTCTAGTGCGAGGAATCCGTCAAAATGTGTTACGACACTCTCAAAGCTATGAGCGAAAGCCCCGGTGGGAAGGCCGACCCTCAGAAAAAACCTCCGGCCATCACGAAGGAAAAAAATTACAAGGAACTGATCATGGGATTAGAGGGGCGCGACCGGTTTCCCCCTCACCCAAAGATGGAGAAGCTGAAGTCACTGGTTTTGGAGCACCTCTTGACGAAGGGCGCGATGGGCGAGGATCACGAACCCGCTGAACCGAATCCCAACACGAGGGTCATGGTATTCGTGACATACAGGGATTGTGTCGAGGAGGTCGTGGACTACCTCAACCTCGAATCCCCTATCATCAAGGCGACAAAGTTTGTTGGGCAGGGCACGGATAAGGGAGGTAGGAAAGGTTTTGCACAGAAAGAACAGCTTGGTGTAGGTTCCCCGATGTCCTTTTTCGTTTCTACTCCGGAAATTGACCGGGGATTTAAAGGTGATCCAAAAGTTCAAAGCGGGCGAATTCAACTTGTTGGTGTCAACGTCTATTGGTGAAGAGGGTCTGGATATTGGCGAAATCGACTTAATTGTGTGCTACGACGCCCAGAAGACCCCAATCCGCATGGTACGTACAAATGTCACAAGCCGATTTTCGTGACATTAATTGGATTCAGCTTCAACGGATCGGACGTACAGGTCGTAAACGCGAGGGCTACGTGCACGTTCTGCTCGCTCAGGGCAGGGAAGAAGCAAACTGGGACAAGGCGCAGTCAAAATATCAGGAAGTCCAACATCTCATTGTCCACGGCGACGAGCTGGAGTTATTCGGAGACGTGGGTAGGCTCATTCCGGACGACATTGATCCCGTTTGCGAGGAGAAGATCATGGAGATCGAAGAGTACGTACGGGATAAACCCAAGGCCCGAGGCTCCCGCGCTGCGGATTCCCCCACAAGGGCTTCGACGAGCAAGAAGAGGAAACGGAACGCGGACCCCGGGAGGAACATTCCCGAGGGGGCGAGTAGAGTTTTCGTGCCGGTGTCGAAACTCATCGAGATGGCAGCACAGAAGCGCCAGAAGGACGAGTTGACGTTGGCAAATGATGGGAACCTGGAGAGTGACGAGGACGACCGGGATCTGGAGGATAACTTGGGGGGTCTCAAGAGAACGACTTCCGATGCAGGGCCGGCTACTATTGCTTCGAGAGCAAAGAAGAAACCGTTGAAGAGGAGTAAAACGACTGCTGGTCAAGAACAACCTACGAAGAAAGGTAAGAAGAAACAAGCGAAGTCCCCAGCCAAGACGAAGGGGAAGAAGAAGGTCACCACTAGCCAACTGGACCAGGTCATGGAGGACGACGAGGACGACGAGGCTCTTGAAAAGGGACTATATGCTCATGCGCCTCCGCCTTCGAATCAGCAACAACTTGCTCGCTTGCTATCTTCAAGGAGCCTCCACTCTCCTGATGGTTCTGGATCTCCGCCCCGGGTGTCTGGGCTTCCGTCTCCTGCTGGATCCCCTCTGCTTGGTGATGAATCTCCCTTCCACATCTCTTTGTCTCCCTCTCCACCACCTCGCGCCATTACTCCAAGCCCCGTCTCTCCTTCCCCGTCTTCTCGAGCCATGTCTCTTGACCCCGGCCCGCTCTTCCTCCCGGGATCTTCCCAACCGCAGGTTATAGACCTAGCAACCAGGAAATCTCCCCTCGCTGCTGGGTCTAACGATGTTGGACCTTCTGCCCTCCCGTCTATTTCCAATCCTACCACACCGCTCCAGGGGCAACGATCACTATCCCCGGCCCGTCAACATGACATGGAGGGGGATATGTCTTGGCTCGTTGAAGAGGATGAACAGGATAACGGGTTTATTGCAAACGACAGTATTATAGAGATCACGAGTTCGCCGGTTCGTATGGAGCGACCGTTATCCCTAGGGATATCTGATCGTGACAATAACGTCAGTGTCGCGGAGAGTTCGAAGATGGCTAGCGAACGAGCGGAGTATACGAAATCTGAATCCGCTATGGTCTTCAGCTCTCCGCAACCCGTTCGCGCGAAGCATGCTATGTTACCACCTCCGGCACCCTTGCGTAGGACTGACACGAACGTGGCCCCAGAATCGACCTTTCCCGTGCGTCCGATGTTGGCGAAGCGACCAGCAAAACGGAAATCAACAACGGTCGAGGTCGATGTTGACGTTTTCGGATCCTCCCCGCGTGCTGCCTCACCCCCTCGTCGTTTACGCCAACGTCGTTCACGGTCGATATCCCCACCACCGGGAAGCCCGCTGAAGAACAGGCCAACCGGTGTAGATCGAAAAGGGAAGAAGCATTCCAGACGGGACGGGGCCGGAGTGCTGGTAGCTCCCGAGTGGGTCGAAAACGAGGCGGAGCATTCAGGAGGCGAGGTCAGCGACGGTGCCATTTCTGGGGCGGAAGACCAATCCGAGAACGAGTACGACCGGGAGTTCGTCAACGACTTTCCGAGCACCCAGGTCTCCCCTTCGTACAATCAAACACAGATCTATCGAGAGAGTTTGTTATCGCAGGCTCCGAGGGGAAGGGGACCGGCGTTTGCTGGTGGGCCAATGCGTCGCAAGCCTTTTGGGGATATCGAAAGGAGAGCGCCACAGTATGTCGTGTCGAGCTCGCCGACGAGGGATCCAAATGAGGGGCCGGACGAATATGAGATGGACAGTTTTGTCGTTCCGGACGATGCAGAGATCGCTTATAGTTCGTCCAGTGAAATTTGATACTCGTACCAGCTCGCTTCCGTAATGGGATGGAATATATTCCGGTGCAGTTTTTGCACACGTCTACTTGGTACATCTGCATCAGATGCTGCAGGCCAACGTCTCCGATCGCGATCAAATTGACCTTCCACTTTCGGACTCGACTCACTGTCTCACATGTCTTCAGCACCCCGAAAGCCCGCGCCACGGCTGGCCAGGCCGGCTGCTCGTTACTGGAAGGGGAAGGCGCCCAAAGGAGCCGACGATGTTCTTTCTGATTCCGACGAAGAGGAAGAGGTCCAGCAGCCAGAGGAGGAAGGTGACGTCCTCATCGGCGATCAGGATTTCGGGGAGGGTGAGGATGAAGAGGGGCCTCCGATTCGCGCTGTCACGAAACCGACCACAACGAAAGCGATTAATGTCTCGCTGAAGGATGTCAATATTTCCAAGGACGGGAAAGTTATTGTAGCTGGGAGAGAGGAATCTGGGAGGACTGAGCTCGAAGGTGAGTTCCGGGTCATTCTTGTGAAACGTTACATGTGACGTGTATCATTGGGTTGTGTGCTTATGGGTATATGAGATTAGGTTCTGGAGAGAGCTCTGAAGATGAGGATGAAGAGAAAGCGGGGGAGGGGGAAGAAGAGGTACGTGATCGCTGAAACATTCTTCATCTCTCCGCTCAGGCCGCATTCCCAAAGTCTAGCGAGGAGGAATCCTCAGAGGAAGAAGAGGAGGAAAAGCCTAAGCTTCTCTTCCGGCCGAAATTCGTCCCCCAGTGCGTCTGTCTTGCCGGAACCCCCACCCGTTCGTTCATGCTAACCGTCCAGCAGGCGGGCACGCGCCACCATCGCAGAGCGGGACGCGATGGCTCAGGATACGGAAGAGGCGATTAGAAGGAAGGAAGAAGAGGCTGAAGAGCGGCGGCAACAAAGCCACAATATGGTCGCAGACACGATCAAGCGTGAGCTTCTGGAAAGTACGTCTAATCGATCTCTCCTCAATATGTCTCTTGCTCAACGCACTAACTTTGACCGTAGAGGAAAAGGAGGCTGAAATTCCTGACGTTGACGATACCGATGGTCTTGAACCCGAAGCAGAGTTTGAGGCATGGCGACTACGGGAGCTGGCACGAATCAAGCGTGACAAGGAGGCGGAGGTTCGGAGGGAGCTTGAACGAGAGGAGATTGAGAGAAGACGCGCGTTACCTGAGGAACAGCGACTTAGAGAGGATATGGAAAACGCTAAACGCACTCGTGACGAGAAACCAAAAGGCCAACAGAAGTTCTTGCAGAAGTACTGGCACAAGGGAGCATTCCATCAGGTAAGATGTTGTTCCCCTTTATGCTGCGGTAGTTTGACCCTTATGGGTGTGCAATCTTTCTCTTTCTTAGGATGCGGAGGTCTTGAAGAAGCACGATTTCACGGAAGCCACAGAATCTACTATGGATGTCTCGATGCTTCCTCAAGTCATGCAAGTCAGAAACTTCGGAAAGCGCAGTCGTACTAAGTACACTCATCTGGTGGATCAAGACACAACGATCAGTACCGGTGGGTTTGGAGGGGCCAAGACGTTACAGAACCCTGGCGGTATGCCCTCGAATCCGAAGGCCGGCTGCTTCAATTGCGGTGGTCCGCATATGAAGAAGGGTAAGCCACAATATAGGAGCGGATATTCACAACTCATGGGCTACTTTAGACTGCCCGCAGAATCGGGAGGGTGTGGGTTCTGGTGCGAACAACACGACCATGGGTTTGAGGAGAGATGGAGATCAAGGTCGGCCTAAACGGAATTGGCGCGAAGACGATAGAGATGGGGGTGGTGGGCCTGGCAGACGCGACGACCGTCCGAGGTATGACGGCAGGGATTCTGGTTATCGTGACAGACGGAGGGACGATAGAGACGACAGAAGTGAATATCGACGGAGCCGTCAATCAAGGTCCCGGTCCCCAAGGAGGTCGCGATCCAGGGACAGGGACTATGGGGGACGAAGGCGTTCTGAGGAGCGAGTGAGGGATGGTGGCCACGCTGACAAGCGAAGACGGACAGATTACTGAGTAGAGTACATGACTGACATATTTTGTATTTTATGACGTCCGAGCATCTAACAACACGAACTCTACGCTACTCACACGCACGGTCAATACAATACATAACCTGGGCACTAAGAACCACCGCCCGATCCGGATCCTGAGCCTAGCATAGGGTTGATCTAAACGAAGAGAATGTGTAAATGTCGAGTGCTTCAGGGTTGAGGGAGAAGTACTGACATGTCCCAACGAGAGGGCTTGCGCGACCTGACCGTCTTCTTCCAACTGGTCACCTGTGGTTTCCTCTGGACTTGCGGGCTGCGCGAACGAGGATTAGAACGCCGCGGGGATTGCGACTGGAGGGAGGCAAACCTCTTCTGGCTTCTTCTTGCCCTTATTAGCAGCTGCGGCGGTTGCCTGCCCCCCACTTGCATCCTCTCTTGGAACAACATCGATTAGGAAGTCGAATTGATCGGACTTGCCCAACGCCTTCGCGATGTCGGAGCGTGAAAGTGTACGTCTCTTGTTCGAATCCGCGATGATGAAAGCGCGGGCCGTGATTTCAGCAATGAAGACTTCATTAAGCTGATGGTTAGGACGATGATGCTCCGACTCGAACACCTGAGGCGTTGAAACACTGACTCTCGCAAGCTTTGCAGAAGAGGATGGGTGCTTCAAATGTTCAACTGTGAGTTTTGGTGATAACGAGCACGAGGAAGACGCGTACCGTCCGCAGCGATCATCTTTCGAGACCCGTTAACGCGAGAGTGGATAGCGTGAAACGACAAAGGGCGTACCTTGACATCTGGGTCGCTCTTCATGACCTTCTTGATCCTGGCGAGTGGGAGGGGAGGATGGCGGTAATCTGGAGTTTCTTGCTCTGCAGCATCGATCTGTCGCCTCCAGAAAGAAGGGAGGAATTCTTGGATAGGTTCCCCCGGTTGGACGAATGGCTTCTGTTGTTGGCTCATGTTCGTAATCCCTCGGGGTGCGATCGACCTTGGGGTGGTTATAAGTGGAACCAGACACCGTGGGAGTTTCGTTCGCCCGCTCTTGCCTTTCGATTTGTACCATCCTCATTCTCCCATTACTATCCCCACTCTCACAGCCAACCGGCTCTTACTACCACTCACGATGTCCCCACGCTCACCATCCTCCACGTCTTTCGAATCGTCCCCCTTGAAGTGTCCTGGTGCTCCCGATCTTAGAGCTCTTGCTTGCCCCGTCTTCCCGCCTTTTGAACCCTATATGGACGACAGCGTAGAGATACCCTCCATGTTCGAGGGAACGAGCGCCGAAACCAGTCTGGATCTGCCATCTCCCACTCCCGAATCGACCTTTCGTGTTCTCCAGGTTCTCACGACCTCGCTCAAGCGTCCAGATCCCCGCCGCGGGCGTTCTCCTCGGTCATCCAGACAATATGAGTGGATCCATCTCGTGAAGCAGGGCGGCGCTACCCCGGAGGCTCTACTTCACCCAGACTTCCCATCTGACGATGGGCTTCATCTGTTCCTCGATGACTTGATCCCTGGGTCTACCTCTTCACTGGTTTCACATGATAGCGCGGCTTCCGAGGATGCGATAGATGATCTTCCGCCACCCTGCTTGTTGAACGCGTTTAGCTCGTTGTCAAAACACACGCACAGAGCTTCCTCTCCCCGCTCGCGCTCTCACTCGAGGAATCCGACTGAAAGAGGCGGAGAGCCGCTGACTGAACCGGAGACCCCAAAGGACGACGACGTTTTCTTCCGCCATGACTCGCAAACGACCTCCTAGACCTTTACAGCGTGTGAATGGTTTGTTGTTTCCTTTCTGAGCACTGGCATTTTCTCAACTGTCCGCTCTTTTATAGGATGTGAGAGTGGACGTAGAAGTACATTGACGATGTAATACTATCAATTTTATGCTACCTTTGGCTCACCTTTTACCTCGCAACTCTTTTGTAAGCGAAGGATACGCTCAACGCCGATGCGATCGAACAGTCACCTGGAAAATCAGCTGCTCTATTTCCGTATCTCTTTACTCCACACATGGATTGCTAGCCACTCGTGGTCTGCTCGGTGGGAAACCCAGGACCTGCGAACATGCTTTCATCCTTACCCAGCTAAGTGCTCGACCCTCGTCACTGCTACTATGGCCTGGGATCGCCCTTTTGCTTGAAGAAGCCATTCGTGACATGATTACCTTTGTGCCCCGGAAGGGGCCGCTACACTCGTCACTGAAACGGACGAAGGCTTCACGTCCAGAGAAACAGCAGGTACTATCCAACCACCAATCCATCTTTTGCAGCTGGACTCACATGCGCCCACTCGATGACAGACATGAAAACTACGGCTAAAACGTCATGTCATATATCATTTTATCCACGTCAACTTTCCAGGGCCGACACAGTCGAAACTTTAGGAATTGAACGGCAAGCTTTCTCCTTCTCCCCCTCTAACCTGGATCCTCGTTACCAGCGCGTCAGAGTCACCTCAAAACTGGCGTCTCTTCTTACCGTCATCCGTCTCTGGGGTTACAGGCTTCTTGGTCAACGGCTCACTTGTCTATCGCGATCGGCCCTTCCGTATTGGTTGGTACGACTTCACGTGGGATGCTGAGGCGGGGAAAAGGCTCCAGGGAGAACCTCCATCAGGTGACCTCGGTATTCTCACACCCCCTACCATGACCTGGGGATATCGAAGGATGGGTCCACGTTTTTTGTGGTGAATACGCAGTGGATTCGGGCCTCGTCTATATCCACAGGGGAGAGCACGGAAACATTTCACCAAATTACACCCACCCGCCAAACTTGCTCTCAGTTCACTTGGACGGCCCAACTATCTGGCTTCATTATTTGGATGGGTCGCAAGCCTGGGGTTTGGACTTGGGGGAATCCAAATTCACCTCCCCTGGACTCAGCCAGAATGTCTAACAGACTGCGTCTGGCTTGTATGCACGCCACCTGTGGGGACGGCACGGTCCAAAGCAGGATCGTAGATACCGCTTCCGGAAAAGAAGTCTTCCGGCTGCCTGGGCAATTCGCGTACCCTGGTAGAGCCGTGTGGAATGGTCGATACATGCTTGCTTTGTACGGGACTGGAAAGTTGATGATTCTAGATTTTGTTCATATGGCCCTTCGTAGAGACCAATAACGTACGGATCTTCTGTGACACAGATATCCATTTTTGAACGCTTCCTTTTCTCAATTACACTTGTATTCGATTGCGTATAAACCAGGCGTACGTGCTTTTGTGGAACTGTGGTTCGTTCCGGGTACTTTCGCTGGATTCGGAGCGACTCCATTTGCGCACTTTCTCGTCGATACATTTCCGCTGAAGTCGGGTTCGCAAGCGCTCGGGTTTCTCCATATTCATCCTGAGCATCGGTGGGTCGGTCTTCATGCTGTTGACGAGTTGGTTTGGATTGCAGGAGTTTCAGAGGAAAACTTCGCAATTTTTCCTAGTCCAGTTGACGGTTAGCATCGTAGCCGAGAGACACGCCCCGCGTGAAATGTAACAAACTTCAAACGAGATACCACTGCCTCATAGAACTCATCCCTCGTTCAATCCGAGGAGCAAAAGAACAATAACTTCGGAATCCCTGCGGACAGAGCCGACATCCGACCCTCCTTCATTGATGACTTGAGAGGGCAAGATATGACCCCGACTACCAGAGCGAAGCGGCGCCGAGGTCGAGTCTACATGGAAGAGATCTTGCCCGATATTACCCGTTCGGCGTACCACTCTGGACACGCGAGCAACACGCCGGTCAGTCCAGAAATCGCACTCGAAAGGAAGTCTTCGCTGGAGAGAGGCCGTGACAGTCGATCTCGAGCCCAACACAGATCGAAGGCGAGCACCATCACCATTCAGGTTTTTTATGACGGCTCGACGCACCGTCTTAATCACGATGGGTTGGTACGTTGAAGGCACGATAACAACGAAGGTAGCAAAGGGGTGTTGACCTCGGTCCAATATCCAGATCCTACCCTGCTCGCGGCGGCAACGATTGTGTAAATGTGTGCGATAGATGAAACTACGACATTGGGGGTAAAACGTGAGATCTATTGTGGAAGCACCTTCCAAGGGTTCATGATCCCGTTGGGGTCGAAAAGTTTCTTGATCTTCTTCATCAATTCGATGCCTGTCTGATCCTTGCTGTATTACATCGCACTTGTTTTCGCGTACCCGATGTCACGCTCGGCGGAGACGGATCCGTTGTATGACGCTAGGCTCACAGTCAACACTCGTTAACCATGCGATGTGGTCGAGGGTACCCACCGAGTTCAAACACGAACGGTTCAAGAGCAGCCGCGATCTCCGGGTATATGCAGCGGCAATGATGTTCGGGTGGATTTTCCCTGAAGAGCAAATCAGACACAAATTCTGCGAAGTCGATGTCTACGTACCATCTCCAAAATTCCCGTGGCCTACGACTCTCTTGATCGCGTTTTCGTGGAGGAGTCCCTTTGATCGAAGGTGTTCCTTCGTTTTGTCCACAAACTCCTTGAACTTTGAGGCAGGAATCGAGACGTCGTGCTTGTACGCTTTACCCGCTTTTCCGATGGCCTCGGGTGTCCCTTCCCTAATTGCCCACAAGGATTTGAACTGGGCGGGAGACTGGGCCAACACACCAGACGTTACCAGACCAGCATCGGGATCCACAACTTTTTAGTTTCTGGCGGGAGGGTGGCTCAAGAACGACTCGGACGTGGCGCCGAAACAGAACTAACCCCTTCATCGTGCTCCTGATTTCTGCCGCCAGTCTCAATGAGAACAAAACACTGGACACCTTCAATCTCCTCCTTGCTGAGACCTTTACCTTGTCCGTGCTTGACCGAGAGGGTGTAGGATTCCCGGTCCATGTATTCGAACGCAGAGAGGATTTCGCCCATGTCTCGTTTGACAATTTTGAAGAGAGGGATGACCTGGTCAAAGTTTGGGAGGGCAAGAACGACGGCGTTCGTCGCTGCTGGCATTACGGGGGGCCAGAATCGAGACGCCGGTTACGAGTCCGAGAGTGCCTTCAACCCCAATGAATAATTGTTTCAAGTCGTATCCTGAGAACCGTTAGATTACCGCCGCGCTGTGGCAAATGAAGTACTCACCAGCGTTGTCCTTTCGTAGTCCCGATAGTTGATTGAGGATGGTACCGTCCGGCATCACGACCTCGAGTCCGAGAACCGCCCCATGCAGTGAAACGTATCTCACAAGTTGTAAGCCGCCAGCGTTAGTGGAGGCGTTACCACCTATGTGGAGACTAAGCACGGGGAGTTGGGACTGCTGTGCGTAGAATGAATCGAGAAGGGTACGCACCTTCCTTTTGTACCGAGATCAATCGGCATGATGTGGCTGTGCGGGGCAAGATAATCAGTCAAGGATTGCAGGATGCAGCCCGCATCCGCCACCAGTATTCCTAATTTCTGGGTTAGCCGACAGAGTAAGAACGATGGAGGAAGTGACTTTACCAGACACCGGGTCGAACGACCTGACCTTGTTTAAGTTCGAGAGGATGAGGATGAGCTCGTCTCTCACAGGTACACTCCCTTCAACAAGCCCAGTGTTTCCACCTTGTGGGACAATTCCAATCCTCTTCTCGTTACAGTGCTTGACGATTTTGCTCACGGTGGTTCGGGATTTGAGGATCGTCGTGGACCTTCCCTTGTACTTTCCCATCAATCATCGTCGAACGGAGTGAGTTCGTCAGCGGGGGTATTCGACGGGGAAAGGGTAGACAAGATGGAAGAAAGGGCGAGAAAGCTGGAGAAATGCGCCAGGTCCTCCTCGGTCACAGAGTTTAGGTGGTGTGATTACACGGTCGTGGAGACCCATGGGCCGCCTGTTGTGCAAAAAACTAGAAGATGCCTTCCACGTTGGTGCTCGGGCGAAAATCCTTTGTCGAGCGACTGTTGGGAGCAAGACTGACTCGGGTCCAGGGGACGCCAGTAATCGTTGTTGGAGTCAATTTAGATCATTCAAAATACGGCAGCATATCCCAAACGGCGGCGGGGGGAGGGGGTTTGCCGAACTCCAAAGGACCTGCGATCTTTGTGCACCTCCAAAGGCGGAATCCCTCGCTCAAAGACTGGAAATGGGGGTCGTCTGTCATTTCCCCGACGACGGAGCATTCTTCGGGCGTTCGAGTGATCGAGAAGAATGCTTGTCCGTTGGGGAGCGATAGGGTGGTGTCTGAGAGTCTGCGCTCGGTGAAGGCCGGGAGTTCTTTCACGAAGTAGATGTTGGGGAGTAAGGATAGATGGAAGGCTTCGTGGTTGGACGGGGGTGGCATGGTGGAGGAAGGTGGGACGTAGATTGAAAGATTTGACGAAGATCCTCGGTTTTATATGATTGGTTAGAGAAATTCGTTCAACGATCCAGGGTCTGGAGGTATTGAGCGCAGAGTAAGGTCTCTAGCGTGTTGTAATGTACACAGAGGGCTCCTGGCTCTCGACCACTCGGGTGCATGCTAACCGTCGTTGGCCGTGGCGGGTACACGGTACGGGGGTCTACTTCCGCTCCGAATCCCGATCCGACCCATCATGACGATTCCCGTCTTTGCGAGTCGCTAAGGTGATGGTCCTAAAAGGGTGGAATAAAAACGAGATGGATTTTATGCAACGGACACACGAGGATATCTGAAATATGGAAATACGTAGGAAGAGAGACGCAGGGTGAGAAGCCCGAAGGGCTCTCCGACCGGGTGATAAGGACCTGGGGATGGGGTCAGCTGCGTTCCCAAAGTGGTAGGAGGCAGACGACGCATGAGGTGCACCTCATACCCAGGAGCTAGTCGTCGGTATTACTCACAATTTTGTCATCTTCAGCGGGCAGGCGGTACTGCGATGCGGATAAAACCGTCATGGACGTTCGGCGGTACGGATTGCATGTATGGGGCAAGGATCTTCGAGTGGTCTCTTAGGTATCCATGAAAGGCGTCGCTGTTCCATCTTCCTTTGGTCTTCATGACGTCGAAAGGAAGACCGCGTCGAAGGTATTCGACGGTTGACCCGATGCGGATCGAATGGCCTTGCATACGTTCCATCCCCGCGGCCTCAGCGGCGTCCGATATGCGTTTTATGAAGGTGGTCTTTGTCAAGGGAATCATCTTCTTATCCTTGTTGGGGTACCCGAAAAGGTGAAAACCCGCCGCAGGGTTGTTCAAGTCAAAATGACTCTTCAACGCCTTCTCGGGGTCGCTGGTGCCTTCTTGCCTCGCCCAGTATAGGTTCTCCCCCTCCCTTTGGCTCGACTTCGTCTGCGGGACGTGGATCGTGGTCATCTCGAGTCCGTTCCGACTGTCCGTCTCCGTGCTGACATCCGACCTTTTGACATGGATCTTGGGATCGAAGGCCGAGAGGTTCTTGACTGTGAGTTCCCCAAGTCTTGCCGTCGCCCAAAAGGCCGAAGTCAGGCACGCGAATGCGGCGACGTCCAATGGTTCTGTGGGCGAGAGCTGTAGGTAGACGTTCTGGATGTATTCAACCGTAATCGCCGCCCTCTTTTTCTTGGTGGAGGACTTGGGCGCCATGTTCTTTGCACCTTTAATAATTGTGTCGAGCTCAGGGCCCCCCACCGTCCAGGGTACCCCGTGAACCATGTGCCAGGCTCTGATGCCGGCGATGTAGTTTGTGACCGTGGACGCACTGTAGATGCCGGCCATCCTCGAAACGAAACTCTGGAGAATTACGGAGCTGACCGGGGCTCTGGATTCTTCTGCGATGTCCTTCGCGGTGCAGAAGACGTGAAACGCGAGAAGTCCGGCTCCGTACGTCGCTCGCGTGGATGATTGCAGTGAGTTCAAGGCAACCTCCTTGATCCTCTCCAGATCGTCCCAGTTCAAGGTGGTGACTCCGCCTTCGGAGACCAGGACTGCCCTCGACGTTACCGGACACCATACATGGATCCTTTCTTGAGCGACACAGTGTGGGCGTAGAGGTGAAGCCTCTAGAAACATGCCGGCCGGGTATGGCATCGGCTTAGCGTTGGTTCGCTTTGCCGGTGGGGGTGGTGTACGACTCTCCTCATGAAAGGCGCTCCCAAGTGTTTTTCGCTTCGAAGGTTTCCCAGGCTTGGGATTCAAGGTCTGAGATGACTCGGTGGCGTTCGTCGGCCGTTGCCCTGTCGGTCCGGTTATTGTGCGGGATCTGCACACCTCCATGATCGCTAACCTGCCGGCGGATTCCATGTTTGGCGTGGTCGAGGGGAAAAACGAAGGGTTTGAGGTCTTGGGGTAAATCGATCGGAGGGAGAAGCTTGCTGGAATCCGGGAAAATACCTCTCAACGGACCGTCTGCTGGGTTAGATGCGCTCCGGACGTATCGCGTGTAGACTGTACACGTGTGCTGGCTAAGGAAGGAGTGGATCCTTTTGAAAACTTCGTTGACTTGGCGGTTTCGGCTTCGTCCCGTCCACCAGCCCTCCACGACGCCTCGATTATCGCCATATATCTTGAATCGTGTTCCTGGGGGGGCTTCTCTTGTGACGCTCCTAATGAGGAGTTCCATCCCAACTGCCTCCGCCCATCCGATGTCCCTTCCGTCCGTGTTCCATCCCGGTTTAAGGGCCCACGCCCTCCATCGATCGCAGACGACAATGCCAATGCCCACAGTTGAACTTGCGTCTGAGTAGGCGTGGACATCAACGACTTCCTGGGCGCCCGGAATTTCTCGTGTCAACGTGGGACGGCCTAGTGTTTTTAACCACCAGAGGAGGTCGGTGTCGAGCTGACGTGGTTGGTGTCGGGGTTTGTGAGGGGAATCGTGAAAGATAGCGATCATTCCTTCCAATTTTGTCAAGTACGCGCGCCCCTCGGGAACAATCAAGCACGTGTGGAGAAGTTTCCCATACAACTTCTTCACGTCCTCTAGCGTGTGAGTCTCTCTTCGGGTCCACTCTGTCACCGCTCTGACATATTTTTCCTTTTTCTTTTCCTGCAGGCTGACCAACTTCTTCCTCAAGTCCCAATCGAAGCCGATGAATGGGACAACTTCGCCGAACGGCACATCCTTGGACCTTTCCCAGGGAATCCCTAGCTTGGCACTAACCTTATCGACGTCTTTGATCGAATAGGCGTACCCGGGGTTGGCTATGTCCTCGTGCTCTTGCGCGATGCTGTGAATGGGCATCGCCATGTCCTCTGCGAACTCCTCTAAGCGACCGCTGGGAAGGACATCGCCCTTGAACCAAAACCTTCCGCCTTTCTGCTGCCTCCCCCCATTGGCTTCTATACTTTTCCTCCATTTTTTACGTAGCTTGTTGTACTCGTTGATGAACTCTCGCCTCATGGCGAAGAAAATAAAATCATCGACCCATCTGAGCGACAGGCCAATTCCTTCTGCTCGAAGGATGTCCGATAGGGCGTCTCCAAAGACGCCAAAGAGGCCTCCAGAAGATTTCTTTCTGAAGCATGTGCACGTGTTTAATGCAAATGGTTTGGGGTGCTCGTCGTTTTCGAGCCTAACGACCACCCCCGGCCATTGGTCTTCCGCAAGTGGGATGATGCGGTATGCCTCGGAAACGTCCCTACACGCGCCCAACGACCCAGGTGGCAGGGACCAGGCGAGCGTAGCAACTGTGGAAAAGGTACCCCAAGTACATGGGTAGAGATCTGATTCGATGCTTGAATTAATTGATTGAACTCCTATTGAGTTGCGCGGATAAGATAAATTCTGAATAAGTCGAAATTTGCCGGGTTTGCCGGGCTTGGGTATTAAGGAAAGTGGGGACGTCTGAAATGGTCCTAAGATATCTTCGAGCTCTGCCCTCGAGTAAGGTCCCCAGTAGCGTCCTTTGACAAACTCTATATCTACAATTTCCGTGAAGACTTCCTGATGCTCTAGTATGGAGGGATGATTAGGTGGAACGAAGGTTGAATGTATTTGGGGAATACCGGCGTCGGCGCCGCGAGAAATAAAAAGGGGAATGAGCGGGTATCGGTGAGTGATTCCGGCGGCTTCGAGAGCTCTCGACCACTCGCCAGCCACTAATGGCGTACGTATTTCAGGTTTGAGCCTTGTCACAGCCGTTGGCTCCATGGTCCCTGGCTCCGCATCCCGAACATTCGTGGCGGTGCGTACCCAAAACGTCAGTGCATCTGACGGGTTTCTGCCAATCTGAGCAGAGGACCACACCCTGCTTGTTGAGGATCCTGCCCCCTGCCACTCGTGTACTCTGGGCCTTTTCGCCGCTCCACAGTTTGGCGGCTTGACAGGAGGACACTTTGTGAGGGTCCCGCCCAAGACAGATGGGGCATACTGATAGCTTTCCCTCCTTGGTACCACTGTTTGCCGATGCTCGAAAGGATTGCCTTCTCGGCTCGGGGGAACGCGACCGTCTGCGGTTGTAGCCGGTGCGCCTAACTGGTGACCTTGAACGAGAGTTTCTAGGCCTTGCTACCCTTGAGTTGTGCGAACTTCGAGAGCTGCTTGATGGGCCTCTGGCCAGCGCCTCCTCCTGCTTACGAAGCAACTCCATCTGCCTAGCCTGTAGAAATCAGAGGGCACGAGCGTGTGGCGGCGAGCACAATGCGTGAGTGCGGGAGAGCGATTGATGGCGGCGTGAATGCAGGGCCATGATGACGCGGGGCGTGAGTGCAGATTTGAAGAGCGGAGTGATGTGAGTGCGATGCAGAGAGCGACATGAGTGCGAAGCAGAGAGCGTGGTTTTCGCGTAAGGGCGGTATGTGCGCATGATATGTTTTAAACATACATATGTCAGTAATGTGATTTTTCGGCCAGCATAAAGGAAAAAGGGGGGGGGAAACTCACGCTTATCGTTGCTTGCTCCTCGTTCTTAATCTCGTCACGTAGTTCTTTCATCAAATCCTCGTTGACTTCTGAGATACGGTATGGGGCGCCCGAGCTGAGGCGCGCGGTCCAATCCCGCCGGACTCGGTCCTGGTATCTCATGATAGCCTCCATACCATAGGGTTGGGAACGGATTGGGTGAACGTCCAAACTTAAGTAGAACATGATGAGCTGTTCCACTTCGTAGCTTTTCCACTTGCAATCCCTCAAGCAGCCTATCATCCTTGTTTTCGCCTCTGTTAGCTGGTTCCAGGTTAGGTACTCGTCGTTAATAGCTTTGGTGGAAGAGGCTTCGACATCCTGAAGAAGGTAGCCTTTGTCCGTGCCGACCAGCCCGAACGTAGTGTTGGCTGGCGTCGCTATATCGACGGCGGCCGCGATGCGACATCCTTCCACCGTAAAATGCCAGAGTTCGACGAACTCCTTCTTCTCGAGCCTCTTCAGAACGTTCCGTGCGGGCCTGATGTCCAGAAAACTCGGGGTGGGCCGGTCCAGCCAGTCTGGCATTTCGGTCTCCGTTGGCTGTGCGTCCTCCGGGATGATCTCGAGGACCTGCTCGTTCTCTCCTTCCTCTGTTCGGAGCTGCTGTAGATGCTCGTTCCAAAGGTCCAAATCTCTCTCGTGCCTCGCCGTCCAAGCCAGCCTCAAGATCTCCGTTGCTTGTTCGGCCGTTTTCCCTCCCTCTATGATGGCATTCCTCGCTCCATCCCAGAGCTCTTCTCCAAAATCTGGCTCAACGTCTGTTGTGGGGTTGCGAGGAGGCATAACACCCGCCGGGGCTGTGGGGTGGTCTTGTAGATGTTGCTGAGGGGGGAAACTAAACCGGGTCCTTGTGGTTGTTTAGGAAAGCGAGTGATAACGATGGTGATTATTGATATTATTATTGTTGTTGGGGATAGAGTAGTAGAGAAACAAAAGAATGAGGGAGGAGAGGACCGCGAGGAGATGGGTGCGCTGTCGAAGGAGCGACACGTGCCATCTCCAGCCGCTCTCGCGAAGACAATGTTCTCTTTCCTCGATCGTACCTCACTCCCACGAGACCTACACCCTTGCCACCAACTAAGTGGACGAACGTCTGTTTACCTCTGATACGCGCCGTAGCCAGCTCTCATCCCTTTGTCACTCACTGACTCCCCCACCCCCGGAAACTCTTTACACGGTCGACCGTCTGGTAGCTATACCGCGACGACATGCAAACCATTCGGTTCCGTCGACCGACGAACCAATCGAAAGAGAGTCCCGCTGAGCCGCCAAAGCGTGTCGATAGGCATGCGGGTATGCTGCAAGACCAGCTTCGTAGGTGAGGGGTGTGCCGTCCTTCACAAACCTGATTAACCACCTTGTTGATTTTCCGTAGGGCTCAGAGAGCACCTTGGTGTCCGAGCTTCTCGCTGGCGGTGCGAATTTTGCTCCTTGTGAGGTTCTCTGCTGCGATGTACTCCAACATCCAAGATTGCGACGAATGTATGATCCCTGCATGGACGACAGCGTAGAGATACCCTCAATGTCTGAGGGAATGAGCGCCGAAATCAGTCTGGATCTGCCGTCTTCCACTCCCGAGTCGACCTTTCGTGTTCTCCAGGTTCTCACGACCTCGCTCAAGCGTCCAGATCCCCGCCGCGGGCGTTCTCCTCGGCCATCCAGACAATATGAGTGGATCCATCTCGTCAAGCAGGGCGGCGCTACCTCGGAGGCTCTACTTCACCCAGACTTTCCATCTGACGATGGGCTTCATCTGTTCCTCGATGACTTGATCCCTGGGTCCTCCTCTTCACTGGTTTCACATGATAGCGCGGCTTCCGAGGATGCGATAGATGATCTTCCGCCACCCTGCTTGTTGAACGCGTGCGAGGTAAAAGGGGAGCCAAAGGTAGCATAAATTTGATAGTATTACATCGTCAATGTAATTCTACGTCCACTCTCACATCCTGTAAAAGAGCGGGCAGTTGAGAACATGCCAGCGTTCAAGAAGGAAACAACTAACCACAAGAGGTTAAGGAGGTCGTTTGCGAATCATGGTGGAAGAAAACATCGTCGTCCTTTGGGATCTCCGGTTCAGCCAGCAGCTCTCAGGTTGAAACGTTAAGGATTGAACGGCAAGCTTTCCCCTTCTTCCGTCTCTGGAGTTCCAGGCTTCTTGGTCAACGGCTCACTTGTCTATCGTGATCGACCCATCCGCATTGGCTGGCATCAGCAGGTCGGGGAAAACCCGATATAGCCTTGTGGTGCTGGTGAGGGGTCCGCTTCCCAGATAGTGGCTTATAATTCGTTATAAACCGTTGTCAAGATCCTGGGGTGGCACGCGTAGCGGATCATAATGATCCTGTTTTGCAATTATAATTGATTATAAGTTCCTGCAATTTCGTTGCCCGAACCCTACAACTCGTCATAAAAGACTGTATCGCTTCCACTGGGGGTACCATTGTGTGCAACTGCTTACCATCGTCTGGGGGTTTGGTTGCATTGCATGATATTCCGGTGGGTGAGTATCCATAATATACGTGCACTTCTAATCATTGTAACACAGACCCGATGGCAGAAGTCTTCGCTGTCAACCACCCAAGAAAACCACTACGCTTGTTTCGCCATTCTTAAAATTCTCGAATACTCGATTATATGCCAGTAATTACAAGATTGCGATACATAGATGGCTGCTCAGTATCCTACACCCACTGATTGGACTGAGAGCCATGGATCTTGCGTCTATAACCGTGAAAATCGAAATTGAAGGGGTCCTGATGGCATAGTGGACGAATAGCTACTAAGGAAGGAGGTGGTGGCTACTGGATATGCTCTCGAACGAGAGCTTTGGTGGCAATGCGCTCGAAGATATCGTTGACAAACGAGTTCAAGATGACCGCGGCCTTGTTGGAGATACCGGTATCGGATGCTTCGGTCGCGATGCGCTTGAAGACGTTGTTGACGAATGAGTTCAGGGTGACCACGGCCTTGTTGGAGATACCGGTATCGGGTGCTTCGGTTGCGATGCCGTTCGCGGTGCGCTCGAGGATACCATTGGCAGATGAGTTCAAGGCGACCACGGCCTTGTTGGAGATACCGGTGTCAGGTGCTTCGGTCGCGATGCGCTCAAAGGTGTCGTTGACGAATGAGTTCAGGGTGACCACGGCCTTGTTGGAGATACCGGTATTGGATGCTTCGGTCGTAATGCGCTCAAAGATGTCGTTGACGAATGAGTTCAAAATGACCATGGCCTTGTTAGTCAATAAGAGCGAGTCGACGTTCGAGATACCAGTGTCTGGGTGGATCTGCTCAGGGACTGAGAGTGTTAGTTGAAGACCAATGATCGCGGCGATGGGAGTGTTTGGGTGCTTCAGTGCGTACCCTTGTAGATATAGGTCTCCTTCCCAATCTTCGTCTTAGAACGACCGTCAGTATCAGTGGAAGTCTTGGTGGCATTCTTGGCTTCGGTGTCCGAAGTGGTCTTGGCAGGAGTCTTCGAGGCGAGAAGTCTTTCGGCAGTGAAAGCTGGCCTGGTGCGCTTGATGGAAAGTGGTAGTCGAAGGTAGAAAGTGCTTGAGGTGGGCAGTCCGGGAGACACAGTTTGCACTGGAGGACGTCGATGGGAGCGGCCAGAGGATGAAGGTGTGATGGAACATGTTGATGTATGGCGTTGCGGCGAACCTTTGTCCGGGATTTCCCAGCACTGTATGTAATTGTAATAATCGCTCGGGATGTGTCCACTCTCCCCTGCTCTCGCTCGCCACCGCCAAAATCGCCAGCGACCATCCCCTCCACATTTCCCCTTCTTCTAACCTCCTGGCGGCCCAGCCGAAGGGAGTCTTTCTTGCGACCTTTTTTACTTCTTTCTAACCTCCTGGCGGCGTAGCCGAAGGGAGCCTTTCGTCCTACCCCTTCCTTGATGACCGGTTTCGCGCGTTTTGTTCCCTTCAGCTCCGTACCGTTACTCCGAATTCAATTCCGTGGTGGCCCCATTGCCGGTCTCGCGGGTCAGCACATCGGTCGTCGTGTTGCCATTATGTGCGTCCTGCCCTGTTCTAACCAACGTTATCTGACCCCTTCCCCTCACACCAGCAGCCCTTCCTCCCCGTGGGCGCCGTCATCTCACTCCGGATCATTCCCGATCCCTTCAGCAACGTTGGCCTATGGCAATGAAGTCTCTACCCACAGCACTTTCCACGCGCGCTGAAAAAACTCATCATCAAAGATCCATCCCATCCTGCAACCAATGCGGAGCGCCCGGGCGTTGAGAACCGCCTGACATTTGACCGTGTCCACCTCTGCGTCACACCCAAAGCTACTTGCTCAACACGTCAAAGTTGGCATCCCCCGCGCCCCCTCCCATCACCAAATCCTAATGCAAAGCATCTCCGCCACTCGCAGGTTCTATCTTGAGCGTCGAGCGACCCCTTTGTCGCTCCGCTCGGTTGAACCCCCGTGTACCGCCGTTTTCCGCCACATCCACCCCCCCCAGCTGTCGCCCGCTCCGGGTCAACACGAATCCACCACGAACGGTCATTCTTAGGGTATTACGTTTCGGGCGTTACCTCACCGCGAGGGTACCGCACCGCTTTCTCACAACCGCCATGATTCCCGACCATGGCTTCGACATCCCAGGGAAAGAGAGGGCGCGATGATGGCCGCTCGACGTTGGATGCAGACATCCAAGTGTTGAATCATGCCATGGATGTTTGTCACCTTCAGCCAGCTCGAGAGGGTTATGACTCTGCCAGCGCCTTCCTGACCATGATTAGGGTGCGATTCCTCCTCTTCCGTAGTGGCGAGCTTCGGACTCATCTTCACGCAGGATTCTACGGCCGACGAAGAGGATTACGTGGATTTTGGGCGGTCCTGTATTGACGTATGTAAAGCTCTCGAACGGGGCTTGGAAGAGGGTCAGCCAGACAAAGTCAGTCCGTCGATCCTGGAGGCAATCAAACAGTTGACTGCGTGAGTTGTATCAGGAGCGTAAACGCGTAGCACTTCACTTACGAAGGTCCTGATGTCAGGACTCTGGCCGCGATTTGGAAGGAGACCGTCAAGAAGGGTAAACGGAACATCCGCTCTTGACTGTTCAACTGCAAGGACAGGGAGGACGCGATTGCCGGTTGGAAGCAGGATCTCGCCGGGATCCTACAGATCTTTCACGTATGTTCAGTGGACCCCGCCTGACGATCACTCACTGTTTGTCCGTTAGACGGTGAAGAACCACACGATGCTTGCAGATCTTCATCGCCACGCGTTAGAACGCCAGGAGTCCGCTAACGGTCAACGTCAGTCGGTAAGGGTAGCTCCCTATCCGTATGTACGAGAATGCTGATCGTCTCCTAGACTCAAGCAAGGTCAGTGATCGCAAACCCCAGGAGCCCACGGTCTGATGATTGTGCAGTGTTACTGCTGGAGAAACCCCTCCCCTAGCGCAGAGGGCTTTTTTCGGACGTGAGGAGATGATTGAGAAGGTCGTCGGAATTGCCGAAAAGCTGGAACCCATCGTCCTGATCGGTGCAGGGGGGATCGGAAAATTCGGACACTGCTGGATATCAGGAAGTTTTCGCGCATGCTCATGTGAAGCGCTCGGCAAAAACCTCGACCCGCTGCGGGTCGAGGTTTTTTTATCCGACACGTGTGACCTTTTGCGGTGAATGACATCCATCCCATGCCGTACTTCCTTGCTGTGGAGAACGCTCGTCCGCACCCAAAACCGCAGAGCTTATATGGGTCCTGTTGTCTGCATGAACAAGTGGGGGGGGGGGACCAAATGCGTACAAATTTGGACCGGAACGATGGCTAGACATCAACGACCCCCCCAACTCTTGCTCACTAGGGTTCACATCAAAAGCTCGTGTAACATACTGTGGCTGGGTAATAAACGGATTCATCATCAATCGTCCTAAACACAGGGGCTTGAAGATAGCCCTGCGCAGTGTGCATGACCACAAATCCCCCGCGAATGCGGTTAACCTCCTGCTTTGCGTTTGATCCTCTTCCGTTGTGGGGTATCGTATGTTAGAATCTGCTCTACAATAAACACTTTAGTACGAGTTTCCTATATCCTCATCGGCACTATTAGCATCGTCGCTCTCAGACCCCTCGCTGTCCTCACTATCCTCTTCGCTATCATCCTCACTATCCTCTTTACCATCATCCTCGCCATCCTCTTCACCATCCTCTTCACCATCCCCTCCGCTATCCTCTTCAACATCCTCTTCGCCATCCTTTTCACCATCATCCTCCTCACCACCATCATCTTCATATTCGTAGATAATTTCGCTGTCATTGTTGGCCGGAGGAAATTGTTCGAGGTGTCCGATGCCTCCGCCAAGATACCGTACAAACATGTCACGGTCCACAAAACTGCAAATAAATCAAAATTAACAGAATCAACCGATTGAGAGGAATTTTAATTACATGTTCACATAGAAGTTCACCCAATCATCCTTCTCGTCTGCAAGGCGCGCCACGGTGGGTCCGTTGTATGGCATCAGATCAGCCGTACGTCCGGAGTGAAATGCAGGGACGAGATGAGAGCCCCGGATCACAAGGTCAGGGTCTAAGAACCCGAACGCATCATCATCAGTGACTTCAACAAAACCAACCTTTGGTAGACGGGCTACCCGGGATCCAGAACGATGCCCAGGTTCAATACCAAGCCATCGGACCCATAGAAATTGCATGGGTTGAGCAGAATTTTTCAAGGCCGCCGGATGTGTTGTTGTGACAAGTCCATGATAGATCCCAAGGACTTGCGCATACCAGTATGGATGGGCGTCTTCTGTTTCCGGGGACCGTACCATAACATAGCGACGGCTGCCTGTGTTTATCGTGTCCCGGTCACGACGGACATCATATGTTGTATAATTGACTGAGAACTGCTTTGCTGAAAAGATGGTGTTATTGACGACCCGAATGGAGTTGCGTTCATCGTCCGTAAACAAGCATGGGTCATCGCCATCAAGGCCTTTCCCAAGAAGACGGCTGAGGAGATGAATGCGAAGTTTAGATATAAAATTCTGTAGGAGAGGTTAGAACGCAAACAATGAAGAGAGAGTGGGGCTACCTTCGCAGCAGGGTCTTTTGTTGCAGAAAAGGAAGCTAGTTCCACTGGGTTGTTACGAGAAGCTGTGATTGTGTGGTGAACCTCAGGTGGATCGTTTGCGGCACTGTGCCTAGACGTGCGATCGCCATTGGACGAAACACCTTCTGAAGAAGATTCCAAAGTTTCTGATGTGCCAAAGTGTTGTGCCCGACGGTACCGACGAGCAATTTGTTCTGGCGTGTTTCTCTTGTTCGTCAGCCCATAGAGCCGCTTGACAAGGCGGTGCGCAAGTTCCCCCTACAGTGGAAGGTTAGGTCCCAGCCTGCCTGGTAATGTAACAGGCAATAGAACTCACTAGTTGCGTTGAATAAGAGTCAGTGGTTCCAAAGAGGCGTATCGTAGTGACGTAGTCCCCAAGTGCATGGAACTTATAAGTGTTTAAGTTCAGCGTCTTTTTCTTGGAAGAACGAGAGCCTCCGTTGCGCGTGCCAGATTCGCGAGGAAGTTCAACCGTGTTGAATTTGTCCGATGTTTTGTCACGAAATTGCCGCATGAGACGGCCAAACTCCCTTGTCACTGCTTCGAGAAGGTCAAGCGTTGAATCGGTGTGTAACCGAAGCTTTGCGAGTGCATGCCACTCGGCGGCCTTATATAACAGCCGAAGCAGCATCCCGTTAAATGGTTCGGGGAGAAGGCCTTCGAAAACAGGGATTGAGCACTAATGTATTATCTTGTCAGCAGTCCGGAAGTCACATCGAGTACAACCCGTAGTCTACCTGCAAGATGTCTTCAAAATCACGTGCTGCAAGTTTCTTCATTTCTGAAACATTGTTGTGGAAGCGCCGTATTGTGAACCGGCCAAAAGTCGGGATCTGGCGGAACCTACCTCTGCGGTGTTAGTGTGGCCCCATCCGCATTGGTGAGTCAGGCACACCTTGCATTCAAGATATCCGTCAAGGTTCCTGGGCGGCTGGACGCTGCATGGAGAATTCGAATCAAGTGTGTAAACAATGTCTTCCACACCCCAAGTTCAAATTCGTGCATGAGGTCAATGACCATCATCTGTGAAAGATTGAACTTGCTTCTTGGCAATTTAAGGCGCTCGCAGAATGAATTCTACCCACACCTGGCGGTCAAATCGTGGGAAATCATGGAAGGGAGTTTGACTCGACTCACAAAGGTTGGCACGGAGGAAGTGGCCTTGAGTAAACCATTAACACGAGCACCTGCAACAGCGTGGCCAGCCTGATAGACAAGATCCCGTGCTGCTTGCACTTTCTCACGGAGGTATTGACGGATCCCATTTGTGGCTTTTCTGAACTTGGAGTCTGGAATCTGTCCCGTCCGATCAAGGTGGGTCTTCGGCGTCAGGCACCGCGGACATGGGCAGAGTCCGTTGTCACGGATCGTTGCCAAGAGGACCCTAAATGCCATCAGAAATAATTTTTTTCAGTTGAGGTTAAACTCACTTCTCCGGGTAATCGGCGGAATAGGTGAATATGCGTGGATAGATTCGACGCCTCACCCCATCATGACATGTGACGACAACCCCATACCGCATGGCATGGAGAAAGTCATCATCCAGAATAAATTTCCACACAGCTTGCACAAGCTCGCGCCGGGAGTGAGCCATAATCTGACTCCGCTGGGTATCCCAATGTGGATGCCAGCCTGAAATCCAGCTTTCAAACGAATCAGGGAGCTGTAAGATGTGTGGGTGAGAACACGCACTCTGTGAATTTAGAGTACATACCGAAGGAATATACGCAAGGTGGTTACAAGCGCCAGAGGATGGCCGCGAGCGAATATACTTTGACAGATTCCCAAAAAATAAGTAGATCGGCCAGAGTTTTGCCGTCCCAAAGTTCGTGAGATGGGTCGCGTCAGACCAGAACATGAGAGCGGCGATGACCTTCTCGAGTTTGCATCCAGGGTCATCAGGTGGGGGAGGCGAGCAGTTCTGAACACGCTTGTGTTCCTCAATAAATTGATCTGAGTTATAGAGTTCACCATATACCCGTTGCTCCTTGTTTGTTACTGGTGACCGGTGCATACAGGAAAACGGCGTAAAGTGAAACTGGGATGAGAGGGGTTCCTGGAATGCGGCCTTGATGACGTTGAGGAGCTTCCGATAACGGAGTCCAGGGACTGAGTATGTGCGGGGTGCCAAACGATCGCTCCGTTCGCCAGTAGGGATTTCAATGGTAATGGAGGCGGCCTGGAATCCATCTTCAAGAGGGTTAGCACGATCAACAGCATCAAGGCGGCTGTTTTCACGATTCGAGCTAAAATTGCGTAGGTCCTCCACACGAAAATCGGGTGCATTGAGGACATCATCAACCAAGCAATCAACCTCGCCCTCGGACTTTGAGTTGCTTCCAGAGTTCATCCAGCGCATGATTCGCCAGACAGACATGTTGAGAAATGGCCATGGGGGATCACGGTTCGTGTCCTTTGAATTTGGAGGAGGAGGGGGGAGTGGGTGGGTGGTAAGATTTGAGAGATCACCAGGATTGACAAGCGCATCAGGATCGTATGATGGGTGGAAAAGATAGCGGCGAAACAGCCCAAAACAGTTAGCGGCTGTCTCCAGGGGGTTTGTGACCATCAGGTAGACGGTCGGAAGTCGGGCCTGTGGCGCAGGGACCGGGGTCGGGGGTTCAGGAAGGATGTCTCGAAACCGGGCTGGAGCTCGTCGCATTCGACGTGACTGTGTAGTAGGTTCCGTGGGCACCAGTGTAGTGCCCGCTGCATCAGTCAGTTGTGAGGCCGAGGTAGAACCTTCTAAATATGCTCCAGGGATGTGGACGTCCAAGTCGTCGAAGATTGGATGCACCACGGGAACTTGTGTTGCACCCTGTCATTTATTTGGTTTAAACGTGCTCAACAAATGAAACAGCCAATGTTCCGTACCTTCTCGGCTAGAACCTTTCTTCGTTTTCTGGGCTGCCGTGCCGCCGCCTCCAATCGTAGCTGTTGCATCTTCTCCTCATGGGCCCTCCAGTGTTTGCACGTCTTCTGGTGTCGGCTGAATGGCCGAGACGTAGCCCACTTTTCTTTGCACGGTGCAACACACGAAAATCGAGCGTCCATGGTAGTGGTGTTCTGTCAAGGGGCGGTAAGGTGACGGGTGCCTTAGCGGGTACCTTAGCGGGAGTCCCTGGGTGCATTTTTGGCAGTTCCGTGGTACTTTTGCAGCGACCCGATTGCAAATATCATGGCAGCTTACGCTGTGCAGGACCCGCCAATTTCTTGGGCGCAATGGGCAGCAGGTCAAGAGTCGGGTGCACTCTGCCTTATAAATACTTGCTGAGAGCACCAGACGTGAGAATCCCAATCCACTCCTATTCCCATGCCTCCCTCTGCCAGCCCAGGACCAGGTGATGATGATAATGGACCCCGTCCACCTGGCTCTAGTCAAGACTGTGGAGAGGGCGAGAAAGAGTGAGCTTTAGTCTTCAATGATAACAAGCAGTCACCACCCTTACCTCAACAGAATCATTGATGCAAAAGAGCTCAGGAGATGTGGGCGTGGTATCCGCCGACTAGTCACCTTGTGTGGAACCGTCACTCAACTTGTAGCTGAGTACGACCGCCGGCTTCTAAGGTCTGAGCCCAACAGTGACGATGGTGGTGACTGTGACAACAACGGCAACGGCGATGAAGGCGATGAAGACATGCCACCCGAAAAGAGGGAAGAGGTTCAAAGGTTAGTTTTTTCGAACATATTCCTAATTTGTACATCTCACGATTGGCACGCCAGGCGCCGAAGCCGCGATTATCGATCATACCTCGAGTTGGTGAAGTTAATCCCTACGCTGAAGGACAGGATCACCGATCCACACGGAGGTGCAAGGATGCTTTATTACGCTCGTGTGAGTTGAATCCCAGGACTCATTGTGGCGTATAACTTATCCTCATTCTTTCAAGCTACTTGACTGTGCAAACAATGCCCGAAGTGACGACACCGCCAGGGTCAAGCCGATTATCGCCAACCTTTTAAACAACCGCGCAAATAACCCTGCCAACCCACCTCTCGACCTCGACACAAGAGAAGCACGCGGGCTGCAGAACGATTTTACAGGACGTCTTCTTTGTCCAATCATGTATGACTGGGAAGATCCAGCGTGAGCACCATCTTACCACATGGAGCAACCACCAGACCCCCATTCCCCTGCATTAGTGTTCGAGCGAAAGTCCGTGATTGTAGCGACGGACACAACGCATCCAACAACTATTGGTTACGGTGCCTTTACGAAGGCGAAAAGGGCGATCCGGAGGACGTTGAAAAGGGATTCCTCAAGAGTGCTCTCCTCGTAAAGGTATGAGCACCTCTTTCGCACACTCTTATGGTGTGAGTTATTAACCATCTGTCGGGCAGACGTTCCAAATGATCTTTACAGCACCATCATCTGCACGAGGAAATCTTGACGCGGAGCGAGTTCCTGGTCCTCGGGATAGGCAGAAAAAAACTCCTTCAAAACGTCCACCTGTTGCGGAACAACTGAGAATGGACGGCCAAGTGACTGCGCGGTCAATCGCTTATGCCGCTGTGCAGGTATAATACTCTCTTCGCCGTCCATCCCAGCTCACCTTTTTTCAGATGCATTTCGCTCTTTGTGACGCGACCCATTGGATGAATCATTACAATGGGTTTAATTATGAGGAGTTTTACGAGTTCATAATTGACTTTTTTGAATCAGACGAAACGCCGGAAGGGAAGGCAGCCTCGGAGGAGCTTTACAACTGGTGGAACAAGTACGTCCCTGGTTCCGCACTAATGTTCATCGCCATTGACTCGGATGCCCTCCTAGACAAGTGTTCCCAAGGTCAGCTGCTACTCGAGCAGCCTTAGGACCCATCTCAGCACGGCACTCATCGCTCGCGCTCCTACGAGATCAGCGCCGAGCTCGTGTATCCCGCGCACCCTCTTAGATCTTTGATAATTAGCCACTACGTTCGTTCGGTCAACATCAATACTATCAGATTTTGTAAATCCTGACGATACGATGTGCGAACCGAGGGATTCCGGTGTGTATTCCTACAATTATGGGGACGTAGAGCCCGTTGTGGCATTTACGAAGCTTTGCCAGGCTTACCGTCCTGTATAACCATAGCAAGGGTCCTATAAGGCTCGTGAAATTTGCAAGATGATATACGCCGTTACATTACACTGAGTACTAGTAATAACTTGTTCGTGGTTTATGAGGTGCTACCAGTGTTGCGAAAGTGGTAGACCAATATACTTGGCTACAACGCGTGACAATCCTTCGCTGAGCGATTGCATCCCTGACGATCCAATAGGAGGATTTTTACACACGGAAACATGTAATAAGATTACGAGGTAACAACAGTATTTCGAAAGCGGTAGACCAATTTCTTCCATTATAATGCATTATAATTATCTGACCGGTAATTGGAAGCCTTATGGACCCTTGCATTCCTTTTACCGCGCTACAATTGTTTGCGGGACTTTCCACGATTGGCTGATGGGTACGTCTTCACATGTGACGCTGAGGCGGGGGAAAGGCTCCACAGGAATCCTCTCTCAGGTGACCTCGGTATCCTCGACCCCACCCCCTACCATGACCTCTCAACATCGAAGGACGGGACCACATTTTTTGTGGTGAATCCGCAGGAAATTCCCAGTTCACCGGGACGGTCCAACAACCTGGGTTCATTCTTTGGAGGGGTCGCAACCCTGCCAAGAGTTAGATTGTATGCGATTGCTCACAACCTAGGCTGAACATATACGCGCTCCAGTCCGCCTTTCGTTCGACGCACTTCCATGCGATTCGAGGCGGCTCCATCAGTGGAGCATTTTTCAAAATACAATTCCATTGCAGTGGTTCGACGCCCACGGATTCGCAGACACCAAGCATCAATAGGCTGGTGTCTGCGAGACGTGTGGGGTTACAGGAGTTTCCGGGGGGAAAACATGAACGTGGATGACACCTTCGCATATTCGTCCGTGTATAGTTGGCGGTGAGAAATGTAGCCAGGAGGCCCGACAAAGGCAGTGGCCCAGGAAGAGTAAAAAGTCGCTTAGTAAATGATAACTGTCGCCTTCTTCCACCCCTCGGCTGCATCCCTAACCAGGCCACCGCGGCGTAACCCAAAACAGTCATAGTCGAACCGCGGCCTAGCTTGCACAGACGCGGAAAACCGTATCGGATTAGGAGTTCTGAACTCGACACGTTACCGTAGTCCTCCAGTTCGCATGTCAGCGCGCGCCCGGTATCTCGTATCGCTTGGGAGTCGGAATACCGGAACCGACGATTCTGCTGTGTATCCTGGGCAGATAAGGCAAAAGCTATAATATTTGCGATGGAAAGATTGAAAAAGGCTCATATATCACCCATTGAAATCACGTTAGAAATCCTGGTTACTCCCGACCAGTGCAAGTCACCGGGCATGAGAGTGGGGAACCTCATATCTTTGGCTTCCGCTATCAGTTCGATGGATTGGAAACGACGAGATAAGAAGCAACGGGAAGGTGATACCTACTAAGTGACTTCGCCCACAGCGCGACCGCGAAGCTAACGACCGCATTGGCACACCCACGTTAAGGAATCTAATGGTCTCCTCGATGGAGCGCATTGTGATAAACGGCCCACAAGTGCGAATGTCCCAACCAAAGATATCAGAACCGTCCGTTGCCTGGGTACCATATTATGTCGAACGTCAGCTGGACGACCATGCGCCAACGTTCAAATGGGAAACGCGCCCACTATAGGAGGGCGGCAAACTGGAGAAGAGAACGGGAGACTGGTGGACGCGATCGGCTGTAAGACTTGACGATCATATGAGGGATGAGCGAGTAGACGATATGGCAGTCTTTCGAAAGCAATCGGAGAGATCAGAGATTTTGAGGAGGATGTCTCCGAGTCCGATGCCAAGCCATGGTGGACGAGGGGCTTGTCAGACATCTAGAAACACTCTTCCAAGACACAATGAGCACTTTTCTGCTGAAGAGGGACTCTTCGTAGTAAGCGTGCAGTAAAATAACCCCTCCCCTAAGTTGGCTCTAGATCATCATATAAGACGCACCCAACGAGGTGGGAGAGGAACTGGGCTAGGTGCTTTGTGGCTTTGCCTATCGTGTTTCGCGGAAGCGTGAGCATAAAATATGAAGAGAAGAAGGCTGAAGAAACCAGGAATTTCCCAAGAGGAGGCCGTCATTCTGGGCCGTCACTTTTCGTATCCGGGCTGGTGCATGTCTGAGCTGCTCTGCGCAGCGGAAAGTACTAGTTCTCTCGGGGTTGATCGAAAGAAGTCGGGCGGTCTGAGAGTCGGTTTTTGGATTGAAGGAGGAAGCGTGGTTGTCATGTCGACCTAGATAGGCTGGAATCATTGCATTTCGGAAGTGAGTTGGCCCAAGTGAACATTGGGACCCATGATCGTTGTCGGATCGTCTGCCAGGGATTCTGAGAGGGAAGATATCAGGACTTCCTTTCCGGTGGAAAGGAGTTTAGGGATCCGGCATCGCGATTGTTGGGTTTCTGCATTGGAAACTGATGCATGTGCGTGGGACCGGAAGTCTATTAATCTATGAACACTTCCAGAGGTTTCGCTTTGCCGACGGGGGCGGGAATTCGTGAGGATTCGTTCCCACTTGCGGCGCTTCTCTCATGATGCACGTGTGGGGGTTCAAACGTTCACACGAGGCCATCGTTCTCTTTTCGCACTTACCATCGACATCCACCTGACGACAATATGGGCCTTCGAGACTCCTTCTCCGGATTGAAAAAGAAGGTCAAGCGACTATCTTGGGGCAGACCCGAACCAGAAAGAAGTGGTGCTGGTAGCGGGAGAATCGGGTTGTCGAACTTAGGTCCACAGTCAATGCCCCACCTCGGAGCCGTCGAGGACGGCGCGAATGTCAATCCACACGTTGGAGAACCCGACGGTGTGTATGCCTCGCAGGCTTTCGTTACTCTCTCTGACAATAACTCCGGCCGACGCAGATAACCCTATCAAAACTGATTATGGCGAATTGCCTCGTGGAGAGCACCAGCAGAACACCGCAAGTGATAGCAGAGAGGACCGGGAACCTACCGTATCTGAACCGGTCAGAAGTGGGATTGGTGGCAGGAGAGTTGGACCACTGAACTCAAGTCTACAGCCAACGCCCCACATCAGGGTCGTGGGAGAAGGCGGGAGTGCTGATCCACATGTCGGGGGATCTAACAGTATGTAAACCTCGCTGCTTCTTGTTACTCACTACAACAATCACTTTGACCGACGTAGCTAACTCGATCGACCCTGATCATGGCGGAGCGACTCGTGACAAGGATCAGCAGAACATTATGGATGGTGGCAGAAGGGACTGGAAATCTACTGCATCTTCCGCGGCCAAACTTCTTCTCTACACTGTGAGAGAGTCTGCGGATGCCTTCCCTCCCCTAAAATCTATCGCTGGAGGGCTCTGCTTCATCCTGGAGAATTATGAGGTACGACTCACCCCCCACACATCACTCGAACCACAACACTTAGAGTACTCCCAGCGGACACAGGAAAACGAGCAGGCCATAGAATCGCTTGCGCCTCGGGCCAGGTCGCTAGCCGAAACTCTTTGTGCGCCTGTTTCTGAGAGTGACACTGGGGAGAAACTCAGGAGAAAGAAATTGGAACTGTGAGCAAATATTCTTAATATTGAGAACCTAGGCTGACATGTAAAAATGGCTAGGAAATTTCAAGCCGTCTGTCAGGATCTAGCCGCACTGACAGATCAAGGGAAGGTCAAAGGCTTCCTAAACAACGCCCGGGACGCCATTAAACTTGGAGGTATATTAGAGGACATTCGCGAGGCGATGATGGAATATCAGGTTCGCATGTCACTCAACCCCCTTGTGTTGCAGTGTTTGACGTTCGAGCCAGACTTCATTGCAACAAGATATCTATGACAATAGTTGCCGGCTCATCGTGAGTCTCGTTCCTTCTCCTCTTGTTCGTGTCGAGTAAATGGTGGACAGGAATCGGCGGATCTCGACCTCCTCAGTGGGACAGATCACACTGCTGGCGCCGGATACCTTTCTGGGAACAGGGAGGGGTGCCTGAGAGGAACAAGGAAGGATGTTTTGGGGCAAATCGAAAGCTGGTTAGCAGATGAAGCGGACCAGCGCGTTTTCTGGCTGAACGGTCTCGCGGGGACCGGAAAGTCAACCATCGCGCAAACGTTCGCTGAGACCAGCTTCGCGCACGGGAAACTTGGTGCAAGTTTCTTCTGCTCACGGGATTTCGAGGACAGGAGAAATATCCAGAACATCTTCCCTGCCCTGGCCATCCAACTCGCCTACCGATACCCAGAGTTCCGAAGGGTGCTGCTTCCAGTCCTGAGGGCCAACCCAAAGATTGCACAAGAATCTCTTCGTTCCCAGTTGGAGAAAGCCATCATCAGCCCGTTCAAAGCTACCTGCATCACAACCCTCATCATCATCGACGCCCTTGATGAATGTAAGGACAAAGAACCCGCATCAGCTATTCTTTCTGTGCTCTCCAGATACATCGATCAGATCCCACATGTCAAGTTCTTCATTACGGGCCGTCCAGAACCTCGTATCCGCTCTGGGTTCCGGCTGGAGCTGCTTCGACCCATCACAGAAGTCCTCAGGCTCCACGATGTTGAACGATCCTCTGTCAATGCTGATATAAAGCTGTTCTTCAAGACTAGGTTGACTGACATTGCCAAAACCAGAAGCGACTGCGACTTCACAGAAAGCTGGCCAAGCTCATACGATATTGATGTTCTCTGCAAGAAGTCAGCTGGACTTTTCATCTATGCCTCAACTGTTGTCAAATTTGTCTCATCTCCATATGACCTCCCCACTGAAAGGCTCACTCTCATCATCTCACTCCCCCAAAGCACTACCCACGAAGGAAAGTCAGGGATTGATCTTCTCTACACCCAGGTCCTGGAACAAGTCTTCCATGATGCAGATCCAGAAGCACAGGAGCTTTACTTGCGTTTCAAGCTGGTAGTTGGTGCAGTGTTGTTGGTATTCTACCCCCTTTCAAGGAAGACACTTTCAGAACTCTTTAAAAATTGTGGCACCCCATCTCATATCTCCAACACTCTACGCTCCCTCCATTCTCTTCTCCTTGTTCCAAACAGCAAGCTTGATCCTATCTGCACCTTTCACAAATCATTCCCTGATTTCCTCACTGATCCAGGAAGATGCAAAGACAAAAGGTTCTTTGTTGACCCCCCAGTTCACCATGTTGATATTCTATTTTCATGTCTTGACCTAATGAAGGAGAGGCTGAGAAAGAATATTTGTAACTTGGATGGTTGTCCCCTCCTCAGTGATGTCAAGGACTTACCTGATCGTAGGAAAGCTTGCATTGGGGGTGGACTGGAGTATGCTTGCCGATTCTGGACAAAGCATCTCTTGGCAATTCCCAGTGATGGATTGCACGTCACACGAATCCAGGCAGCAATCAATGAATTCTTCACAACAAACCTGCTGTTTTGGATTGAGGTCCTCAGCCTCATGGGTCATCTTGACCTTGGTGTTTATGCCCTCCATGATATAGATCAATGGTACCTGTCGGTAAGTTGTGTGCTGTATTTGTCAAAACAATCATTAACACATACACAGACAACAATCTTATGTGAATGGACAAAAGATAGCCAGCGTCTCATCATGTCAAACTTTGACAGTATCCATGACTCCCCCACCAGGCTATACCGCTACATTCTTCCATTTTGCCCTGCCACATCCTGGCTCCACAAGTGGTATACCCCAGAGTCCCTACAGGAGGTCAGGGTTGTTAAGGGGCACTTGGACAAATGGGGAACATGCACTCGTGTTGTTTCCTTTCCCCACCATGCAACAGCCCTCACACACCAGAAAGATATCATTGCAGTTGGGCTGGATACTGGTGACATCATTATCCTTGATGGATTTACAGGGTCCAGCAGGTTGGTCCTTTCTGAACACGTAAAGAGGGTGGGATGCCTTGCCTTCTCACTGGATGGAACAATACTTGTATCTGGAAGTGAAGACAACACCACCAAAGTTTGGGATGTCCAGACTGGTGGTGTTGTGAAGACATTTCATGACAGGGCTCATTCTGTGTCTATTTCACTGGATGCTGTTACCATTGCTTCATGCTCTCTCCCAGGGATTATTTGCTTGTGGAGTATCAGGACAGGAGAGTGCCAACACTGCCTGATCATCTCCCCAGTGCCAGATGAAGTTCCACTGGTTGGCTTCCTTCATACAGCCCCTGGGCACTTCATGTACATGTGTCATGGTGTTATCAAGCAGTGGGACACCATCAAATGTTGCCACACCGGACCCACAATTTTCAGTCAACACTTTTCCCTTTCCTCAGATGGCAAACACTTCATTTCATGTGGAAAGACCCACCCTACAGTCTGTGAGACAGGTTCTGGAGCAATCATCACCACCCTTCCTTCTCCAGGTCAGGGTTTTAGTCATTGTTGTTTTTCTCCCAGTGACAAATTTGTGGCTGGTGTTGCTGGCAAAACCATCTATGTTTGGGATGTCACTGGTTCCCCTCACCTCATTGAGACTTTGACTCCTGACACCAGCAATATCTCCTCCTTTGTATACTCCTCCTCCCTTGTTTCAATGCATGATGATGGAAAGATCAGATTCCTATGGATTGATGGTGGTTCCACTCATTCAACAACCCAGAACACAAAACCCACAGAAGCAACCTGGGCCAGGATCATATACACTACTCTACAGGAGGGTGTTGTTATCTCTGTTGATGCAACTGGAACCATTGCTTGCTGGGATCTTTCAACTGGTCTCCCTAATACCCTCCAAATTCCCAAAGTTAATCATCCATGTGCTGCTCAGCTGGTGAACAACATATTGACCATTGTCCATCCCATTTCTTCCTGCCCTCCTTGTTGGAATATCTCCATGTGGGATATTAAGGCAGGAAAAATGCTCCAGGAAAAATCCCTATATGGGGGTTTGAATGACGTTCCCAGTGACATTGGAATTTCAGAGGATGGGACCATGTTTTTTGTAGTGTATCTGGATGAGATTCAAACCTGGTCTATCTCAACAGAGAAGATAATAGGCTCATTACTCATTTATGAGCACATCCAAACATCAGCCCCCTTTTATGTCAACCTGGATGGTCCAATACTATGGATTCATTTTCTGTCTGAGCTGCAAGCCTGGGGTTGGGACTTGAGGGACCCAGGGTCACCTCTCCTCAACTCACTGAACACTGTACCATACAAATTCCACCTCGCTTTTCTTGGGGCTTCAGTGGAAGACACCGGTTATAGCAGGATTGTAGACACCACCTCTCGAACAGAGGTCTTTCGGCTGCCTGAGCCATTTGCACGCCCTAGAGCAATAGAGTGGAATGGTCGATACCTGTTTGCTATTTCCAACACTGAGGAGGTGTTGATTCTTGATTTTGATCATATAGCCCTTCCATAGAGTCCTGTAATGTATGCATGTTCTGTAAACGTGAGTTTTTCTGTGTATATAGTAGTACTAAAACTTTATTTCATTTTCCGGAGCCATCTGCTTGTTCATCAAGCACATCTTGAGTTGAATTTTGTTTTGTTGCATACGACCCCTGAGTGGGATGTATGCGCTTCAGCAGAACTACAGTTCTCTCCATGTTCTTTCCTGCTATTTGGAGAGACCCTACCTAGGGAATGGTCTCACAAATGTACTTTCGTTGAAGCGGTTTTACACCCACACGTTCACAAATGACAAAACTTTCACGCCAAGCACCGACGATTCGATCAATTAGTTTTCATACCACCGACGAGACGTGGGATTACGACTACTTCTAAATGAAAACACGAACGTGAATAACTTTGTCCCAGGCTAAGTGACAATGAGCATTGGTAGCAGAGGAACCTAGCCAAAGTAGAATGTATCAAACTGTAAAACTTGTCCCAGCTGTCTCCTAGTGGTGCCCAGCTCTCATCCAATCCGGCCAAGATGGTGGCCCAGGAAGAGTGAGCGATAACACTGGCAACCCATAGCCATTGTCTTCCCTACCCAGACGTCCCAGCAGTAACCATCTCCACAACCCACCCCATCAAAGTCTCATCCCTAACACTGGGGACAAGCCCCTACTTACTAACCAGGTACTTTTTAAATACATTGTAGTTCCATGTCCAATGTATGAACACTTTGCTGGGGAAGAACAAGTTGAGTTCTTTCAGAATGTACTGAACGATGTAACCACTACTTCCCAGCTCAGTACATTGTGGAAACATTCAAAAAGTACTGAATCATGCGACCACAATGTCCCTGGTCAGTAATCGTTCAGTACTTTTTGATTGTCCCAAAGAAAGTGATCAACAAGTACCTGCGCTGCACATTGTGGTTTCAATCAAAATTTACTGGGTCATGTGACTACAAAGTACCAAATTGGTGAATGCTGAGTACTTCTAGAATGTCCTGAGCCCATGTGTCCAAATTTTACACAAGTGGCTCAAAGAAAATGTGATCACAAAGTACTGAGACTGAGTAAATCCCAAACACTTTTTGAAAGAGACCAAAATATACTGAATCGTTGCACAGTACTTTTTAAACGATTCAGTATATTTTGGTTTCTTTCAAAAAGTGTTTGGGATTTACTCAGTCTCAGTACTTTGTGATCACATTTTCTTTGAGCCACTTGTGTAAAATTTGGACACATGGGCTCAGGACATTCTAGAAGTACTCAGCATTCACCAATTTGGTACTTTGTAGTCACATGACCCAGTAAATTTTAATTGAAACCACAATGTACAGCGCAGGTACTTGTTGATCACTTTCTTTAGCACAATCAAAAAATATTGAACAATTACCGATCAGGGACATTGTGGTCACATGATTTAGTACTTTTTGAATGTTTCCACAATGTACTGAGCTGGGAAGTAGTAGTTACATTGTTAAGTACATTCCGAAAGAACTCAACATTTTCTTGCCCAGCAAAGTCTTAATACATTGGACAGGGAACTACAATGTATTCAAAAAGTACCTGGTCAGTAAGTAGCGACTTGTCCCCAGTGTCACTACGGGGGAACATCACGCCAACCTTGGTGTCCAACTTGTTCAAAGTCCTTCTGTGACAGTTAAGACGTCAGTCAACCTCGATCAGGTCTTTCTGCACACAGTCGTCCCGCTCTGTCAACGACTCGACCAACCAGTTGTGTTCCTCCCGCATTGCCAGCATCTCGCTCTCGAACGTCACACAAAGCGTGTCGTTCATCAGGAGGAGAGTCTTCTTGGTGTCTAGCATCTCCTGGTACATCCTGCGAGAATTGTCCTTCACTTCCTTCACCTCACGCTTCAAGCGTTCATTCTAACAAGCCAATCAGTGTTATCCCTCAAGTGGGATGCACAGATCGACTCACCACTTTCTGTTCTGTCCATGATAGGAGCCAGAGACGGTGACCAATGGCCGCTGTGTAATGCTGAGAGCGAGTGGCCCCAGGCCATCTTCCTTCACCATCCCCCAGGTCGTAGATCCCCATTTGAAGGAGCCCCCACAAGGCAGACGCCACTGGAGTTTCCCATGGCATGCGCAGCTCGGTGTCGAACGTCACTCTGTGCATCGACTCTTGCAACTTGTGGTCAATCAAGTTATGAAACCACAGTTCGTCGTCCATGGTCAAGTACCGAGGAGGATTGACAATCGTTGCCTCCAATTGATGAGCATCCACCTTGTTGGCAGCTGCAAAGATCTGCGAAAGCGACATCAGTTGTTGCCAACAAACGGCGACACGTGCTGTCGCACCTCTCAATAACTAGGGTACGCCACGCTGGCAGCAGGAAGGAAGTACTGCTTGTTCTGCACAGCTCGTGGATCTGCGGACTCAATGGTAGCAGTGCTGTTCTCAGCACGGAAAACTCGGTCAGAGATCATTGGCATGGCGAGTAGAGTGGTTGTTTGGTGGTAATGTTAGTCTGGGAAGAAGGAGTTTGATGGATCCAACGGCCGGTTCGCATTACGCTTTATCCGATCTCCAACAGCACTTGCATCCTATTCGCCATTGGATCGGTTCACCGTTTCCCCGGTCCAGACTCCCCATACATTCATCCTGACAACAGTTACACCATTCAAGCCCCACTCAGTCTTTTGTTATCCCGATCGAACAAGTTGACGCGTCGTCTTCCTATTGGTTAGTCCTCACATGTGATATTGTTCTTTGTCATTCCTTTCCCGCATGACTTCATGACCCCTGTCAGGAACATGGTATTTTTAAACTTTTTATAACACGCTCTTTCTTCGAACTCTTCTTACCACTTCTTATGTTTGAATGCTTCACACTCCTTATCCTTCACACCAATCATTCAAAACACACAAATGCGCGTACCATTCCCAGCGAATCGTAACAACATGGCTATATATGGTGCTATCCAAGTCCATCAGAAGTCAACTCTATCTACGGCAGGTCTAAAGGTCATCAACTGTCCATCCCGGAGATCGTAGTGTTGGCCCCTCCTCGCAAGGACCTCCCCGAACATGGCGTCACCATCTTCCATGCTCAACTGAACCTCGAGTTCAAGCCAATAGGAAGAGATACCTTCAAGTGGACCGATCAGCCTCCCAGATGTCACCGAACTGCTGAACACCTGGTCCCACATCTCCATCACCGGGTGACTGCTCGGCAGCGCTATCGACGTAGTCAACGAGTGACCCTCCGTCTCCTTCATCACACCCCTGGGTGGGATCCTGTACTGCAAGTCTGGTGAAGTGCCTTCGCTGGACCTCCGACTCGACCTGTTGGTAGGGACGGTTGATCCGATATCAGAATCCTCCTCCCTCATCTCGACCAGACTGGTCACCATCCGACTCAACTGGACGCGGGTATGGGTTAGCCGACGGAGCCATGCGATGAGCAACACGGCGTCGAGAGTGTTTGCAATGCTGCCCTGTTGTCACCAGACGTACCTCAATGGCCCTCGGAGCATCTTCAGCCTGGTAAACCTCCATGACCTCATCCTCGATCTTGATCAGTTGACTGATTGGCTGCAACAGACAGCGCCGACAGTTCTCCTTGTCGGACTTGGCCAAAGTGGAAGCCGGAGCCGGAGTCGGGACAGGAACCGTGTTCTCGACCAGAGGCGTCGCATAGGATGACGGTGAAGAGCCGGTATCGGGGGAGTGGGGAAAAGGGTAGGCAGAGGACCAGCTCAAAATGCGAGAGTTCCGAGGGCGCGTCGATGACTTTGCCGTAGGGACAAGCGACTATTGAGAGTGAGAACTGAGTGTGGAAACTGCTGGACTTGAGACTTAAACTGACTTGACTTGACTTGACTTGACTCGACTCGACGAAGGGGGGAAAACCGAAACTGCATTCTCGTGTGTAATACAGGAATTATATACATGTCTAATGTGAATGTGTGATATGGGACGAGGTGAAGGGGGGGATCTGTGCTACTCGAAGATGCCTTTCCATCCATAACCCATGTGGATGTGTCACAACGGGTTAGGCAATGGGAGTACCACCTCGTTGGCATACTCCAGCTCGAACGGAACATCAGCAGTCCCCTGCCCAATCAACACAGGACCTTCCTTACAGTTACAGGTCTTGTCCTGCAAGGACGCGACCTGCGCAGTCAACACGGCCACCACGTCTTTGAGCTGTTCAGTCTAAAAGAAGTCTCTCAGTCATTGCATAAACCTGCAAAGGCTGAAAGAACCTTTTCATCCCTCCGAGCCAATGCCCCCTTGATGTTGTTGTCCCTGACTTTCAGCCCGGCGACCAACTCTTGATGGTTGGCAACCATCGCCTCCAACGCCTCGTTTGTCCCCTGCTGGAAGGCAGCCAAAGTCTCCTTCATCAGAAGACCCTCCGCCGACAGACGAAGGAAGTCTGCCTTCGCCTCTTTCACCTCGCGCTCCAATCATTCAACCTAGGCAGTTTGATTAGTCGAGAGTCATACTCGAATATTCAAACGGAGAACCTACCCGGCTCTCCCCCTCCCGAACGAGCGACCACAACAGCGTAGTGGAAGCGGTGGCATGGCGAACGGCCCGAGGAACGGTTGCCCCGTGCTCCAATAGGTCCTGATCGTAGATCCCCCTCTGCAGGGTGTACCAGAGCTCCTTCTTGATCGGATGTGTCAGGAACATGGTATTTTTAAACTTTTTATAACACGCTCTTTCTTCGAACTCTTCTTACCCTTTCTTATGTTTGAATGCTTCACACTCCTTATCCTTCACACCAATCATTCAAAACACACACACGCGCGTACTATTCCCAGCGAATCCACAACGAGCTATATACGGTGCTATCATCGTCCTATCAGAAGTCGACTCTATCTACGGCAGGCTTAAAGGTCATCAACTGTCCATCCCGGAGATCGTAGTGCTGGCCCCTCCTCACAAGGACCTCCCCGAACATGGCGTCACTGTCTTCGGCACTCAGCTGTACGACTAGTTCAAGCCGATAAGAAGAGATGCCTTTGAGCGGACCGATCAGCCTCCCAGATGTCACCGAACTGCGGAACACCTGGTCCCACATCTCCATCACCGGGTGAGTGCTCGGTAGCACTATCGATGTAGTCGGCAAGCGACCCTCTGTCTCCCTCGTTGGACCCCTGGGTGGGATCCTGTCTTGCGAGACGAAGCTGGTGTCGGAGTTGGATCTCTGACTCGACCTGTTGGTAAGGACGGTGGACCCGATATTGGAATCCTCGCTCCTCACCTCGACCAGACTGGTCACCATCCGACTCAACTGGTCGAGGGTAAGGATTAGCCGACGCGGTCATACGATGGGCAGGACGGTGTCGAGAGCGTTTGCAACGTTGCCCCTTAGTCACCGGACGTACCTCGGCGACCCTTGGAGCATCTTCAGCTCGGTCAACCTCCATGACCGCATCCTCGATCTTCACCAACTGATGGATCGGCTGCAAGGCGCAGTGCCCACAGTTCTCCTTATCGGAAGCGGCCAAAGTGGAAGCCGGAGCCGGAGTCGGAATGGGAACCGAGTTCTCGATTG
This sequence comes from Thelephora terrestris, assembly GCA_015956445.1. Taxonomy (NCBI): domain Eukaryota; kingdom Fungi; phylum Basidiomycota; class Agaricomycetes; order Thelephorales; family Thelephoraceae; genus Thelephora; species Thelephora terrestris. Next base: position 63,177 of record WIUZ02000024.1, on the reverse strand, counting down.
GGGGTGTCGCATAGGACGACGGGTTAGGAGATGGAAGTACCACCTCGTCGGCGTACTCCAGCTCGTACGGAACCTCGGCAGTCCCCTGACCAACCAACACAGGACCCTCCTTACAGTTGCAGGTCTTGTCCTGCAGGGACTCGACCTGCGCCGTCAACACGGCCACCACGTTTTCGAGTTTTTTGGTCTAAGAGGAAGTCTCTCAGTCATTGCATAAACCTGCAAAGGCTGAAAGTACCTTTTCATCCCTCCTGGCCAACGCCCCCTTGATGTTGTTGTCCCGAACCTTCAACCCGGCGATCAACTCCTGATGGTTGGCGACCATTGCCTCCAACACCTCGTTCGTTCCCTGTTGGAAGGCTGCCAAGGTCTCCTTCATCTGAAGACCCTCCGCTGACAGATGAAGGACGTCTGCTTTCGCCTCCTTCACCTCGTGCTCCAATCGTTCAACCTAGGCAGTTTGATTAGTCGAGAGTCATACTTGAATATTCAAACAGAGAACCTACCCGGCTCTCCCCTTCTCGAATGAGCGACCACAGGAGACTGGTAGAAGCAGTGGTGTGACGGACGGCCTGAGGAACAGTCGCTCCATGCTCCAACAGGTCCTGATCGTAGATTCCCCTCTGCAGGGTGTACCAAAGCTCCTTCTTGATTGGATGCTCCAGCTCCCCGAACCTACCCCTCATCTGGAAGGCCACCTTCTCTGCAATTATGGTACGAACCCAGAGCTCGTCGTCCCAAGTCAACCCCATCAAATGAGGGATCGTCTCCCTGAGACGTTCGGCATCCACTTCCGTGACAACCTCCAAGATCTAGAAGCCGCTAGTTTGACATTAACACCGAAAGAACGTAACCTCTACCTAGAGGAAGGCGTTAGTGCAAACACACGAAGCTCTAGGTCTCCCCCATACCTGGTCATCAGTGGTATAGGGAGTCCCCACCGCACAGGCATAGGTCTTGCGAGCGGCGGCACGACGGTCAATGCGAGAGATGGTGGAGATGCCGTTGGTGTCAGGGTTGTGGGCCTGCTTACTGTTTGTGGGGCGCTAGAGGATTAGCGGACGGGTGAGGGGTGTCGGGTCTAACTTTGAAGGGGGTTCCGGGTGTAGAGACGAGAGGAGGGGGGATATCAAGAGAGAGAGGTGACTCTGTCTGATACGGATGGACGGGCGAGTGATAGTCTTGGCAGAACTTATTGAGTTGCTGCACAAAGGGTTCGAAGTCTTGGTCGCTAAGACATTCGAAATTGACGAGGTATTCTATAACCGAATAAGGTAGTTCAGTCGGGACTTCCCACCAAAGAACGATGATAGCAGGGGAATGGGTATGGATGTTAGTGGTAAGATGAACACGTGGAGAGGGGAAGTAAAAGGCTGGGCTGATGTCAGGAACATGGTATTTTTAAACTTTTATAACACGATCTTTCTTCGAACTCTTCTTACCAATTCTTATGTTTGAATGCTTCACACTCCTTATCCTTCACACCAATCATTCAAAACACACAAACGCGCGTACCATTCCCAGCGAATCGTAACAACATGGCTATATACGGTGCTATCCAAGTCCATCAAAAGTCGACTCTATCTACGGCAGGCCTCATGGTCATCACCCTTCCATCCCGGAAATCGAAGTGCTGGCCCCTCCTCGCTAAGACCTCCCCGAACATGGCGTCACCATCTTCAGCACTCAGTTGAACGACTAGTTCAAGCCGATAGGAAGAGATACCTTCGAGCGGACCGATCAGCCTCCCAGATGTCACCGAACTGCTGAACACCTGGTCCCACATCTCCATCACCGGGTGACTGCTCGACAGGACTGTCGACGTAGTCGGCAAGAGACCCTCCGTCTCCCTCATCGGACCCCTGGGTGGGATCCTGTCTTGCGAGGCGAAGCTGGTGTCGGAGTTGGATCTCGGACTCGACCTGTCGGTAAGGACGGTGGACCCGATATCGGAATCCTCGCTCCTCACCTCGACCAGAGAGGTCACCATCCGACTCAACTGGTCGAGGGTAAGGATTAGCCGACGCGGTCATACGATGAGCAGGACGGCGTCGAGAGCGCTTGCAACGTTGCCCCTTAGTCACCGGACGTACCTCGGCGACCCTCGGAGCATCTTCGGCTCGGTCAACCTCCATGACCTCATCCTCGATCTTCACCAACTGTTGGATTGGCTGCAAGACACAGCGCCCACAGTTCTCCTTGTCGGAAGCGGCCAAGGTGGAAGCTGGACCTGGAGTCGGAACGGGAACCGTGTTCTCAATCGGGGGCGTCGCATAGGACGACGGATTAGGAGATGGGAGTACCACCTCGTCGGCGTACTCCAACTCGAACGGAACGTCTGCTGTCCCCTGACCAACCAATTTGGGACCCTCTTTACAGTTACAGGTCTTGTCCTGCAAGGACTCGACCTGCGCTGTCAACACAGCCACCACGTTCTCGAGTTCTTCGGTCTAAGAAATGTCAGCTTCCATCATTTTAAGCAATGATGAAAGCGGCATTACCTTTTCATCCCTCCTGGCCAGCGCCCCCTTGATGTTGTTATCCCTAACCTTCAACCCGGCAATCAACTCCTGATGGTTGGCGACCATTGCCTCCAACGCCTCGTTCGTCCCCTGCTGGAAAGCGGCCAAGGTCTCCTTCATCTGAAGACCCTCCGCCGACAGACGAAGGACGTCTGCCTTCGCCTCCTTCACCTCGCGCTCCAAACGTTCAACCTAGGCAGTTTGATTAGTCGAGAGTCATACTCGAATATTCAAACGGAGAACCTACTTTGCTCTCCCCTTCCCGAACAAGCGACCACAACAACGACGTGGCGGCAGTGGCATGGCGGACGGCCCGAGGAACGGTAGCTCCGTGCTCCAATAGGTCCTGATCGTAGATTCCCCTCTGCAGGGTGTACCAGAGCTCCTTCTTGATCGGATGCTCCAGCTCTCCGAACCTACCCCTCATCCGGAAGGCCACCTTCTCGGCGATAATCGTACGAACCCAGAGCTCATCGTCCCAGGTCAACCCCATCAAATGAGGCATCGTCTCCCTGAGACGTTCGGCGTCCACCTCCGTGACGACCTCCAAGATCTAGAAGCCGTTAGTTTGACATCAGACGCCAAAAGAACGTTCCTCTACCTAGAGGAAGGCGTTAGTGCGAACACACGAAGCTCTAGGTCTCCCCCATACCTGGTCATCCGTGGTATAGGGAGTCCCCGCAGCACAGGCATAGGACTTGCGAGCAGCGGCACGACGGTCAATACGGGAGATGGTGGAGATGCCGTTGGCGACTTTGTAGGTATGGTTGTTGGGGAAGGACATGTTTTGGTAAAATGATGGGGAAGTTGCTGGTGTTGCTGATCAAGGATGGCTCCAAGAAGACGTCCTTCTTATAGCCTAGATCGGTGATCCTTCACGTGACCTACCTCGACGAACCTCATTGGTCCGGGTCACATCAACTTCCGCCCCTGTACCATCATCGTTGGCTTACTACATCAAGCTGACACCTCGGCCCGCGGGACGGCCCTGGAAGAACTTCGTTCCGGAACGCCTAGAACGCGCGCGCACTAAAAATAGGTCTCAAGACCCTGATGACCCCTTTATGACATCACGAACCCCTTTTACGACCCCTCATGACTTTACGATTACGATCAACCCTGGACCCTGATCACACACGTGGACAGTCACATCACAGTCTCTTAACCGGAGGAAGGAATCGCCGTTATTCGGAAGGAGTGCCTTCGGCTCTTTTTGTTTAGCCCAGCGCATGTGGAGTAGCCGTTAGCGTGAAACGCCGGCGAATCTGTAATCCCTCATGTCCCATGAGTCTAGGCCCGACCTCCTCATGTTCGGACGTACGTTGAGGTTGCCACTAGTCCGTGATGCTGTTACCGCCTACAGACAACAAGGGATGTTGCATGTCTCTACTCCCGAATCCAGCTGGCAGAGGCCATGTAAAGGGAGATTGACACCTGGCCCTTGGGTGAGATCCCCAGGAACGAACTTTCACGACTCCATGCTCCTATTTCCTTTTTGGACTAGTGTTATCTTTACCCCTATGTTTCATGCGGATATTTCTTATCTTTTATGCAATCCTTCACACGCTAGTAAGGCCCTTTGTCTTTTATTCTCCCACGCGTCACCTTGTTCGCTTCCCTTACTTAGCGTTCTCACACTCCTTATCTCCCTTTGTTCTGGACTTGATAAGGGTATATTAGGGTATTGACGTCATGGCCACTCCTTTAGTATAAGTAGCAACTGTGGCTGTATCGTAGTACCTTAGTTTTGTTACCTCAGGAAATCCTCTGCCCTTCTCAGCCCAGTTGCAGTTAAGGCCAAGTCAGAGTTTCTTGTTTGATCCAAGACATCCCCCATCTGCTCTCCCTCCCGCTCTGCGCGTCAAACTGCGCCTCGTAACTATAGACTCTCCGCAGTCATATTAGAACACCTCGAGCGTCCAGTCGATCAACTGGTGGAGTCATCAATCCTGTTGTAGGGATCAACCCTTGTCTGTTAAACCGAACGAAGTACGGTTTAGGTTGGGTTTCTCTTTAGGATTTCGACCTGACTTGTAGTGACCTCGGACAACCTACCGGAAGAATAGAGACGTGATCGTTCTCTCACAAGCTAGTCGGACTAGTGAGTACTCTGCGGAGTCGGCTCAGTGAACTGGTAGTTGTTGGGGTAGAGTGGCCCTGACAGCTGATACTGAAGTAGACAGTAGCAAGGACGCTCTCTGTAAAATCCGAATTCCAGAGGAATTGGTGATCTGCTCCTAAGAGAAAAGGAGGAGTAGTAACTCCGGCGTCGAGAGCTGCAAAGGGTTGGTAGTAAGGGAAATGGGTGAGTAAACCGGCGGTTCGATTTACTTGGAGACTCCTGATGAGTTTATACTCCCAGATAGATCTCCTGGCGTCAGGGACGCTTGGTCGTTGGACTGGACTAGTAGAGGGGAAAGGGTTTGGGGGATTGAACATACACTAGCAGGAGAATTCCTGCTTGAATGAGTCAGAGAGGATAAGACGTGAGGAGAATTCCTCAGCTTACTTTGTTTATTCAAGTTGTGGGTAGAGGAGTACAGAAGAGATTGAGAACGGGGAAAAGAAGGAGCGAACGCTCTTCCTTATATACCCAATCCTCTACAGGAGTCATTATTCAACAACGAGTCCAACAGGAGTCAACATGGTCTGTGCGTAGTTTAGGGTAGGGTAGATGAATCGAAGAAGTAGGACTTAGAACGACGAATGGCGAGATGAGATAAGGGAACAATAGCGAATGAGTCATCAGAAGCAGAATGGGGATTTCTCTCGTTTCATGGTAGTAATAGAAGACTGATGGGGATTTCCCGTTGAACAGGGGCTATGTGGGCTAAGGTCCGATGGGGAGAAGATGGGGTGCCCTGTCAACGTCGATGAAGGTGGTCCTTGGTCGTACGATGCCTCCTAGCTCCGTAGGGACACGTAGGGAACTGTAGGGAAATGTAGTGAAACGTCGGGAACGTCGGGAACGTCGGGATGTGTAAGGAGAAGTAGATATCAAGAGGGAACTAAAGATAACTAAAGATAACAGAAGGGGATCAATGAAACAGACAAAGGAACGACGAGGGAAAACTTCGGGACGACGACGAGAACTTCGGGAGGTCGGGATCTTCGGGATGACGACAGGACGCTAGAGACGACGACGAGAACGCAGGGACGCAGGTATGACGACGAGAACGATAGGGAAGACGCAGGAGACTATAGGGAGACGACGACGACGAGAGGAGAACGATAGGGAGAGGAAAACATGGGAATCAGTCCCCTGGATTGGTCTCTGGTGAGTCTATCGAATACAGAGGCTTATATACTAATCTAGGAGGCTCTGAGAACGTAGGAAGCAAGAGGGAATGAACCAAATGATGTCAAAAGACCTAATGACGAGTCTATGACATAGGGAGGGCGAGGGATCGAAGGGAACGACCAAGGAAAGAGATGTGGTTGAGAAATGAACCAAAAGGGAATGATCGAGCATAGGGATCGAGAGATCGAGGGGAATGGTGTAGGGAGATATCGCGAAGGTATAGGGAAGTCGGGAGAAGGTATAGGGAGGGGTCGCGAATGGTGTAGTGTTGGGAGGGATATAGGGAGGTCGGGGGGGGGGGGGGGTAGCGAGAGATAGGGAGAATACTAAAACATCGGGAAGGTCGCGAAGCATCGGGACGAGTAGGTTAGTATAGGGAAGGGAGTAGTGAGGTAAAGGGAGATATATGGGTATGTAGGGAAGTATAGGGATGCATAGGGGGGGGGTAGGAAGGTATAGAGAGTATAGAAATGTCGCGAAACGTCGCGAAACGTCGCGAAGCATCCCGAGGGAAAGGGACGTAGGGAATGTCGCCGACGAGTACTCCAGAGAATGGAGGCATGTCACCGTGATCGGTGGGGATTTCTCCGGATTTGATGGGATCGCGATTGGGGCTAAGGGTTCGTTTATCCTAATCGGTCTTTGAATGGTTAATGATTCTTTGTCTTCCCCTTTTGGTTTCTTATGGTGTCAGCCGTATATAATCCAGGAGATTATTGGTCTTTTCCTCCCATCGCCTCTTTTCTCCTCCCATAATCACCAGTACTACCCTCCTCTCTCAATCATCCACTACTACTATGTCTGCCTTCGTTGCCAACAATGCCGTGCTCAATGCTGCCGCCACCCCCTTTACGCCGTCCTTTGAGACGGATGCTCCCTACGACGTGGAGCAACATTTGTATGACTCCCCTGCCAACATCGCCCATGACAACCAAATCGCCGTCGACTTCCTTACCGTTCATAACGCCCCCGCCGAGTTCTGGGAACAAGCTGGGTACGAAGACCCTCGGCTTTCTAGGCCTCGGGTTCAAGCTCAGCACCCTGGAGCCATCCTTTTGTTGGATGCTATGGAGAGGGAGAGGGAGGATAGGATTGCGAAGTTGGAGAAGCGTGTGGACCTCATGTACGTCATCATGAATAGCTTGAATGATGACTTCTCTCACTTTGCTTTGGAACATTGGGGACCTTTCCAGGCATCTCTCTTCCGATATTTCGGACACCAATGTCACAGGGCTTATTGCACCGACCCCCCTTGCAAGTCCCCAGTCATCCCTTCGCCGCCGCCAGGATCAGGGTGTTCCTCTCCCTCCATCCCCTCCCTGGAGTCCTGCCCCAGTTCGCCAGATGGTGGAGAGGTCCCAGAAGAAGAGGAACCGCAAGAATCCGATGACTCGTTCTGGTCAACGTTGTCGTCCCTCCGACAAGTCACGTCAGGTTCGGATGAAGTTGAAGGTGGAAGTGGCGGGTCTCCAAGACCGTTATGGGTTCGCCTTAGTGAGCGCAGCCTTGTCGGACGTGAAGCGGGAGATGCATGATAGTTTGTATCATGACGTGTTGGGATGTAGGGAGTGTTGGCAGGATCCGGTAACACGAGCGTACTCGTACTGTCCTGAGAGTGTGCACAACCCTCACCACTTCGCTCATTGTTGCCCGTTTGCTCAGGACTGTGCTTGCGACGTGGACCCGTTTGTTCTTGTTTGATTTTGTAGTTTTTATTAGTCGCCCTTGTATTATTACGTTTACGAATAAGACCAATGTCTTGAATTACTTGTGTGATCTTGGCTACTATGTCACGCGTTCGTGACAGTTGGCAACTTTGTAGGTGTGGTTGTTTGGGAAAGACATGTTGGTGAGATGATGGGGGGAGTTGCTGGTGTTGCTGATCAAGGATGGCTCCAAGAAGATGTCCTTCTTATAGCCTAGATCGGTGATCCTTCACGTGACCTACCTCGACGAACCTCATTGGTCCGGGTCACATCAACTTCCACCCCTGTACCATCATTGTTGGCTTACTACATCAAGCTGACACCTCGGCCCGCGGGACGGCCTTGGAAGAACTTCGTTCCGGAACGCCTAGAACGCGTGCGCACTAAAAATAGGTCTCAAGACCCTGATGACCCCTTTATGACATCACGAACCCCTTTTTACGACCCCTCATGACTTTACGATTACGATCAACCCTGGACCCTGATCACACACGTGGACAGTCACATCACAGTCTCCTAACCGGAGGAAGGAATCGCCATTATTCGGAAGAAGTGCCTTAGACTCCTTTTGTTTAGCCCAGCGAATGTGGAGTAGCCGTTAGCGTGAAACACCGGCAAATCTGTAATCCCTCATGTCCCATGAGTCTAGGCCTGCGCTCCTCATGCTCGGACCTACGTTGAGGTTGCCACTAGTCCGTGATGCTGTTACCGCCTACAGACAACAAGGGATGCTGTATGGTCTCTTATCTTGGAGCCGCTCGAAAATTGCACGAAGCGATGAGAGGTTTCCACCTGACCCTTGGGTGTGATCCCCAGGTACGAACTTTCATGACCCCATGCCCCTTTTTCTTTTAGGACTAGTGTTATCTTTACCCCTATGTTTCATGCGGACATTCCTTATCTTTTATGCAATCCTTCACATGCTAGTAAGGCCCTTTGTTCTGGACTCGATAAGGGTATATTAGGGTATTGACGTCATGGCCACTCCTTTAGTATAAGTAGCACCTGTGGCTGTATTGTAGTACCTTAGTTTTGTTACCTCAGGAAATCCTCTGCCCTTCTCAGCCCAGTTGCAGTTAAGGACAAGTCAGAGTTTCTTGTTTGATCCAAGACATCCCCATCTGCTCTCCCTCCCGCTCTGTGCATCAACTGCGCCTCGTAACTATAGAACCCCAGCGTTCATATTAGAACACCTCGAGCATCCAGTCGATCAACTGGTGGAGTCATCAAATCCTGCTGTAGGGATAAACCCTTGTTGGATAAACCGAACGAAGTACGGTTTAGGTTGGGTTTCTCTTTAGGATTTCAACCTGACTTGTAGTGACCTCGGACAACCTACCGGAAGAATAGAGACGTGATCGTTCTCTCACAAGCTAGTTGGACTACATCAGCAACATGGAAAATTACTTTTCTGGCACTTTTTAGTTCTTATTCCGAGAAAAGCCGAGAAAAAAGGAAAAGTCCCAACTTCTCAAAGTTATGTCGTTGACTTAGAGAAGTTTCACACCGGACTTTTAAATAACACGAAATAAGTTTGATTCAAAGTAGCGACAGTAATAGTGTGATTAGGAAGGAGGGTGACTACGAGAAGCATGTAAGTTACGCGTGCAAGAAGTCTGGTTAGCGAGAGACATCTGTGATTTGGTGACTATGTCAATGAGGCGAGGAACGAAAAAAAACCATCCGGGTATTGGGTATCGGAGATCATCGAGATGCTCAATTGTTGCGAGGGAGGGGGTGGTATGCCTTCAATCATTGTGAGGAGGAGTCGGAGGGTCAGAGGGAGGGAGTGGCACGCGCTCGCGAGGCTCCTTGGGTTCACAGTTCTTCATGGCCTCTGCTTTCTTGGCTTGCTTGGAAAAGGCAGAAAGTGCGCCAAACAGAGAGTTCCACTGTGTCTCGCCAAGGTTGTTAGTAATGTAGTCCATATATCGTTCAGTCCATGAACCACAGGAGTCCCTGTCAAACCGCTGGCCTGAGTTGACAAAATCACCGGTCTCGTGCATCCTGTATGCGCGCTCAACCTACCCAAAGATAATGTCAATATGGCTGTACCTAGCAGGCACGAGAATGCTAACTTACCGCAGCAGATGCAAGGGCGAGGATACCCATCGGTCTGTTTCCGGGTCCTGGATCTTCGCTTGGGGGGCCCTCCATGATACCGTACGATGTATAGTAACCAAGGAGTGCTGCCAGGATTGGGTCTGACTGGAAAACACCACGTCTCGTCTGTGTGTGGCAATCAGGGAAGAATGTTATGGAACAAAGATGTCACGTACTGTTTTGTATCCACCAACCTCAGGGTGGTCTTGAATGTCACCTTCAACGTATTCGCGCCAGATGATTGGGTGGTCGTTCTCATTTTTGAAGAGTCCCTCAATGTATCTGGCCCTGGATTCAATGGTTTGAAGCTTTTTCTTGCGGTGAACGGTTTGCAAGTGGTTCCAGACAGCCTTGAGAGCTTCAGAAGCGATGTGGTTGCGGAGTACGGCGAGTGCTGTGACGGTCTTCAGGGTTAAGTTAGAGTTTGCGTGGGGGCAATCAATGAAATATTACTCACTGGGTGAAAAACCGCATCGTTATGCCGAAGACGTGCGGGGGATGCTGGATATACGACCTCATACATTGGCTGAAGAGCATTGACGTCTGGGTTGACCCAAGGAGACGTCGAATTTGCAACGTTCCTGATAACGAAGCGGATGAACTCATTTCGGAAGTTTCAGCGGGAGCCCCTTCAGCTATCTTTTCTCCATGGGTCATGGACCATACATCGTGACAATTCTCCATGGGTCATGGGCCATGCAACGTTGTACAACGCGTTGTACAACCCATGACCCATGGAGAAAAGATACCATTGTACAACCCATGACCCATGGGTAATGGAATAGTATACGTTGCCCATGCCCCATGGGTTGTACAACACTATCCCTTCCCCATGCCTCATGGGTTGTACAATGCTATCCTTTCCCCATGGGGCATGGGTTGTACAACGCTATCTGTTCCCCATGGGTCATGGGTTGTACAACGCTATCCGTTCTCCATGGGGCATGGGTTGTACAACGCTATCCGATTCCCATGCCCCATGGGTTGTACAACACTATCTGATTCCCATGCCTCATGGGTTGTACAACGCTATCTGTTCCCCATGGGTCATGGGTTGTACAACGCTATCCGTTCTCCATGGGGCATGGGTTGTACAACGCTATCCGATTCCCATGCCCCATGGGTTGTACAACACTATCTATTTCCCATGCCCCATGGGTTGTACAACGCTATCCTTTCCCCATGGGGCATGGGTTGTACAACGCTATCCAATTCCCATGGGTCATGGGTTGTACAACGCTATCCATTTCCCATGCCCCATGGGTTGTACAACGCTATCCGTTCCCCATGGGTCATGGGTTGTACAACGCTATCTGTTCCCCATGGGTCATGGGTTGTACAACGCTATCCTTTCTCCATGGGGCATGGGTTGTACAACACTATCTGCTCCCCATGGGGCATGGGTTGTACAACACTATCCATTTCCCATGGGTCATGGGTTGTACAACACTATCCATTTCCCATGCCCCATGGGTTGTACAACGCTATCTGTTCCCCATGGGGCATGGATTGTACAACGCTATCCGTTCCCCATGCCTCATGGGTTGTACAATGCTATCCGTTCCCCATGGGTCATGGGTTGTACAACACTATCCATTTCCCATGCCCCATGGGTTGTACAACGCTATCTGTTCCCCATGGGGCATGGATTGTACAACGCTATCCGTTCCCCATGCCTCATGGGTTGTACAATGCTATCCGTTCCCCATGGGTCATGGGTTGTACAACGCTATTCATTTCCCATGCCCCATGGGTTGTACAACACTATCCGTTTCCCATGGGGCATGGGTTGTACAACACTACCCATTCTCCATGCCCCATGGGTTGTACAACACTATCTGCTCCCCATGGGTCATGGGTTGTACAACGCTATCCTTTCTCCATGGTGCATGGGTTGTACAACACTATCCGTTCTCCATGCCCCATGGGTTGTACAACACTATCCAATTCCCATGCCCCATGGGTTGTACAACACTATCCTTTCTCCATGGGGCATGGGTTGTACAACACTATCTATTTTCCATGCCCCATGGGTTGTACAATACTATCTGATTCCCATGCCTCATGGGTTGTACAACACTATCCAATTCCCATGCCCCATGGGTTGTACAACACTATCCATTCCCCATGGGGCATGGGTTGTACAACACTATCTGTTTCCCATGGGTCATGGGTTGTACAACACTATCCAATTCCCATGCCCCATGGGTTGTACAACACTATCCATTCTCCATGGTGCATGGGTTGTACAACACTATCTATTTTCCATGCCCCATGGGTTGTACAATGCTATCCAATTCCCATGCCCCATGGGTTGTACATCACTATCCAATTCCCATGCACCATGGGTTGTACAACAGCATCTTGTGCCCATGGGGCATCAGTTGCAGAATGATGTCCTTTCTCCATGTCCCATGGATTATATCACTATTCCAGGAAAGGAGATACTTTATAAATCAACCATTAGCTGTGTGAATTTGAAAAAATTAGACTCTGTTTGTATGCATGATAGACCATATATCAGTTTGTGGCTCTAACCTAATGGAAACTAAACTTAACCTGATAATAGCCACAACCTAATCCTCAATCTAACCTGAGCCAATGTAAACTTGACCCATGAACCTAAGCCTAACCTAATCCTAAACCTGGTCTAATCCCAAATCTAACCCTAACCTGACCTGACCTGACCTAACCTAACCTAACCTAACCTAACCTATACCTAACCTAACCTGGTATGGGCAAACCTAACCTACCTATCATGACCTGTTTCAGCCTAATGTCATGTATGCCAGCCAAGACTAACTTCACCCAGTTGCAAACATATGACTTGGGTCACAGGACCATAAAGCAAACTGCAGTCCCCTCACTCTGTGCCCAACCATCCCATAAGCCCACAGACGCACATATATATCATCAGCAACCCAGCATCATGCTTATCACCCATGTTCAACCACAAACCACTCTCACCCTTTGTTCTGTGCTATCTCAAAGCCTAACCATAACTCTAGCTCACCCACCCATATTAATCCTTGTGTGGAATATGTTATAAGTCTATAAACCATATGTTTGTAGGCCACTTGCTTGTGGGCCCAAGGAGGTGGATGAACTTGAGTTGTGGTTTGTCTGTGAGATGGCACAGAACAAAGGGTGAGAGTGGTTTGTGGTTGAACATGGGTGATAAGCATGATGCTGGGTTGCTGATGATATATATGTGCGTCTGTGGGCTTATGGGATGGTTGGGCACAGAGTGAGGGGACTGCAGTTTGCTTTATGGTCCTGTGACCCAAGTCATATGTTTGCAACTGGGTGAAGTTAGTCTTGGCTGGCATACATGACATTAGGCTGAAACAGGTCATGATAGGTAGGTTAGGTTTGCCCATACCAGGTTAGGTTAGGTATAGGTTAGGTTAGGTTAGGTTAGGTTAGGTCAGGTCAGGTCAGGTTAGGGTTAGATTTGGGATTAGACCAGGTTTAGGATTAGGTTAGGCTTAGGTTCATGGGTCAAGTTTACATTGGCTCAGGTTAGATTGAGGATTAGGTTGTGGCTATTATCAGGTTAAGTTTAGTTTCCATTAGGTTAGAGCCACAAACTGATATATGGTCTATCATGCATACAAACAGAGTCTAATTTTTTCAAATTCACACAGCTAATGGTTGATTTATAAAGTATCTCCTTTCATGGAATAGTGATATAATCCATGGGACATGGAGAAAGGACACCATTCTGCAACTGATGCCCCATGGGCACAAGATGCTGTTGTACAACCCATGGTGCATGGGAATTGGATAGTGATGTACAACCCATGGGGCAGGGAATTGGATAGCATTGTACAACCCATGGGGCATGGAAAATAGATAGTGTTGTACAACCCATGCACCATGGAGAATGGATAGTGTTGTACAACCCATGGGGCATGGGAATTGGATAGCTTTGTACAACCCATGGGGCATGGAAAATAGATAGTGTTGTACAACCCATGCACCATGGAGAATGGATAGTGTTGTACAACCCATGGGGCATGGGAATTGGATAGCTTTGTACAACCCATGGGGCATGGAAAATAGATAGTGTTGTACAACCCATGCACCATGGAGAATGGATAGTGTTGTACAACCCATGGGGCATGGGAATCGGATAGCGTTGTACAACCCATGCCCCATGGAGAACGGATAGCGTTGTACAACCCATGACCCATGGGGAACAGATAGCGTTGTACAACCCATGCCCCATGGGGAAAGGATAGCATTGTACAACCCATGAGGCATGGGGTAGGGATAGTGTTGTACAACCCATGCCCCATGGGGAATGGATAGTGTTGTACAACCCATGACCCATGGGAAATGGATAGTGTTGTACAACCCATGCCCCATGGAGAAAGGATAGTGTTGTACAGCCCATGACCCATGGGGAATGGATAGCGTTGTACAACCCATGAGGCATGGGAATTGGATAGTGTTGTACACCCCATGACCCATGGGAAATGGATAGTGTTGTACAACCCATGGGGCATGGGAATTGGATAGCATTGTACAACCCATGCCCCATGGGGAAAGGATAGCATTGTACAACCCATGAGGCATGGGGAAGGGATAGTGTTGTACAACCCATGGGGCATGGGCAACAGATACCATTGTACAACCCATGGGGCATGGGCAACGGATACTATTCCATTACCCATGGGTCATGGGTTGTACAATGGTATCTTTTCTCCATGGGTCATGGGTTGTACAACGCGTTGTACAACGTTGCATGGCCCATGACCCATGGAGAATTGTCACGATGTATGGTCCATGACCCATGGAGAAAAGATAGCTGAACCCTGTGTCAGCGGATGTGTTCTGGGAGATCCTTGACCCTGGGGTAAATGGTTGAGCCCCCCCTCACTATTTTCGGGAGGGTGTAGGTCGGGAGTGGGTTCTCCTCAAACTACATTGGATGATGTAAGTTGGTAGGCAAGGGGTAAACAAAACGGGAAGACGTACACTTAGATCGCTCCGAGTCGACATGGAGGTCAACACCCTTGAGCTCATTGGAGATTGCAACATTGTCTCATGGTCTTGAGATAGGAACCCAGAGGACGAGGACCGTGGCGGCGGAGTACCGTGGAGCGGTGCTATTCTTGATCGCCAGTTGTCGACAAGGCCTGTGGCGCCAGAATGTGCCCTTGAGGAAAACTCGAACGGGTTGACTGCCCGGGATCGCTTCAACCTGATAGCATGTCAATCACGAAGGACATTTGGGGATAAAGGACCCACTTTGATGCTGAACCAGGCAATCCAGAGGCCTTCCGCTTCTTACCTCCTGCTGTAGTCTCAAGCTCCTCGACGTCAGTCGTAGGTTCGGTATCGCCACCCGCGTCTAGGTCGTCGGTTGCAAGGCTCTGAAAAGTAGGCGAGTGTAAGCACAATAATAAGTTAGATAAGGTGAAATCAGTTACACTCGCAATCATGGACTCTTGGGCAGCACGAAGCTCGTCCCTCAGAGCCGCAATTGTCTGGTCCTTTGTCAACTTTTTCTTCGCAGGCTGGCGAACCTTCAAGAGGCCAGCCAAAGCGAGCATCGATGGAGACATATCAGGGATCCCAGGACGCGCAGACTTGTTCTTCTTGCGAGTGTTCATTGGAGGAGTTAAACGAGTGACTGAGAGTGGGAAAAGGATAAATATGAGATGAGGATGAGGAAATTGAGACGATGGTGAGGTGGTATTCATGTGCTGAGCGTGGTGGAGTGTGGTCCACTTCGGCCGTCGTCGTTGCCGTCGCGGTGGAGTGTGGGTTACTCTGATTTGACTAGGAAGATGGCCATGAGTATGAAACTGTGGAGGCATTCGGCTGGGTTGAAGAGGTGGCAGACACGGGGAACGAGGCAACCGTGACGAGGCAAAGCAAGTTGAGCCACATGATCTCTCCCATGTCGGTCGTTCCCTTCCGCGTGTCAGTGCTGGAGTCCCCCTCGTGTCGGTTCCTCCCCCCTCATGTCGGTTCCTCCCCCCTCGTGTCAGTGCTTCTCTCTCCTCGTGTCAGTGCTTCTCTCTCCTCGTTCCAATGCTTCTCTCTCCTCGTGTTGGTGCCTCTCTCCCCCATTGGACGATGTTCGCCCCAACGTTAACCCAGCGACCCTGCTTAAATCCCTCAATGCATCTCTGCATTTCCCCACATCTCCTCAAGCCTCTCGTCGCCTCTCGTCGCCCTCTGAAGGATGTCACTTACATGCCCCCAGTGCAGTTGGCGCTGCAAAAGCTTCAGCGGGCTGAGAAGACACCAAAACTCCCTCCACCGTGATGACCCTGGGCTTACCATTCCTGTCACCGAGTTGCGCAGGGAATATCACCCAGATTTGAACAGTACGTATACTACCATCCACACTACTCCACAATTCTCAACTGCTACAGGTCAACGCTGTGATAGGCATGGAGCTTCCATCCCACAGAATGCCCCACCAGAAGTCCCGACCATCAAGGTGGACACCGATTGGTCACCTTTCGAGTCACGGGCTGGTTTTGAACTTGCCGAGTTCGCGTTCGCTGATGCTGAGCTCTCGCGGAGGAAGATCGACAAATTGCTCGAACTCTGGGCCGCCACACTCGTTCGTCATGGTGATTCTCCACCCATCGTCAACCAGCGAGACCTCCACCGGCAGATTGATGCAATTGAACTTGGCGATGTTCGGTGGGAGAACACCTGCCTCAAGTACGAGGGACCCTGCCCTAACACAACTCGCCCCCCCGAATGGAAGACGGCACACTACGACGTCTGGCACCGAAATCCACGTGAGGTGATCAAGAACATGCTCGCTCGTCCTGACCTTGAGGGACACATCGACTACACGGCGTACCGGGAGTTCAACGGTGATCAACGACAGTACAGCAATGTTATGTCTGGCAACTGGGCGTGGAAGCAGTCGGTACGTCTCGCGTCCCCAACGATCCCACTTTTTCTTACATTATGCTTACCGTCTTTTTGGCAGGACACCATCGCCTTGGACCCATTGACGCACGGATCTATGTTTGTCCCAATTATCCTGGGATCGGACAAAACAACTGTATCCGTCGCCACCGGTCAGAACGACTTCTACCCGCTATACCTCTCGATCGGCAACATTCAAAGCCACATGCGACGTGCGCACAAAAATTCATTGGTGTTAATTGGATTCCTTCCAATCCCCAAAGGTCAGACCACCTCACCCAATGTAATTTACCTAATTTACCTAATAATGTGCGACAGGTGCTCGAAAAGACACAGATACAGAGGAATTTTGGTGGTTCAAGAGGGACCTCACCCATCGATCGATTGCGACAATTTTACTTCCACTGCGACCCTTCATGAAAACACCCAACATCGTTCTGTGCCCTGACCAGTATTTTCGTCAGGCTCTCTATGGCCTCGGACCACACATAGCGGATTATCTTGAACAGGCAACTCTTGCATGGATCCTGTTTGGATGGTGTCCAACGTAAGTCGAACTCTTTGCCAGTCCGATTTTAAACATCTACTGATACAAACTCTGCCATAGCTGTCTTGGTTACCCAGACTCGCTTGACGCCCCATGTCGGCACCGGTCTGCAGTTCATACGGATATTCTTGTTGGATTGCACGATGAGGAAACTCTACGAGCGTCATATGGCATTGCACCAAAACCTATGGTACAGGTTTGACGCTATCAGAATACATTCATGCTAAGAGGATCCTCAGCCCTACACCACGTACTTCCCAAGAGCAGATATATTTGAGGTGATGACACCCGACCTCTTGCATCAATTAATCAAAGGTGTATATAAGGATCACCTTGTTGATTGGGTGGGCAAGTACCTTGAACACGTTCACGGCACCGCCGGTGGAGCTCGAGTAATTGATGAGATTGACCGTCGGTGGGCAGCCTGATCCCCACTACTGAATGGCTTCTGGCTCACTATCTCGAAACAGGATCGCACTTGCACCTCCTTTTCCAGGGCTACGCCGGTTCAAGCAAGGCCAGAACTTCAGCCAGTGGACTGGCGATGATTCAAAGGCACTAATGAAGGTATGTAGAACATCATAAAAAATTGCTAGGCCCCCATTGACATGTCGTGAATGATAGGTTTATATGAACGCGATCCAAGCATTCGTCCCCCCTGCGATTGTTGAAACATTTGCCGCGTTCCTGGAATTCTGCTATATCGCACGCCGCAACATCATCACGGAAGACTCACTCAGGCTGCTCAACGTCGCGCTTGGAAGATTCCACGAAGCACGTCAAGTTTTTGCTGGAACGATTCGGGTGGAAGGTCCCTCAGCATTTTCCCTTCCTCGACAGCATTCCATGGTCCACTATTTTGACCATATCAAGAACTTTGGCTCTCCGAACGGTCTTTGCTCATCAATCACAGAGTCAAAGCACATCACAGCTGTGAAGCGTCCATGGCGTCGGTCGAACAAGCACATGGCCCTTCCACAGATGATCAAGTCCAATCAGAGGCTTGACAAGCTAGCTGCTGCACGAGCTGATTTTACAGCTCGCGGTATGTTGGTTGATTCATGCCTCATCAAAGCAATTGAGGCGGTTCTGGACGCCATGGAGTCGGATGAAAACTCCACTTTGGATGACGATGATGAAGCTTCCTCAGATGACACTGAGAGTGAATCTGACAGCGAACTCTTCAACAACCTCACTGGTGCACAAGATGCTGACGGTACCACCCCCAACTTCCGTGACCCAGGACCTGAAACAAATGAAACCAATGACGACGACACTGATGACCGCTCTCACTCACCCCGCCCACCTCCATCAACGCCACCCGACCACAATGATGACGACAACGACGATGATGACCACGGACCTGTTGAATCAGGTCCCCTTATGAACGAAGTACGCTTCGTAGGCAAAAAGGGTTTGTGATCTAAGTCCCGATCCATTATACACAGACACTGATGCCATGCCATCCACAGCACCCACGCGAAGTTACCCGACGTCACTCGATGGGCTCGGTCTGAAGATTGGCCAGCATGACCTCCTTGACCTCACTCGCCGCTTTCTTTTCTATCAGCTCAACCCTACATCACCAATTTCACCCGACCAGTTGACACTCACTGAATGCCCAATGATATGGGGCTCAAAGACATCTGTCTACCACTCTGCCACAGCGACCTTTCGTGCACCAAGTAATCCCTCTGGCCCAGGGGGGATGTACCGAGAGGTCATTAGGTCCACGCCTTTCTGGCCAAGGGGCGACTTTCCGGGCCCACGCCGGGATTGCATCTTTGTTGATATGGGAGACCCGGGGAGTGTAGGAATGAAGGGAGTGCTTGTTGCCCGTGTCTATTTGTTTTTCAGGTTCTCATACAACCGCACCAACTATCCATGTGCACTCGTCCACTGGTATTCCACAAGCAGTGAGCTCGACGCCAGTACCGGCATGTGGGTTGTACACCCGGAATCCACCCATTGGGGAACACGCCACATGGGTGTCATCCATCTTGACTCCATTGTTCGTGGTGCGCATCTGCTCCCGAAGTTCCCGTCGGATGCACCTGTCTATCGGGAGATCAATTACATGAATGTTCTCGACGTCTACACTTCCTTCTATGTGAACAAACTTATCGATCACCATGCCTTCGAAATAGCTTTTTGATGTACCTTCTCTTTACAAATTATGTCATCGGTTGATTGGTTCGAAAAAAAACACGGGTTGTCCGGTTGCGAGAAAAGGTAGAATAAGTTAAGAAAAGTAAATAAGTTGAAATAAGTTTTTTTCCATGTTGCTGATGTAGTGAGTACTCTGCGGAGTCGGCTCAGTGCACTGGTAGTTGTTGGGGTAGAGTGGCCCTGACATAGGGAAGGAAAAGAGACGATGGGAGGAAAGAACCAATAAACCCACTAGATTGTATACGACCAAATCAATAGGAAACCGAAAGGGGAGAACAACAAACCATCACTCATTAAATTCCCAATTAGGGTAGATGAACCCTCAGCCCCAATTGCGATCCCATCAGAACCAGAGAAATCCCCACTGATCATGAGAAATCCCCATCACGCTTCTATTACTACCATGAAACACGAGAAATCCCTTAATGCTTCCATCAGCTCACACTTCGATTTGTTCCTGCATCAGTAATTACCATCGATCATTCTAAGTTCCCTCCTTCTGACTCATTCGACCTACCCTGAAGTACGCACAGACCATGTGGATCCCTATTTGGTTCACTGTAATAATAATGACTCCTGTAGAGGATTGGGTATATAAGGAAGAGCGTTCACTCCTTTCTTTTCCCCATTCTCAATCTCTTCTGTACTCCTCTACCCACAACTCGAATAAACAAAGTAAGCTGAGGAATCCTCCTCACGTCTTATTCTTTCTGACTCATTCTAGCAGGAATTCTCCTGCCAGTGTATGTTCAGCGCCCCAAACCCTTTCCCTTCTACAAGCCCAGTTCAGCGACCACTCGTCCCTGACGCTAGGAGATCTATCTGGGAGTATAAACTCATCAGAAGTCTCCAAGTAAACCAAACCACCGGTTTACTCACTCACTTCCCTTACTATCGCCCCTTTGCAGCCCTTGACGCCGGAGTCACCACTCCTCCTTTCTTATTGGGCGCAGATCATCAGTTCCTTTGGAACTCCGACTTTACCAAATGCGTCTTAGTGACTGTTTATTTCAGTATAAGCCCGGCCTTCTACTTTCCCAACCCACGTGTCCACCTTACCACTAACGTCCATACTCACTCCCCTGCTATTACCGTGCTTTGGTGGGAGATACCAACTGAATTACCTTATTCAGTTATAGAATACCTTGTTAACTTTGAACGTCTTAGCGACCAAGACTTCGAACTGTTTGTACAGCAACTGAGTCAGTTCTGTCAAGACTATCACTCACCCGTCCACCCCTATCAAACCGAGTCACCACTCTCGCTTGATACTCCTCCTCCTCTCGTCCCTACCCCCGGCACTCCGTTCAAAACCCGACCCGACACCCCTCACCCGTCCGCTAATCCTCTAGCGCCCCACGAACAGTAAGCAGGCCCACAACCCTGACAGCTGGAGGTGATGACGAAGAACAGAAAATCAGTGACCGTTCGGTCTGGCAGATGCTGGTTGAAGCATATGCCAAGGCATTTCTGCGTGCAGCGGAGCTCTTTGACAAAGCACCCTGTTAGTGTTGTAACTCGTGTTTCGTGATGAACGAAAGCTAACCTTTGTTTGTATAAAAGCTTGGACTGCAAGCGGTGACAGTACATCCTACAAGGGTATCAGCATTGGATCTCACTTTTCCACCTTCCCCCCTGTCCCCTTCAAGGAGAATGTCGTTGGCATGACACCTGGTGTACCCTGCCACCAATTCATTGCTACTACCCGAGAAGTCAATCACAAAACTTCTGCCCAGTTCGAAAATTGGCTCACTCTCTTCGATGATATCGCAATGACCCATAACAACAGCCCATCTGGAAGCAAGAAACCTATAACCCTCGACGAAATCATTCGAAAGGTGACTGGATATACAGGCGACCATGTGGCGGACCAGAAGAAGCTAGCAAAGGAGTTTTGCGAACAAAAGCAGGAGGCGGTTGTGAGGGTCCATGGAAGAGAAGCGATGTGGGCGAAGCCGTCGGAGGAGGTAGAGGAGGTGATGATGGAGAAGTTTCTGGGGGTGTTGAATGGGATGGGTGGTTGGGAGGGCTGGGAAGGCACGTCACAGGAGGACCAAAAGCAGTTTTTGGAACAACTCGTCAAAGAAACATGGCGCCACTTTGGAGAGCTTGATCTTGCCACGTTGCCCGAGCCAGAGCACCGTATTGAACTTCTTTTTGCCCGGAGCTGGTGTGCGATGCATAAGGACCTAAATACATTCAAGGCCTGGGTGACACATCTAGGAAGATTTTGGAAGGAGGAGAGTTTGGATGGACCTGTCAAGCTGCTGAGCCGAGATCAGGAGAAAGCAGAGGCACTTGCAGCCCAGGACGATACTGACAGTGACTTGGAGAATGCAGTTGGTGGAGCGGTCAAGCTGGTGAGCCTTATTGGTGCCCTTGTAAACAACAAAGACGAGGGGAAGGGATGTTCCGAAGAGTTTCGGACGTACACGTTTACTCACCTCGGGAAAGTGATCGCCTATCCAGACACATCCAACGTTCGGTATCAGTGTTATGGGGACGCGGCCGCCGAGATAATCCAACACGCAGATCTGTATGCTGACTTCGTTAACCAACATGGGATGAAGAAGAAGGGAGCGGCAGGACCAAACCATATGGAGATCAACATTCTGAAAGGCCTCGGGGATCCAACAACAATGACGGAAATAGCTGTCTTGGCCCTCTATCACGAGTCAGTTAGCAAGCCGTACGCAATGCAGGTTCGTGGAGTCATCAACGAGAACAAGAACGCTCTCGACCTCGGGCCACTACATCATGATCTGGAGACCCACTGTGATATGATGTCAGGAACATGGTATTTTTAAACTTTTCATAACACGCTCTTTCTTCGAACTCTTCTTACCATTTCTTATGTTTGAATGCTTCACGTTCCTTATCCATCACACCAATCATTCCAAACACACACACGCGCGTATTATTCCCAGCGAATCAACATGGCTATACAAAGTGCTATCATTGTCCCATCAGAAATCTACTCTATCTACGGCAGGCCTAAAGGTCATCAGCTGTCCATCCCGGAGATCGTAGTGCTGGCCCCTCCTTGCAAGGACCTCCCCAAACATGGCGTCACCGTCTTCGGCGCTCAGCTGAACGACTAGTTCAAGCCGATAAGAAGAGATGCCTTCGAGCGGACCGATCAGCCTCCCAGATGTCACCGAACTGCGGAACACCTGGTCCCACATCTCCATCACCGGGTGACTGCTCGGCAGCACTATCGACGTAGTTGACAAGCTACCCTCTGTCTCCCTCATCGGACCCCTGGGTGGGATCCTGTCTTGCGAGGCGAAGCTGGTGTCGGAGTTGGATCTCTGACTCGACCTGTCGGTATGGACGGTGGACCCGATATCGGAATCCTCGCTCCTCACCTCGACCAGACTGGTCACCATCCGACTCAACTGGTCGAGGGTAAGTATTAGCCGATGCGGTCATGCCATCATGAGCAGGACGGCGTCGAGAGCGTTTGCAGCGTTGCCCCTTAGTCACCGGACGTACCTCGGCAACCCTCGGAGCATCTTCGGCCCGATCGATGACCATGACCTCATCCTCGATCTTCACCAACTGATGGATTGGCTGCAAAGCACAGCGCCCACAGTTTTCCTTGTCGGAGGCGGCCAAAGTGGAAGCCGGAGCCAGAGTCGGAATGGGAACCGCGTTCTCGATTGGAGGCGTGGCATAGGACAATGGGTTAGGCGAAGGAAGTACCACCTCATTGGCGTACTCCAGCTCGAATGGAACATTCACTGGGGGCAAGGGCACCTGGAATCAGTGATTACATCTTGATTACATGGTGAGTTCATGTGCACTTCTCAATGATTGTAATCACCGATTCCAGGTTGATTACATTTCAAATGTTACCTTGACATGTAATCCAGCCAATGTCCACCCATTACATTTGAAATGTTCTCTACAAATGTTTCTGGGATGTTTTTTACCTGTCAGCAAAAATGATACTGCAATGTAGCCAACATGTTCTTCAATCGTCCGAGATGTAATCTAAATGCGCTCAAAAACATGAGATGTTTTCACAATGTACCCACTGGGCACATTCAGGAAACATTGCTTGGGAACATCTTGAGGAAATTTCAGATGGAGTTGGTGGGCACAGTTGAATTACATGTCAAGGTAACATTTGAAATGTAATCAACCTGGAATCGGCGATTACAATTTTTGAAAAGTGCACATGAACTCACCATGTAATCAAGATGTAATCACTGATTCCAGGTGCCCCTGCCCCCAGTGATTGGCTGTCCCCTGACCAATCAGCACAGGGCCCTCCTTACAGTTGCAGGTCTTGTCCTGCAAGGACTCGACCTGCGCCGTCAACACGGCCACCACGTTTTCGAGTTCTTCCGTCTAGAAGAAGTGTCAGCCTCCCTCATTTCGACTTCGAGATGAGGAAAGCTACCTTTTCATCCCTCCTGGCCAGCGCACCCTTGATGTTGTTATCCCTAACTTTCAACCCGGCGATTAATTCTTGATGATTGGCGACCATTGCCTCCAACGCTTCGTTCATCCCCTGCTGGAAGGCGGCCAGGGTCTCTTTCAACAACAAACCCTCCGCGGACAGACAAAGGACGTCTGCCTTTGCCTCTTTCACCTCACGCTCCAATCGTTCAACCTAGGCAGTTTGATTAGTCGAGAGTCATACTCGAATATTCAAACAGAGAACCTACCCGGCTCTCCCCTTCTCAAACGAGCGACCACAGGAGACTGGTAGAAGCGGTGGCGTGACGGACGGCCCGAGGAACAGTCGCTCCGTGTTCCAACAGGTCCTGATCGTAGATTCCCCTCTGCAGGGTGTACCAGAGCTCCTTTTTGATTGGATGCTCCAGCTCCCCGAACCTACCCCTCATCTGGAAGTTCACCTTCTCGGCGCTTATTGTTCGGACCCAGAGCTCGTTGTCCCAGGTCAACCCCATCAAATGTGGGATCGTCTCCCTGAGACGTTCGGCGTCCACTTCCGTGATGACCTCCAAGATCTAGAAGCCGTTAGTTTGACATCAACGCCAAAAGAACGAACCTCTACCTAGAGGAAGGCGTTAGTGCAAACACACGAAGCTCTAGGTCTCCCCCATACCTGGTCATCAGTGGTATAGGGAGTCCCCGCCGCACAGGCATAGGCCTTGCGAGCGGTGGCACGACGGTCAATGCGAGAGATGGTGGAGATGCCGTTGGCAACTTTGTAGGTGTGGTTGTTGGGGAAAGACATGGTTTGGTAAGATGATGGGGAAGTTGCTGGTGTTGCTGATCAAGGATGGCTCCAAGAAGACGTCCTTCTTATAGCCTAGATTGGTGATCCTTCACGTGACCTACCTCGACGAACCTCATTGGTCCGGGTCACATCAACTTCCCCCCCTGTACCATCACCGTTGGCTTACTACATCAAGCTGACACCTCGGCCCGCGGGACGGTGTCGGGTTCATGGGGAGTGTAGTGTTATTTCCTATACGGAAGATAACTAACACCCTTTGGTTTGCTTAGAGACTAGAGTATAGAAACCAAGCAGGCTGGTTGATTAGTCAATGAACTCAACTAACAACTCCACAGGGTAGAGCGGGGTTCCTCTTTCCGGCTCTTGGTCCTGATGAGTTCGCTGGGGATCTACTAGTAGTGTGTCCCTCAGTAATTATTCTAGGGAATCAGTAATGTTATCACTCAGGGGCTCTGTACACTCTGATTAGACACCTAACTTCACCGTGGGAATCTATGTTCTGATAGGAATGGGGTTCCTGACTCAAGGATGGGCCTTGAGGCTGTGCTTGAGGCTGTGTAATAGTCCTGTCCTTAGGCTGTACCTAAAGCTGTGTCGAGGCTGTGTCGTGAAACTAAACCAAATAAGGAAGGTGTACGCTTACACCTGAGGCTGTGCTTGATATGTCGTAAAAGTGACAAGATATGTCGTAGAGCTTATAGAGGTATGTCAGATACCTTAAACTTGCTACAGATGATGCCTAGTGCGTCAAACAAATATAACTTCAAACAAACTTGGGATAAAATGATATGTCGTAGAATATGTCGTAGACCTTTGTAGTACCTGCTAAATCTGGCTGTTACCTAGACAAACACTCTTCTGAAGTGGAGGGCTATCTGCCTAAAGTATCAGACTTCAGCAATACAGACACCAAAAACTCCAACGTCACAAGTGTGCTAGGCTTGATCAGTACTTCTGACTTAGTGCTTCTTCACACAGAGGATGAGGCTGAAAGTGGTATGTGATTACTCAAAATCACTCAACCAATCAGTCCTAAGGGGTAGGGGGTAGATGAAAAGTTGTGGGGGAAAACTAGCAAAGAGAGCCTCAGTCTAGGTGAAGACTGAGCTGTTGGTGATTCTCCCTGAGTAGTGGGTGAGCTGCTGTCCTCGTGGGGTGAACTGATTGTCCCTTAGAAGTGTGGTTGAGGTCTATATATACTAATTTACAGGAGAATGTCCCAGAACATTCCAACGCATTCCACATTATTCCATAACATTCCATCATGTTCCATGGCATTCCGTCTTGTTCCTTTGGGTGACCAGTGATCACATCTGTGACATTCCGTCACCTTCTAGAATGTTCCATTACCTTCTAATACGTTCCAGTGTTCTCCAGTAGGCTCCAAGGAATTCCATGATTTTCCATGATTTTCCAGGCTTTATCTTATCTCTTATCTTATCTATTGTCCTTATCTTATCAAATGAATAAACAATTATCCATAAAATATTCTTGCTTGGGCTGTAAGTACACTATTAATTGTGCGAAAAATCGTAAATAAATCATGATTAATCCAGGGGTCTGACATCCGCGGGGAACTTTAAACGATCGTCCCTGATCGCAACTATCCCAACTAGTCTAGGATTATCAGTTTATTATTTGCTGATTGGAAGCACAATAGAAAGGTGGACGTACATTAAACGAGATGATCTACGATCATTTCGACCCCAATTGAATAGAAGAGGCAGGCGAGGTGACGCTGGAATTCATCGTCGGTTTGTCCTTTCTTGATACGGAGATGAAACCGATCACATTGGTGATAAATGTGGAAGTATTCGCCATCAAAGCTTCCCTTCTGGTTGACGAACGCTTGTATGCGGGCCCGTTCCCAAGGGGTGAAGTAGAGATAGCAGTAAAGTTCAAGAGGGGTCGTCCAATACATGTCTATCCCTTTTGGATCTGGGGAGTAGTAGATGATTCTCATTGGGAAGGGGATGTGGTGGTGATAGGGGTTTGCCGTGGGAAGCGATGAGCTGGCAGTTCCATTTGTGACCACGCCTTAACTCTTTTTATTCATGCTCACCTTATGTAGGGAGGGAGGTAACAAGGCGACAAACACGTGATGGGTTCTAGACTTAATATAGATTTTCGACAGCCGGGCGTTGGAGGGGCGGAACATCTTAGACTGAATGAAACGTAAAAGGGTGGAACGTAAACGGGCGGAAGGCTAAGGGGTGGAGTGTCATGGCCTAATATGGTTAGTGTCTGTGATGTCGGGGAAGGAAGGGAACTTAAATACAAATAACAATAGAATTAACCGAATGAGGAAAAGGCCGTTAGGTAAGGTCTAGGCAGATGTCAAATACTCATTCGATTCGATCGAGCGCCATCAAAGGTGTCGATCGGAGAAGATTACATACAAATTAATAAGGGGAGGCGGCTCTGTGGGAAGGTGAAATGATAAATAGGTGAAATGTGTGAAGAGTACAACGCCTGCCGGCGAAAACGAGCCGGAGGTGTGGTTGTGCAGGAGGAAACAGCAAGGAAGTTGTTATATGGGGGGAAGCGAGGGGATACGTGCTACGAAGAGGCAGAATTTGCAAACTACGAGAGCGGTATCTAGCTTTAGAGTTTAAGGACTGAACGGGGCTTATCGTGAAGGTGCTTCTTGACTACCTTGACGAAGTCCCTATCGCTTTCTACGAACTTTAGACTAATGTAAGAATAGAGGAGGGGGTGAGTCAGCCATCCGGGGCAACCCGAAAATACTTTCTTCCTCTGAGCTTTCATTCGTAGATAGTGACGCAGACTTTTGTTCTTGAGTAGATAACTTAGTACGTT
Source organism: Thelephora terrestris (assembly GCA_015956445.1). Taxonomy (NCBI): domain Eukaryota; kingdom Fungi; phylum Basidiomycota; class Agaricomycetes; order Thelephorales; family Thelephoraceae; genus Thelephora; species Thelephora terrestris. Next base: position 35,888 of record WIUZ02000024.1, on the reverse strand, counting down.
GTACGCAGAACTCCACAATTCTCCCATGTAGTTCTTGATTATGATGTGGTCTTCAATACGCTCGGATATGGGGGTTAAAGGGACAGTTCTTAGGTTGTAGTGCCTTAGCCAAAAGTTCAGTCTTCATCCGGCTTTGGCGCTGTTGAACGTACCGTCTCATGTAGAGCGTCATATCCTTCTGCTTTCGGTAGCGTCGGGAAATCTGCATGGCAATAGAGATGTTGGTAGGGATAGGGGGCGTTGGTGAGGAGAGGTTGTAAGAGTTGTGATTCGTAAAGGGGTTGTAAATTGTAAATTCATTAAATAGTGATGTGGCGTCTCTTCGGTGGGCTCAGCTTTCCGAATTTCGTCCTTATCCGTCGGAGGCGGCAAGTCAAAATTCTTCTTATCTTTTAATGATACAATAGTAGATTAAAAAGGGTGGAGAAAAGATAAGATGTAGGAACGTCTGCTTGGTAACTTGAAAGGGAGTTAGAAACCGATCGCTTTGTATGAAGGCACAAGGATCTCTTCCTTTGTCAAGGTTCCACTGGCACGGAATTGGTTGTCTATATCTTCGACGAACATACTGTCGGGCGTGTTTTCCTCGAGGAGGAAGGGGTACTGGAAGAATTCGTGGTCTACCCACACCGCTTCCCAGGTGCTAAAACGATGCTTTTTGACTGCCTGGCGAATCCTTTCCCGGGCATCCTCAGTGTCGCGGAGATATTCAAGTAGGAGGGGCAGGGTTTTGAGGTGGGTGTCGGGAGAGAGGATGATCCAAACGCAGTTTCCTCCGACGAAACTGAAGTCCATTTGAAGATGGGGGAAGGGGAGGGAGTGGTGTTGAGGTGTTGGTTTGACTGACTGGGGGTAAGCGCGGAGTAGGAGTTGTAGATACCGAAACGGATAGGAGACCACACCTTTGAACAAAATCAGGGGAATGGAGGAGGGCTAATGAACGTGTTTCTACCCTTCAGACAGCTAAGTATGTTGGGCGGAAGTGGGGAGAGAAAGAGGAATAGTGGGGCCCAGTTCGCCGCTCCATGAGAGTATTTTGTTCTTGTGGGCGCTCCGTTCTTGAATAAGGTTTCGTGATCAGGTAATCCTTCCATAACTAAGTTAGCGCGACTGGCGTTGCTAACATAATCATTGATGGTTCCCTACGTTTCTATGGCATTCTTCTTCCTGCCCGACCGTGCTTTCCTTTTCAGTCGATGGGGAGAGGGGGGCAATTGGGGCGAATGGGATAGGATAATGACTGTGGGGAATGGGTTTTTTAGGGAGAGGACGATTCTGAGTCGTTTCCTGACTGAGAATCTTGCGTACCTTCGTCTGATTGTTCCTGAGAGATCTCGTGTTCAACTTCGTTATCAGTGCCAACTAGTGTGGCCCAATGGTCTAGATCCTGTGTTTTAACGTAAGGGATTAGCCTATAGGCGGCCACATGTTCTGTTAGTTCACTGCTATCCATTTCTTCCAAGACATATGATCCTCCTTGAGTCCTTCTGATGACACGATAAGGGCCCATGTATCTATCTGCAGTCTTCCTTTCAATAGACACACTGTTCTCAATCCAGTTGTTTCGTACTAAGACTAAGTCACCTGACTGATAAGCTCCTATTTTGAGTCATCTAGCAAACTTCTTTTCGTAGGCTTGCTTGGATCTGAACCTTGATTTCTGGAGAATTTTCTTTGCTTTGGCTATGTCTTCTGGAAGCCTAAGGAGTTGACGTGCCCTAGTTTGCACTAGTTTGTCTCTGGTCATGCCTGGTCTGAAGTTGTTAACTAAAAATGTTGCATCAGCGAGATCTCCTGGCAGCAAGGGATGTACACCGTGTAGGAGGTAATAAGGGCTGTATCCTGTGGATTTGCGTACTGTGATCCTGTCAGCGTAATTAGCAGCTGAAACATACAGAGGCCATTTGGACAAGTCTCCTTTGCACAACTTTACTAAGGCTTCTCGGATGTTGTAGTGTCCACGTTCGACTGGTCCATTGGCTTGAGAATTGTAGGGAGAGATCTTGATGTGACGTATTCCATATTTGGTCAGTAGCTCAGAGAATTCCTTTCCAAAAGAAAGTCCGTTATCTGTGACCACTTCCTGGACTATCCCATAACGTAGGATGATCTTCTTAAGGAAAAACCTAGCCATGACTTTGGCTTTGTCTCTTGCTATTGCTTTGCATTCCGTTACACCAGACAGGTCATCTCTACAATTAATCAACCAACGCTTGCCTCTGGCTAAGGGCATGCTCATTACATCCACGTATACCTTACTGAACAGACTTGGCGGGTGGGAAATTGTGACAGGAATATGCATCTTCTTGGTACTTCTGAGTTGACAAGTATGACAGCTCTGTACGTGTTCCTTGATCTGGTTCCTCATTCCTGGCCAAAAGTACCGGAGGGTTAGAAGTTGTTCTACGGCCCAAACTCCATGGTGACCTATGTTCTCATGGGCTTCCCATAGTATTTCCTTTCTTCGTTCATCATGACTTGGGAAGGATAGCCTAAACATTTCTTGTACATATGAGCTTTCTTCATATAGAATGGTTTAGCTTTGTTTAGGAAAGCCTTCCTGTGCTTGGCAAACCGGAATTCTGGTACTTTCTTGGTAATCAGGAACCGTAGGATGGCAATGAGGTCATCATCAGAATATTGATGGCCTGATGCTACTGCGTAAGAGGCTTTAATGCTGTCATCCAAAAAGGTGGCATCTTCCAAATGGGGGTAAGCAAGGGGTTCAGGGTCTGACTGAACTGGGGAGGTGATGACTGGTAAAGGAGGGGAGGGCTCATCATGAACCTGAACAGCTAGAGCAATGTTATCTATCCATTCCTCTGGGTCAGATTCCTGGGATAGATCTTCTTCATCACTAGCTTGTCTTCTTCTTGATAGAGCATCAGGGGCCTTGTGCTTATGCACAGGGGTGTGAACTAACTTGAAAGTGAACTGTAGGATTGCTTTTACCCACCGATTCATAGGGGCTCCTGGAATCGTATCTGGGTTCTTCAACATTCCTCCTATGCTCAAGGCATCCACTTCAACAATGAGGTTCTTTACACCGTATAGGTAGGCTCTGAACTTGTGTAAGGCTCGATACAAACCATAGAGTTCCAGCTTAGATTGTCCGTAGCGTTCACTATACCCACTGAAGGGGATGGATCCATATCTCGCTGGAGTACGGCGGCCTTCTTCATCTTCTTGGGACAAAACCATGCCTATACCATGCACACTTGTGTCTACAGAGAAGTAGACTGGCCTGTCACTAGTGTAATCTATTGACCGTAGTGCTGGTGCACTTGATACTAGCTTCTTGAGCTTCTCAAAGGTTTCTTGGTGTTCTGGGCTCCAACAGTATTCTACGTCTTTTCTGGTTAGATCAACCAAAGGTTTAGCCAATAGGCTGAAACCTTCAATCCAAATCCGGACTGTTCCACATAAGCCTAAGAATCCTCTGAGCTCTTTGAGGTTACGAGGTACTGGCCAATTTTCAACCTTCTGAGCACAACAATCTACTGGCTCTCTTCCTTTAGCACTGCACTTATGACCTACTATTTCTACTTCTGCACGGCAGAGCTGCATCTTCTTGGCCAATATTGTACCACCTGCTTCTCCGATTCTATGAAGAATTCTATGAACATCGCCGATATGCTCCCATATGTATCTTCTGATACCTGGGTTCTCTTTGAGGGTTTCCTCCTTGCCATCTGGTCCAAGGTACTTTGAAGCTGGTCCCTTGATTGGTATGTCGTCTATGAAGACTCCTGCAACGTCTGGGACTTCATCATGGAGGATGAACATCATAGTATCCTGGAATTCTGCTGGGGCATTAACGTATCCCATTGGCAGTGACGTAAGTCGGAAAACTCCTATAGGGGTCTGGAAGGCAGTAAGATCTCTACTATGGACATCTAGGACTCTGGCATGGAAGCCCCAATACATATCCAATACAGTATAGATACTACGTCCAGCATATGCTTCAACAAATTCTTCAATGATAGGAGGAACAGCTGAGTCCCTGATTGTTACACTATTAAGACGTCTAAGGTCATGGACTAACCTTAAACCACCATCTTTCTTAAGAACATAAAACCACCTGGATCTATAAGCTGTTTGGGCTCTCTCATAGACTCCAGCTTTGATCTTTTCTTTAAGGAGATGTAGAACTTCATCCTGTGACTTAGACCTAAAGGTATGTTCTTCTCAGTCCATGGTTCATGCTCTATAGTGGGAATGATGTAATCAGAGAAGTAATCATTACGAAATGTTCCTCTTTCGTCCTCATCAAAGGCTATACTCCTTTCATTGAGGCACAAAACATATTGCAACAATTTACGTTCCTCAGTTGACAACTCCTCATGGTTATCAATATCAAGCTCTTTCATCCGTTCAGATGTAATACTCTCAGTAGGGGAAAAGGTAGGGGGGTGGTAGGGTAACTTAGGGAGGTTGAGGAGGGGGTCTCGAGGGAAGCTACGTCGAGGCTTCTGATGTTCAGGAATTGGCATTGCCACAGGCTTTACCCTGTCCTGAACCTTCCTATACTTGAATACTGCGTAAGGGGGGTTTTGAAGGGTTGCAGGCGTATCACAATCTTCCTCAGAATCCGAGCTATCGTACTGATGCATTAAGCTGGGTAGTTCATTCCAAGATTCTTGGTCAGAACAGCTCTGTTCAGATTGGACATCCCATTCTGAGTCCGATTGAGGCCTGCAGGAGGTGACGGAGTGAGGGGGAACAGAGGGAGAGATGGGTTGTACGCAAACTTTCCTAGCCCTATTCATCGTTTTAACGGGTCTGTGGGACATGGTGGGAAAATAAAGATTTTTATTTCACCTGTACCTACAGGTACCCACAGCAAACAGAAAAAAAAAAAAAAAAATTTGGAAAGCCGGAAAAAAAAAAAAAATTCAAGCAAGGGGCGGGTGGGATGGAGAGAAAGAAAAAAAAAATTAAAAATTAAAAATATAGCTAGAGGAGGCAGAAGGCGGAGGAAGAGTAGGGGAAAAACGGGATCGAGAGGGGCCGAAAAAAATGAAGGAGACTGAGCTACGATCGAAGAGGTAGCGGTCGTGAGAAACGGAGACAGAAAAGGAAAGAGGGGAAAAGCCGATTGGAAAACCAGGAGAGAGAAAGAAAGGAAAAAAAAAAATCAAATGACGTAGGCGAAAAAAGATTAGAATGAGACCGGAGAGAATAAAATACGGGGAGGGCGTGGAACGGCGAACGCGGGGAACTAAAAAAAGATTTGAAGTAGGGGAAAAAGTCGGAAACAGCGCGACCGTGGGGAACGTTTTAGAGGCGAGTCGGGTGCCAGAAAGTCAAATGAAAATACGGGGTAGGGGATGGATATGCGAGAGACCGGGTAAAAGGGTCTGAAGATTACCGGAGTGCCGGAATGCCTGACACTTGAAAAGGAGAAAAATTTGATTACCTTGGGACACACACGAGCGGCAGAGAAGCCGAAGGCTTATCACACGAGGTATACGGGAAACGGGGCGGAAACTCTGTTCGCGGGAGGTAGACTAAGAGGGAGGTAGTCTACCTAGATACGGAAATACCAAGTAGATGAGCGCGGAACAAGAGTGGGGAGGAAAGGTGAAAACGAACTACGTATATCGAATACGGAGTAAGGAAGGGAAAGGGGCCGGGACCAAAAGAGGGAGGCCGGACGAAAGGGGAGAACTAAGGGGGGTAACGAGAACGGAAAAGGGGTCGTCGACGAAGGACGAACGTCCAAACGATGGCCGGCGTCAAACAAGGGAAAGGAGTTGGGGAGGAGGCCTACATGAGAGATCGGTGGCGGGAAAAGCGGGCGGCGGTGGTGACGGAATAGCAGGTCGAACGGAAGGAGAGAGAAAACAGAGGTGGGAGTGGACCCGAGAACGGGTGATCCGGGTGAGCGAGGGGATCAAGGAGGGTGGTGGTGGCGGGCGCGGCGTTGCACACAGACAAGAAACTTTGAGGGAGAGGGTCGACGGTTGGACGTCGCTGAAGAGGTTTGAGGGGTTCGCGTTCGTGTTGGGGCGAAGGGACGGGCGGGCGGACAAACGAGGCTGAGATGGCACGGAAATTAGGGGGGGGGGTAAGATAAGCAGAAGTATCAAAAGAAACAGAGAGATAGAAAATAAAAAATTATAGGACGGGACGCGGAGAGGGGATTAGGATAGGATAGGCTATTCGAGAAGAGGGGGCTTGGAGAAGGGAAAAAGAAAACAAAGAAAAAGAGGCAGAAAAGAGGCGGAAAAGGAAGGAGACAGCGGACTCAACGGAATCGCAACAACTGCGCGGAACCCTTTCCGAAAGCTGAGAGGTTGTCCGGCCTACGTTGCTCTGTAAGACGATACCAGTTGCGAACACAAGGAGAGAGAGGAAGACGAGAGATAAAGGAGGGAAGGAAGACCTGGGAGGGAGATATTAGGCGGGAGGGGGTTGTACTGTTGGGCGACAAACGGCGGCGTAAACGGGGAATCGGAGGGTCGGAGGACGTTGACAAAGAGGTGTAGAGTCGAAAAAGAGAGTTTTTTGGAGGGCAGGGAGGAGGTTTGAGGTAGAGATCGGGGCGGGTTTGAGGTCCGTTGAAGGCAGGAGGCCGAGAGAATAGGTTGCCAAGCAGGCAGATCAAACGAGCGGAAGACGCACCAGAGGCGTTGCAGTCGACCAGCAAGAGGCGGTCCGGACGTTCGTCTAGAACGCGGACGAAAGAGAGGGGAGGACGGTCGGAGGGACGTAGGGGAGAGGGAAAGAGATAGAGGGCGCTAATAAGTCAAGAGCTCAAAGAGTTAAGTCAATAAGCGACGTACGCGTAAAGATGGGGTCAGGAACCGGGGATCGGATCGAAGGCTTCTAAGAATCCGATCGCTTAGACTGAATTGAGATGGGGCGTTTTGATGGGATGGGACGTGCGAATAGATTAGAGAGGACGTGCGGTAGATTGAACGTCAGAGAGTAGACAATAAATCGGTGGGGAAAAGGGACGTACGTCAAAGTGCTTCAACGGCCTTGGCTTCTGGATCGACATGAGGAGGAGAGGAGGCCTCAGTGGCGCAAGCTTGGTTGTCCTGCCGGGCGCCAGCAGCGTAGGCCGAGTACACAAGTTGATAGATACTGGAAGCAACTCATGAGGGTGGCGATATTACGTCCGTGCTCTTCGAGAGCGAACTGAGTCTTTGGGCCGTAGAATTTTTTGAAGGTCGCCATATCTTGCTTGAGTTCGGCGATATCCGAGTCGTTATCCCTGGTGGCGAGGATAAGGAGGGCCGAATCGACGTTGTCCCGAAGGCTCTTCAGTTCCCGATCGTAGGCCTGGTGGTTGTCTTCGACCATTTTCGCGAGTCCTTCAAGGTCAGGCGCCAACGTTACCATCTTATCGAGCCTCGCCTTGATGGACTCGGCGTCAATGTGAGTGGCTTCGATCCTTCTTTCCACAACCTTAATTTCACCGTTTAGCCGAGTCAGATCCATCCTCGCGCCTGCCAGCCGCTCATCAATTACCGTGCGGGCGTGGAATCGCCGAAGGCCACGGGGGTCGTCCGTATTGTACGCCATCTCCTGACATTCTCGTTCCCGCGCCTCGCAACGCCGCATCTCATTAAACTTCCACCGCAAATTCGTAAGTAGGCACCCATCCTCCATGATCTGGTCATCCATCCGCTTAACCTTAGCCCTCAATCCGTCCAACGTCGATCCGAAGTCCTCCTCAAGGTCGGATACTCGTTTACGAAGCTCCCGAAATTCTTCCGGATCGTGTGGCATTGGCAAAAGGTAAGGGGGTCGGTTTCCAGGGACCGGACTCTTTGGTACGTAAAACTCCTCGTCCTGCTTCATATTTTCGTCGTGGTCCTGGAAATGGTGCTTGACATCGGAAAGCCAATCGCGTGTCTTGTACGGGGTCGCTCCAGACTTATCCACTGCTTCCTTTTTTACCTCCGGCTTCTTTTCCTCATCCTGTCGCTTCTTCTCCTCTTCCTGTCCAAAGCTTCGTCCCCTTCGCCATGCCTCCCTCAACTGAAGGAGGTCAGTTGCGACCACACCCGTATCCACCGTGCTACGCTCCTCCAAGACGTCGGTAATTCTTTTTACCCAATAGTCCCGATCTGGCTCGATCCCCTTGAGGCGTTGGGCGCCGATATCGTAGGCGATCTGGAGTAGACCCAACTTAGCGAAGAAATCCTGGACGTCGCTTTGATCTCCATGTTCTAGCAGCAGTAGTCCTTATCATAATTGTGTACAATTTACTGCCAGATCTCGTAAAATTGTAATACTTTAACTTGTAGCGATTACAATGCTCAATGGCATTGCAATGCTGCCTGTGGCAGTTGCAATACCAGCTGCTCGGTACTCCTGATTAGGCAGGAGCCGACAATGTGGTAGCACCGAGTGACTGGGTGTGCTTATATAAGTGAGTCATGTGATTTTTCCAAAAAAGGAAATTTTGATGGCTTATATAAGCAGGTCAGGTGACTGAAAAAAGTGGGAGTTGCTGATGTAAGCAGATCATGTGACCGACCAAAAAAGGAAAATTTTGATGACTTACATAAGTGTTTCAAAATTGCTTTTGGAGGGATCTTTCCTAAAAAGGAAATTCCTTTTTAGGAAATATTTGATGGATTACCAGAAAAGGAAATTTTGATGGCTTACATAAGCAGCTCAAAAATGCTTTTCACAAAAATTACCGAAAAAGGACATTTCCTTTTTGGGAAAGAGTTTCCAAAAAAGGAAATTTTGATGGCTTACATGAGCAACTTAAAAATGATTTTGGCAAAGATTACCAAAAAAGGAAATTATATGCCAGAAAAATCGGAAAAATGCCAGAAAAATCTTAAAAAATACCGAAAAAATTCCCACAGGTCTAAAAAGTGCCCAAAATGGTAAATTACTCCCAGAAATATCCAGAAAATTGTTTTTCTGGCTGGAAAAATCATGAAAAATTCCAGAATATGGATAAATATTTTATAAAAATTATTTCAATTTTTTTGGTCCATTGAATAGCCCATAATTGCAATATTAATATATTTTTTGCCCAAAAAATTCATAAAAATCCCAAAAAAATAAACCAAAATAGGAAAATACAAATATATCCATAATATTCATTATATCATGAAGTACAGACCAGTTTGTGGTCATAAACTAGCCCTAAACCTAGTCCTGGACCTAACCTAACCTAACCTAGCCTAACTCTAACCCTAACCTACACCTAAACCTACACCTAACCTAACCCAACCTAACCTAACTTAACCTAAACCTAACCTAAACCTAACCTAACCTAACCTAACCTAACCCCAAACCTAACCTGCCCTATACCCAGCCTGCCCTAAACCTAACCTAGCACCAAACCTAAACCTAAACCTAAACCTAAACCTAAACCTACACCTAAACCTAACCTGCCCTAACCTAGTTCAGCCTTGTCTTATCTTATCTTATCTTATCTTATCTTATCTATCTTATCCTGTCTTACCTACCCTAGACCCAACCTAACCTGACATAGTCAACTTAGCCTGGTCCACCACAGATCACCCAACCTAACCTAAAGTGGTTCACCTGACCTAGACTGATGCAACTTGAGTTTATCTCTTCTAATCAGCTGTAATCTTATCTGGCCTTAATCCAAATACCGTAGCTAACCAACATCTAACCCAACTTCACCTGGCTCACCAGCAAGTAACTGGGCTACAGGAACACACTGTGAGCTGCACTATCCCATATCCTGTATCCAACTGTCACTCAAACACAAGAACTGTGGTGGACCTATAAGTTAGTGGACCCATAAGCCCACAGGCCCACAAGTATAGGCTGCTCACTCAGTGGAGACATCTGTTATCCAACCTCACCCACGTACCACCCTCACCCTGTGTTCTGTGCCAGACTGCAACTTCACCACAGCTCAAGTTCAACCACCTGGCTAAATCCATGGATCCATAACCAACAGTCTATCAACCTGACTTGCAGGTTCAGCCAGGTGGTTGAACTTGAGCTGTGGTGAAGTTGCAGTCTGGCACAGAACACAGGGTGAGGGTGGTACGTGGGTGAGGTTGGATAACAGATGTCTCCACTGAGTGAGCAGCCTATACTTGTGGGCCTGTGGGCTTATGGGTCCACTAACTTATAGGTCCACCACAGTTCTTGTGTTTGAGTGACAGTTGGATACAGGATATGGGATAGTGCAGCTCACAGTGTGTTCCTGTAGCCCAGTTACTTGCTGGTGAGCCAGGTGAAGTTGGGTTAGATGTTGGTTAGCTACGGTATTTGGATTAAGGCCAGATAAGATTACAGCTGATTAGAAGAGATAAACTCAAGTTGCATCAGTCTAGGTCAGGTGAACCACTTTAGGTTAGGTTGGGTGATCTGTGGTGGACCAGGCTAAGTTGACTATGTCAGGTTAGGTTGGGTCTAGGGTAGGTAAGACAGGATAAGATAGATAAGATAAGATAAGATAAGATAAGATAAGACAAGGCTGAACTAGGTTAGGGCAGGTTAGGTTTAGGTGTAGGTTTAGGTTTAGGTTTAGGTTTAGGTTTAGGTTTAGGTTTGGTGCTAGGTTAGGTTTAGGGCAGGCTGGGTATAGGGCAGGTTAGGTTTGGGGTTAGGTTAGGTTAGGTTAGGTTAGGTTTAGGTTAGGTTTAGGTTAAGTTAGGTTAGGTTGGGTTAGGTTAGGTGTAGGTTTAGGTGTAGGTTAGGGTTAGAGTTAGGCTAGGTTAGGTTAGGTTAGGTCCAGGACTAGGTTTAGGGCTAGTTTATGACCACAAACTGGTCTGTACTTCATGATATAATGAATATTATGGATATATTTGTATTTTCCTATTTTGGTTTATTTTTTTGGGATTTTTATGAATTTTTTGGGCAAAAAATATATTAATATTGCAATTATGGGCTATTCAATGGACCAAAAAAATTGAAATAATTTTTATAAAATATTTATCCATATTCTGGAATTTTTCATGATTTTTCCAGCCAGAAAAACAATTTTCTGGATATTTCTGGGAGTAATTTACCATTTTGGGCACTTTTTAGACCTGTGGGAATTTTTTCGGTATTTTTTAAGATTTTTCTGGCATTTTTCCGATTTTTCTGGCATATAATTTCCTTTTTTGGTAATCTTTGCCAAAATCATTTTTAAGTTGCTCATGTAAGCCATCAAAATTTCCTTTTTTGGAAACTCTTTCCCAAAAAGGAAATGTCCTTTTTCGGTAATTTTTGTGAAAAGCATTTTTGAGCTGCTTATGTAAGCCATCAAAATTTCCTTTTCTGGTAATCCATCAAATATTTCCTAAAAAGGAATTTCCTTTTTAGGAAAGATCCCTCCAAAAGCAATTTTGAAACACTTATGTAAGTCATCAAAATTTTCCTTTTTTGGTCGGTCACATGATCTGCTTACATCAGCAACTCCCACTTTTTTCAGTCACCTGACCTGCTTATATAAGCCATCAAAATTTCCTTTTTGGAAAAATCACATGACTCACTTATATAAGCACACCCAGTCACTCGGTGCTACCACATTGTCGGCTCCTGCCTAATCAGGAGTACCGAGCAGCTGGTATTGCAACTGCCACAGGCAGCATTGCAATGCCATTGAGCATTGTAATCGCTACAAGTTAAAGTATTACAATTTTACGAGATCTGGCAGTAAATTGTACACAATTATGATAAGGACTACTGCTAGCAGGATATCCAAGTATGGCTCTAGGCACGCGAAACTCTGATGGACTCGGTCCAGCGCTTCCTTCTTGGCGACGTCTTCCTTGTCAGGCTCGGCTAACGACTTCCTGTCCTTAGCGAGCGGTGAGTACGATGGCATGTCATCCGTCAACTCGTCGTCTTCTTCGAAGTCATCAGGATAGTTTAGAATAATCGGGGAGCCGGGGCAGAGGTGAAGTCCGTCAAGGGAGTCGAACGGGGTATCGACGTGAGTAAACCCCATCCTTGGGGATTCGTCGGACTTCGGCTGATTGTTAGCGATAGGGGGAACATGGTCGGTCATCTCGTCGTCCATAACTGCAATCTTAGGTACGGATCGCGATCTACCCTTCCATGGGTTGGGCGTACCGGGACGTCTAAGCAGGGGTCCATACGACTCGTCCGAAGCTGAGTATTCATTAATTTTTTGTTGTTCATGAAGCGAGATGTTGCGCTTACTACTGATGTCATCGCTGTCACTATCTTCTAGGTCCATCGATCCGGTGTCGGCATCAGCGCTGTCTTCTGAGTCCATCTCTTCCTCGATCCGTCGCAATCTGACAATCGCGTCGGCCATCGATACGGGTCGTCCACGGCCATCGGTAACGGTCATCTTTTGCGGACCGTACGGCGGTGGGTTCACTTTACCAGAGGGTCGGGCTACCGACTGGTCCGGGAACGGCATATTCCGAGGGATGTCCAGAGTAGGGACGGGGTCGGGACCGAGGTGGTACCGACTGGGGAACAGGTCTTCGTAAGTGTCGAGGGCTCAGCGTAGGGGCGGTGGCGTTGGGCGGTTGCTGCTCGCGTCCAGCTCTGGACCGTACAGGTGTATGTACGCCGCTCCCTGGTAGACGTATGGGGGCTGCTCCACTCCGCCACCCACGATGATAGCTCCGAACGCGAAGAAGGAGTCCTCCGCGCGGCCTAGGGTGGGATCCGTTAACTTCTCGAAGTGGGCGGCCAGCTGTGGTGGTAAGGCTTGTTAACTTCAGCCTGATAAGTGGTGCAAATGGTCGTGTTGTTCTGGCCGACGAACTGGTTGTAGGCATTTGCACGATGGCCACTGGTAGCAGCCGGCAGCCAGGCTGGGACCCACCTTCCAAATGGGGCTAATGGTTTGAGGTCAGCCTCTGTGCTCACCGACAACTGACCACTGCCCCCCCCATAAATAGTGACATGTAGGCCATATATATATATATTTGATATTTTTCTTGGTTCTTCAACGCCCTTCCCAACGCGAGCGCGAGTAGCAACCGTGTGAAATATGGACTTCGTTAGTGATGGCGCGACCACATCCCGCGATCAGGCGGGAATCCCAGGCGCCTCTTTCCCTGATGGGTTCCCTCCTTAGATTTCTGCATAGGGAACGTTCCTGCCCGTCCCCAGGGTGGTTTCCCGTACCCAGCAAAGCGTCGCGACCGTGGGAATGGCACCCCACGCCACAATTGGTTCGGATTCCCCCGATCAAGCTGATCTCGGTTCCGCGTGCTGCAACTGCATTTCCCCTCTCACCCCTTCCCCTCACCATCTACGTGGCTACCGTCCTCGGGCTGTCCGTCCAGCCAGCTCGCGATGACGTGGAACCCGTTTCCCCCAACTCCCAGACCGATCGGGTCGTCCGAATGTTAGATCAAGTGAGTAACACTGGGGGCAAGGGGGTACTTACCCAATGGGTACATTGTGAGTTCATTGTGAGTTTTGAAACTATTTGCCCAGTCGTTACCCACCAGGTACATGTTGGGTACTTTTTGAGAGATACCCATCAATTCGCCTGCATTTTACCCACTGGGTACATGGTGGGTATTTTGTAAAAGTACCCACTCCAGAACCCAGTGGGTGATTTTTGAGCAAAACCCTGGGGTTCTTTCACAATTTACTTTCCAAAGTGCCCATCACAAACCTGAGTCACTCATTGAGAGCTCTTTCATAAAGTACTCACCAATCCAATCACAATGTACTCAACCGGATACTCAATGGGTTCTTTGAGAGTTTGTGATGAAACTGAGCCACATTGTGAGTTTTTTGTGAGTTCTTTGAAGAAAACACACTGGGTACATTGTGATCAGATTGGTGGGTACTTTATGAAAGAACTCTCAATGAGTGGCTTAGGTTTGTGATGGGCACTTTGGAAAGTAAATTGTGAAAGAACCCCAGGGTTTTGCTCAAAAATCACCCACTGGGTTCTGGAGTGGGTACTTTTACAAAATACCCACCATGTACCCAGTGGGTAAAATGCAGGCGAATTGATGGGTATCTCTCAAAAAGTACCCAACATGTACCTGGTGGGTAACGACTGGGCAAATAGTTTCAAAACTCACAATGAACTCACAATGTACCCATTGGGTAAGTACCCCCTTGCCCCCAGTGTAATCTACCTTCCCTCTCAGGAAAGTTTTCCGCTTATCAGGTTCCCCTCGAATGGGCATCCCCTACCCAAGGGCGACTGGGATGTTCCATCGCCAACCACTGATTGGTCGACGCCCACCCTCTCGTCCCAATCGATGCGCGCACCCTCCTATTTGGCAATCATCTGTCCCCTTCCTGCTTGGTAAGGTTTTTACCACGTTTCGTGATGGGTAGCGACCCTCCCATCCTCACGTGCGCTTTGTAGACGCTGCTCTGCCGTCGGTCGACGCCCAGTGAGCCTCCCGCCTTGCGCTCCCTCCCTGCTCGACTTGGAGACTCCCTTTCCCTTTCCCTCCCTTTCCCTTTCCATAACAACCCTCCCACCCTCACGTGCGCTTTGTAGACGCTGCTCTGCCGTCGGTCGACGCCCGGTAAGCCTCCCGCCTTGCGCTCCCTCCCTGCTCTGCTTGGAAACTCCATTTCCCCTTCCGTAACGACCCTCATATCCTCGCGTGCGCTTTGTAGACGCTACTCTGCCGCCGGTCGACGCCCGGTCAGCCTCCAGCCTTGCGCTCCCTCCCTGCTCAGCTTGGCAACTCCCTTTCCGTTCTGTTTCCTTATTGACGTCCCGCCTCCCACTCGCTTCTTGTTCTGCTTGGCAACTCCTTTGCCTTTCCGGTCCCTTTTCCTATCCACGTTCTGCCGAAAGAAGATCGCCTCTCCCTATTTCTCCGCACGCTGCTCTGCGTCGATTGGTTGATGCTGGCACATCCTGACACCCGACAACCGCTCGTCTCTCGCTCTGTTTGGTAAGCCCTTTCCCGTATCGCTTGCATCGCCGTTTATCGTGTTTACGGTCAGCAACGGGACTTCCCTGCATTCTCAGGCGCCTCTCTCATGCCCCAGTTCCATTGGTTCTCGTTTTTCCCAATACGTACTTCTTTGTGCATTTCCCTTCCCATTTTGTCGATCTCTTTCATCTGTCGCGTCTGTCACGAACGCGTGACATAGTAGCCAAGATCACACAAATAATTCAAGACATTGGTCTTATTCGTAGTAATAATAGTACAATGGTGGCTAACAAGAACTACAAACTCAGACAAGAACAAACGGATCTACGTTGCACGCACAGTCCTGAGCAAACGGACAACGATGAGCGAAGTGGTGAGGATTATGCACACTCTCAGGGCAATACGAATACGCTCGCGTCACCGGATCCTGCCAACACTCCCTACACCCCAACACATCATGATATAGACTATCATGCATCTCCCGCTTCACGTCCGACAAGGCTGCGCTCACTAAGGCAAACCCATAACGGTCTTGGAGACCCGCCACTTCCACCTTCAGCTTCATCCGCACTTGACGTGACTTGTCGGAGGGACGACAACGTTGACCAGAACGAGTCATCGGACTCTTGCGGTTCTTCTTCTTCTGGGACCTCTCCACCATCTGACGAACTGGGGCAGGACTCCAGGGAGGGGATGGAGGGAGAGGAACGCCCTGATCCTGGCGGTGGCGAAGGGACGACTGGGGACTTGCAAGGAGGATTGGTGCAATAGGCCCCATGGCATTGGTGTCCGAAATATCGGAAGAGAGATGCCTGGAAAGGTCCCCAATGTTCCAAGGCGAAATGAGAGAGGTCATCATTCAAGCTATTCATGATGACGTACATGAGATCCACACGTTTCTCCAACTTCGCAATCCTATCCTCCCGTTCCCTCTCCATGGCGTCCAACAAAAGAACGGCTCCAGGGTGAGCAGCCTGAACGCGAGGCCCAGAAAGCCTGGGATCTTCGTAACCAGCCTGTTCCCAGAACTCGGCGGGGGCGTTGTGGGCGGTGAGGAAGTTGATGGCGACCTGGTTGTCGTGAGCGATGTTGGCAGGGGAGTCATACAAATGTTGCTCCACGTCGTAAGGAGCAGCCGTCTCGAGGGACGGGGTGAAGGGGGGTGGCGGCAGCACTAAGCACGGCGTTGTTGGTAACGAAAGAAGACATAGTAGTAGTGGATATCTGAGGAAGGTGGTACTGGTGTTTGGTGGGAGTGGAAGAGAGACGATGAGGGGAACGATCATTAATCCCCCCGACTTAAATACATCCTGACTCAAAGAAAACCAAAAAGGGGAAAACAATAACCTATTATCCATTAACGTCCTCATTAGGGTAAACGAACCCTCAACCCCAATCGCGATCCCATCAATTCAGAGAAATCCCCATCGATCATGGGAAATCCCCATCCGTCCTCTACTGCCACCGTGAAACGAGAGAAATCCCCACCGATCATGAGAAATCCCCATTATGCTCCTGATGACTCCTTTACTATTGTTCCCCTATTTCATTTCGTCATTTGTCGCTCCAAAGTCCCACTCCCCTGACTCGTCCCACCTACCCTAAACTACGCACAGACCATATTGATTCCTGTTTGACTTGTTGTAAAATAATGACTCCTGTAGAGGATTGGGTATATAAGGAAGAGCGTTCGCTCCTTTCTTTTCCCCATTCTCAATCTCTTCTGTACTCCTCTACTCATAACTTGAATAAACAAAGTAAGCTGAGGAATTCTTCTCACGTCTTACTTCATCTGACGCATTTAAGCAGGAATTCTCCTGCTAGTGTATGTCCAGTCCCCCAAACCCTTTTCCCTCTACCAGTCCAGTCCAACGACCAAACGTTCCTGACGCCAGGAGATCTATCTGGGAGTATAAACTCATTAGAAGTCTCCAAGTAAACCGGACAGCCGGCTTACTCACCCACTTCCCTTACTACCGACCCTTTGCAGCTCTCAACACCGGAGTCACTACTCCTCCTTTTCTCCTAGGAGCAGATCATCAATTCCTCTGGAATTCAGATCTTACGGAGAGCGTCCTTGCAACCGTTTACTTCAGTATCAGTCCAGCCTTCTACTTTCCCTCTCCACGCATTCATCTTACTACTAACATCCACACCCACTCTCCGGCTATCATCGTCCTCTGGTGGGAAGTCCCAACTGAATTACCTTATTCGGTTATAGAATACCTCGTCAACTTCGAACGCCTTAGCGACCAAGACTTTGAACCCTTTGTGCAGCAACTCAATCAGTTCTGTCAAGACTACCACTCGCCCGTCCATCCATATCAGACAGAGTCACCTCTCTCTCTTGATATTCCTCCTCTCCTCGTCTCTACGCCCGGAACCCCCTTCAAAGTCAGACCCGACACCCCTCACCCATCCGCTAATCCTCTAGCGCCCCACAAACAGTAAGCAGGCCTCCAACCCTGACAGCGTCCCACGTGAGCAGACCCGTCCCGAATTCTTCGCATGCCCTGCAGACGCTGCGCGATGATTGGTCAACGCTGGTCTCTTGTTTTTCCCGATACGTCCTCCTTTGTACCTTTCCCTTTCCATTCTCCCTCTCCTGTCGCACTCCACGGCAACATCCCGCCAGGCCTTCTGTTGACACTGTGTTTTGATTGGTCAACACCCCTTTTGATTCGCGCTTCCTTCTCCTGGTGAGCAATCCCCTTCCTCTTTCGGCCACCTCTCTCCTCGTTGCATTCCACTGCTACTGACGTCGCACCTCTTCCATTCCATTGCATGCTTCGTTCCGGTTGTTCTAGGTCTATTTTCTGCAACCCCAAATGGGATTTCCAAATGAAGAGCATTTATTTAGACGCGACATGCAGAGCCCCCCTACCACTGCTCGGTGAGAGCCTTCCCCATTCATCAATCATTCTGCGTCACGTTTCACTGTGAGCGCTTTAGTTCGTTCAAAGTCCTGCTCTCTTTCGCCACAGTTTCTTGCTCTCCCCCTCCTCCCCTTTGGTCTCTCGCTCTCCCCTTCCGCCCGTTCGGTCTCTCGCTGTCGTCCCCCACCACAGTCTCTCGCTGTTCCCCTCCGCCCATTCAGTCTCTCGCGTTGTCCGAGGCGAGTCAAGTATATATGGGCCCCATCGACGCATCCCTCCCATCGACTGACATCCTTGGGGGTCACCGGTCACCTGTGAGTAAGCGCACGGTTTCTTGCACACACTGGGGGCAGACCCCTACTTACCCAGCAGGCAAATTGAGGGTTTTTTGAGAGTTTTTCAACAATTTACTCAGATTTTACCCAGTGGGTTCATTGTGAACAAATTCAAAACTTACCCACCACTTTGCCCTCAATTTGATTGGTGGGTAAGTTTTGAAATTGTTCTCAACAAGCTCATCAGTTTGCCCATGAGGTACTTCTTTGACAAAACTCTAAGGGTTCTCTCACAAATTGCACCAAATGTGCCCACCACATGCTCTGAGCCACTCATCAATAATTCTTTCAAAGCTTGCTTGCAACATACTCAGTAACATACCCACCAGGTTTTCTTTGATGTAATCACAACAAACTCTTGATATACTCAATTTCTTGACAAACTCTCAACAATCCCACTGTGTACATGATTGCACATGTTATGGGAAAATTTGTGGGTAATTTGTGAAAGAACTCTGGGCAAGTGGCTCAGATGATGTGGTGGACACATTTTGTGCAATTTGTGAAAGAACTCTTAGAGTTTTGTCAAAGAAGTACCTCATGGGCAAACTGATGAGCTTGTTGAGAACAATTTCAAAACTTACCCACCAATCAAATTGAGGGCAAAGTGGTGGGTAAGTTTTGAATTTGTTCACAATGAACCCACTGGGTAAAATCTGAGTAAATTGTTGAAAAACTCTCAAAAAACCCTCAATTTGCCTGCTGGGTAAGTAGGGGTCTGCCCCCAGTGACATCTGCGACGCGTCGTTCGCTTTCACTCCTCCCGCAACCCACCTTCCCCTCTTTTCAGGTCCGCAATACTGCTCTACCTTTCATCTCGGCCCTCTCCTTCAGATCGCGCTAACTTCGCCACTATTGTGGCCATTGGCGAACAACCCACCCCCTCTTAGGTCCACTCAGATGTGTGTGTTCTATCCCTTTGTTTTAACTGGCCACAGCCCCCCTCTCGAAGAACTGACACCCGGACCTCCCGTGCACTTCTCGCGACGCAACTTCAGAACCTGCCAACAAATTTCTTTCCTTTTAGAGCTCCCGACAGCTGTTGTGTCACATGGTGAGTATTCCCGGCCCCTCCCGACATTCTCACAATACCTGTGAGTTCTCTAAAATTGCACGGCAGCTCAACGATTTCTTTTAGGATAGCTATTGTCATCCACGCCGCCGACAATCATACCGCATATGCTCAAGCGCTCAACCCCAGACCATAGACACCTCAACGTATTTTGTACCCTTCTTCTCCCATATTTTGTATACTACTTCTCCCGTGGCTTCGCAATCATAACCCTACCGTGCATCGTCCGACCCACGTTCTCAATGTCTCGTAATAATAAAATAAAACAATATGTCAGGGTTGTAGGCCTGCTTACTGTTTGTCAGGCCGACGCGACCTCTACAGTTCAATAGCACTCTTGCTATCCAAACCTATCACACGCAGGGGTCAAACACACAGTTATAACCCTGTTGCAAACCCAGGGATATCGGAAGTCTCTTCACAGACTAGATTGGAGAAGAGGAGAAAGAAGGAGACAAGGGTCTTCAGGCACTCTTGCTCTAAGCACACAGCAGTAGAGGTCACGGAGAGTCTGATGATAACAAATCTAAGGAGTACAGGCTAAACTACTCTGAGTATATATACTACTTAGATTTGTGACATGACAGTGACATGTAACTACCCTAAAGATACAAACACAGACAAACATGGTCCGTGCGCAGCACTGCATGGTCTGTGCGTTACGTGGTGACTAATGCTACAAATTATCAGCTGATAAACGAAAGTGTGGCGGCCAATAGCAATTTGAGAGCATTACAGAGCAATTACAAAGCATGACATATCCTGAGAATGTTCGGAAGGAATGTGGGTATGACTGACTAACAGCCAATGGCAAAAGGGGAGCATATGACTAAGAAATAGGGGCATATGATGTCATGTGGGTCATGCGCAGTAAACAATAGAAATGATGACTCAACTCCTGAGTCGTGGAAGGGGCGTGGCATTTGGTACATAACCAAAGGGGGTTGGATGACTGGTCTCCCAACAAACCCACCTTTGTTACACACACAGCCAACATGCCTCGTGCTTCTACTCGTGTTCCCACTCGTCGCTCTTCCTCCTACTCTCCTGTTCAGGAGAATAACTTTAACATCGACCGCTTCTCTCACGCTCGTCGTGATGCTTCCCGTCCTTATCCCACTTTGGGGAACGTCATGGACCGGACCGCCACCGCCGACCCTAATGAGGGTTTTACCGACTTAGGTTCGGGATGCCGGTTGACATATTTAGCATGTCTGCTGACGTTCCGCTTTTAGGTTTTAGGGACTTTATCCAGGCTTCTCGTAGGGTGTCTCGGCGCAAGTTGGCGCGTATCGAGACGAACCCTTATGCGACCGAACTCCTTAACAGGGGTGTCGAGTTTGTCACTGAGACCAATGAGACCTTCAACTCTGTGTTGGAGGCCAGCGTTATCCATACGGGTAACGTTGGGTCCATGTTGATGGATGAGATAGCTCATGTCAATGAGCGAGTCGATGGTTGTCGCGAAGAAATCGAGAAGTTGGAAAAGGAGTTCCTTGGATGTCATGAAGGCATCTTGAAGATTGAAGATGAGCAGGAGCAGCATGGTATGGCGATCGACAGGTTGAAGGTAAGAAAGTTTGGGTCAGGAGTAATTGACCTTTCTAACTCAAACTTTCTTTCAGGGAGAGGTGATCACGTTGAAGGACTTGGTCCGGAGTCTCGTTGCGAAGACCGGGGAATTGGAAGACGATAAGGTACTGGGACTGGGATCGAAGATAGTTGTCATCTTCTAACCCCGTTCCTGTTAGGTTCGCCTTACTCGTCGTGTTTCCGAGTTGACCGGAGAAGTCCGGGATCTCCAGAGGAAGTGCAACGAACCGGAGGTCCAAGTCGAAGAGGAGGAGCCGGAGGTTCCGCATCGGGCCGGGTCGCCGATCATCCCTAATCGGGCTGAGTCGCCACCCGCTCATCTGTTGGTTCGTCACGAGAACAGGTTGGTTCCCGTTGATGATGAGGTCATCGAGATTGGGAGCGACGAATTCTACCAGAACGTAGGAGTCGTCCGTCGGGACACTCCTCGTCCTGAGTTCGTTTCTACTCCTTGGGGTAGTCGCCGTCAATGGCCTGCTCTGGAGTATGATCCGTACGCTGAGTTCGTTCCCGATAGTGAACCAAACTCTGATACGGAGCTTCCAGATTACGATGACTTGTCGGACGTGGACCCGAACGAGATCCGGGAGCAGAACTGGCTGAATGAGGAGTTGGTGAGATCGGCATTGGAAGTAGTACAAAGGATCCGAAGAGATATTGATTAGATAACTCTTTTGTACTGTTGGCTTCCAATGAATCTTCTTTCTATTTTATTTATTGCGCGTGATCCATGAGTCGTAAAGCATAATGGTTTTCATAAGTCCAATCCAAGGGTCAGATTAATAAGCCGGTTGACTTCTGCGAGAGGTCAGCGCGCGACGCTTATTAATACATCCCTTGTTGTCGGTAGCCTGAATATCTACTAGTCGTCCAGGGGCAACGGAGGGCCAGGTAGGGGGGATCTTCGTGTGAAGGTCCACCGGTACATGTTCACGTATTATACCTCGGGTCTTCTGGGTATCTTGACTAGTAGCACGTTCCACGTATTGGACTTTGAGTCGTTAAGCATAGGGCATACTGCATAATAAACAGTTTACCGCCGTGTTTAGGGCAGGGCACCAACTGACTTAGTGGTGATGAGGCGTTAAATAAAGGAAATGAAAGAGGGTAAACGGTGAAATCATCACATTTGTACTATTATTACTGCGAATGAGACCAATGTTTTGGATTATTTGTGTGATCTTGGCTACTATGTCACGCGTTCGTGACATTAGCTTCATAGGAACAAAGTGGCACGTACTGTTGATCCTCGAGCTTGAGACCCATGCGAACAAAAGAGAAAGGGGACAGCTTGTGTTGGGGCACATTCCTGGACAAAGGGTCGAGCGCTTCGCTCTCTGACAGTTTACATTTCACGGAATTAAAGTTAGAAGCTACAAAAACGAAGGGCGGTTAAATACCCAAGCCGTTAGACCGTTTTAAAGAGTCGACTTACCTCTCTCGGTCACTTGATATGGGTCTGGTTGCGAAAAGTCCTTCTCCCACCTGCGCTTGATCATCTTCCACTCATGTATCACAGCGGGAGACCTGTGTTTCTCAAAGTCTTGACAAGCATCCTCGCACTTTTTCGTCATGTCAACAGCCTCGCGTAGGTTTTTCAGTAGCAGTGGTCCTGCCACAAGTAAGTTAATGATTGGAAAAGGTAAATTTAGATAGTAACAAAAAACGCACCGAACCCGACAATCTTCCGCCAATTCCAGCCACCCCAATGCCCATCGAGGGCCAAATGTCGTGTGCTACCACCCATCTCTCGCGTCGACACAGCTGCTGGGTTTGTGTGGGCCCATCCGGACTCGATGTTTTCCCCATGGGTGCGGCCAACGCCGGGTCGGTAGTTAAACGAGTATTTCGTGTGGCAGCTTGAGCCGTGTGCCGGGAGATGAAATTTTGGAATGAAGAATTCCAACGTAAACTTGTCTTCCGGGAACTGAAGATCTTCAGAGTAACCTTCCAGCCTCCGGTGTAGCTTTATCAACCAACGGCATGCGATATCGTAGGAGATTTTGATGATCTTGACGCTCTCGTTTTTGACGGTGGAAAGGAAAATGTAATCCATGTTCACGAACCTGACGCGGGTTGTTAAAACACAAGGGCGTAGAATGAGCGTACGACGGCCCACCTCTCTCCTTTCTGCAAATCAACCACCCCGTTCTTGCGGACAAAGCCATGGCAGCAAACCACGGCACCCACACCAGAAACGCTGAAGTCCTTTGAACGTTTTGAATTAGCTTGGTTTACGGCGTGGAACTCCGTGCCACAAGACTCGATCTATTGCCGTGTGATGCTCAAACATTGAGCTCTCAGCCGCACAACAAAAGAAATAAAAACAACTCACGTTCCCTTCATCGCGGTGATGGCCGAGGTGGGCTTCAAACTTGGCCGCATTGACAAAGTATGCTAATCCGGACCCGAGCTCCGGGTCTTTGATACCACGTGACTTCAGCTTGAGCCTGAAGTTGGCGTCTATGGCAATGAAAAGGCTATACAGCCACCTAAAATGGGTCATCATGGGATGGAGAGATAAAAAAACAAGGGGATAATTACGCTTTGTCATCAGCCGCATTTTCCCAACCTGGAGGCAGATTCTGTCCCGGATGCGGGCACGCTGGACACTCGATCACAAGAGCCCCATTGCCCAAATCATTGACCGCTGTGGAGGTATGGCCAGCTGCACCCCGTTTTATATCCTTGAGGTGACGCCATTGCCGGACGCACCGTGAGATCTCGTGATACCTGTACTGCCAAAGGAGGTAAGTTAAATGGTAGGAGTTATTGACAAACTAACACACCTTCACATTGAGACGCCCGCAGTTGTCAGTCTTCTGCATGATTGAGGTGTAGAAATTGTAGAGGTTGAGCTTTCCCTGGAGGGAAATCTTGTGGTATGTGTCCAAAAGATCAAATGTAAAGACAGTCTTAGGTCGAAGTGTTGATGCCGGGTACCAACAGACTCTCAGCAACTGGTGGAAAGGTTCCAGGAACGAGCTTTGGGAGCACATGCAAAAACGGACACGGAGGAAATGATAGCCAGAAAGGTCAATAACAGTAATCCGTTTGGTTTCCGGATTAACGGGACAGATATCGGTGTGGTGGCCAAGGTTGACGACAAGACCAAGATTTTCGAGGGTCTCGCTCTCGAAGAAACCATTGTTCCAGGACTTGGGTCGATTAAGCACAAGTCAGAGTAGCAGGGTGTTTGACGTACCTGAAGCCTGTGGAGCGGGAGGTTCCGGTGGGACGAAACCATACACGCCGAGCAGCGCATAACTTCCTCAAAGCAGTCCTTGCACCTGAACTTCGCCGAGGCTACCGAACAATCTGCACACAATTCAGGTCCATCCAACGCGTCACCTAAGCCATCAAGGCGGAGCATTTCATCTAGAACGATCTGGCGGTGCTGAAGCCACTGGTCCATCCTGGTCTGGAAATGCGAGTAAGTGAAGGGGCGATGGGTGTGAGCGAGTGACTTCACTTACGCTGTCGTTTTCCTTCACGCGCTCCTTCAAGCACCTCTGCCTACGATGTCGTTCGACCATCTCAGGGGGGGACTCCGAGTCAGCAAGGGTACCAGCCTCCTCAACATCGACCTCTCCGCCCTCCTCATTCTCCCTGATCGTCGATGGCTCATGTTGGCTCGAATCTTGGTGGGTATGCTTGACCATTCGCCTGCTCGCCGAGACACGTCCTGTTCGTTCGGAGGTTGATACGTCCCAGATGCGGACATCCTCGACAGTCACCTTGTTATCGATGGGTGTGTTAAGACTGCTGATTGTGTACGATGCACCGCCTCGCTTTCTTTTACGAGGCCCCTTGGGAGCTGTCCTCTCGCGTTTGGGCATGACGGGGAGGTTGAGAGACACACAGGAGCGCCCGGAGCCCTGTTCAGGCGACAAATAGGTGAGAACGAGGAAAATAGATTACTTATTGCCAACTCACCGGCACCTCCCAACCTTTCCGCCGGTGTTCCGAAAACTCTACCCATCTGGGCCCATTCCCTGAATAAAAATTAATTGGATGTCTGATGCTGGTGTCCGGTGACCGATCCTTCACTCTTTCGAGATCCCGACTGGAGCAATTACAGCCAACTCCGCCCCAAATCTGGACGCTAGCGGGCGGTGGGAGAAAAGCGGCATAGATAGATAGCAGTAGACTTACCCCAATACGCATAGGAAGCCCTTAGAGAGGGCGGGTCCATTCTTGAGAGCACGTAGTTTCCAAAGTGGTCGTACGTCGCTGGCACTGATGGTGCTCAATGTGGCTAGCCAATGGTCGGCGTCGGACTTCCCCGACGGGCGTTTCCTTGTACCTAGGTCAGCCCTTGATCCGAACTCCGGTACCTGAACCCGTATTCCGCTCGCAAGCGCACTCCGCTCCCCAAATCCCTCACTGTTCTCTATCCTGTCCTCCACCATCTGTCTTTTCCGCCCTCGGAACCCGACCAATAGTCCGGCCTTTTCTTGACACATGGATCAACAACCTTCGTTTGGTCTCAAAACCACTGGTTATTTCCCCGTGCACGCCTCGCTTCGACCGGGCCTCATCTCCAACCCACCCAACGCCTCGCCCTCTGACACCTCCGCCTTTTACCCCACCGCTCCCAAAACTATATTTCTTTAATCTACGGGTGTCAAACTATTAATCCCGGCCATTTCTACGCTGAATGGTTCCTGCCACGAGTACCTATCTCGGAGCTTTTGTCTCTCTCCCTCGTCCTCACTTCCTCTACATCTTTCTCTCCTCCTCCACTAAAACCCGGCCTCTTCGCGCAAATCGGCAACCTCTAGGCTCCTCTTTACCTCAACACCTTGAATTCTGGATGAAATTTGGAGGGACAACGAGTTACCGCTGAGTGGATCGCGCCGGTTTCTTATACCCTCTCTTTTCCCTCTCGCCTTATTGACTTTTATCAAATTCTCCTTAGCCTCGTCCAGACCAACGTCGGACCCCCGTCACCTTCCTCGGACTCACCGACCTCTGCGACGCCAAGACTTGTTGCACCGCAAAGTCTCGTCTTTCCTGTTATCTCTACCTTGATCATATCTGTGCTCAACGGTTTGATTATTTATCTTACTTGATTAATTCACAAGGAACCTTTGATACATATGTGTAAGCGCAAGTCCAGTATTCCGGATACTTGACCGGTGATATAGCTGGCGTGCAGACGTCATGGAATCCTAGCCACAGTCTGGTTGCACAGAGGTCGCACTTCCTTACCACGATTGGTGGCAATTCTTTGAGGTCGCACTATGATCACGGATGTCTAGACATTACCACAGTTTTGTATGTACGAATGAGAAGTTTGAAGCGCGGGCACTGAGCACTGGACAACTGTGAACTTCATCTAGTGTTCAGCTTTGCCTGGAGCATTAAATGCTCACTGGGTGGTGAGATCCATGAGAGTTTGTTATCTTTTCCTTGATCACGGATTCCAGCACCCACTGGCAAGCTTCTGTTTTTTCGACGGTTCGATCACTCATCGACATCCTGCTTGGTCAATGCACAAGGAACCTTTGATGTGTATGCACAATAGTCTTAGAAATAACTACCATGGTGTAACTAGCGTTTAGACCTCACGGACTTCTACCCCGAAGTCTGGTCGCGTAGAGATCTACCACGATATATCAGTGGCGATCAGTCAAGATTGCATTCTGATTACGGATGCCTAGAACTCACCACAGTGTTTGCGACTCCTGAGTTTCTCGCTCCGAGTACACACAACAAAGCAATTATCTGTAAGTATATAAATGTATGTCTGCTGTAGAAGGGTCCCGCCAATAACGCAATATCAGAGACCGGCGAAATTAAGAAGTCAAGCATCGAGAAAACGTCAACGCCAAGTGGGGCTGGAGGAAGCTGGTTGTGGTCATTCCCAACTGAGAATTCGAGGCCCTGGCTGCCTTCTGAGCGGAGTAATTGGAGAGTTGTGAATATGTATGCGCTTGGAGATAATATGCGAAGCTAGTGGTTGTCCTATGTGATTTGCGTACCCTCTGGGGTCGTGTGCACGCGATATAGCCTTATACACAATCACCCAAACGATATTCGTAGCTTATGAGGACCGTTATCAGACAAGAAAGGAGCAGTGTATTATTTTCGAGCATCAGTTACACAGGTGTTCAAGAAACGCGGAAAGACACGTCTGAGACATGGCAGTAGGGTACACAACAAACTAACGACGACTATTTGAGGAGTGAGCTCAGGTAACGAAGACATGGCAGGGCGAAATGTATCAAGGCAGGATCTGAACAGCTCCAGCGGTAAGTTTGGCGTTGTAGAGATCCTTAGCTTCTTCCCATGACTTCATCTGGCGGTGGAAACTCCTGGGAATTCCCAAATACCAGGGCTCGGCCTCATCCCTGAGAATGGGTCAATGAAATGAAGCGGTGGTTGAGCAGCCGACTCACAAATCGGTGAATATCCCTACATAGAGACCCTTGGTAATAACGCAGTGCAAGCCACTAGAAGCATATTCCGAAGGTGTGGGAGCGGCGTGATAAATTCCTGGAATGCCTGATACGAAGGTTAAGTAGATTTTTCCAAGTCAAAATTTAAGACACACCTGGGCGAATGAAGTGGGGGTGGTAGGTATAGTCGGGGAAGCCGACGTTAACTCGAGAAGAGAGGACAAGAGGATGATGCCATTGGTTTACAGGTAGGATGTGACCAGGCTCTGTAGCTGGAGAAGGGGCGCAATCTAGAACCGGAGACGTCGGAGGAACCGGAGGCGGGGATAAGGCCACAGGAGGGGGGGCAGAGGCGGAACTAACAGTATCTTGATGGCCAATCAAGTTTGATCGGCTGGGATCCGTCGTGCCCGTGGCTGAAACCAAGACCGCGCCGAAATCTTCGGCCCCAGGGGGAGCGCGGCGTTCTGAAATGGCGTCAGATGGGCCAGGACCATCATTAAGCTCAAAGACACACCTGGCTCAATGTTGAGACCTTCGAAGTTCAAGGAGATCTCGTGCTCCATCAAATCCAATGCCAAGTCAGCCTTCGTCAAGAGAGTGTCCAGCATGTACCGGATTTCTCTCAACTCGGACTCGGGGAGCTCAAGGATCAAACAGTTAGACATCCGAAGCAAGCCATCGCACATTGCGAAAGCAGTGGGGTTGGAGAGTACTACGAAGTCTCCAGCGGTTTGTTGGCGCATTCTGGATAGTGAGCAAGGTAAATTTCGTGAGCTGGGTGACCACAGTTAGGAGAAGAGTGTGGAAGCCACCTGTTCACATTCAGCGCTCACTGTTTAAATGCACCATCAATCACTCTTTTGGGAACGTGAATGCCGCCTCGGCGGCCGCATGGCCTGGGGGTGGGAACTAAATCTCATTCACAAGTCCGAGTGTCACGTGTCCGAACATCAAGGCGAAATCAATCGGGCAGCTAACCTCCCCGCTTAACCTCCAAGCTTCACGTTCCAGGCCCTCTCCCACCCTTGCACGCACCCCCTCTCGCTCAGCCTTACATGCGATTGGGTTGGAAGAGGAATGGTGGGGCTGGGATGCGATGCGTCTGGATGAGTATTACCTCTCTTATTTGATTGCGCTGATCGTTTAGAGAGGCGAAACTCAGCACAGCGGAACGTGGTGTTTCTACCAGAAAGATCTGCGTGCCTTAGTGTCACTCGGTCGTTGGGCTGATGCTTGATGATGTAAGTCTTGCTCAGGTAGGCCCTCGACTTGCTCGATCGATTAGAGTTTGATATGCCAATTTTTGCTCAGGCAGGGCATTAACTTGCTCGATTTCTCATTCACGCTTCAACGGCTCTCTGTGAGGAGTAGCTCTCACCTTATTCTGCTGTCATCTATCAGTCCGCATGCCTTGGATGGTGTCAACCAACCTGATTGGCAGCCAGCATGGAGATGTTCCTTCAATATTTTCCGTGCCCCATTGCACGGTATCGCCAAGACTGTATGCGACGCCGAAAGAGAATCCGCCACGAGGAACCATCGTCGCTGGACTTCTGTGTAGGAAGGACTTTCTACTCCTGCTCTCGGACTTATTGCTTGCATTCTTCGGTTTCCATTAGAAACCCGCAAGAAAAAAAAACTTGTCGAGAACCACCGGAGGAGATCATCGTCTACGACAACGGAGGGAACGCATAGCATGGTCGCCAGAAATTCTGTCCCCCATGGCAACCCCCTGCCATACTCCAGTTGGATATAAAGTGCGTGTTATCGTGTAAAGTGTGAAACCTATCATACCCTCTAACCTTGTTGTTGCCTCTTCGCTCGCCTACCATGTCTTCGAAACAGCTGGGGAAGAAGCCAGCGCCTACACCCAACACAGGGACAGCAACAGGCGCTTCGACCACCAAGTCCGGGAAGTCGAAGGAGCAACTTGAATTTTTGACTTCTCATCATCCGGGTTTTCTGACTCATCAGACCGCCACAACACTCAATCGTTTCTGGCCGCCTGTGTTTGACGGCTGGTACAAGAAATGGCCGATCACTGTGACTCCTGCCGACATTAAGCAGTATGGCTCGCCTGCGAACGCAATATTGGTTTTTCGCAAGGTAACCAACGAAGTATGTATATAATATGTTTCTTCCTTGTACGTCTAACGATTCAATTTAACAGAAGATTCGTAATTGGTTCCACAACCACGCTCGTCCCACTTCCAAGTCCTCAAAATCTGACCTGAAGCTGAATCAAAACGAAAAACAGAAGCTTGCTCCGGCCCAAGCTTACTGCTCTTACTTCTGGAATCACGGCCTCAAGGATATCGTTGAGGCCCGTTGGAAGAAGCACAGGGAGTCTCAGTCAACCGCGGGAGGGGATAGCTCAGCCGCTGCAACCTCAGGCTCCTCGATCCCCATTGACTTCAAGCTCAAGATTGCAAAAGAGTTTTACGATGCGCTCCCTCCTGCCGAGAAGAAAAAAGTCGATGACCGTCGCGACGAGGAATGGAGGAAATTGTATCGGCCGATTCGGGTCATCGAGGACGTCCGAGAGCGAGACAAAAAACTAGCCTGGCACGAAGTGTAAGGTATTCTTACTTTACTAGCTGCAATGTTCTATCTGACCACCGCACCACCGCAGGGGCCAGCCGTCAGTGGCAAAGACATTGAGCCGCATGCTCAAGAACCTAGAAGATCAGGCAGGCTGCATCGCTCATCTTTTCGTTGGCTTCGCAGATCCTCAAACCGGAGATGTGTCTTTTCAAAAGTAGGTTTACGGCCGATTCCCAAGATCACTCCGGCTAACATGTTTCCCATGGAGTTATTCTCAAGGGGAAGGAGAGGAGTTGGACTTCCGCGCCTTCTGTGGGAGTGACTGGGATAACGTCATCGAGAAGAGGTTTATGGAGTGGGGCATGCAAATTTTTGGCGGTACATGCCCTTGAGACATATTCAAGGTCAACCACTCAATGTTTTTTTAGAACCAGGGACTAGTGGACGAAAAACATTCATGTTCACCAACGCGCCTCCTGTCCCCAATCCCGGAGCGTCTTCGTCTGCTGTGTCAGACTCCGGCTTTGACGTCACTGAGGCCTCCGACGTCCTCCCTCTTCCACAGGATTTGATATCCTTCCCTGTCGAAGGTGAACTACACACTACGGTACCCAGGGCCAGTAACTTCGTTTCACCACAGGAAATCTTCGGACCCGGGGCCAGTAACTTCGTTTCTCCGCAGGAAATCTTCGGAAATCACAAGTCCGTTGGGTCCATCATGGAAAAAACTCACTGGGGGCGAGGGCCCAAATACCCGGTCAGTACATGCTGAACACATTGGGGATACAGTCAATATGTGACCCCAATGTGCCCACTGAGGTTAGTTTGAACACATTTTAAATGTACCCACCAATGGGACCTCCATGTTGCTTATGATCTCATCATGATCGCATTTTGAATGTGCTCAACCTGTACCCTTTCATTACATTTTTGGGGACAGCGCAAACACATTTTGTATGTACCCACCCTGTACTTAACACGCACATTCTAGACAAAAATTAGAGTACATTTTAAATGTGCATGCCAGACATCAGGGTGAATGCCATCACAATGTGTACTGTGCCAGCATTTTGTTCACAATCAAAATGTGCTTGGTCAAGTCTTTTCAATGTGCAGCCTGGGGCACGGCATGAACATATCCAAGGGACATTCAAAATGTACCTAAAATGTCATCAACACAAATCCACCTGACACATTTTAAATGTCTCCCGCATTTCGATCACAATGTACGCGGGTGGGGACATGCGGCGCACATTCACAATGTGTTCACGCCATGTGTTTTCAATGTGCTGGTCGGAACCATCGGGCCGACATTTTGAATGTCTTCCCGATGTCCTTGCCGAGCAAATTTGGTGGGTACTTGTTGATCGCATTGTAAATGTATTCGTTGAGTTCATTACGAACACATTTTAAATGTATATATAATGTAATTAAAATGTGCCCATCGGGTACAGGGTGGACACATCGCGACGGAATTCCAACACTTTTACAAACATGTGTTGAGGTTGAGGTTGGGGTTGAGTTGAGGGGGGTCTAGGTTAGGTTGCAGTTGAATCGGAGTCGAGTTGCGGTTGGATCGGGGTCGAGTTGAGGTTGGGTCGAGGTCGAGTTAAGGTTGGGTCGAGGTCGAGTCGAGGTTGGGTTGAGGTTAAGTTGAGCAGTTGGCATTGGCATTGGAGTTGAGTTGGGCGGTTGAGTTGTCGTTGGTGATCAATCTAAAGATCGGCGTAGATGGGGTTGGAGCTGGAAGAGACCAGGACCGGATCGCGCTGAGATCCGCGTCCGTGTCAGACATTGGCGAGAGATCTGGGGTGGTTTCTGGGTTGGATGGCGAGGTCGGGGGTTGCGTTGTGTTTGAGGTCGACGACTGAAGCAGCATGAGTTCGTAACACATAAATCAATCGACGTGCACCACTTGAACCATACCTAGATTCCCTGTTGCGACCCAGGTCGCGAGCCCGGTACCCTTCGGCCTCACGTTCTAGAACTCTCGGTCTTGAAATCTGCGCTCTGCCTTTTCTCTCTGTTCCTGTTCTTTTTGTTGACGCTTGGCGAGTCCAACTCCAACTCCGCGCGTTGCGCACTTGTGAGAAATCCGGGCTGGTAGTCGGGGTGGGTGGTCAAGGTTAATCAGAAGGAGACAACGGCGGGAAGACACTGGACACATTAGTGACCGAGACTGAGAACCGTGTGTGTTACTTACCGGCAGATTTCCACCATCGGACACCACGACAAGACCCAGCGCGGTGGCGGTTGTCGTGAGTAGAACAGCGAGAAGCTGAAGAGCACCGGAAGATGGTCCTTGGTCCGGAGTGGAAATCAAGGAAGGGGCGAACGAGAGGACAGGAGGGAGTAGATAGTCCAGAGGAAGTTCTGCGTGAGGCTGAGGGCGAGGTTGAAGGCCATGTTATATGTGTAGTCGACTCGGGGAAGTATGAGGTAGATTATGTGAGCGATGCACACGATAAGGCAGGCGAGTGTAGAAGAACGAGACGTACTCATCGCCGGCGCATTTTAAGCTCGTAAAGAGGCATCGGTGGGTACCTGTCACATAGTCGGGCTCTTGGAAGATGCTTTTCGTAATCCGCGAACCGGCCGCGTCGGAGGCAAGAAGAAGTGACTTCAAATGTAGGGACTTTGGTCGTGAAGACATCAGCAAGGTGAAGGGGGAGGCGCCGTCAGCCACGAGGGAACCGTAGAGTAGGTTGAGGAGGTCGCCATCGACTGTGAGGAAGGAGTTGGTAGCCTAGAGAATCGGGTCAGTGTGGGGAATCCTAATGGTCAGAGTGAGGGTGGGGGACGTACCCGCTATCTGCTGACGGGTTCGACGACCTCCGCAGCAACAGTGGGTTTCATCGCCGCCGAAAAGAGTCCACACTACGCAGGCCGCGACCATCTACAGCGACTCCGGAGACCAGGACAGAGAAGGCGTAAGAGTCGACCGTGAGTTGGATTCGTTGGATGGACTTGTGTGGGCTCAGGAGCATTTCCCTTGGTGGTGGGGTCGGTGATTGGAGAGGATCCTCGAAGCGATGGAGCCGATAGTGAATAAGGCTATGTTGTCGATGGCAATGTAGGGCGTAGGAGGGCGTAGGGCGGGGCGGAAGGGTGCTGACCCCGGTAGTGGCCGAGATGTTGGAAATTTGTCGGAAGGCTTTGAGAGATTAGGCGGTCACTAATCGCGGACGGCCGGGCGTGTATTGCGACGTATATACAAATTTTCTAACTGTACAAAGATAATGAGAGGACGTCGTCTACGCCTAGCATGTCGAACGTGAAACTTTGACATCGGACTCGAAAAGAAATGGCTTGGCTCGCTCTTCCCTGCTGAGAGACGTGCAGCTGGAGTCAAACTACAAGGCACAGCAGCCTGGGATGCACCTTCGTCCGCGTGAAAAAATCTGTAATCTATCGTGAGGCGGATACAACTCCGATGTCAAGGGCACAGGGCGGCCGCAGCTTCCTTAGAAAACAACTGTAAAACTCGTTCGTCAGCAGGGATCCAACCAAAAGTTGAATCAATGACTTGCCTGTCTAACCTGGGCCCACATCACTGGTGGCTCATATTCGAGCGTTTGCTGCGCAGACATCCGTGCAAGCCCGTTAAATATGTCAGAAAGGCCACCAAACGCGACCGGATGTTTGCTCACGGACGACAAAGCCTCAGAGATCTAGCAGGACGGAGTGGCCCCGTACGCCGCAATTCTCCGCAACACTCGCAACCACTTTCTGAATGGCTTATCCATATGATCGGCTGCCTTGGCACCTAGGGACGCGGGATGAACAACACTCTGCCGACAACGAGAGGGAAACCCTTAAGCCATCTACGTTGTTTGCCACCTTCGCCAATTCATCGTCTGCGAGGGCCTGAATAGACACCACACGTCCCCCTGGGCTTAGAGCAAACAAGTCAGGTTCAGGAAAGACGCATCAGGGCATGATCTCCTACAGGATGGTCGGGAGTAATCGACGCTAGAGGGAGTTCCCCAAATAGAATCACGCTGTCAAGACCTGACAATGGCGGCACTCGGTAGTTTATCCCTCTTGACCTTGTCGGAGGCAACACCACCGTCCGCATCCGTGAACTGGACCAGGATAAGCAAGAAATAATCGAGCGATGTGAGAAAACTTACGGCTGCGATGGCCTGGTCAGAGGGGAGTTCTGTTTCTCATCGAGATCGACTCAACAGAGGAGACGCGGGAGTGAGAACCGAGGGGACGATTAGGAGCGGCCATGCCAGGTTTAAGAAATTGATCAGGATCGTGCTTCTTGTCGCGAGCGATTTGTCGGTTGGCACGATCCAGGAGACGTCCGTAACCTTGTGGAGGTGTACCAGGGCTTTCGTTGAGGGTGCTACCGCCCCGTTGAGCGAAATAACATGTCCGAAGCGACAGAAGCACGATCGGGTTCGCGTGTGTGGTGCCTGTAGGAAGGGGTCGGTGCCGATGTCGAAAGTCACGACGGGAGAGTCAGGGAAGAAGTGATTCAAATGTAGACAACATCGAGGGGGAGGCGCAGTCAGCCACACGGAGACCGGGACTAGGTTGAGGACGTCGCTATTGATCGAATGGGGGGAGTTGGTAGCCTAGAGAATCGGGTCAGGGTGGAGAATCCCGCTGTCGGCCTGGTCGTGCAAGAACCTGGAGGAAAAGCGAACGGGACACACCGGGGATAATCGATTCGGTGACGACTCTTGCGACCGGCAGTAGTCAATACCCAGTTGAGACACCGCGAGTGGTCGTCAGGTGGGAAACGGCTAAGTCAGAAGAGCAGGGAGAAACCAGTAAATGCCAGGGTGGTTTTGAGGTACCTGCAGACTCACCGGCAACTGTTTCCGAGATGTTGAGATGCAGTTTTAATGCCTCGAGCACCCCGCCAACCATGCCGAGACTCTATAGTGACAGATGCGACGTCGCGCTTAGAAGAAGATTCATCGAGCATGGTGCTATCGGCCTCAATTATTCTTCAAGCACTTCGCAAGAGACAAAGGGAATACATGTCGTCGCTGTCGTCTTCAGAGCCGTTCTCGATATGCCTGTACAAAAATGTCTTAGTCGAGCAGAGACCGTCCCACATTCGAAGCGACGTACGCTCTCTTGTTCCCAAAGTCCCCGTCCGTTGTGTGGTTTGCATGGATGTACTCGAGACCTTCTGCCACATCCAACAACTTGGAAAAAAGTTTACGGTCAAGCACTGATTGGAGAGGAAAAAAACTCACCAAGTCAACCCGATTTGCCCCTGGACTATTGATGATGTATTCCCTTAAAGTACCATTTGGCATCCAGTCTGAGACAATTTGCAAGGGATTTCGCGTAACACCAATGAAAGCAACGACATTTGGATGTTCCAACCTTTTCCACGTGATTGCCTCCTTGCAAAACGACTACGTGATGTTAGCATCTTTGGTAGATAAGCCAATACCAGATACTCACCTTCTTGACGGCCTCACAATTTTGAGCATGAAATTTTGGATCCTTGATGCAGACCTTGCGGCCGTTGAGAGTGCCTTTCCATACCTCGGAAAAACCGCCGCCGCCGGCCGGGTCATGATCAACTCGGAGAGATCGCCCGAAATCGTATAAGAAGATGGCAAGATCGCATGATCGCCACATATGGTTCGCAGTTTGTGTAGGCATCGTCGGAAAACGTCATCGGTATTCGGAGTGACATCAAGGATCTGTCAATCTGTTCTGTAAGTGGGAATGAGTTCAAAAGGGAAAACGCACTTCGTCAAGAAAATTGACGAGGCGAGTCAACTCCGATCCTCGAAGAGTGGTCAAATAGTGTCCTTCATCGTCACTTTGGAACAAGCAGTAGAGGCAGCGCGAGACAACAGGAGAAGAAGCATTGAGTGAATAGAGGCGTTGTAGGACTTGTGAAGTGGACATCGCGGGCGGTTCCGCTTCCACCAACCGGTTCATTGAGAAGTTTGAGTAACTTCTCGGTGTCCACCAAAGCGGTATTGATGGAGCGATAGATGGAAGCGAGCATGTTCAAGGGTTCGTAGAGTGGACGATGTATGCAACATAATGACGAAGTCGCTAGCGGTGCTCTGTCCGTTTGTTACTCGCAGGGCCACGACGATCGATCCAACGAGAAAACCGAGACGTCTAATGCAGAGTCAGACCAAAGAGACGCTCGAGCCAGCAGTAAGACACACTAGAATCCAAGTTTTGCCACCAGATTGAGCAAGTCAAGGAAAA
The DNA here is from genome assembly GCA_015956445.1 of Thelephora terrestris. Lineage (NCBI taxonomy): Eukaryota > Fungi > Basidiomycota > Agaricomycetes > Thelephorales > Thelephoraceae > Thelephora > Thelephora terrestris. Next base: position 59 of record WIUZ02000024.1, on the reverse strand, counting down.
CTAGAAGCGAATGAGAACAGGACAGCCACTTCCGAAAATGTGACCCACCGATAACACGG